>JAFIDI010000002.1:1200000-1800000 GCA_020280125.1 Kurtzmaniella quercitrusa var. comoensis (nom. nud.)
AAAAAGACATATCTTAATAGAAATAAAAATACAGCACCCGTAACAAGTGCTATTATACTTTTGACACCTTGTCGGGTGTCCTTTGATCTGAAGGTTAGTGAAATGTTTGATATGATGAGAGTTGATTGTTGCGACACGAAGACATACGCTTTTTGCGACTCGCCCATTGAGACTGCTTTGCCAAACACACAAGTGGTCTAGTTAGCTCAGCAGCGGGTGGTCTTGACGATACCGTTTGATGGTAAAAAACCTGCAATAAACAGTAAAAAGCGTTTTCCAGTGTAGACTATATGCAGTTCGCGTCGGGTTGTGATACGCGCTGGGAAGATAAACGGGAGGAGTATAAGTTAAATGAGAGAACAAAGTAGGGAAAGAGTGAAAAAAGCAAGTTTCCGTATGAGTTTTAGCATCAAAAGTGAGAATATTTATTATGTTAGTGGAAGATCCGAGATGGAAGTGTAGATAAGAGTGCAATAAAGAAAATGTTACTGGACACGAAGTGTGAGACGTGAGTAAATATGATCAATTTTGGGTAGCTGAACATTGAGAAATCTACGCTTCTTGTATTGTATAGTAAAAAGGTAACAAATAAAAGGGCGATATGGCCAAATAATGCTTATTGTAGTGACCTTTAATGCTTATAGGTTGTGTTTTTCGAAAGAGCAAAAATAGTAGTGCAAGACACAATTGTTGCGACTAGTTTTAAGAGTAAAAGTTGACGAAAAGCAAGCTAGACGAGAAAATGAATGAGAAGAGGAATAAGAAACGAGAATAAGCTGACTATAGTTAAGGTAAGCTTTGAATACAATAGATTTTTGAATAAACTATTGAAAGACTTATTGTGTTGGAAGTTGTAGAAAATATGATTATGATAGCAAGAATTTAAACATGAGCTTGCTCTCAGCGACGAAGAAGAAAAGGAGTGGTTAAGCAAAGGTTCTGTAGATTCTATAGATAAGATGAGATTTGATAATAGCATGAAAAAAATCATGGATCAAAGATTCAGCGAAGCGAGCGTAGGCCGGGAGAAGAGATTTGAAAGTAAAAAAATGAAGCTAGTTAAATTTCGGAGCACTCAATAATTATCAATAATAATTGCTCGTGGATCTATACCATCGATCTGGCTTGTAAATCGAAGATCGTATATCACCTGATGGCACCACTGGCCATATCGGGATCTGGAGCCAGCTATGTTCGATGTGGTACCATGTAACTCGCGGTGAGCACTGTGTGACGCACATCTCTGTGCGTCAGCAACACACTAGAATGCGTGGATGCATTTTTGATGCGTTACATTGCATAGAAAAAATAGAAGCAGTTTGGCGCGACTTGAAGCGCGTGTGAGTAGGCATGGGACTCCAGAGATAGGGTCTTAGTAGCAGGTAATCTAGATACAAAGAAAGAACAACAGTGGCAATTCGTGAGGGGAATGCAAAAGTGGCACCACCGTGATCGAAAAGGAGTTTTGGGCGATCTATTTGGACAAGTTGATGCAACGGTTAGGTAGAATCTCTTTTAAAGTTACGATAGATCGATCTGCGAGATGCAGTATGTATCAAAACCCTAGGGACTCGTAGATGAATAACAAGATAGGGTGCTGCTTCGTGAGGAGACGGTGATCCAAGAAATTAACGGACATTTGTGCAACAAAAACAAGCTCCTGATAAACCCGACAATTTTTTCAGCAACCATGCAAAAGGCCAATCAAAAAGATCTTGGTAAAAGTTATCCCTTGATTATAGCAATAGATTGCTGCTCTCCAATTTGAGAATAGTTACAACAGAAAAAGCCAGAACTATGATGAGTAAAAGAATACTTGAGAAAGACCGACCATCAATAATTCCAGAGATCATCTGATCGGTGTTCCTTGTATTCCTTATCAAATTTATCGGCCAGAATTATTTTTTTCCGAAGCTAATCACACCTCAACAGCCTCTCAGCTGCAGAATCCTTGATATTTTTTTATGTAATTTTCAATAATCATCATCACCTAACTTAAAATTTGAAGCCACGCACTAAATGGGCCTCCGAATTTAATCAAATCATCCATACGTGTAAACCAACTAATTGTTGTTTACATTGCTTCTACCTGGCTTATACAATTTAGCTCTGTAATAAATTTTTGAAAATTTATTATCTATCCCAATGACTGATTACAGTTCAACCCAACCCCCATGCCTCCCATAAACGGAGATCGAGGACTGCACACAGATAACTGGTCTCTCCCATTTTTTTCGATCTCTGGTCAAGTTCTCATTTTCGATAATTCTCCCACACTGTATTAGACCTAAAACCGTTTCTCCCACATGGCGCCCTTCACACAATAACACGCGCACCAAAATAAACAACCCAGATCAGCTTTACAAGAAGCGATGAAGGTCGAAGAACTCATAGTAGACGGGTTCAAATCCTATGCAACTCGTACTGTGATCTCAGGTTGGGATCCGCAGTTTAATGCTATAACAGGACTTAATGGATCAGGTAAATCAAACATTTTGGATGCTATTTGTTTCGTGCTAGGAATTGCATCTATGGCCACAGTTAGGGCCCAAAATTTACAGGATTTGATCTATAAAAGAGGGCAAGCTGGTGTTACTAAAGCATCTGTGACTATAGTTTTCGACAACAGCGAGACCCTGAAGTCACCAATTGGTTTTGAAACTTTCCCCAAAATTAGTGTAACTCGTCAAATTATATTGGGTGGTAACTCCAAATATTTGATCAATGGACATAAAGCTCAACAGCAAACGGTGTTAAATTTATTCCAAAGTGTTCAATTAAATATTAATAACCCCAACTTCTTGATTATGCAGGGTAAAATTACCAAAGTCTTGAATATGAAGGCCTCAGAAATATTATCTCTCATCGAGGAAGCAGCTGGTACTCGAACATTCGAAGAGAGAAAGGAAAAAGCTCAGCGAACCATGGCCAAAAAAGATAGTAAATTGATTGAGATTCGCAACTTGTTACGAGAAGAAATAGATCCGAAGTTGGAGAAATTACGTAACGAGAAGAGAACTTATTTGGAGTACCAACAAACGCAGACCGATTTGGAAAAACTTGCTCGCGTGCTTGCAGCTCACGACTATATGAAATACTCTCAAAGATTTAACGATAATTCCACAGAATTGAATGAAAAGCAGACAGATTTACAACAGAAAACCGGTCTTGTGGCAACATTGACCGACGAAATTGAAAACTTGGCTCACGATTTAGAGGTTATTAAAAAGAAAAAGGAGGCCGAAATGAAAATGGGAAGTAAACTTAAAGATTTGGAGACTATTGAGCTGAATATGAGTGAAGAGCTTACCAGACTCAATACTCTGAATGATATTAAACACGAAAACTTAGCCGGAGAACAAGCAAGGCTCATTGCTTTGAAAGAGAAAATACAACAATCCCGCGACTTTATATCGGGACAGACTGGCGAGTATTCCAGCTTCGAAAAACAATACACCCAGGGTAAGTTGGAGCTCACTGAACTCAAAGAAACCTATGCCCAAAAAGAGGAATTGTTGTCTACGTTGTCAACTGGTGTTTCTCTGAAAGGAAGTACTAATGGAGGTTATACTGCACAATTGAAAGAAGCCAAATCTAAGCTAAATGACGCACAAGTCTTCATCAAAGAATCTAAATTCAAAATAGCTCATCTTACACAACAGACGAAAACAGACAAACCTAAGCTCGATGCAGCCCAAGTCGAATTGGATAAGATAGAAAGTGAAAAGCAGCACAGATTGCTGGAGATTGCAGCACAAGAACAACAATTGAGAGACAAAGGTGTGGACACGAACGCTGTACCCAAATTCAGAAGGCAGGAACAAGAAATCCTCCAACAATTAAAAGATTACCAGTTTCAAATAGAAAAGCTCGGTCGTGAAATCAATGGATTAGATTTCAACTATACCAAACCAACGAAGGATTTCGATGCACGATCTGTCAAAGGTGTAGCAGCACAATTATTCAACTTACTCGAGGAGCATACCGACAAGGCTTTAGCATTACAAGTCTGCGCTGGTGGTCGTCTTTTCAACATTGTGGTAGATACATCAGACACGGCATCACAATTGCTTGAAAATGGTAGGTTAACCAAAAGAGTAACCATTATTCCATTAGACAAAATTTCAGCCCGGTCGATGGAGGATAGAATTGTTAATGCAGCTAAAGAGTTGAGACCCGGAAAAGTGGATTTAGCTTTGAACATGATTGGATATGAAAGTGAATTAACCAAGGCTATGGCATATATTTTCGGGAACACCTTGATTTGTCAAGATCCTGAAACCGCAAAAACAGTGACATTCAATCCGAAAATCAGAGCCAGGTCCATTACCATAGACGGTGATGTATATGATCCAGAAGGCAACTTGTCAGGTGGATCCAGAAAAAATAACAAGCTGATCTTGTTGGTGACTCAAAAATACAATGCCTTGAATAAATCCAAAGCTCAATTAGAAAGGGCACTTGCTGAGACACGAGCAGAATTGATAAGGGCTGAAAAACTTAACGAGTCTTCAAACTCTTTACAAAAAGCACTTAACTTGAGCCGTCATGAATTGGGATTGTTAGACAAGAAGCTTTCAAACAGTTCTGCGGCTGAAATGAAAAGACGGTTCGACCTGAGCGTAGAAGAAATCAAATCGCTCCAAAGGGAGATCGATACAACCGAGGAACAAAGCAAAGAGTATAAGAAAGAGATATTGAACATCGAGAAGGATATCCAAGAATTCTCCACAGATAAAGGTTCCAAATTGAAACAAATCGATAATGAAGTCAAACAGCTTGCTAAAGTTTTGAAAGCCAAAGAAAAGCAAATTAGTGAAGCTTTTGAGAAATATCAAGCAGCGCAAATGGAGCAAGAGCAACAAGAAAGTGATTTGCGAAACTTGGAACAAGACGAGTCTAATTTGAGCCGCTCGATCGAAGATCTCAAATCAGAAATTGCCGATATGGCCCGTTCCATAGGCGAGCTCACTTCTAAACTTGAATCAACAAGAGGTCGATTGGAAGATGAAAGAGCCACATTTATAGGTCTTAACGAGGAACTTCAAGAGTTGACCTCTGTTTTGGATGCCAAAACTCAATTTTTGAATGACACAAAATTGTCTATTCAAAAGCTAAATCATGAGCTCGAGAAGAATACCTCTATCAACAAAGGTCTCAAGAGCCACTTGGACCAGCTCATTAGTGAGCATGATTGGGTTCTCGATAATAATGTTTTGCAAAGCATCGTTCAACAATATCCAAACATAAATGTGGAGGAGATAAGAAGTCAAGTGGATATCTTAAAAGAAAGGTTCCAAGGTATGAGAAGAAAAGTGAACACAAACATTATGAATATGATTGATAATGTCGAGAAAAAAGAGAGCTCTTTAGTTAATATGATCCGTACCATTGAAAAGGACAAAGCAAAGATTGAAAATACGGTTGAAAAACTCAATGGTTACAAAAGAAGCACCCTTGACGCCACATACAAAAAAGTGTCTCTTGACTTTGGAAATATTTTCGCCGATTTATTACCAGGATCATTTGCCAAATTGGTTCCAGTAGATGAAGAGGATGTCACTAAAGGTCTTGAAGTCAAGGTTAAATTAGGACCTGTTTGGAAGGCATCTTTGGTGGAACTTTCCGGTGGACAACGGTCATTGATTGCCCTTTCATTGATCTTGGCATTGCTTCAATTTAAACCAGCCCCAATGTATATTTTGGATGAAGTCGACGCTGCCTTGGATCTTTCTCATACTCAAAATATTGGACATCTCATCAAAACCAGATTTAAAGGTTCGCAGTTTATTGTGGTCTCATTAAAAGAGGGAATGTTTACCAACGCCAATAGGGTTTTCCGTACCAGATTCCAAGATGGAACCTCTGTTGTATCAGTTATGTAAAGCAATTATTTATATACCAACATTTCGTACCGCGTGTAGCTACTATAATCAATTTAAACATTTTGGTGATGTATTGATCTCAATCTTCAAAGATGCTGCATTTGGATGTGCAGGAGAAATAATTTTTCAAAGCAAGTAGTCAGAATGATCCGAAGATGTAATCCGACATTATTTCGGCGGTTCAGGTCCTCTAATACAAGTCGAAAGGTTGCTCTATCTATACAGAGCCAGCTTGACTTAGAACATCTGGCGAAAGCAAATCAACCGTCAACCCAAAAACCTAAAAATCAAAACCGAAGAGAATGGTCGAGAATTCGAGATGAGGCCAAACAAAGGCACCATGCAAGACATATGAGAATGTTAAAAGAATGGGAGGAAACTTTGCCAAAAGTCAATCCTTCCATGTCCAACGAAGAGCTCCAACAAGTCATAAAGCTGTACTTTGAGAAAGCCAAGGTGAGCAGAAGCACCATCAACCTTCCCATCGCCATTGGAGATTTGGTATCTTTGAACGAAGACTCATCTATTCTTTACTTGGTCGTACAAACTCCACTGAGATTGGGATCAAACTATTATACATTTATCAATTATTTGGGAGAAATTCAGTTTGGACCTAAGGAAAGAGTTTACTTAAGATTTCCTCGTATTTTACCGGCTCATTTAATAAATCATCTTCAATCACTTGTCATGAAAGAACCACCATATAAAAGCTTTGCACCTATTGGGGTCCCAGATCCAGATTTTACCAAAAGAAAGCAATTGGATGATTCCGATGTTGACAAAAACAAAATAGCAAATGAAAGCATAACCAAGAATGTATCCGATGAAGGAAGAAAGGAAGAAGAAGAAAATATACGATTTCTGGGTCATTTTGATATGGAAGATTTTACCATTGCAAGTGCAACATCTCAGCTACTCACTGACTCAGATGTCGTAACTTATTTGGTTCCAACAAATGCCAGGGAAGTATATTCGCATCCTCTTCTTTCTCTTTCACTCGAGACAAAGAAGCTTATCCCAGTTTTGTCAAAGAAGTTGGAACTTTTGCATTTAATTTTACAATTGGGACCAAACGGTGAACCTATTGAAGCTCCATTCTCTCTTTCTTTGTTCGAACTTTTTGGCTATGTTAATGAAGTAGAAATCCCAGAAGGAAACAATGAAGTACATACACTCGATATGTTACAAGGAGAGAGAATAAAATTACAGAGGAATAGGCCATATTCAAAATTAGGTCAACATTTGGAGTCAAGTAATGAATTGAACGAAATCTCAGTTACAACAATTTTATCAATCATGTCTATCTTACGACAACAAAGCAACTTCTGGAGTTTTAACAGCAGGTTGGGATATTTGCCAAACAAAATCACCGTTATACCTCTGAAGTTGATCAGTGAAAGAAAAAAGGCTATCGAGTATATTAGCGATCCAAATATGCAGACAAAATTTGCCAAGTACGTCGTATCTTTGTTTTCAAAGGGTAATACAGAACTTGAATTACCAGCTGGTTATAAGGAAGTGGTGCGATTGTTCAGAGATTACGTTGCCGGTAATATATCCAACGATGCAAGAGATGAAACAAAAATTATTTCATTTCTAAGACTAGTTCAGCAAACAGCAAAAGATGAAAGTATCGAACTTTTTTCGGATTCACCACAACCAGCATTCTCATTTTCCAAGCAAAGGTGTTACGAGATCCTCCAAATTCTTGGAAAAGCACCCACAAAAGGAAATCATAGTTGGGAAAATCCAATCAAATGGTCATACCCATTGGAGTTTCCCAATGTTAACGAACAAAACGGTTTAACATCTACAAAATCATCGATGGGTCAAAAGTATTATGAAATGATGGAAAAATCAGACATGCCGTTGGAAGGTTCTCAAATAGAGGAGAACAGCAAACCAAGCATGGGCCTTGAAGGTGGTTTTGGTAGTAAGATGTCATTTGCTGATGATTTCTATACTGAAGACCCATACAAGAGCATCAGACAAGATTTTTCAATGGTACCCATCTATTGTATCGATTCAGCTTCAGCACATGAAATTGATGACGGTATTTCGATCGAAGAATTTGAGGATTCAAAACTTGGCCCAAGCTACTCGATTGCGATCCATGTTGCGAACCCTTCGTCATATATCAAACCATTTTCTGAACTATCAAGCATTGCATTTCAAAAAGGTACTACAACATACTTACCAGAGGGTCCAAGTATGCTTTTCCCCAGTACAATTTCAAATCAAGCTGGTTTAGGTGAACCTAAATTGACTCGTACATTCACAGTGAAATACAAATTAAGTAAAAGCTTAGTCGATAACTACATCAAGGAAAAAAGAGCAGACTCCACGTTTTACTCTTCGTCTTTACTTCAGGAAATCAAACAGTGCATGGATTATAGCAGCGATATTGTTTTGGGCAATGCCAGCTTGTTTCCTCAAGGATATACCTACACTAAAGTTAACGAGATTTTGGACAGCCCAAAATTGCGAGACCAGTACCTCGATGGCAGTTTAAAAAGCGTTGATCATAAGAACTTATTTCTCTTGGATGATGTAAGCACCATTATGAAAGATTTAAGAGTACACTTGGGGAATGCACTTTCATTTGATAGCGAGTCATCACCAGCGGTTCAAGTAAAAGAAAACATTCATAACGAGGTGAAACCTTTCGTCGATGAAAGAAACCTGTACAATGTACAAATAAATGACAAAGATTCCAAACAGATGATCACTATTCAGCCCAATGACAGTCAAAATTGGAGATCCAAATCTCAAAAATTGGTATCTGAATTGATGATATCAGGAAACTCTGTTGCATCATACTTTGCTATCAAGAATAAAATTCCAATCATTTATAGATTGCAAAGTATGGAGATGCATACCGATGTCAAGAATCAAATTCAAGATGTTGTGAAACATGCACATTCAATGAAAGAGAAAATAGGATTGGAGGAGTTTAACAATATGATAACATTTTTAAGTCCCGCAAATTTTCTGGCATTCCATGGATCTCATCAGTCATTAGGAGTTGATCAATATGCTACTGTAACATCACCATTGAGGCGATATGCTGATATTATCAATCACTGGATGTTCGAAGATTTTTTGGCTGGAAAAGCCAATTCATCGGTAAAATATCGGATAAAACCGAAAGCTCTTGTAAACATTGCAATGCATTTACAAAGCCGGGAAATCATTAATAAACAAGCACAAGCCTTTTCCAATCGATTTTGGACTGGTGTTTTTATTAAGCATTATCTTGAACTTTTATCTTTTGGGAAGATTGACCCGATTGAATTTAGAGTATTGGTGAAATCTAAGCCAAATATAGATCTTGTGAGAGTACAATTACTTGACTTTCCTGCTATGAAGGCTGAATGGAAGCTTAAAAGTAACCAACAGGCTCCAGAAGTTGGGTCTGTGGTAAAGCAGCATTTTGATGTGATCAAACTTGACTATATTGAAGACGAGTTAGTTTTGCAGAGCCAAAATTAAAAAAAAGTGGATTATAAGCTACGCATGTATATATAAACTTGTAAATACTACTATTCATGAATAGACATCATTGTAAATAATAAATTCAAGTTAAAAGATTATCAAATTGGCATCAAGATGAAAAAAATCATTGCAAGTTTAAAGCGTGAGAATTTTACCGTAGTGGAGTGCAACCTTCCAATTGTAGACGACGGGAAATCCCGCCGCTAGAAACTTCCGTTTTAAGAAAAGGCATCAAAGACTTTTTCAAGGACAAAGTCAGTTAAAGAGGTAATTTAAATTGGTTAAGAGCTCAAATTCTACCACTTACGGTCTCAATATTAGATCCAAGTAAACTCAAACCAACTCTCGGCGTCTTTTTACTGATAAATCTCACCGCTTTGCAGTGCCTCTTCGATTGATCAATGCGGCTGTCGCGAATTGTGATTACGTACACGAATCGTTAACGGAAGAAAGCAAATTTCACCGACACCACCAGTTGGCTAATAAAAGCACTACAGACTCACTTCGTGTGTTAGTTTTGTTGAAGGTTAATGGTCCATGATGCCGAGCAGTTGCTTCTGCAACAATTGCGCAATGATGGGAGAGAGACCTCTATCTGGGGACGAATCAAACGTGCACCAGCACTAATCAGTGACGAGTTAGGACTCTCAACATTCATGGGTTGTCCTTTGGATGTTTATATTATTATATTTATCAGGATGGTAAGACTTGTGGCCTTCCACGGGATCCAGATAATGCTTATCGTATATTTAAAAGAGCTCAAATTTGAAGATCAAATTGTTGGGTTGTTCATGACATTGACATTCACCGGTGATTTAGTTACCAGTTTTTTTCTTTCAATTATAGCTGATAATGTGGGCCGTCGGAACATCTTTATGTTCTCATCATTGACCATGGGAATCACAGGTCTGGCTTTCTTATTTATATCGGATCCAATGATCCTTATGATAATTGCATTTATTGGAATTATGACACCAGGCGGTGATGTGGGGCCCTTCAAATCACTTGAATCTTCATCACTCGCACTGATTGTACCTTACGAAAAGAGATCAGATATTTATGCATGGTATGGTTTCCTCCCCAAATGCTCTGCTTCTATTGGAGTTCTTGGTGCTGGATATTTAATCAACGCTGTTGAGGATTCATTTGGTTTCTCTGCATTGAAGGCATACAAATCAGTTTTCGTGTGCTACATTCTGATTTCTGGACTCATGTTCATAGCCAGTTACCTTCTTTCCGATGCCATCGAGTGGAAACATGAAGAAGTCTTTATGATCAACAAAGCCGATTCAGAAACCGAGGAAGCTGTCAATCCCTTAATGACTCCTAATAGTGTACCAAGTATTCATTCAGAATCAGCTGTTGGAGTGGATGAGGTTGGGGAGGACACTTTAGATGCTATTGAAGAGGATATTAGAAGCATCGAAGAGGATGAGCTCAGAAACATGGCAGAGGATGATGATAATTCGACTGCAATTGTAACAGCAACGGATGTTAACAGAGTCGGTGAAAGAAGAAGAACGCAATCACTGTCGCAAGAAAGTTTTGAACATAATGAAAGAACAGCCCTTTTACCACAATATAATACCGACCGCAGGACGTCGGTTCATTCCAAGGGAAACACCGAGGATATGGTGAAAAAGATCAAGTCAATTCGAATCTTACCCAAATTGAGTGGTGATTCTTTACTAGTCGTTTGCAAACTTTCAGCATTATTTGCTCTCGATGCATTTGCTTCATCGTTTATCGGTGGATCATGGCAAGCATATTATATTTTACGAAAGTTTGATGTGCAACCTTCGCAATTGGGTGGTATATTTTTCACTACGGGATTTATCTCCGGGTTCACCTCACTCTTGGGTTCAACTTTATGCAAAAGATTGGGACCAATCTATACCATGGTGGTGACGCATTTACCTGCTTCAATCTTAATTGCTGTGTTGCCATTCCCAAATACATTGAGGCTAACATTTGCCGTGCTTATCGTTAGGTCCTGTGTCCAAGCTATGGATGCAGCCCCCAAACAAGTTTTTTTAAGTGCAATAGTGCCCCCAAATGAGAGGACTTCCGTTTTGGGATGGGTCAACGTGGTGAAAACACTAAGCCATACGTTAGGTCCCGCTGTCGCCGGATATTTCTTAAGTTTAGATAAACAATGGATCTGCTTTGTCTTGGCGGGTGTTTTAAAAGTGGCATACGATTTCGGTATTTTGTTCACCTTCATCAGTTTAAACCCTCAAGATATTTCTCATTAATCAATAAGCTTTAAACACCTGAGGCTTATTATCAATGAATATCTGAGATCATGCAGAAGGTTTTTCGTTTTATTTTAATTAATTACTTAATAGAGTAGACTTAACACACACGCACAACGTACATTGAAAATATTATATTAGACTACGTCGTAAATTATCTTATTGCATATGAATACATAAGTCTCGGAACTTAGTCGGAGTGAAAACGCAAGGGGGTGTTAAAGCCCAGAGAATTTGTAATCTTAGAAATTGTAAGAGTATAAGGCGGAGTTTCACGTCTCAGGGTGTTACAATAGATACGAATTTTACTAGTTAAATGGTTAGAAGACGGAATGGAAACTGCAATGATAGATAAACCTTCAAAAGCCGATGTAAACAACATCAGATCATAGAAGTATTGATTAAACGACCTATTGTAAGACCAACTTCCAATTGTAAGATGCAACATAATAAATGGGACCTTACGTGGATAAGCAAGCAAACATAATAGATTAACAGGGGAAATAAGCTTGCGTCCTTTTGTATACGCAAGGCCCGAATGTTCCGTCTATAATTGTCTATTATGCGGTTCTATTTTAATGTTAATACTTTGATTACAAAAACGATTGTAAGATTTAGTAGCAATCCGTGTCGTGGTACATGAGCTGAATGCGAGAGAGAGTGGTCTTGATCTTTGTCATCTGTAGTGCAGCCACGAAAATATGCAATGCGAATTTTAATTGGGCACGAAATTTCAGAGAACAAATCAGACATCGCCGGTAAGTTACCGGTAATAAGGTTGAGATTAAGCTCGACAACAGGAAGGATGCAAAGTGGAGCCTGAAAGCGATGTGAGCGGGTTGTTAGCAAAGTTTTTGTTTTCTTCTTAACTACCTAACCACCAATTGACTCGGATTAGGATGTAGTTACAAATTTCGGAACACCAGCCATCTCTTAATCGCACAAATAATACTGCGCCGAACAAAATAATACGGAGAAGTTTATGATTAAAGCGTGTTCGAAGGTCAAATGGTTACCGGAAATATGAAAAAATAGCCACTCAGCTCGATTCCGGTGTCGGACCACTCCTATTGTTCACTGATTGTTCATCAATTGTTTAACTGCTGGAGTGCACATAAGTCTCAGACTATCGTTCTATGAAGAATTTATCTACTTTGGGATCACCACTTCTAAGGTGTCGAAGCAACGCGGTGGGTCTACATAGCCTTCGCGAATGTGTATTAACAATACTGATGTAAACATACGATACGTGTGTTAACACGGTCGCAGCATATCGAACCACTTGTAGATATTCGCTGTCCCCGCTATATTCTGTATTATTCTCCTGATAATATTCACAATTGAATTGTTGAATTGTTGTAGTAGCCCTAACTCAACTGCGGGAGTCTATCATCTATTGGGAATAAATTCGATCAATTTGGCCTTGCGTTAAATTCAATTGCGGTTCTTTTTCACCAATGCACTTTAAAATTATTACGTGCATCCAAATCTTCAGGGTGCATAAAACGGATAGAATTGGATTTAGACTGCACAAATTGGGTAATTATGTAAAAAACCAAGCTAACTTCAAGTTCAATTGGTTACGCTAACAATAGTGACAAAGAAGTTATTGGTCAGCTACGTAAGACTTAACTACAACACATTCTATGCGTGATTAAACAAAGACTCCGTCTAGGCCGTTCTACCGTTTAATCCAATGTCCCCCAATGTCCCGCGTTTTCCACCGACTCAATTTTATTAAGGCAAAAAATAATAAAATATGAGAAGAGCTGAGAAAAAAAAAAAAGGCAAAGGGGGTTGGGTGCTTTAGAAAGGGGGTGAAACCGTGTTCGCGTAGAGAAGACAAAATTAGAGATCTCAGGGTCTTAGTAAGATGCCTGTTAGAAGGGCTAAAATTGGAGGCTGGTTGCAAGATTTTGAAATTTCCCGGGTAAAACAAGAAACGTGGTTAGTGACAGTCGCGCTATTTGTCTCAAAAGCTATCATAACGATGGTGAATTGTCTCAGGGTCTTTGGCTTTGATGGTTTGGAATCATGTTGATGGGGCTTTGAATAATTTTTCAAGTGCTAAAAATTATTACAATACAAAGCAATAGTATGATGCAGGTCTCTGATAAAAAGCAAAATATATGCATGCTTCGCGACATGCAGATTAGAAAAAAAAAATCAAGGTGGTTGCATACGAACGAATTGATCAACGTTTTTGTTAGTCGGCTTTTCCTGGGGCAAATCTATAAAACATGGGGTTTGCCGCATCATAAATCAAATTCTTCATCTGAAAGTTCAGTGTTTACTTCCATTCGCTTTTACTATCCAAACATGGTTTCTTTCACCTCTATTGCTATTGCCACCGCTCTTGCTGGTGCTTCTCAAGCCGCCAACGTTGGTTGTTTCATCAACGGTGTTCAGACTAGTGTCGTCGACAGAGACACTGGAAGCTGTCCATTCACTATCCCATCTGCTTACCCAGCTAGATTCGAATTCTCTTCTCTTGAAGACTATGACGTTGCTTTCTACTACGTCAACGGTGAATCCCTGAAGTTGTTCACTGACATCGCCAACGCCGGCCGTGTTATCAACTTGCCAGCTGCTTACTTCTACGGTAAGGGTGACATTCCATGTTTCCAAGTCGAAGACTCCAAGACCCCAGCTTCTAACTCTACTGCTGCCATCAGAAAGAGACTCTTCCTTGAGGAGGACTCCTTGGTCGCCAGAGACGCTCAGTCTGACTTCATTGCCTACTTGGAAACTCTTGATGGTACCCAATTGCCAGCTGATGCTCTCAGCTTCAGTGTCTCTGACCCAGTTGACGAATCTTCTTCTTCTGCTGCTCCATCTTCTACTGGTTCCGGTTCCGGTTCTTACGCCTCTGCCGGTGCTTCTGCTTCCGCTTCCGCTTCCGGTGACGCTGCTTCCGCTTCTGCTGCTGCTTCTGCTTCTGCTGAAGCTAATGGATCCGCTGCTGCTGCTGCTGCTTCCGCTTCTGCTTCTGCTTCTGCTTCCGGTGCTGACGCTTCTGCCGTCGCTGAGGCCTCTGCTGCTGCTTACGCTGGTGCTTGTTCTGGTGCTGGTGCCGGTGCTTACGCTTACGCTTCTGCTTCTGCTTCTGCTTCCGCTTCTGGTGCTTCTTCTTCTGCTTCTGCTTACGCTTACGCTTACGCTTCTGCTTCCAGCAGTGGTAGCTCTGAAGCTTACGCTTCTGCTTACGCCACCGCTTACGCTTCCGCTTATGCTTCTGCTTACGCTTCTGCCACTGCTTCTGCTGCTGCTGCTGCCAACGCTGACTCTGACGCTGAAGTCACTGTTACTGACAAGCACACCACCATTGTTACCATCACCTCTTGTTCCGACAACAAGTGTTACGAAACCACCTCTGCTGTTGTTCCAACTGAAGTGACTGTTACCATTGAAGGTGACAAGACCGTCTACACCACCTGGTGCCCAGAGTCTGAATCTACTGAATCTTCTAAGGCTTCTGCCTCCACCAAGACCGTTACCATCACTTCTTGTGCTGACAACGAATGTTTCAAGACCACTGTCCCAGCTACTGCTGAAACCACCACTGCTTCCGTCTCTGGTCTGGTTGTTACTGTCACCTCTTGGGTTCCAGTTACCTCTGCTCCAGCCTCCACTGTTGCTCCAGTTACCACTGCTCCAGCTTCTACTGTTGCTCCAGTTTCTACCACTGTTGTCCCAGTTACCACTGCTCCAGCTTCCACTGTTGCTCCAGCCTCCACCGCTGTTGTTGTCCCAACTTCTAACGCTGGTGCTGCTGTCAAGGTCACCTTGTTGTCCTTGTTCGCTATCCCATTCGCTTACTTGCTCTAAATGAGTTAAGTTGGCTAAATAATAACGTTTCCCAAAGACAAGGACTCAAATTTTTTGGACTTTGTCTCAAGAGTAAGATACCAGAGCCTTATGTCTTCTTAATTACCTTTCTGTACAATACGGGCATGACCCAAGTTTTCGATTCCAATTTTTTTTACCGTTTTTAGTTCAAGTTTTAATGAAAATTACTCCATTACCTTAATGTGTAGCCACGACTGTCTCTTATTTTGGAGCTTCCCAATAAATTTCTGACTGAATCGGGTTGGGGATTTGTAGCTTAATTGTTGTCCTCCAACCAATTAAATTGTAGATGCTTGCAAAATTTTAGACTCTTGCACATTAAGGCACCATATCCATAAATGGCCAGCCATATTAAGCCTTGGACAGACTTCTTTAACTTTACATTTTTAATCGCACCTGCGTCGTGTTTCATCTGATCATATCTGGCCGGCCCCGTGGGACAGAAGGACCCTGATTAACTAAATTGCTGCAAGTTTCAGTTTAAATTTCAAGTGCACCTGCTTCGTGTTTCAAGCAGTCACGTGATATAATTGTTGGGGTCATAAATCAAAGCCCTGCCAGCCCATTACGATGTATGCTGGATTGGAAATATATTCCCATGGTGTGGTCAACTTAGAAAAAAGTTAATAGATCGATTCAATCCAAACCATTCTAGGATCGAGGATTTCAAGGGGGTTCTTATATTGTTCATAGTAGGTGCCTTCAACAGGGCTGATAAAAATTGTTTACCCAAATAGGAAAATTGTCTGAGAAAATTGTTCCGGCATGGGCAAAATCACGTTTATGGGCAAAGTTGCGTTGCATTGTCTCTACATTGTTAAGCCTATAAAAAGTACAAAGAGGGAAAGCCCCTACCGCCTTGTTAATGATCTTTTGTACATGCTACACGAAATTTGGCGAACAGATCTCTATTGATTAAATTAATAAACCTCGAGAATATATCTACCACTCTCCTTCATCTCCTCTACTTCCTTAGCAACGTCCTTGATCTCAATTCCTGCCTTCTTGGATCCATTAACAACAATGTCCTCCAAACAAGCAGTAATATCTGGGACTGGCCAAGTAGGACCACATAAGTAGAAGCTACCTTCCTTGGCCACGAAAGCGTCAGTCAAGTCGTCAATCAGTTCCCTAATTTTGTCTTGAATGTAAATCTTCTGTGGCTGATCTCTTGAAAATGCAGCACCAATATGGGTAAGAACGCCAGCAGCTTTATAGGCTTCCCAAAGTTCACCATACAAGTATTCCTCCTTTTTATGTCTAGATCCCATAAATAAATAAATTTCTCCGATTTCCATTCCTTGAGACTTTTGCCAAATCTTCTCTTCGATGAAAGCCTTAAATGGTGCCAAACCAGTACCCAAACCTGACATAATAATTGGTTGCGTGGACAATGGTGGCAACTTCATAACGGAAGGTTTGACACTGACGACTAATTCATCACCAATATTCAAATCAGAAAGGTACTTGGAACAATGACCATATCTGGTACGTCCCTTAGGATCAACCCAGTCAACAACCACAATCAACAAGTGAACTGCGTTAGGATGCATTCTTTGAGAAGAAGCAATAGAATATTCTCTTCTCTTCAAAGGAGCAATAATTTTAACCAATTCAGCGAAAGATGGTCTGGCAGATGGAAATTCCTCTAAGATATCAACATAGGTGTGGAATTCGACATCTTGTCTCTTCTTCAACTCTTCTGCACCGGAAGGACCAGCCAAGTTCTCCAATGCAGCCTTTTCCTTCTCGTTAGTAGCAAAAGGTGCTAAAGATTCGTAAAATCTCTTTGGTGGCTTACCCAAGAAGTCAACTCCTTCAGCCAAAGTTTGTCTAGCAGAACGGGTTTCAACAATAGAGCTATTTTCCTTGTTAGCAACTTCAATCAAAGAGTCACCGTCGACCTGGTAAAATTCCAAGAATTTATCAACTTCCTCAGTATTGTTACGGCCGTGAACACCCAAAGCTTCACCAATATCGTAGGTCAAGCCAGTTCCAGTAACATCAAATTCAATATGGAAAATGTTTCTGCTGTACTCATTTGGTGTCAATCTCTTGTTTTCCTGAACCTTAACAACAAAGTTCTTGACAGGCAATTCTGGTCTTAATTCTTGCTTGGTAGAGTAAGCCTCAGAGAAGACAACCTTCTTAGCAAGGTTAAAGAAACCGTGGTGATTGGCCTCTTCGTTTTCTTCGACAATTGTTCGTGGGTTAGGGAAGAAAGATGTTTCAGAAACAAAGAATGGGAGTTCCTTGACCTCTTCCTCATCTTCTTCTTCAACCTTTTCATCACCTTCCTTGGGTTCTGGAACTGGTTCTTCCAAGTTGATCCATTCTGGAGAAACCTCAATCTTCTTCAAAGCCTGCTTTTCTTGTACGTTGTTGATAAACTTGTCCAAAACAGCACCCAACAATTCGAAACCATTACCGTTGGCTTGCAACAATTTGTTGACAACGAAACCACCTAATTCAGGAGCTGCTACATTCCAGAAGGCAGTTTGGATCAAAAAGTCACCAGTAAGACCCTTGGTGGAGTCGTCTAACTTGTCCAAATCCTCCACAAGAGAGAAATCCAAGACAAACAACTGGTTACGGTTAGAAGCCAAATTGCGCTTGAAGTCAATAGGCAACTTGTCAACGATGTCTTCTTGAACAGAGTTAGGGATTGGCTTGGAGTTGATAAGAATGACAGATGCACCAGGTAAAATAGTAGCAAATATATCAAAGTTATCTAAAACAGTCTTGTCTTCGAGAACAACAATGTTAGCAGCATCAACGGGTTCGACAACAGATCCTTCGGAAGAGGAGATTTGCGTTTGGAACAAACCACCGGCTTTCGAATTGTCGTACTTGGTTCTGACTGAAACATTCTTGGAACTATCTAAAGACAAAGAAAGAGCCAATTTGTGGGCATTGCCGACCAAGGTACCATTATCCTTACCCCAGAACAAATACTTTCCGGATGGGGAAGAGTTTGCCGTAACGGAGGAGATAGGAGCGACATTAGAGGTCAAAGCTGGAACAGGATCCAAGTTGGATGTAAAGTCGGCCAAGATCTTTACAACAGTCACTGGAGTCCAGTTGAAGTTAACAGGAGTAGCAAAGTCATTTACGACAACATCCTTGTATCTGTTACCCAAGAACAAAGCAGCAGTCACATCAGCCTTCAAGATCGAAGAAGACTTAGAAGATGATTCCTGACCCAAAACTACAACCTTTCTTACGGAGGTAGGGATTGAGGCCACAAACTTGGCGGTGTTGAAAGGCAATGGACTTCTAATTTGGATTACACCAATCTTTGCACCTGCAGAAGATAACTTACGAACAACAGAGGTAACCTGAGTGCTCTCGGTGGTACCAAAAGTGACAAAGGCAGTCTCTGGAGTGGAATGACCGACGTATTCAAATTGAGAGTAGGAGGTACCGGCAATCTTGTTTAAGTTAGAAAGGGCAATTTCAACTGCTTGTTCAGGACCTGATGGCTGTTGTTCACTTGAAGCAAGTAAATCTTGATATAAAGAACCCAACTTTTCTACGGAAAGTAAATTGGTGTACTTAGTGAAGGTCTTGGCAAATTCAGGACCATCGAAGACGTTAATGGCTGGCTTGCCAGTGAGAGCAGCTAAGTATTGGTTCAAAACAGCAAAGTGTTGAATTTCGAGTCCATTTGAAGCGTCTAAAGCGGAGACAACAGGGTACTCAAGGGCACGGGCAACACTCAAAACTGTTGCATAGTTTGAGATCAAGCTGGAAGAAGATTCATCGAAGTCGATGGCAGAAACATTAAGAGCCAATGGGAGCTCTGCCTTTTCGACAGAGTCCAGAGACTTCAAAACAGGCTGCATGTAAACGAGTGAATTAGCACCAGCGGCAACCGACAAAGGTTTACCTCTTGTACCATTCTTTCCAAAATAACCCAAAATAGCGTTTGAGGCTCCAACTCTGACCTGAAGTTTGTGGAAGTAAGGGACATTTCCGAAAGCGTTAGTGCGGCCATAGTGTTGCGACCACTGCTGTAAGCTCAGATCCAATAAGCCAGGAGTATCTGGAGTCTCGTAAGAGAAGATCTTACTCAGAACTGAGTAGATCGACTGAGCGACAATATCAGCACCGGAGGTGTAAGAAGTTCCCTTGAGAGCGTGGGGGTCTGCAATGGTTCCGAAAGGGTTCTCGATACCACTGACAGTAGCCACTGACGCGTTTGAAGCGGTTTCCTCGGCGTTGAGGGCGTGAGGAGCCATGGAGAACAAGTTGTTGTAGCGATGAAGAGCTGCAAATTATTCGCTGCTTATGCCAAAAGAAATGCGGATGTGATAAGAGCACGTGACATGGGGTTATCGATTGGAAATAAGCGGGAGGATTTTGTGGGGTCGTTCACATGTCGGAGATGACAACTGGGAGAAAAGTGTTGATTCGCGCGTGGGGGACAAAAGTGGAGGGTAACAATTTGTAAATGGTAGACTGAGACTGAGGAAGTAGATATACTTTGTTACTTTTGGTAAATACGGTGTTGTAGTGACGGATTTCAAATCTTGTAATTCCATGTGACTGTTTAAAGAAGATCCACGTAGATATGTACTGTGCTTGATTAGTATAAATATTTCACTGTTGTGTTGAAGTTGTCATAAAAATGGATAAAGCAATAATTTTTAGCGTGGCCCCAGTTAACAATAAAAATTGCCTTTTCACATACTATCATTTGAGTTTTTTTGCTGTGGTTGTGGTTGAAAAATGCTCTTTCAAACATCAATTAGTGCCTCTGTATGCCCGTGAATGCATTGCATTGTCCAATTGATAAAATCTACATTTTGTTTTCATGCAGCCTAGTTGCGACATTACCGGCTTCAGCATCAGATACTGCAAATAAAAATCACCAATTACACGTCCATTGAATGGATTTATGACCACACAGAGTATTTAACAATCAATACCACCATCGAAAGGGTTGTCAAATTAAATTTGTGCTTGTTTTCGGAAAACTGTTGCAGTTTTCCATAGCGGCGCTTATTACTAATCTGGCGCTCGCGGAGGAGTAGCACAATTGTGGCTCACATATGGCTAATCGGCCAGTATAAATAGATGTGGGTATAGTGAAGTGTTTCAAAGTTGGTCGAATTTTGCAGTCCAACGCAGGGAACTCTTTCGAAATTATTGACTTAACACTTGAGTACAAGGTTTTGGTGACCAGTAATTTCTATCGTTTCAACAGTCTTTGATTCCCCCACAAATCGGCTCAAATTTCCAGATCGGCTCTTTTTTTATCGAGATCGGCTCAATTTGCTTTGTCGCTTAATCATACAATTATGTTTACCAAAGCACGGTTTACCGTGAAAGCGGCAACTAGAACACCCTTTGGAGTGCAGAGATTTGCTAAACGACCTTATAGCTCTAATACGACTAATTCGTCTCGATATGGTAACATTTCTTTTATTGCCATCGGCGCTTTAGCAGCAACCGCTATCAGCGTCCTTATCAATTATAAAAACTTGCCCCCAAAAGTCACAATAGAAAAGCCAATCGATACTTCAACAAGTCCACTTTCAACCCTCGAGACACCAAAGTATGCGACGGAAACTGAATTTAAAGAAGCTTTATCAAAGATTTTGGAACTCGTCGGAAAAGACCGAGTTCTGACCGATAAGGCTCATATCGATTCACATTCGGATTCATATTTCAGCACTCATCACCCTCCCAAACCAGATGTACAACATCCAGGAGTTATAATTACTCCTCATAGTACAGAAGAAGTTTCAGAGATTTTAAAGATAGCTCACAAGTATAGAGTTCCAGTGGTGCCAACATCAGGTTTAACATCTTTGGAAGGTCATTACATCCACACTAGAGGTCCCTTCACTTTTTCTCTTTCTTTTTCTGATATGGATAAAATTTTAGCTGTTCATCCTGGTGATTTGGATGTTGTGGTTCAACCTGGCGTTGGTTGGCAAGTACTTGATGAGTTTTTGTTGGACAATGAAAAAACTAAGCATTTAGTTTTTGGTCCCGACCCTGGACCTGGTGCTCAAATTGGTGGAATGGTGGCTTCCTCATGTAGTGGGACAAATGCCTACAAATACGGAACTATGAAAGAGAATGTTGTGAACTTGACAGTTGTACTTGCCGATGGAACAATTGTGAAGACAAAGCAAAGACCAAGAAAGTCAAGTGCCGGATATGATACCACTAGACTCTTTATAGGATCCGAGGGAACTTTAGGGGTCATAACCGAGGCTACTTTGAAACTTCATGTGAGACCAAAGTTTGAATTGGTAAGTATTGCCAGCTTTCCAAGTATTAAAGATGCAGCTCAAACTGCTGAAGAAATTATTAGCAAAAGTGGACTTCATCCGAACGCCATTGAAATTTTGGATAGCACCATGGTTGGATTTGTGAATGCTCGAGATGATGGATCCAAAAAATTACAAGAAACTCCAACCCTTTTCTTGAAGCTCGGTGGAACAAGTAAAGAAGCTATTAATGAACAAGTTTCCATTATTACTGAAATTGCCAAATCAAATAAACTTATCAAATTCGAGTCACTGAGTAACGAGCTGGAAAATTCTGTTCTTTGGGCTGCTCGTCGTAATGGACTTTGGTCTACAGTTGACTACGGACAAAAAATCTTGGAGGATAAAGATGATGTGCAAGTTTGGACTACCGATGTTGCAGTTCCTATCTCTAATTTGGCACGTATGATTGCAGAGACCAATGATGATTTGAATTCACTGGGATTTTTCAAAAAATTCTCGGTCATGGGACATATTGGTGATGGTAACTGCCATTTTTTGCTTCTCTATAATTCTAAAGATTATGGTAAAACCCAGGTTTTAGTTGATCGAATGGTCTACAGAGCATTAAAATATGAGGGTACATGTACTGGTGAACATGGTGTGGGTATAGGTAAAAGAAGATACCTTCCCACTGAATTGGGTGAGAATACGGTAGATTTAATGAGACATTTAAAAATATCGCTTGATCCTCGTCGAATCTTGAACCCTGATAAGGTTATTGCAATTGACAAATATGATGATTTGGACCAACAGTTGGATGCTGGACATGTGGTTGAGCACTCAAAGGCTTGTTGTCATTAAGGCACTAGTCACTCTCTAAAATAATCTTTATTTAGAAGAACGATAAGATAGTTCAGAGTCAAAAAGTTTACAAGATAAACACCCGATAATAAATGATCTGATAGAGTTGTATTTATCTGTAGCTTCAGTTCGGCACCAAATTGATTTAATCAATGGTATAGAAAAGCTCGATATGAGCTTAATACAGTTCTTCTCGTAAATTAATTGCCTATCGATGATTTTGAGATAATCAGCACGTATGACCGATGGTTATTGAGCAAGTTTGAGATATAATACTCGTTATTGGAGACAAAGGTAACTTAAATACGTAGATGTGGACATGCCTAACATGAGCGCAACAGTTACTTCTTAGACTTTAAATTTATCACCTTGTTCCCACACTTAAAGTGCGCGAAAACGATTTTGGAAGTGACTTTTTTTTCTAAAACAACTAAGTTACAAGTATGGCTACTTCATTGCCCTTGGAGCTCCACGAGCTCTCAGACATCACTACAAAACAGCACTCTTTCAAGACGGCTGGCCGTCTGGTACAAACCAAGCGTTTCAAGCCTACCAAACAGGTGATCAGTGACGAAGTCAAGTACCTTCAAGCTAAGGACAATATCAAGTTTGACACGCCAACTTATACTTCACTTGCAGCTCCTCCTAATTTAAAACCAGTTAAACACTATTGTGATATCACAGGGCTCAATGGACTCTACAAAAATCCAAGCAACAGTTTAAGGTACCATAATGCCGAGATTTACCAAGAAGTTATCAGGAATATGCCAGCTGGTGTTGATCAAGAGTATTTAGAATTGAGAAATGCACACGTCGTGTTGAAGTAGTTGAGAATAGTGTGGTACTATTGACCTGGTATTCATCTAATAGTGGACAAACGAAATCAAAGGTGTTTTAATCTACAAGTGGTTTAAATATTGTCGAATGGTAGAACATTCGAAACATGCATAGTTAAATAGATTTATAACTTTAATGAATTATCTAATTCAACGATACCATTTTTCTTCAACTTTTATTTGCACTGTTGCGTCATCTCTGGGTTGTCTATTATATGATACCCTATATTCAACAACGCTTGATCATAGTCCTTCTAATCATTACCTCAATAAATATATTCTGAAGTTTATTCACTGTTGGTCAATTAATTCACGTCATCTCATTCCATGCTGTATTATTGTGTTTTGGTATTACAGGTCGTTGGTTTTTACATCATCAATCAGATTAACGATTGATTTGATGGCTTTATCAAAGCTAGGCGCAATTATAGGACTATTGGCATCACCGGCGAATGGATTACATACCACCTTTAAATAGGCCTTTTGGATTGCAGCGAAAACACCAGCTAAGCGATTTGGGGTTTGCACAGCACCATCAAAGCCAACCACAATTTTGAGATTGGTATTGGTTTCGAAACCATAAACAGATATGTCGTCTTGAATGAAAAGCAAAAGTGGATCCTGATCCGAGGAGCTATTTTGTTCACGCATGGCCATTGACGCTGGCAGTACGAATATATCAAGGGCCATATGCGAGAAGAAGTTATGCCTGAGAAAGTCACCAGCGTTTTCGGGCGTCTGAGATTCAAACGACTGGATGTAGAGCGGTGTATCGTCCTTAGAAATGAGTGAAACGAACTTGATGGTCATATTGAATGAGTAATTATAATTGTGATGATGGCGGTCAAGTAGATGTTCAACTTGGGCAAAATGCAAACTGATTTGAAATCAAAGTCTTGTGTAGTTTTTGCGGCTAGATTAATCAGCCTAGGCAATTATGTGGCCCGATTTTAATGATAAATAAAGATGTTGGAGCAGGTTTATGGAAGATCAAATATGAAATAACGAGGTATCAAATTGGCGATAACCAAAATAGCAAGAAAATTAAAATAATAATTAAGAAAAATAGCCTTAAGCTTGTAAAACTACAACATGATATAACGAATAAGACCAACAAAGTGATAAATGAATTTACAAGACTGGAACATCTGAAATTCATACAACTGTTTCAATTAGACTCATTTTTATGACCTTATAGTACCGTACGTGTGTCTTTTTTATGGTTGTATCACTTAGCACCCCAATTTTTATTATCATTTCCACTCCAATCTTTTCGATCAGTCGCAGAATCGGCCACAATAATTTTGACGCAGTTTGAATTTCGAGCCACTGTGTGATTCAAATGAGCAAAACGTCGCCTTCTACCACCAAAGTTAACGACTTTTTGTCTAGCTTGTCACTGCTTTCACAACAGCGTTTTCAAGAAGATGATCAACGTCAACGTCAGCTCCAAAGAAATCTTGATGAGCTTAGAAAACTGAGCTTAAGCCCTGATAGGCCACCACGCCCAGCTCGACCAGAGACAAGGACAGACCCATTAGCAGGGGTTCCACTGCTTAAATTTAACCGCGATATCCCTCCAAAACCAAAGAGACCAAATGATTTATTTCTGGATGAAAATCCACCTCCAATGCCTCTGAGACCATCTAATCAAGAACCTTCTCCACCACCAAAACCAGCTCGACCAACTGATCTTGGGAAAGATCTGCCACCCCCGAAACCTAAACGACCTGAAAGTAAATTTAACTCATCTTTGACCAATCTGAATTCCCAAGAACCCTTCTCGGTACTGTTGTTACGGCCCACTTCTTCCAGTAAGTACCAATCAAATCCCTACGGCTCCAAGTTGAGCTACTCCAAAGATAAAGCCACTTCTACGGAAATCAAAAACACGGCCACTAAACCAGAAAAACTGTATCGCTCTTTTACCGAGATGGAGACAGGATTACAAAAGGGCGAGAGAAGCCATGGATTTGATTCTATGTTTGAGCAAAAGCCGTTATCAGATTCAAAAGGATGGCTCAATTCAGCTTATGGAAACCCCAAAATCCTGCGCTCTGGTGCTCAATCAGCCATTAAACCACTGTCAGTTGCCGTTTCACCAAATAGAAACCCAATGTCTTTTCTAGATAGTGCTGTTCGCAAGTCTCCCGAGGCCAAGAAACCCTTGGATGGCCCTACAGCATTTGCAGGTCGCAGTTTAGGCAGCAAGTTACAGAAGGTGGCCGATGAGCCCAAGAAAGCACCTCCAAAACCAGCCAAACCATGCAAACCAGAAGAACCGGCAAATGAAGCATTAAAGCAGCTTGAGAGGCTTAGGAAATCCCCCACGAAAAGGGAACCTTTAACGAAAACAAATTCAACTTCAACTTCGACTTCAACAGGTCAGGCTGAATTTTTGGACCGGTTCTCGCTGCTCAAGAAAACACACGATAGTTCTGCGAAACAAATTGACTACACCAAGAGAGACAATCTGCTTCTTCAAGAGAAACTTAATCAAATGCATGATAAGAAGGCTCCACCGAAACCTTCTCGACCAACATACCAGCAGAAAGACTCCGAGTTGATACAAAATCAACTTAAAAGCCTTTCTAGTACAAAATCGGAAGCTAAACTGTCCACTAAAAATGGACCCAGATCCGATGCAACTCCAACTCAAAGCATTGAAGCCCTTCAAAGATTGAAAAAAGTAGAAACATCTACTAAGAAGTCTTCTTTGGAAGATGAGAAAAAAGATTCTAATGTGTTGGATTCCAAGTTAACGGAAAATCTCAACAATTCTAACTCCAGCTTGTTGTCAAAAATTAGTAATGAATCGTCCCTATCAATTCAGGACAAATTGAGTACTCTCATGCGTGTTTCAACGGCACCAGAGGCAGCTGGAATAGGAATGAAAGTGCCTCAACTCTCAAGGCCTTCAACTTTTTCTGGAGATAGCAGCACAAAATTTAAACAGAAAAATACTGAAGAGCGACAATTAATGCATGCCAACAAGTCCCGTGCCAAGGGACCTAAAAGAAGACTTCCTAAAAGCGTGGGAAGTAGCACTAATGCTTCTCCAAGGGTATCCGAACCACCATCAGAAGCTTCTGAGGTAACTTTGCCCATTATTCAACCACCAAAACGAGCAACAAAGCCTCCACGTCCTGCTCTGCTAAAACCTACACGGAAGATAAGTGGAGAGTTGTTCCTTTAGAAATGCATTTGATCACAATAGACCAATATCTTCCACCATCTATCCCCACTTAGCTATTATCTCCAGTATGGATCAATGCCTTGTCCCACTTTAACTTTTCTTCAAATTTATCGTGCGGTCACCGGGTCTCCCACTTAAAGTGCCGACTTGAAATTATCAATGTACTTTACAAATTGTAAAACCACACCAACAGCATCAATATGGCCAACAGTGCACAAAACATTGTAAATACGGCTAAGACTTACGTTCCAACGTATGATGAGGTAGCTGGATACGCTCAGAAATACGTATCGGCTCTTCAAAAGGCATCGTGGCAAGATGTGGTCGAAGACTTTTCACACGGTCAGATCACCCCATTAACCGTTTCTGTGGCTTTGACTACAGTTGGGACGATAGTGGTGTTATCGAGAGTTTTAGGTGGATCGGACTCACAGAAAAAGAAGAAAAAACCAAAGAAGAAGCTTACAAAGACACAAAAGGCTAATCGAGAAATCCAAGCCGTTCTCGACCACGTTGAGACTGAGTTTGTTCCCCAGATCGACGCTTACGTAGAAAATCCAAAGCAATTTCTGGAGCAAGATCGCGAGTATAAATACAAGTATTTTGAAGAGATGTTATTGAAGCAATTGATGAGCTTGGACGGAGTGGATGTTTCCGGGAATGATGTTTTAAGAGAGAATCGAAAGAAGGTAATCAAGTTTATTCAAGAGCACCAAAAGAGACTTGATGCGGTTAAAAAGGAGCTTAAGTTCTAATGTCATAATGATAGAGACGATAAACTGCCGAAATTGTAGGTGAAGTAGAGGATAGATTCTTTTGTTTTTTCATACACCCCATGTAGATAGAAGTTTCGTTCTGTTATACTGAGTCAATACGTTCAAGGCAAAGTTAGGACATGACGCTATTTTATGTTTAGTAGGTTTAGTATTAAACGTTTATTGAGATAAAAATATTGATGTCTCTGAAGCTAGAATTTTCCAACGGTTTTTCGCTGTTCAACGAAACTTGTACATATAAAGCTTCTAAGACTTATCATTCGGCTCACTGACGTGGGAATCGAAATCCTCCGGGGCAATTGATTTACCACCTTTTACCCCGAACTCTGCGATACCAGTCTGACCACTTGAAAATATTTCAGTGATTACAGGTAACCTATCTCCAAGCCATAAAGCTCGGTGGGTATGGTCTAAAAGCAGCTCACCGGTATTTGGATGAATAAGAACTGAGAGCGAGCCATGATTAAGTTGAAACCAACTTAATAATCGTACAAATACCTCTGGACGAACAACATCAGCTTCCCAAAATTGAGTCACATGTGGACCAATTGTGTTTCCATCTGGAAGTTTTTTAACAATAATAGAGCCACTAGCAGTATCCTCGGGGAAATCCGCCAATAGCTTCTCTCGAAGTGCATCAGATTCGCGCTTTGAAGCCTCAATGCGATGAATGTAGTAGACATGGAAATCATAGTACTTGACTGGATCGAAGTATTTGAGTCCATGAATAGATTTTGTGGCTACAGATGGATCATCATTAGGAAGATGGGTCACATACTCCATGTTGTTGAAAGATTTAATGTCTAATTCGTCGAATTCATGCGAGCCACATTGAAGTGTGGAGGTGTTGGTGCCGCGCAGATCATGTGACGTTGAAGATAAGCGATCGACCCCGATGCAACGATGATGGAAAAGATAAGGATCGAAGGATTTTTTTAGGTTGCCATGAATTACGAAGGTTAATAATCATAGAGGCCTTCATGCCAAATTATTAACAGAACAGGCCACTCATTACAAATTTGTTTATTAACTTGATTAACTTGATAATTATTTCTCACGATATACGTCTCTTATCTCTAATATAATTAATGCTCCTTGGTTCACTACACCTTTGCAAGACTAATTGCAGTGTGATCAGCTCAGTTCTTTCTTCTTCTTTTCCCGCTTCTTGGTTGCTTCAGCTACCAACTCCTCGAACATTCGCGCCTCTTCATCTTCCTGTTCAGTCCTTGTGATTCCCTTGAATACCTCTCCTATTACCTTCATGGCTTTCGCCTGAGCTATTCTTTTCTGCATGGCAACATCCTTGTTATTCAAAATTTCATCACAAACTGCCCGCAATGTTCCTCTGATCTCGAATTTTGATCCAGACCATGCAGCCGCCAAAACTTTACCCATGAGATACCGTTCCATGTCAGCAAGTTCTTCAGGTGTATGCTTTTCTGGCACTTTCTCTGCCTCTTTCTTTGGATCCAAATCGGAAGATGCGGTAGGATTACCTGCCAAGTTTTTGGCCAGTTCAGGAGCTGAAGAAGAGGCCTCATTTATGTTCTTATCTTGATCTTGTTGTTTGTCTTGCTTTCCCACATCCTCACGCTCTGATGGACCTTCTTCGTCTTTCTTGTTTTCCTCTTCCTCTTTCTTGGCGTGATATTCATTATCTTCTTGCATTTTAGCATACTCTTGCATTGTCAGTTGAGCATCAAGAGCGCTGACTACGGTCTTGAAAGTATCTTTTACAACACCACCCTTCTCCTTCATTGAAAGCCAAAATCCTCCATAACCAAGAAACGTCTGATTCTTCAAAAAGATCCGGGCCTTTGTGCTGTATACCGAACCAATGGTATGTAAGATTTCCAAACCAAAACTCTCCATCTTCAACGACTCGGCTTCATATTGGATCTTAGCTCTAAAACTTTCGACAACATCATCCTTCATATCGGTCTCTGTGAGAAGCGATAAACGCAGGACAAGTTTTTCGACGAGCTGCTTACGCATTTCAATTTTCTTGAGTCTACATTCCTCTTCGAATTTCTCGAGTTCTTCTTTACGACGCTTTTCTTCAACCTCTTGTGGTGTAAGAGATTCCCCTTCTTCACCATGAGATAAGTATAAGGTCCCCTTAGATTGAGATGTGGAGTGCGATTGACTGGATTCTTCAGTGACTGAAGAAGATGGAAAGTTTTTAGAATTTGGAACACCAGCGGATTCCGAAGTACCAAATTGAGTGTCGGATGTACTAGATGTAGCATTATCCGTATTATGAGCAGCGCTTGGAGCTGGTTTTGAACCAGTTGAATCGGATGCATTTTCAGTAGTGTCAGTAGCTTCAGCTGTTTTCTCTTCGTCATTGTAACCGCTCAACTCGGCACTTTTGCTAAGTTCTTGAAGAAGAGAGAGTTCACCTATCCAGTCTTTGAAGGCTTCGCCTCCAAAAATCATCAGGAAGAATTCAGATGGATCCTCAAATCCTTCTTGAGGGATACTTTCCTGCTTTCCAAACTTGTCGTACTTTTGACGCAACGTATCATCGGAGAGGACCTGATAGGCCTCCCCAACTTCTTGGAAACGGGCTGCTGCAGTGGGATCATTGGGATTTTTATCAGGGTGAAGTTTGATGGCGGCCTTACGGTATGCACGCTTTATATCGAGCGATGTTGCCGTAGGAGGAAGGCCCAAAAGATCGTAGTATGTGGTGTCAACAACCATGGTGGCACAGTGGAGAAAGAAGTGAATAATTGACGATAATTAAATGCAGGAATTGGGCTAGGTCGATGGGATGGTCTTATAAATGGATACAGAATCAAGCTAAGAAATTGCTTTTAAAGAATTATCTAACAGAGAATTACTTCCTAATGGTGAAGTCAGTCAAATAACTTATTCAAAATCCAATAGAATGCTTTTAAGTTGTTAGTGGTGAATTAATTACTACCGTTTTTAAGATTAGGCTATGTATAGAAAAAAGTGAAATGAAGATATGATTTTTTTTGGATCCATCGATGGATGAATAATCAAATATGGAATTAAATTAATAATATCAATTATAAAGTCTATTCGGATTGCATTTCAACTGAATTTCCATATTTACTTCCGTAATTATGAGTGCTTGCTCCGTCTTATTACCACTCATCTCTTCTCAATCTTTATTACTCACACGAGAAAAATTAAATAATCATATCGGTTATTCAGATGGTCCGTTTTTGTTACTGATTTATTATTAAGCCCGACCAACTAGTAAATTTTGTGTTATTAGTGCTATAAAATGTAGTATATATTCACCTAAAGCTTCAAATTGATTTACTAAGTTACGGTTTGAACTTCATTCATTTCTTTGATCGCTTCTCTCTAAGTAAGTCTTTGTTTTGATCAATAACCTTTATCTTCTTCCTACAGTTGTCTAACTCTATGTACATTATGCTGAGTAGTAAACCTTACGCAAATCAATAATCTTCTTTCCTCTCCCCACAGCCATATCTTCTAATGACCGTTGTTGAGTCAAAGCCTGAACAAAACCCTTCACCACGTTCATGGCATTTCTCAGCTTGTAAACTTTTCCTCTTAAGTCTCTAATTCCAGCAGCTTGACAAACTTCGAAAATATTATGATTGACTCTTAATCCAAACCCATCAGGTGCGGATTTAAGGAAGATTTTAACCGCATGGAATCTATGGGCAACGTCACCAACGATAGTACGGTCCTCATATCGAGTAATAGGAGTCAAGTTCCTCACAGCCTGCCAGTGAGCCTTCTTCAAAGCACTTCTCATACCGTCTCTAGATTTACCTTCTCCAAGTCCGATCATACCGTTCTTGTTACCAACGATAGTCATGGCATAGAAGTTTGGAATTTTACCTTTACTAGTTTGACAAGAGACACGCTTCATCACCACTGGACGGACATAAAGTTTACGGATGAACTGAGGACTGAACCCAGTGGCCGCAGCGAGATCTTGCTCCATCTGTGCCCGCTCCTCGGCAAACGCATTCTTTTTCTTTTCAGATCTACTACTTTCCTTGAAACGAATCACCAAATCCTTACGGTCTCTGGCATGATTTAAAGGAATTTCGGCATATGGAGACAGACTGCCGGCTTGGTTGGGGTAAAGGATTGGTTCAGTCCATTTTGGATCGTCCATGTGGTAGTCACTATCTTTGCTCATGGGAGGAGCTCTAGACTTACCTTGAAGACCTTTCTTTTGTACGTCCAAAAGTTGTTGGGGGGAGACAAGTGACTCGGTAATTTGAATGGATTGAAGGAGGTCAGGGCTGTAATATTTCAGCAAGAATTGAAGGTGAGCGTCACCACTCTTTCCGCTGGCCTGTGAAAGACGAACACTCGACACAAGGGTCCGAACAGGGCGGATAAACCCGATCGACTTGAACATGTTAGTGGTGAAATTTTCACTTGGTGAAAAAAGTTAAATCTCAACAGGCACGTGAAGAGAAGGAAATGTGGGTCACGTGATCTTGATGTTTGTTTGACAATATAGTACATTAAGAAGAGTTAATTTACATTGGAATGGAATATCGATTTAACTTTTTAGGTTCGGATAGATTTAAGTTAATGATATAAGGAGTACAGATTACTTTTGCATCTTTCGTATTTTTTCTGACAAGAATCACTTTCTTCGAATTTCTTTCTAAATCTTCTCATAAAAAATGCACAGTGGCTTACCTACAGCTTAAATTTACACAATTAATAAATACCATGGACATATACATACTAGTGATTACCATTTAAGAGTCTATATCTTATTCATTATCGCTCAGTATTTCGCAAAAATCGTTCTGTTAAAACAATTTACCCAGGAAGTGGTATATAAAATTTCTTTACTCATTAAAATGTGACATCTCGCTTTGTTCGACAGGCATAATGCTGATTTATGAATCAGCTGCTTATTCCGTCTTTTTTGTTTCTTTATCTTCTTCTCTTTCACGTTCTTTGTCCTTTAAAAGCATCACTTCTGCTCGCAATTTCTCGACCTCTTTTTCAAATCTGTTACCAAATACATCGATGTAATAGGTAGCACCATTGTAGGAGGCACACAAGAAAATAGTCGCCATAAATGCCCCATTGGCATGTTTGTATCTAAACCATATTGGGCATGGGAGCATTGTCAAAATCTGGTAGCCAAATTGAATCAATGTAAACGCAGTTACTTGAAGCCAATTGTAAGGTAAAGAGTTAACAAATTTACCGATCGGAGCCTTCGAATTCTTTTTCTTCAAGTAAGTAAATGAGGTTACTTGACCGTTCTCAATTTCCTTTTTCCGCTTAATGGTAATAAAGTAGTGATATGTCACCTGCCAAACTGTATAATATAAGGAAGTCCATAAAATTCCATTGACAAAATGCCAACTTTCGATTTTTGAAACAGCTGGAAAGCGAGTAGCAATTAATTCTGCTGGTAATTCATGTACAATAACAAACATTGCCACTGGTGGCATAACATGGATGAATGAGGAGGTGGTCTTTTCAATCAGATGTAACACCAACGAATTTCTCCAGGTAATCACTGCAAATGAAAGGGTTCCCATTGTGAGAGAAAACACTGAAACAAACAATGATTGTGAGTCTGGGAACACCCAAATGAATAAAAGAAGCAACAAATTAACGTAGTAGCATAGATCAGCCAAATAGTACTGGAACTTCTGTTTAAAGTAGGTATAAAATCGGATTGGCATGAGCAAAGTGAACAATATCGTGTAGAATATATGGAACCATTCCGGATATTTCCCAATCAAAAAGCCCAGGAGAGCAACCGTGGCCACGGCAAAGGCGTAAAAGGCCTTTTCGGTGGCAGATGATTGAATGTTTTCATGAATCTTCAGGTCAAATTTGCTCAAACGGGTTAAAAGTCTTTCTTGTAACTTTTGCAAGTCGGTATTGCTGTTTGTTCTGTTTAATTGACGCATCGTTTGCTTAGTTTTATTCTTCATGTTGTTGAATCTACGCTTAGTGGAGTCACCCACTGACTCCAAATTGAGACCAAAGTCAAAATCATTAACCAAAAGAAGTTTACTAAGATCAAGGTAAGATACGGAACCAGTGGAATTGCTTCTGGACATGGGAATCACTGGACTTGTGTCGTAAGAGACATCATCAAAAACGGCAGAGTCCGTGGACGAACCGTGCTCAGACAGGAGTTCTGATTTCAGGTCCATAACGAGTTGAATAGATCAGAATGTTGACAATAAAACAGATGAGTAGTTGGGCTTTCGATTGCTGACCTCTAGGCTATAATAAATGCTTCAGGTTGTTAGGCACTTGAAGGTTTGTTTCGAAAAGAAAAGCGTGTATGCACGGCTGCTAAAGGCACGTGGGCGAAAGCTGGGGTAGTATCGATAAGATGCTGCAAAATCCGAAATAGATTATAGCAGGAAAGGTGAAATCACTATAACTTGGTTAAAGTGAGTATTTGTATAAAGTTAAGAATTAATTCGTTAGTATGGTCAGGTTAAGAAATGCACCAACCCTGTATGTGGCGCATCGAAGCAATTGAGCGTGCATTAGTCCAAAGCGGATCAATAAACAAGGGCAAGACATATTTTACTGAAGAATATATTTGATAGATGGATTCTAATTAGTTATATAAATCGTTTAATATACATAGGCAAATGCTTTCAGATTCAATGACGCTTTATCATTTGAACTGGCTTACTTTCAAAAGTTTATTGGATAAAAGACTTCTTTTCAGAACAACGATCCAATCCTGTCTCTATTTTTAGCGCTTATTGCAGCAATCTTACAGGACAACTTTACTGTGTCTCATACGCGAAATGACTTCTTTGAGCCTACACTTTTCTTTTCGGATCATACTTACAGACTTCTTTTATAGTTCCTTATAATAACCCATATTGAAAAAATTTCTAAACTCTGTTAGTAAGACCAACTAAATCTAAATAACCTCTATGCAATTGCAGTACTGACGTTACTCCTAATAATCGCAAAGTCAAGTCTATTTCGTCTTTTAAAAGCTCAACAGCCTTTATTACACCTTCATGTCCGTAAGCAGAGGCAGAGTACAAAAATGGACGACCTAATCCAATCCCAGTGGCTCCAAGACACAATGCCTTCACAATATCCGTACCTCTGCGGAATCCTCCATCTATTAAAACTTCAAAAGATTCTGGTACATTATTTTCTTGTAAAGCAGTTTTCACTTCGTGTAATACTTCAATGGAAGATCTGGATGTGTCCAATTGACGCCCACCATGGTTTGAAATTAAGATACCATCAACTCCAGCATGATAGTACGCCTTCAAAGCATCCTCCTTGGTTTGAACACCTTTCAAGATAATTTTGATGGAATCTCCAACAATAGTCTTCAATTCAGAAATGTCATCCCAAGAAAGGGCAGGATCTTGAGGAAGAAGAATATCGATATTTCCACCACCTAAATGTTTACGCTCGCTTTCACGGTTACCAAGCTGCGCTGTGTCAACAGTGACAAACACAGCCTTGATTCCACGAGCTTTAGCTCGAGCTAGTAATTGACGATTTTCCTCTCGATCACTAGAGACATACACCTGCAACCAAAGATTTTGATCCGGGGCTGCTTCATCTACAATTTCATCAAAAGGGAACCCCAGGGCCAGCGGAATCATTTGAATGATACCAGTAGCTTTGGCTCCTCTTGTGTAATTTTTTTCCGCTTCAGGGTGTCCATCGATACTTCTAGCAAATGCGGTGATGTAGAAAGGAGTCGAACTTTTAGATCCCAAGATGGTGGTGGTTTGATCTACCTCAGATACATTGTTAAGAATTCTAGGCTTGAAGTAAATCCGACGAATTGCTGCTGTGTTCTCTTGTAAAGTGATCTCATCATCTGCACCAGTACGATAGTATGCCCAAGTTTCTGATGGAATCAGCGCTTCAGCTGCTGTTGCAAAATCTTCGATTCTGGAGATGGTGGAGAGTTCTGGAACTGGGTGTTTTTTATTAACTTGCTTTCCGAGTAAATTGATAAGGTCTTGTGCCACTGAACTAGGTACCAGATCAATTGGGTAAGCCCGTCCTTGATGAACGATAACTGTGTCGGATTCTGCCATGATACTGCTTTTTTGTGACGAGTAAAGACTTGAATTTACTAATCGGATCGGCAATGCGTCGCTTATATATCCCTTATGGTCGGTTATTAGCGAAAATATGAAATTATGGCGTCAATTGGTTGAGATCCACTGCTCTTGTGGGGCTTTAGATTGCATTCTTATACATAGTGATTTACATCGTAGCGTATGTGAGATAATTTTGACAGCATATGTAATGGTTCCAGTTCTGAATGCTTTACTTACTGGAAGAGCTTCAGATCAGTCTCTGTTGACTCATTGTTGAAGATCTCTGATACATTGAATACTCATTAATATTATACAATATCTTAGGTGACAATTACGTAACGAGCCCTGAATTGAAGCCACCCTACCTGTTGTATTTCAATTGCTTTCCGCAAGACCCGCTACTCCACCTGAAACTTCTCTATCATGTGCCCTGGAATTCGACTAAGCTGTCACCTTTAACCCCATCGGCACATCTCCGCGCATAGGGCCGATTCCGTGCGCGCTTGAAGACAGATCGTGGGGTTGTCTGCAGGAGTCACGGCCCAGATCGGCTTTAGGTCCGGGTTTGGATTGTTAATCACCATGGCACTCTATCGTAATTATACGTTGGCCAATGCGGTTGCATTCAATGGGACAACTTTTGCATGTATATCTGTGATTGTATTTCTTGCATCAAGTCAACCGTTTTACCTTACTCAGGTCTTGGGTTTATCTGGTAGCTCCCGTATAGGCTCTATCATTGGTACCCTTGGCTTTCTCGACGAATGTATTGTCCTTACCACTGCTCCTTTAGTGGGTGCTCTTAGTGATGAAATAACCGGATCTGGACGGGCTAGTGGTGTCAGGGTAGTGGTAACTGCTGGGTTTGCTGTCATTGGTCTCAGTCTTCTTTCGTATGCCCTGGTGGTTTCATCCTTATTCGGTGCGTACTTGGCCAGAGCAGTGTTTGCTTTGGGAGTAGGATCGGTCATGACTATGGCCACTGTTATGTTTACAGAAATTAGCAATTCTGACTTTGTTTTATTCAAGAAGTCTTCCGAAAATGATCCGGAGCTTGAACCGCTTGTTAATGATGAATCTGTGACAGATTCAGCCGCCCATGATTCTGGCAAATTTGCTGCAGTTATGGGAGTGTGCGCTGGACTTGGAGCCATTTTCTCGGTCTCGTTCTTTTTGACCTTACCTACTCGTATTCATGAATGGTTCCCTAGTCTTTCTGGTAGCCAAGCTTTACAAGATTCATTTTTGGTGGTCGCTTTGTATTCGTTTGCTGTGGGGCTTGCCGTCTATTTTTTTGTCTACGCTAAAGACGTCGAGGTTGTTGATCCGAGTATTGACCAATATATTGTTAACCCTGGCGAAGGATCTGAAAGTTCTCCTATTGCATCAGCGGCCAAATCCTACTTCAATTTGCTCTCTCATGGTTTCCAAGTCGCCAGAAAGGATCGCAGAGTACAGTTGGCTTACATCGGCGCATTTGTCTCTCGACTGGTAGCCGTTTCCAACACTATTTTTGTCCCCTTGCTTGTTTTCAAGTATTACTCGAGTCATGGTTTATGTGAATCCTCGGGGAGTCATCCAAGTAAACCTCTGACCATGGCTGAGCTCCCAACTCAAGATAACTGTAAATCTGCATACATTTTTGCAGCCATTTTAACTGGTGTGGGTCAGACGGTATCATTGGTTGTTGCCCCTATTTGGGCATATATCATTGATTCTTCTAAAGTTGGTCCACGTCGCAGTTTGATTTTTTCGACTGTTTTGGGATTTATTTCATGTTTGATTCTTTGTCTTAGCCAGCTTTCTCTGGATAGTTATAATCCCAAAAATGTTACCACTTTCGTGGTTGTTCTGTTGCTCGGAACATCCCAAATGGGGACTGTCACCAGTAGTATGAGTTTATTGGGTAATACCGTTGCCGAATCAAAAGACCATACAGTTGTTGGTAGTGTCAGTGGTCTATTTAGTTTGTGTGGAGGTTTTGGTATTCTTGTGGTGACATTAGTTGGAGGCACTTGGAGTGATCAATGGGTGAAAGGACCATTTTTTGTGTTGGGTTTATTTAATTTGGCAGGAACTTTGGCATCCGTTCTAGGTTAACTTATGTTTTTCGTATTTTAAATCGGTATTTAAGTATTTACCGTGATTTTTTGTCTGGGTTGCAATATGAATTTACGATTATTTTTCAGGGTTTTCCCAGGATGGAAAACGGACGCATGGAAAAAGTAGGCTTGCAAAGGAAGCGAATAATAGCAAACTTTGTGAATGTAGGTTATTTTCTGTTAATTAAAGAGTCATTATATTTTGGATTATTTGAATAAAATATCTAATCTTATAGACTTCTTAAGTCAAGCTTACTCAATGATCTAAGGCGGCTTTTCCACTCGCGATTAGCCGTGCAGATGCCGCGGTGACATATCCGGAGCAATGACATTGCAGGTCGCGCTTTTTCCACCAGGTCAACGGCTATTAAGTGTTTAGATGGAGCAGAGAATTTGGAATCATTATAAGGTATTTATTAACAAAAAGAATTCTAAAACAACCCCTTTCAACATCCTTATATTCTTTCCTTTGGATCCGTCGAAACCTCCACCTTTGTATATTGTATTATTTCCCAATCTCTACAGTTTCACACGCCAAAATTTATTGCCGCTATTGTCACCGCTAAATTCATCGCGACCCAGAAAAAAGACGCCGCGGTATTCTCTGACGTAAAAAATTGACATCGATTTGCGCTCAGCACCACAAAACAGGCTATCATCGCCTTCCCCCCCTCATCAACTCCTGCTAAAAAGCAAATCGAGGGCAAAGTTTGCATCTGTGATGATTACCGTATCAGTCGAACTCTGGTTGACTGTGGTTCCGTCGCTTTTGTGGCTACTTTACCGACTCTTGACTCTTTTAAAGTCACCAGTTGAATCACTCGTCGAGAACTTGAATCTTGAGATCCCTCATGTACCCCAAATATGCATAGATGCAGTCACCGGTCTGCTGGTGGTTGTACATTGGGATATCGAGGTTTCTGATGATGAAGAGTTGATTTATATCGTTTTGGTCAACAACAGAGAGGCGGCCATCGTCAACACAACTTCGTGCAAGTTAAATCAACTATTATTGAATAAGGTATATCAAATCGAGGTTTTGGCTGTCAATGTGGCGACAAACTTCCGCTCTAGATCTTCTCCAGTCTACATTGAGACGTTATTGCGTGAAGAAGTAGCTTCAGAACTCGCTCAGTTGCCTTTCCGTAGCTTAATTGAACAACCATTGCAAACTGGGAAAATGGGAAAAGTATTGACAGAACAATCGGATCAGAATTCCACAAACCCTGATTTGCAATTCATAGATAGAACTGCTGACCTGGTTTACAATTCAGAAAATCTGTTGGCCACTTCCCTCAAAAATGCAGCCATTCAATCCACCCCACCTGTGTTGACCACAGACCAGATAAAAAGCATTGAAAACCCCCGAGACTTGAATTATTACTTGTTGTTGTATCAAGAAGAACTTCAAAAGCTTCTCAGTGAACGTGAAACCTTCCAAAGTACGGTTGAGGTAGAACTTGGCCAATTACGGCAAGTAGCCAAAGAGTACAAGCAAAAATATAATCAGGAATCGGACACCAGAGTTCGTTTAGAAAATAGCATCAAAGATATTGAGAAAAAGAGAGATCAGTTGTCTTTTACGAAGGGCAAGCTTCAAACTCAGTTAAAGCAAATTAAGAGTACCTCGCATCTACACGAGTCAAAATTGGACTCCTTGAAACAAGAATACAAAAAACATCAACAAAAAGTTGCTGCATTGCATGAAAAGGAGAAGCAGAGTTCCACGGATCTTAATAGTCATCAACAAAGAATCAAAAGTGTGGCAGAACTGCATAAAAAGTTGAATGATCAACTTGAAGCAGAAATCAAGCATTTAACAAACGAGAAGAAGAAAAACGAGAAGTTGTTGAGTACCGTGAAACCCTTGATGGAGTCATTTGGGAACGAGTCCAATTTTACTAGGGAAGGTACCTTGAAGTCTAATTCACAAGCTTCGATGAATACCGTTTTTGAATTAATGCCAGAATGGAAAGAAGACATATCTGAAGAACTTGACAAAACAAGGCTGACAGAGCTTGAGTGGAGACTTGTATTCAAAACGGAAATTCGAAAGTACCTCACAGTTAAAAATAACCTTGAAATGGCTAAGGCAGCCCGAATCAAGGGTTATACCCCTCAGAAAACAAATGAGTACCAAGCAAGCTTAGAATTCGGAGGCTACAATCACGCTCTATCAAAGCTGGGAAGCAATGGTGGAGGATTCAAGTCGAAGTTGTCAAAGTTTTCCATTATTGGGAAAGCAAATCAGCAATCGCAGTCTAATCAGTCTAATCAGCAACTAGCTTACACTAGCAATGACTACAACACAAATTCCAGCATTGACTTGAACCACGGTAATGAGCCATTGGATAATTCGGGTGTTAACAATATGGAATCTAGTACGGCCATGGGATCCAGGATATCGGGCTTTCCCAGTAACGGTAGTAATGATACCACATCAAACACTTGGAACAATTACTACGGACAGGTGTACTCGAATGATAACAGTTTTGAAAATGCCATTGCCAATGGTGAAACAATGGTCCCCGATGTTCCCTTGGTTTCCGAGCCAGCATTGGTATCTAATGACTCCGGAACTGGGTTGAACTTGCTGTCGCTGTTTTTGGGTGATCAGTATTATAATAATTACTCTCAAACTTTACCTTCCAATCTTTGGCAGAATAATCAACACTCAACCAGCAATTATGTACCATTGAACGGTTTAGCGTACAAAAAAGAGCAATTCTATGGAACACCCACTAATTCATCTGGTAACGTTGCCGGAAATATTGGTTTACCCTCGGTGAGTGGAACCTATTCTGCTCCAAACGGTGGTGGTGGCAGTCAATCCGGATTTGGGGAGCTATTCCCTAGTTCTTTAAATCATAGTGGTACTAGCTTTCAATCCGGAACTCCAGTCGGTGCGTCTGGTGAACTTGGATCTCTTAGAAGTCAGATGTTACTGCAGAAGCTTGATATGGCTCTGCAGGGACTGTACATGAATTACAATGCCATGAATTCGAGTCACCAGGGTTTGGAAGGATTTCTCGGGGCATCTCAAGCAGGATCGAGCTTTTTAGATGGGCTTCCCAATAATGGATCGGGTATGTTGCATCTGCCTAATTCGTCGCAGCCTGAGATTTCAGATCCTCTCGAGCAGTATTCCAAGTCGCTTTCTCCGCAGTTGGGGACCCTTCTGATAAACAAGTCGAATCTTTGGGGAAACTCGTCTTTTGGGCATACCAGGAATCTACTGAGTAACAGCCAAATATGGCGAAACGAGTCTCTGGAGCAGTCTGGTGTTGGAGAGGTCAATTTGTTAAAGAAAAACGAGCATGATCGTATTTAAAATGAAGAAGATAAGATGAGGCACGGTAGGATTGTATGGTATCGACTGTAGATACGCGTTTACGAAATGTTAGAATAAATCTTTAAAGATGTATGTAGTTGTTTATGACCAAAATTTGTTGATAATAATAGTACAATATATTCAACTATTTTTTCAAATAAATTTTGTAAACAAACGATGGTGTTTTATAAAAACCATTCAAAATTTGTCCTAGGTAATGAGTCAGCCTTTTTTTTTACGATAAAACAAAACGGTAAAGATCTTCGAAGACTACTTAAACCTTTATGGGGTGATAATGATGAATAATGCGACAAAGATAGCTGATCGCTTGAATTGTAAAATCTAGAATAGCGCGGGTATGACGCATTAGCCGCGAAATAAAAAATAAAAAAAAGAAACCGTTGCAGTTAACGGCGTTCGGAGCGCAATTTTCGGAGCATAGCCAAGATGCCTTTTAAGGATGCCTTTTGAAAGTAAGCGGCGAAGGACCACATTGCGATGACGCAGCAGGTGATGTGTAAATAGCAAGTTCCTTTTATAAATCTAGTATCAACAGTTAAAAATATTTCAAAACATAATATTTCACATCGAATAATCTACAAAGATCTGAAATCTTTGTTAGTAACAAACAGAATTTTCCATCGCATTCGCTTCCCATCTTTTACCGTCTCTAGCCGAAGTGCTGTTCCCCGCCGAAACCAGTCAACTCAACAAGAGCAAGTGGAGAACATAAAACTTAGCGATCATTACAATATATTTAATCAAGAGCATAACTATCATATATTTTCGCAAATCATACTATCGATAGATGACCTATCCAAAATATCCAACTCACAATGAGTTTCGAAGTGATACTTTCACCGTACCAACAGAGTCGATGATTGCCACTATAGCCTCTGCAACCTACGGAGATTCAGTCTATAAGGAAGATCAACTGACTCTTGAACTTGAGGCCAAATTTTGCACTCTTACCGGTAAAGAAGCAGCACTTTTCTGTGTTTCGGGTACTCTTTCAAACCAAATTGGGCTCCGAGCCAATTTAATGCAGCCACCTTTCTCTATCCTCTGCGACCATCGGGCGCATGTATTTTTGCACGAAGCAGGGGGGCTTGCCACCCTTTCACAAGCTATGGTTCATCCAGTTATCCCAAGCAATGGTGATTATCTTACTTTAGAAGATATTGAAGAGAATTTCACTCCTTCAGACGGAGATATACATGCTGCTCCAACTAAGGTCATTTCATTGGAAAATACTTTGCACGGGATAGTCACTCCGATTGAAGAAATCGCCAAAATTGGCCATTTCTGCAGGGAAAACGGCATTAAATTACATCTTGACGGTGCCAGATTATGGAATGCCAGCGCTGCTACTGGAGTATCTATCGCTGAATATTGTAGCCATTTTGATTCAGTTTCATTATGCTTATCCAAATCATTAGGTGCTCCCATGGGATCAATTCTTGTTGGATCCAAATCATTAATTAATACTGCCAATCATTTTAAAAAGCAATCTGGTGGAGGAGTGCGGCAAGCCGGGATTATGACTAGAATGGCTATTTGCGCAGTAGATGAAAACTTTTCCAAGCTTGAACGCTCCCATCGATTTGCTCGTGATGTGGGGCAATTTTGTCAGCAGAACGGTATCAAGCTAGAACATCCAGTTGATACGAATTTTGTATTTATTGATACTCGTGCAATGCAAATGGATGATCGTATGTTAATAAAAGTTGGAGAGAAGCATGGCGTGCGGCTTATGGGGAAGAGATTAGCTTTCAGTTTCCAGAACGATGAAGAAAGTGTTGAGAAGTTGAAATCGGTTTTACTTGAGTGTGTGGTATACGCTCGGGAACATCCTTTTGTTGGTCGTAAATGCAACAAGAAGATGTACGTTTAAATAGGCCCTGGTTGTATTTATTTCGAAGGATTTGGTGAAATCTGAGAGAGATTAGGAAGGCTATTTTTATTGTATCTGGCTAACCTATAGTCATCGGAAGAATGATCAACAAAGGCCGAGAAATATTTAATAAAAAAACAAAAAGAAATGAGAAGGTCAGAACTCAATCCGATCATCCGAGAATTGAAAGCCTAGGTGCTGAGACGATATTCGAACCAAATTATCACAATTTCACTTGTTTATAAACAATTTATGCATCACATAATAAAAATTTAATCATATTACCGGACTGACCGATAGTAAATCTTGGCCAACTATAAGTTTTTTTAAACTTTATCTATGAATTTAAAGTAACGATTGTGTTTATAATATTTGATTGATAAACTCTGACCATAAAAATTTCAATCAATTTTCTTGTGCGGCGCCCCTCCTTTTGAAATTATTTTATCCCTATGATTTGTTGCAAGATGAAATGAATAAAATCAACTCATCAACGATTCAAAACTACCCCACTATTTGATTTTAGGCTGCATATTATCTATCTATCCATTTAAGCTCGATTGAATTAATCAATGGCTGCACTTATCACCGCTTAATATTGAAATCTTTTTCGTCCTGCATAAATACCGGATCTGATCCGAGTTTCATATTTGCAGCCGTTATTGTGGCGACTGCTTCCGCGCGTTTTCCCATAAAGCAGCAACTAAGGCGGGTTGGTGCAAGCGAGCACAAATTGATGCTACGTGTGAAACATGAAAGATAGTGTGTCGGTGTTAAGGTCATACTTTATAATATAGTGAAATGCTCCTTAATAAAAGGGTAAATTCAATTTCACCTTCTCATAAAGGAAATAGAATTTATTTGTCGATTCATATCCTTATCAATTTCATTTACATTGACTTTAGGTTTACGTCATTTGGTTTAACTTATTCACCCGGTGATTTTTGTGACTTTTGTTGACACATTGTGAAAAAAAGTGTCGTGAACGATAATTCACGGATTTAGAACAGCATTTTGATCAATGTGGCACAGCCGCTCAGACCACTCAAACAATTATTTTTAATTTAGCAGTATATTGCTATAGTATTGCTTTGGCACCGACAGGGCCTCCTGACAAGTTTTTGGGCTCTTCGATTTCTAAATTAAATAGACTATAAGATTAATAGAGTGTAATTCAATTTGATACACCAACTTGAACAGTATTTGAAACAAGACTAGTCAAGGTGCAGTTGCCCTTTGAGTGCCTGCTGAGCCGCTACTGGCTATTCGCGATTGCGAGTTAATCCGAACACGCAAATCCGGGCAGCCGCATACAATACGGTGGAGGGATCTCGCCCGTCGATCATTTTGCCCGCTCCATCTGATTCCAAGAAGTAACTGATCACAATCCACACAAACGCATATTGAATTCATAAATCAACCTAACATCAATATTGTTGATCTCTACTTAAAATCCCACAGTTCATCACTTTAATCATCCGGAATCATCGCCGCACCCTTGTCCGGAAAGAATTTAATCGTACGCAATCTTTCGCAGCGGTCCTTCCTTTCTTGGCAAGTTCCGACGGATGCTAAATGCACCATCATAATCACCTGCATCCGCGGAAAACTACCACTACTAAGAATATATATAAGGGCCCCCGTCCCCAATTATTTACATAAACAATCAACATGTCTAGGACAGAAAGAAGCAGTGTTAATAACTCCGACGAAGTCGATGAGTATGACCCATACTCACCAAATCAATTATATTCAGACGATAGAACCGATGCTGTCTCAGAACTCTCACAAGGTTCGGCTGCAACCGATAATACTCATCTTAAAGTGGTGAGGACCGAAACGAAAAAATCCCTCCAGGAACTTGGAATGAGCCGTTCTATTCCTATTGGAGATGTTAATGCTCCACCAGTTGAAAATCCAATTTTCCCAGAAGAATATCGCCTTGAAACTGCCACTGGTTTGGTCCCAGTGCAAACACTTCAACTGCTTGGAAGAGTGAAAACTATAACTTCTAAAGAAAGTAACGCTATTGCAGCTGGTGTGGAAAAAGATGGTGAATTAGATCCAGATATTGAATTTGTCACTTTCGTTATTGATGATCCTGAAAATCCTCACAATTGGAGTGCTCCATTACGTTGGCTTTACACATTCTTGTTATCTATGCTTGTGATATGTGCCGCATATGGTTCATCATGTGTTACTGGTGGGCTTGAAACTATTAATGATAAATATCATGTCTCCACTGAAGTATCGACATTGTCTTGCAGTCTCATGGTCATTGGATTTGCAGTGGGTCCTTTACTTTGGGGTCCTTTATCCGAACAAATCGGCCGTAGACCGGTCTATATCATATCATTCGGTCTTTATACAATCTTCAATATCCCAGTGGCTCTTGCCCCTAATATCGGTGCCGTTTTAGTATGCCGTTTCCTTTGTGGTGTGTTTGCTGCACTGGCTTTGTCAAACGTTGGTGCCTCTCTTGTGGATTTGCATAATGAAACCCGTGGGTTGGCTATTGCCTTCTTTTCATTCTGTCCTTATTCTGGACCAGTTTTCGGTGGTGTCGTCAATGGATTTATCCTGGTGGGTACCGGTCGTTTCGACTTAATCATCTGGGTCAATATGGCCTTCGCTGGTGTGATGTGGATCATCGTGGCCTTAATTCCAGAAACCTACGCTCCAGTTATTCTTAAACGTCGTGCCAAGCGTTTGCGTAAGGAAACTGGTAACCCTAAGATTATGACCGAGCAAGAAGCAACACCAATGACCTTTTCCGAGCTCCTCAATACTAATTTGTACCGTCCGGTCAAGTGGTGTTTCCAAGAACCCGTTTTGGTTCTCGTTTGTGTGTACGTGTGTTTGATTTATTCTATGTTGTACGCCTTCTTCTTTGCCTACCCGGTGATTTTCGGTGAACTTTATGACTACAAGGACAACTTAATTGGACTCATGTTAATTCCAATTTTAATCGGAGCTTTATTGGCTCTTTTTACCACCCCAATCTTGGAAAAACAGTACGTTGCTCTTTGTAAACGTCGTCATCCAGTTCCAGAAGATCGTCTCATTGGTGCCATGATTGGTGCTCCATTCCCATGCGCAGCCTTATTTATTCTCGGTGCTACATCATTTAAACACATTATTTGGGTCGGTCCTGCTCTGTCCGGTATTGCCTTTGGTTACGGAATGGTTTTGATTTACTATTCTTTGAACAATTACATCATTGATACCTATGCCAAATACGCCGCCTCTGCACTTGCAACAAAGGTCTTTTTGCGTTCCGCTGGTGGTGCTGCTTTCCCATTGTTTACTCCTCAAATGTACCATACATTAGGTTTGCAATGGGCTTCGTGGCTTTTAGCATTCATTGCCTTAGCAATGGTGGCCATCCCAATCGGATTCTACAAGTTTGGTACCTTCTTAAGAGCTAAATGGTGTAGAGAAGATTACACCGCATATCATTTTGAAGAAGAAGAAGAGAAAGAAGTTCTGTCTGAAAGTCTTCAATAAAGGGGAAGTGTGATAAATAGACGAGACTTGGTCTCCTAGCATTCGAAAGTGAAATTAATATATTAACAATAACGGACTTAGATGTAGCAATGTTTGTAGTTTCTTTTCATAATGACTATATTGGTCACCTATAATTGGGAATTAAAAAATGTGAATTTTTCTAGCTAGTAATACCAATCAGTGATCATTGATCTATTTGGCTACTTCTTCAACATGCAAGTTATCCAACAAATGCTCATGTTCTTCGGCGTGAACAACTTCTAAAGGTGAGTGTTTAATATCTTTGATCTTTTCAGTTACCAGGTTTAAGTCTGCACCCGTAAGACGAGCCATGAAAGCACCAATTTCAATATTCTCGTGGTTTCCCAAAAGACCAGTGTAAGGGTGACTTTGGTACAATTCTGCTGCGAGGACCTCAGAATTTGTGTACCCGTAGATATTGACATCGACAGCAGAATGTCCATGAGTGGTCCATCCGGTTTGGGACCGAACCAGGATCATGTTGTTCAAAACATAAAGCAACTGTTCGCCGTTGTTGAGGGATGCTTTGATTTCGATCAACTCAGCTGGAGTGTGGTCGACAATTCCCATATCATTTTCGATGATTTCCTTGACGATAAACAGCTCGAGTGATTTTTCTTTGTTGTGCTTCAATTTTTCACCATCCTCTGAGTTCGATTCAGTTATCTTATCCTGCTTCACCTTTTCCAGCAAAAGCTTACGTGCCAAGTACTCTCCAGAGTGTGAACTATTCATCAAGACCTGAGGATACCACAAATAGTCAGGATAGCCAGGACTTACTTGACGAGCAGTAACAAGGCCACCGGTCTCGTGATCCAGGGTCAGAATTACAACTGTATCAACATCTGTGTTGTCAACGAAATGTTTGACTTCCTGGAAAGCCTTATCATATGCCAAAACCTCTCTGACCTGGGCAGCTGGATCGTTGTGGTGACCTGCGTGGTCAATTCGAGATCCTTCAATCAAGATGAAAAATCCCTGCTCGGAATCGCGGGTCGCGTCTTCCAAAGCGGTCAAAGCAGTCTTCACCAGCTCAGCAAGAGATGGGTACTCACTCAGATTACGGTCAATATCGTAGGGAACATCAGTGCTTGCTACTAAAGCCAAGAGCGGTAAAGAAACATTCTTGCCGTGGTCTAAGCGGTCAAAGTCAGCCCTTGATTCAGCGTAACTCCATCCAGCTTCTTTAGCTTCCGAAACCAAGTCTCTTCCATCGGCACGACAAGATCCTGGAGTTCCCAGGGCAAGGAAATGGCATCTACCACCTCCGATTATCAAGTCTACAACTCTTCCCAAAGGAGTCTCACCCAATTGTTGCTGAGCGATCAAATCCTCTTGAGAACGGTAGTCCACGTGAGCCAGAAATGCAGCTGGAGTGGCGTCAGTGATTCTAGTGGTAACAACTAATCCAGTGTGATATCCTTGCAATTTAAGAGCCTCCAAAATGGTTCCTCTAGGAATTTTTGATGGATCTACTCCGATAGCGTTATTATAACTTTTCAATGCACACAGAAATGCGGTGGCACCAGCAGCCAGATCAGTAACCAACAGTGAAGAGGATCTTGTTCTCAGAGATCCAATCAAGTGTCTGTCAAGTTCCAAGATCTCGTCAATAGACAAACGGTCGCGGGCCTGACGGAAAGAACGAGCCAATGACAAAGACGCGGGCCCCATACCGTCAGTGACCATGAAAATAATGTTTTTCTTACTACCTGGGTCAAGAACAGAGGTCTTTGGATTACCACGACCACTGGTTCCGTATAAAAGCCAAACAATAAGAAGAATGTTGGCTGACTCAAGGATATAGACAAGCCAGGACCGGCTTTTGGGTTTGGTGTTGTAAACAGACTCGCCGCCTAAAAGCGCTTCTTTTTCGGTCATTTTGATTTGGATAATTTAAAGGAGTGATGTTAGAGAGTTCCGGTGACCAATTGCTAATCAAAGTATGGTAATTGTTGTATACTCTCAGTTATCAAATATCTTGTTGATAAGAAAATGAACGCCCTCAATTAGAATCCCACGTTTCGTTATAGTCACGTGATGTACTAAAATACAAAGAGTAAAAGGTGGAGGACTTGGTAGATTTTGTTAATTATTGTATAGCTTCAGAATTAGCTGATCTAGAAGATGATGTTCTAAACACCTTTACGAGATATTAATTCATTTTAAATGTCTATTTTCAGTAATATATAAGAAGTGAATGAGGTAATGGCTAGTTTTATTGAATTGTTTTTGACAATAGTAGATCAATTGTGGGGTTAGAAGATACATGATGATATCCGATATATGTTTCTTTCACAATTTCTCTCTAGTTCAATTTTCTATAATACTTCCCAATATATGGTTTTCAGCGTTAACTGTGAACAACGTTACACCTCGCTAAAACTCGCCTACATCTGTTCCAGCGCCGGCCTCAAGAAGGAGCTTTGCAATGGCTATGTCCATGATTGAGAGCCCCACAACCTTCAGTACTGCAACATTGTCAGCATTTAAAACTTCTTCTACTTCAATCTTTTTTAAGGATGTGAACTCAACAAGTCCCTGCTCATCGATTCCACCTTGGATAAGCTCACCAGCCTCAGCCAAGGTATGTTCCTTCAGATCCACCATGATCTTCGAGACACCCTTAATATTGTTCCGAATGTAGTCCAAGTCCAATTCAATCATATGAGGCTTGTACGAACCGATTAACCCAATAAATTTGCGGTATGTACGATCCGAATTGAGGTGTGAAGCCTTGATTATAGGTTCAGTAGATGGAGTGCATCCAAAAATAATACTACTCCGTTCCAATACCTCTTTTGTCACCCCACTGAGTTCATGCGCCACAAACTCAACATCTGGATGGTCCTGCTTCAATTCCTCCGCATAGGAAGTAGCATTGGCAAGTCTACGGTTCACAACATTAACTTTTTTGAGCCCGTAAAGCCCCAATGCAAGCTCAACATGCCACCGGGATTGCGATCCAGCGCCAAATACCGTTAACTCGGGCAAAAGCGAAAGCTGTGAATCTCTTGGATCGAGCACTTTAACCATTGCAATACTAGTGGCCAAAGCGGTACGGAATGCTGTCACCGTCTTGGCATTGACAAGGCCCAAAGTTTCACCAGTGCTTTCATTCATCACCACAATTGGACCGACAAAACTTATACCCTTCGCATTATTGTGGGGTCCACCGGTGACCACTTTCACTCCAAGATGCTTTGGACCAATACAGGGCATAAATAAATGAGTATTTTCGGTGCAATTTGATGCTACCACAGTTCTAGGGGGGATCAGGGAAGGGGTCTCTGCATATTCTTCAAGTGCAGCCACCAAACAAGGCTGCAATTGATCCAAAATATAATCTTGGTTCAAATGCAGTCTGAGGAAGTTGCGAGTTGCTTTGTCTGAAACAAGTTTCATGGAATAAGAGGTTCTTTAAAATATACCAGTCAATTATGTGGTCAAAGGGTTTCCTTTCGATGCAAATCAACCCTAATTTAATAGCTATTCATGATGGTGGAGTTAAAGCTCTATATAAATAGCCGATCTCGAACTATCTACCTGCATATAGTTCGCTTAGTTCCCAAAGTAGACGCGATAGCGGGAAAAAGAAAGCGATAGTGGTAAGAGAAAGCGAAAAATGATTGATGACTCAGCATATTCTTTATCTGGTAGGTCAACTAGCCGAACCTTTTTTTTTTAAAGTAATTGCAGCTCTACTCGTTTTGAAATTAGTATTCCATTTTATATTTATCTGTTAATGCAATTTTCCGTATTACTCATGTCTTTCTCCACCGGTCAACCGTTAAGAAAAGCCGGATCCAATCTGGATCAACCAGATGCTCCCGCACATTCATCAATTCCCTTTCTTTGAATTGACGTAACTCTTTAAGCAAAGTCACCATCTCTTTAACTGCTTCTGCACGTTCCAGAACCACATCAGCCTTCAAAAATTCCTCTAGTATCATTTGTTCCATCCCATTTATACACGAGTATAGAGAAGCCCGAGTATCAATTGATATCTGTTCTTTGTTGCCGACTTCAGGAAGAGCTGAGACTTTGTACCTGATCGACAACTTTTTCAATTTTGAAAGCGTAGGTGAAGATCGGCCATTACTTTGCAGAAGTTCTGCCTTTATTAACCCATTAGTTACGTCATTGCAACACATGCGAAGAAAACACTTTTGAAGGAATGTCAACGAGCTTTGATGATGTTTTAAAGCAAAATCCATTACATCTCGACTTCTCTTTAATGTAGCTTCCCAAATTAAAAATGTATGACGAAGATCGTTAAGACTCAGGATAAAATACTCTTCATTATGACCAGGAGTGATGTCAGCATAATAGTCAAAGTAAAACTTCCATACAACTCTTTCATAAAATGGAGCCAATTCACCGCGTCTGATGGCGGGGAGGTATCTCTTTTCAAAGTTCCCCTTCAAATTCTTGACGATATTCAATGATTGGGACATGTCGTAATATCTCTTCAACAACACCACCTTAATTTGGATTAATTCAATCCCGGATAATTTTAAATGCACGTCTGAGTCTGTAAGCCGCTCAAAGTCCACAGGTAACTTTTTAAAGTCTCTTAAGTGGCGGTTCAATAAGATTTCATTGATCATCTTGGCCCCAAGCTTGTTCAGATAATACAACAGATCAAACGCCTCCAAAAGTGCGCTTTCCGTCTTCAAATTCTTGATATAGTCATGCTGTTCTTTTATAGACATTTCATCTAGCCTGATACCATTTTGACTTGAACTCCGAACTCGTGGTTGTGATACATAGTTAATTCCGGCGAGTAAATTGCTCATATGCTGATTGACGGATTCAGTACTCCTCAATACGGGTACTTCGAAGCTTGATTTTTGTAAAATATTATCGGTTTCACTTCCAGATCCCATTTGAGCAAATAATGATGGTCTATACTTGCTATGGGACCGTTTATTTTCGGATGACCCTTTCGCAGGGGAAAGGAGATTTAATGCATCGGCTAAAAGCATGTTGTTGCTGGTGTTTTTGTCGTCTTTTTCGCTTAATATGATATTACTCGAAAGCTTCCGCACCGTTGTCATCGGCTTTGAAGCCAAGGGGCCCCTCAGTGCCCTCATTATTTGGGGCAAAGGACGAGGCATCTCTAGTATAGGGAAATAAAAATGGAACAATTGGTGTGCATACAAATATCTACAATAATCTTTAGTCTGTCACGTGATATATACATATAAATTAGTTAAGACCTCACAGCACTCAGCCAAACGGCTGGAGTAGCCTTGTAGTTACGAGGAAGCATAAGATAATCGAGTTTTAGAGCTTGCTTTTTTTCTTGCTCCGATTTGAGTGGTTCACCATTAAGAAAATTTGGGATAAACTTGGCCGAAATGTCCTTTGAGCTTCGGAAGAGCTGTCTGTAGTTGCCGAAGATATCTTTATAGTTCAACGATTTATTACCCAATTTAAGATAAGTTGTAGACCCCCGAGTTGTGAGCCATGAAAAGCTTAATCCACCTTGTAGACGGTCGGAATTTTTCAATTTAAGTAGCATTACAAATATAGGCAGAAAATTGGCTATAACCAAGATGTTCTCGCCCATGTAAATTAACATCAAGCAAACTGACCAGCAGGCGAAAAATGTCAAATAAAAGGCAAAGATTGTTGGAAGTAACAAGCTCATTGCCACAAAAAGTAATGTTCCCAAAATGAGTTGTTCCACCTCATAAGACTCTCCCTTTGCGGCATAGACATCCAACTTATCAATACGATTTCGAAGCACATTGTACTTCCGTCCACAAACAAGCTGAAACAACAGCTTTAAAATAGCAGTTTGACGTTGGTATATCTTAGCCAGGGCTTGATAAAAACTTGAGACATGAAAGGTCACCATCAGAAAGTAATCAATTGCAAAACTAATAAGGAAACTGAACCCGCAGTAACAAACGATTTTGATTAGCATCAGGAGCAACACTGTGCTCCACTGGAAGTAGGGAAGCCAACTTCGCTGGTCCACGAGCCCATTCAAAGGTAAAAACGTATAAAATGGGGCCATAGTTTCATAATTTGCACTCGGGGTTATCATAATGAAATCATAAACCAAACTGTGCCAAAAGTTTAAGGACCATAGAAATAAATCTCCAATAAAACTCCCCAACTCATTATTTAATTTGAAACCGGCTGGATGGTTGTACGAAACCCATGATATGAGCCGGAAGAGCTTTGAAAAGAGAATATCTGTCAAAACGTCTTCGTTGATGAATTTTACGATAGTCGACGAATGGGTTGTGATCAAACGATACACACTTCTTCCAATTAAAACATCGTTGATGATCAACCAGACAGTATTAAAGAAACTGATATAATTGGAATTATTGATATTCAAATTAGAATTAGAAAGTGGCAAATCTAAAAGCTTCTCCTGATCAAGCAAAATATTACGATCGCAATAGCAAAGGAGCTGTATGGGCAAGTAATTGAGTTGTCGAAGTCTGATCTCGAGTTGACGCAATACTGCAGAATGTTTGGCGTACGGAACTCTCTTTCTGATCAACGAAAGTACCTGGTTTAGCCACACGGTGCCGTGAAGCAAATATGCAATGAGAGTCAGAATTGGCCTGAAGGCATTACTCTGCACGACTTTCAACAAAAGCGGCTTCGGTATAGATTCATCAATACGTCCACCGGTCCACTTTAAAAGTGCTTTGCGTACAGGGTAACACTGATTAATAAGATCGAGTATCTCCTGGTCGAAAAACTTAGAGATCTCGTCTTCCACCCCCCGTAATTGAAAAAACTTGTGCCTAATTTTAAGTTCCGTCTTTGTTGGTACACTAGGTGGTGTAGATTGAAGAAGAATGGGTGTAAGTGATAAGTACTCAAGACTCCGATACTTTGGAGGTCTGTAGACAATGAAAGTATAGGATGATTTCTTCAAGATATGAGATTCGACCACAGGGTAAGCCATTCCTTTTTCAAAGTATAAATGAAGATTTTGTGAATGCACCAAGTCATTTACTTCCGCCAGCTTTTTACCCCGGATCTCTCCAAGTACCAGAATCTGACCCAATAATGGATCGTTCGATTGTTCAGGCAATGCAAGGGCATCACGATCTCTAGGTGTGAGAAGCAGAATGATCACGTAGTCTTCACGGTGTCTGTATCCCAAAAGGTAACTCAATTGAGCTTTTTGAGCCCTCTTGAGCTCATCTTCTGGGAAAAATATGCTTTTGGCTGCCAAAGAAGTCATCTATCTGGCAAATGAGTCTCGACGGAGATACTGACTACTACTATTTAAGTTTTGGTAGAACTTCTTATGGTCCAAGATCAGATCTATGGTGTCTTCGTCACTTTCTGAATCAGTGCAGATTGAGTTTTCCAAATTTTGCGTGGTTTTGGGTTGTCTGTGCCTCTGTTTCTCTGCCTCTAACACTACAAACGTGTACTTGTATCGTGCCAAGAAGAACCACCCCACAAAGATGTATCCTGTTCCCACAACAACAGAAGAAAACGCGAGGAATGCAAGAAATCTGAAAATTACCTCTCCTAGAATCAGATGTGAATCTTCACGGGTTGTCATACAGTTGGAAACCGCTTTAAATTGCTAAACCTCTCTCTTTCTTTAAGAAAGTGTGGAAGTCGTGCGCGGATTTTTCGCTGCTCGATCAGATCGGAAAGTTGATATGAATGAGAGAAATTAAAAATGGCATGGAAAGGTCGTTGTTTGATACAATTATAAAATATAGGACTCATCCGTGTGTCACGTTCACCTATTCTTCTTATCTTTATCATAATTCTTCGCGTTGGTTAATGGTGAATTTACTATTAATATTTATATATATTTAATCATATGTGTAAAATAATCCGGAAAAGACCGGCCCTCTGGGCTTAAGAAGTGAAAATGATTTATCGCTTAGACTATTGCAGAAGCGTTATTCTGGTACAGTGAATTTCTACCTTGCGATTGTGAGAGCATTCGCCCGCTAGTGCTCTGCTGCTGCTGCTGCTGTGAAATATCGATGCTAGATACTGCGTCAGACACCAGAGAAGAGCGACGAGAAAGAGGTCCAATCGAAGAGTTAGAACGGCTTATAGGAGTCAAAGCCAAATCCTCGGTATCAAGATCTCCCACGATTTTGATCATGAAAAACAACACACAGCATACTACGTTAATCGAGGCGATAACTAAAAAGTACAAGCTGGCGTCGTTACGAGTCAAAACCGACCGCTTGTAAACAGAAATGAAAACAAGCGGTGATAATAAAGAAAAGATATTTTTCAAAAGTGACATGGCACCAAAAAATTCACCAATCTTTGCTTCGGGGAAAATCTTGACTACGGCAGAATTAACGGCAGGATTGAAGATTGATCCAAACGAAGCCAAAACCATGAGCGCCAACAATCCTGCGGTTGTCTTGTTGAAATACATGAGAACAAATGCAATGCACTCCATGCAAAGGCCAAAAAATGCAGTGCTCCAATCAACCATATCAACCTGCTTCTTGAAAATTTTTTGTCTAAACATCTTGTGGAAAATGGTGTGAGTAATAATTGGTGAAAGCACAATCAAAATGGCCGCACGCAGCAGACATGCAATGGCCATAAAATGGCCAATATCCCTAGATTTCCAATCAAACTTGTAAATTCCGTACATGATCAAAATTTGACCCAATGACATTCCAACGGCGGTTAAGAAACAATCTAAAAGGACCATCGCAATGGTAATGACCCGATCTTTTACCAATCTGTGTCTTCTCAGAGGGTGTACACAATCGGCAGGAACCCACAACAAGCGTAATGGCTTCAAGAAACCGAAAAACAGAGATACCGAATTTGCGATCTTCGTTGTGGTGCTTCTCTCCTCTGGTCTCAAATTCAAATGAGACAACTCTTGTTGCAGACGAGTGCGTGACATAGAACGAGACTTGTGTATGGCCTTAGCTGAACGAGACTCGGGTAAAAGAAAGTATGTGTATAAGCAAACTACAACCAATATTCCCATCTCAAATTTGAGCGGTAAAAAGTCCACATTTGGAGGTTCTTGGGAATTTGAAGCGCTCTTAAAAGCTGTAGATATGATCGACTCATTCATTGCGTTACCGGCAACATTGTTGTCATTATTATGATTGAGCTTCAGTGGGAGTGTTGTCAAAAGAGATCCGAGCACAGGTCCCACAGATAACCCCACGTATAATGCAGCAATACTGATCCCAAGTGAATAAATGCGGTCATGTGCTTCGCTGACGTCGGCAATATACAGATTAATGAGGGCAACAAGGGTTAAAATTCCTCCTGACAGGTTGTACATAACACCTGAAAAGACAAGGGTAGCAAATGGTAAGGTGGATGAGGAAATGAAAGCCACAAAGCCGATTGCTCTTCCCACCATCATCAGTCCAGCGATTAAAGCAATGAACAACTTCCGTCCGTATTGATCAGACAAGCCACCGACTCTTCCGGACGAAAACATGATGACAATAGCATTCGTGAACTGTTCAACGATTTGCAAGTTCGAAACAAGAACTTGAGTTTCGTTTGGATCGCATACACCTTTACCAGCAGAAACAGATTTACATGCTAATTTGAAAGTAAGTGATGCTCTTGATGGTTCAGCAAGGGATGTTGAAGTGGCCACGAGAAGGGTCACTAAACCAACTAACAAAATAGAAGGTCTTTTCGTCCAAGGGAGCGACTTATTGTGATCTCTCTGCTCTCTCAACCACACGACCTCATCATCTTCATCTTCGTCTTCATCGTCATCATTATCGTCCAATAACCCAATGTAAGCACGGTTTACAGCAGTCTCGAGAATTTCATCCGCATCATCCTGATTTCTAATCTTCAGGGGGATAAGCGGGGCTGATTCATTCAAATGGTGGTGATGAGCTTGGTTGTGGCGATGGCGACTTGAGTCAACCAATTCTTTTTGTACCGATTTTGATGGTTCTGGTTCCCCATATTGCACCGAAGAGTCCATTTCTACTTCTGCAACGTACAGTTAAGGCCACCGAGAGATGTAAACCGGTCCTATACTGAGTTGCTTTGGTCTAAATAGGAAGAACGTCGCCCCTATGCACACCGCTCAGTGGCGCGGCTCCGTGGCTCTTTAATTCGATTTTGTGTAATTGATAAGGGGTTAAATGGTTGAGAGGAGAGGAAATGAAAGGGTCTATAATTGGAATTAGCGTGAGCAGAGAAAGGGTTTTAAAATGGGGGTAGGGGATTGGTCAAATTATTCAGGGATCATGAGGTTTGCGGGTTTTAAATCACATAGTTTCTCGTAGGTGATGAGATGAAGCTATTATTCTTTCACCGATTCCGCTTATTCTTGACATTTTTTTTTTTTAGTTTTAGTTTTCGATTTTGTTTCAGTTCCGCTCCCGCTTCTGCTTATTTTGCTCTCACCTCGTTTGCTGCAGCCTTGAATGTCAAATTATATTAATTATTCTGTAAAAGGTGCTCTTTTGTGATTTTATAATTCAAACTTGATGTAAGCTTTTATTTACATTCATTGCAATAATTGTTCACAAAATATGGAACTCGGTAGCATGAAACTTGTAGCCCGTTTCATCTGATAACAAAGTCAATCGCTCTTAATTGAAATAAATTAGTGATATTAAATAGCTTAAGAAATCAAGGGTTCAAAAGCAATATTTACAATAAACTAACTAGTGTTTCACCTGGTTTATTTGGCTTAGCAACAATCATTTTCCAAATTTTAAATGATAAACACCTAGTAGGCGGTTCATAGTATCTCGTTACGATACATTGTCCGGAATTATCTCAGGGTTTTATTAAATAATCTTGTTTATTGTACCTTCAAGACAATTATTTATTATAAGAATTAATTGGCGCACAATTTTCTCTTGTGAAGATCTCTCGAGACCAAGACAATAGCAGCAATGCGGACGAGGAATTACAAATTCTACTAGCTATCGGGTCCTCATGACACTTTGACATATCGACCCTATTTAATCCTCTATTCATATTGTTTGGCCACTCAAAAGTTTTTTGTATCTTAAACGATTTGGTCCAAATTTAAGAATGATCATTTCAACTATCAATCGCGATTGAATGGCTGCAAATCAAGCACTGATACCGAAATAAATTACCCCAAACTCGCGTTTTTGTAATCATTTAGATCTAGTATATGTTATGGTTGAAATTTTTTTTCGATTTGTAAATTTCAAAAAGCTAGTATTATGGCCTTGTTAAGATTCAACGCAAGCTGATATTATTAACGGTAAATTTAAACGCTAACAAAGTTGGAATAAATCGTGTGATCACAAACTATTGTCACAAGGTTATATTACAAAGGGCTATGCTAAAAGAAAAGATGAATGTAATTTCGATTCAAAAGTAAATGAAGTCTTATTGATGTTTTTGCAATGATTAAATCTAAAGGTAGGCCCGTGTCACGTTTGATAAATGCTTCACGAATATTTGGTGGTATTAATAAAAATTCAAATGTGTTTGGTCGTTCTGTTTACTACATTAATAACAAATTTAAACACTTGACAGAAAGGCAGGTTAGTGAAAAGTATCTTAGACACACCTGAAATAGAAATCATATTAAATACACGGGCTTGGTATTCACAATAACCCACTTATCAAATAGCTAAAGTTTGAGGTTGAGAAACATTATTTGTTTAGGATTTTGCAATCTCAAGCAATATTATCAATTCTTAAGTTACAAGCTGTAGCATATACCAAAAACTAAATTATTTGCTGAATTTATTCGTACTATAATAAATTTCAGCATCTAGTACTGCGCTTAAATATCTTAATAATCTGCTTCAACACTAGTCGTTTTCTATTCACTGTCTATCATTACAACCATTTTTCATCACCCTTACTCCATCCTCCTCTTTAAGGTTCCCATTAAGGGCAAAACGCGCAGCAAGGGCAAAGCCCTCACCATCACGTGTCACAATCTTGTAGCCACGCCACTACCTTTTGCGATCTGTATGCACTCCGTCCTCAAAATCCTCCTTGGTGCGCGGGCCTGTACTCTAGCAAAAATCAAATAAAATTTTTCAGTCTTTACACTAGAATCTAAAGCTATCATTCAAGATGTCCTTGCCAGCTTCCTTTGATTTGACCGCCGAAGACGCCAAGTTGTTGTTGGCCGCTAACGTCCACTTGGGTTCCAAGAACGTCCAAGTATGTATAACATCAGAAGACGAGCTATCAGTGTAGAAAATTGGGAACGACCTCCACACTGGAAACAATATTTTGCAAAGGTCAGCAGTGGAAACTGATCAGTGAAGTAACTCTATCACACGAAAAAACAAGAAGTTTCTTGTGGCAGTTTTACAAGGAAGGACCCGAAGTCAAACAGAGCCACTCAGTTCCCAATCTACAAAGAAGCATGAACAAAGAACGACGTCTTTTTTTTTTTCACAGTTCTCTCCGATTTCAATTATACTAACATTCAGGTTCACAACAAGCCATACGTCTACAAGACCAGACCAGATGGTGTTAACATCATCAACATCGGTAAGACTTGGGAAAAGATCGTTCTTGCCGCTAGAATCATCGCTGCCGTTCCAAACGCCTCCGATGTCGCTGTCTGTTCCTCCAGAACTTTCGGTCAAAGAGCTGTCTTGAAGTTCGCTGCCCACACTGGTGCCACCCCAATTGCCGGTAGATTCACCCCAGGTAACTTCACCAACTACATCACCCGTTCTTTCAAGGAACCAAGATTGGTTGTTGTCACTGACCCAAGAACTGATGCTCAAGCCATCAAGGAATCTTCCTACGTCAACATCCCAGTCATTGCTTTGACTGACGTCGACTCCCCATCTGAATACGTTGATGTTGCCATCCCATGTAACAACAAGGGTAAGCACTCCATTGGTCTTATCTGGTGGTTGGTTGCCAGAGAAGTCCTCAGATTGAGAGGTGTTATCCCAGACAGACAAACCGAATGGTCTGTCATGCCAGACTTGTACTTCTACAGAGACCCAGAAGAGATTGAACAAAACGCTGCTGAGGAATCCAAGTCCGCTGAAGATGTTGAGGAAGTTCCAGCTACCGACGCTGACGCTGAATGGACTGGTGAGACCGAAGAAGTTGACTGGGCTGAATCTGCTGCTCCAGCTGCTGAAGAGGCTGCTGCTTCCAACTGGTAATTTGCTTAACCATTTTTGAGTCAAATAGAAGATGGAAAGGCAAGAAAAGTTTCTTTATAACGATGTGTGGAGGGGAAATCTGATCATCAAGAATAAATGATAAAAGTTTCTAATTTCCTTGTGTACAACGTGTATAATAAATTACGTTAATAGGCCTTGTTGTAGTCGGCTGTGGTTAAAGATTGGACCTTATAGAGAGTCGCTCGTTCTACCTACGCCAAGTGAAAAATTACCACTGTCTTAAAAAAATATGAAAATTTTTGAATGAAGCTGAATAAAGCTTTTAAAGAAGTGTGAGGAGAAACCATGCTTCAATGCAGAAAAAAGCAGCATTGAAATAATATCTGTAGATCATACGAATAAATCTTCCAACAACGATATAGGATTTCAGTAATTGCCATAAATGAGTTCAGTTCCACCCAACTTACTAGTCCCAAAAAGTTACCCGGATACGATTTCATATAAAGTCTTCTCGCTTACAATAATTTTTTCTCCATATTTGATTACCACGGATAGTGCCTCAAATCAAAAACCTAGTTGGCTGTATCGTTGGTTCGCCAGTTTCTAGAGTAACATCCGTTCTGGATGGCTACGAAGGAGGCAGATACTCCCCAGCGCCCCACTGGACTGCGTCCTGTCGTCAGACGTTTCCGCTGCAGTCGTTGTTTGTTTTTAAGGTTTTTTGTTACTTGGCTTTCCCAGAGGAATATCCCGGATTATCGTGTTTTGGCTCTGCTCATAGCGATAGCACTTCATGCCCGGGGCATATTTTTATGTTTTGTAGTTTGTAAAATTTATTCCCTGTAGTACGTGATTAATTCTGAAGTTCTGAAAAAGAGCACATTGAAATTAATATGATTACCAAATCAAGTAGCTTGACAATCACTTTGAAAAGAGGGCTTGAAGGGGCTTGGTTAATGAAAGATTCCATAAAATAATTTTATTCAATTAGTGAACCTTCAAATTTCAATTGAGTGGGTTTATTCTACAAACGCGATCTACTTTGACTCATAAATTAGCCATCGTGGATGGTATACACAATAATCAAGTGCGGAGAATAAGAAGATCTGAACGCTTTAGAAGCCCAGATGAGTACGCATAAAACTTATAACCGAGTAATTCGAATCCCGTCTGGGCCCCTAAAAAAAAAAAAAAGATGGCAGTCATCAAATTTAAACAGAATGCAATTCGACCTGAAATAGCACTTTTAGAGCCTTAATTTTTCAAAGTAACAGAAGATTAATGTTTCAAATATCTAATTCACTTCTGAAACAATTCTTTGGGTCCCAAGCGGCCTGATATACTCTCTTTTTGTCTTATTTACATACACATTTCGGCTTATGCGAGCATCTGCGAGTGCATATTTAAGCTATCGCAAGATGTGTCAACTAAATGCTTTTGCTTAGCGAATAGTGAGTAAAATATAATATAACTGCTGATTTGAAGACTTGATTGAATATTCCATTCCATAAATGATTGAACTCAGGAATCTTGAATTCAATTATTGAATGCATCGTTAACTTCAACTGTCCTATTCTTCCGTTTCCGATCTATTCAAGGTTGCGTCTGCTGGCTCGAAACGGAAAAATAAATAAAAGCACGTTGATCTCAAGTAAAACATACAGTGCTCAATAACTTTTAAACCGTGCTGCTTTACAAACATACAAGTGATCATCGCTAGCTAAGCCACAACCATCAAGAATATTCGAATTGTTGTTAAAGCATCAAAAGCTACATAAACACACCCACCAATCGCCGGATAACATCTGCTACGTCAACCGCGTCGCAACAAAGTTTCATATCAAAAGGACCCTTGACTCGATAATTTCAACATTTAATCAGCGATCACAATGAAATGGAAACGACTGATCCAGGAACTTGTGTATTCCATCACATCCGATGATAAATATTCGGATTTTGACTCCAGTAAGTCTTTCAATCGCATCAATACACCGGAAACTGAACAACTCTTCTCTCATCATAACTCAAGTTTCCCATCAGAATCTGACTTGACTATGATAGGTGCTCCGAAAGACATAGATAGTTCCTTCAATAAAAATACGTTTGAAGGAATTCATGAAACAAGATTGGCATGGAGACATATATCAAATTGGCTCTCTCAGCAAGCACCCGATCTCAAATCGCTGCTTCAAAGTCCATGCACAGACGCGGACTTACTTGAGTTTCAAAAGGATTTAGGCATAAAATTACCAAATTGTGTGACTGAATTTTACAAGCTCACTGACGGACAATCACCATACAACAATTATGATGGTACTGGTGGCTTAATATTTGGACTCAATTTGTTACCTTTAGAGGAAATTGTTGTCTTGACTGAAAACTGGAGAAAAGTAGCTGACACTTTGCAAGCTGAGCTTTCGCAAATCAGCCAATCCCAGAAGGTTTCCGAATTGTCTAAAGTTGCCTCAAGCCATAACGACCATCATCATGCTTCATTGAAAAAATTCAATTCTTCCTCGTCTACAGTGGACTTGTTCGACCAACGTGCAAATATTCTGAGTTTCTCACATGTGATGAGTCCAGGAAGCAACTCTCTAAGTTCCACCCCTCTGTCTGCAATTGACGGATACCCATTAAGTTCGACGAGTTTCTCGTCTTCTACACCTACTAAGAAATCTGTCCCCAGTGCTCAGCGTTCCATTCCGCCAGGCAAAATCAATACATGCTACGCCCATCATATGTGGATACCAATAATAACAGATGGTGTGGGAAATTGTATTGGTATAGATTTGGCGCCAGTTGTGAAAAAGGATTGGGGCCAGGTGATCTTATTCGGGAGAAATTTTGATACCAAATTCCGTATAGCCGATAACTTTGGTGATTTCTTACTTCTTTTCGCCAACGACTTGGAAAAAGGCAATTGGGAGCTTAAGGGCGATGATTCTAAAAAATTGGGAGGTGATCTAGTGGTTGGAAGTGACGAAGAATTAGTTTATATTTGTGAGGAACTGGGTTCTAAAATCGAAGTTCCATACCTTGAAATTCTTAAACGTCGAAGCCTTCAGTCATGGATTGACAGTTTAGGTAAAGAGCAAGATTTAGATCCAGAGATGAAGGAACTCATCGTCAATATCAGAGAGGAGTCGAAAAGCACACTGTCTAGCCTTACTTGGAAACACCTGAGTTCCACTGACCAATTTATTAACCGCCATTTGACCTTGATCGACAAGATAAATGTACCTATAAATACAAAAACTTTCGTGCCGCCCCCACTGAATTCATCATCAAAAAAGGGATCTTCACTTAAAATCGATACTACTTCTATTGAAAGTTCGAAGACAACTGATATTATTGATGCTCACATAATTCCACTGGAAATAGTCGAGGAATCTGATGAGAACGACGAAATGGAAGATAATCTCCATAACATCCCCATATAATTTACAAGTACTTGAAAGCGATGCATTGTATATTTTTGTAGCCACCAAGATCACCAAATGATTCGTTGCAAAGCTGTTTCGCTATGCCATTTAAATTCGTACATCAAAAACACGTACATAACCGTCAAATTGACAGAGAAGTACCATGTTAATTCGATGTATCTACGTTTCAATCCAAAAAGGCTATCTGCTGGAGTCACCGCGAACAAACGATACACCACCATTGGTAGTATATAGTACCTTGGCTCGAATAATGGCGAAGGGATGATCGTTGCACAGGTGACTGCAAAAAAGGCCACGAAGGAAAGTAAACCCATTCGGAAAGTTTCTTTCAACTTAGGTCTCAAAAATGCCGTAGATCCACCAAGACTATTGAAAATGACGAGAATTGAAAAATGGTAGACCGGAACGGCTAAAAACGAAATATACGGTCGATTTAAAATTTTGCGCCAAATGTAAAATGTATAATGACGGTTATCAGCCAACAAAAATGGATGAATGACAGTGTAGTTATCAATGATGTGTACGATAGCTGAGTATGAAGCTATTGTAATTGAAAGACGTTTGATGGATCCGAAAGACCATCTCCAGTAATTGTCAATTGTTGAGGCCGAGAGCCAAATCGGCCAAGTGAATGCCACAATGAAAGAGAAGCAGTAAAATACTTGAACAACATGTAAATTGAGTTGATGATTTTCCTTGTCTCCGAGGGTTATGCTACCATTGACAAATACGAATAATGCAAATGAGGCCACAACCACCGCATAAGGTAAAAGAGAAAAGAAATTTTCAAACGTTTCCGATAAAAATCCCAAAATATAGTCTAGGAATGAAACTGCCTTCAAGTTTTTTTTCCTAGCATTCTCTTGAGAAACTCTGCTTCTGTATTCTCGCTCAACAGCAAATATGGCGACAAATGCTACCCACAAGATATTTGTCTGTCTAAACCACAACGAAACCCACAATAGAAGTGCACTTAATAAATTACTGATTGCAAAACCAAACGGTTGCTTTAATACCATCACTAGAGCCATGACAACTAGTATGGTTGCCCATACATCAGTATAGAACAAAAAATAATAACTCGAAAGAATTGGTAGCATCGTGATGCTCAATGGGGAAAAATCGTTTGACGTCAAAGACATTAACGTCAAAGGAAGAGCAACGACCCCACCAAAAAGGTTTAAAGAACGCAAATACACAATCAGAGTACAAATGGGCTCGAACTCTGCTTTGGAAATAACCAGTATTATCTTTGTGTAGATCAATCCTAACAAATAGAGCCCTGGAGGTGTAGTGATCTTGTTGTCCCAATGTGAAAAATTGTTTTTACAATACTCCTGGCATTGCGGTATGTGGAAAATTTCATCTATGAATGGTTCGGGAACTTTCAAATTCACAATATGAAATATGTTGGCACAATATAGAGCAAACAATGTGCATGGGACAACCGTGGTCCATAAAGACAACTTCATGATAATCGATACAAAATAATGAGCACCAATTTCTAAATCGCTAACCAAAACTGTGCAGGAAATTAGAGAAATGGGTGCAAAATTGTGAAGCCCACAAAGTGGTGTAGATATCAGAGAGGTTGCAACCGACCATAAATCGCTTTATCTCTACTAACGACTACCTTTTTAATTTGCTTTAACAAATGGCTAATCTTTGCTACCAATACGTGGCCCTAGACTCAGGCCCTCGCTTCGTTCTGCGACTTTCACTGGCCATTTGGCGACCTCGAGCTCACAGACAAACCCCTAGTATGGCAGACGAATTACTCAGATTATCGAAAGATTTGAAGAATGATGATCCTAAATTTACTAATGATACTGACAACAGTTTGAAATTCAAAACCATGGCTAATATTCTTGGACTTGGCCAAATACATGTTCGCTCATTTAATATCTTGCAACGAAAGCAAACGCAGCACTTTTTTCAAGACATTGACAGTTCCGACTTTTTCTTCTCAATTCCTAAATCAAAACCTCTTGCAAAAACCCCATCAGTAGTTGCTTTTCAAGTGCTCGATGCTCCTGGAGTTAGAAATGATTTCTATACCAACTTAGTATCTTGGTCGACTTCATCGAACGAAGTAGCCGTCGCTCTTGAATCTAACATATATATCTGGGATCCTCAGGCTGGAGTAAGAGGAATGGCAGCAATGGATAAAGATGACTATATAACTTGCGTTTCATACTCTCCAGAAAGTTATCTCTTGGTGGCTACGAAACAGGGAAGCGTTGCCATTATCTTACAACAAGGGTCCAAAATTAAAACAGTCAATATCAAATTACCTCGAAGATCGCATGGGATTTGTTGCATATGGATACCTTCAGGACCTTTCCTTCCATTGCTGTTTTATATTGGCGATAGCTTGGGGGCCATTCATTATTACGAAATAAAACTGGTAGAGAGATCAGAAAGAGTCGTCTTAAGAAGAGTATGTACCTTTAGATATCATCGCCAGCAAATATGTGGACTTTCAGTAAACTCTCAACATGAAAGATTAGCAGTTGGAGGAAATGATAATAGCTGTTCCATATGGGACATCTCACAAAGAAAAATGCCTAAACTTTTGCACGTGCTTCCACATCAAGCAGCAGTTAAAGCCATTGAGTTTTGCCCATGGTCTAATTCAATACTTGCAACTGGTGGAGGGACCAGAGATCGTTGTGTGAGGTTTTGGCATGCACGGACAGGAACACTACTTAAAAAATGGTATAGTGGAAATCAAATTACATCACTTTTTTGGAGCAAATACAAACGAGAATTAGTGGTGACATATGGATTTTCAGAGTCTGCTGGTGAACTACAGGGTAGACCTATTATCGCATGCTTGTCATATCCAAGCATGAAGCCAGTCTTTTCAGTGATAGATAACGAAGATTTACGCTTACCTTGTGCTGCTCAATCTCCCAAAGGTGATAATCTTTGTGCTGTTGCGACAAATCAGACACTACGATTTTACAAAATAAGTGACATCGGCAAGTACGAGATCAAACAAATATGGGATAGTGTGGATGGAAATCTTTTTGGGAGTCCTACGATTTCAACAATGGAGAATGGATTCTCTATGGGTCGTATCAGATGAGTCTCACCAAGCGAGATGAATTAGAAATAGCATAATTTTCAGATAGCAATTATTATATTGCAACTTTGTTCGGTGCGTCGGGATTGTGTGCGACTTTCCGTCATCAAGACAGCTTAGAGATGGCTCTTGGACCAGTACGAATGAGAGACGTTCACGAACAATTACTCAAAATATCTCGGGTGAAGAAATTCTATCTTCTGAATGCACTAATAGCAAATAAAATCAATTAAAGTGCAGTTTCTACTTGCTCAATTGCTGAGATTGATCGGCAACGCAACCACCACGTTTTCAGCTGTCAAGGCTGTGTCGATTCTCTTTCCTGCAGGTCGGTGCCCAAGACCAAACTCTTACACTTCACCAACTATAATTACCAGCCGAGGTTCCAATAGCTTATCATCCAGTTTTCATGTACGGTATAGGATATGCAACATTTCCCTGCATTATTACCCAAATTTCACATCCGAGAACTCTGGGCTCTTATTCAAAGCCCTCTTCCTTACATCATTTCTTTTCCATAAACGGGGATGCAAAAAAAAAAAAATCAATTTGCTCTTGTAGTGCGCCACTGTCACAATTTTTCTTCCTCTTATCAACTTAAAACTTGGATCATTACAACGTTTGAACGATCATCCCTTTGAATATGTCGACAGCATACATAAACCGTTCTTTGACTACCGTCCGTACTGAGCTTGAATTTCTTGCTGATCTGGATGTCATCTCTCAGGATTTGCTCCAGAAACTTCTTCTGGCTATTCCTCAGAAGTATGCCAAAGATCTGACTCCGTGGGGCGTAGATAAATTGACAAACAACTCAAACACTGCTCCTAGCAATGCTTCAGTTGCTCCATCTTCTCACACCGCTGAAAGTGTATCTGAAGATTTTAAAAACACCCATATTTCGGCTCAATCGACTGCGTCCTCCCGTCCCGCTGCTTCAAAGCCGCTTGGTTATTGCAGAGCCATCTACGACTATTCTTCGCTGGAGAAGGACGATCTTTCGCTTTCTAAAGGAGAAAAACTTGTTGTTGTGGAACATCTCTCTAGTGATTGGTGGAAGGGTTACAAGAAGGGTCAAGGTGCTTCCTCTGCAGGTGTGTTCCCCTCCAACTATGTGCAGCTGATCTCTGATTCCGATTTCGACTCTCTGGATGCAAACAATGTCACCAAGGGTGAAAAAAACGAATACACTCCTACACATGAGAACTATGGACCACCACCTCCCCAATATGGTCAACAGCAGCAGAGTCATGGAAGTCAACAGGGTCAATCATATGCCAATTTCCCACCCCCATCGACTAACTATTACCAACAACAACAACCACCGCAACAGCAGCAGCAACAACCCCAACAGGAGCAACAACAACAGCAGCTGCACCATGGTGGTCATTTCAAAAAGTTTGGAGGAAAGCTTGGAAATGCCGCCATTTTTGGTGCCGGTGCCACCATCGGTTCCGACATTGTGAACTCCATTTTCTAATCTTTTTCAAAAGATTCCAGAAATTTTAATAGGACCAAACTCTATGGGTAGAAGTTCAAAACTAAGGAGGTTGCAGCATATAAGTGTCTTTTAGGCGTTTATCACAAATCGTGAAAATACATGAATTGAATGAATAATAACCAGTAGATTCAAATAGATTATTAAAGTTGAAAACTATATATTAAAAGGGCACTGGTAAAATATTAAACTTCTGTCCCTTGTCCAAGATAGGGTAAACTAGTTTGAACTTGATACATTGACCATATCACAAAAACGCATGGGGAGTTAAGGTAGAAGGAAGTGAGACTTACGCACCGAGTTCATTACCAGTTTTACCTCTCTCTGCTACAAAGCGTAACAATCTTAATTCTTACTATTTACATTAGTTTCTGCTGTCCTTGACAGTGTTCAATAACAAAGTGTCGTTGTCCAACAAAATCCGGTTAGGGGAGCTGGCCAAAACCTGAGCAATTTCCCTGGCGGTGTCCAATCTCTTTAACTCGACATAATCTTTAGACTTCTTAATAGCCTCACCAATCAATTCAGCAGATTTAGCTTCACCTGAGGCCTTAACCACCAATTGCTGTTTCTCCTGGATGGCCTTGTCCACCACGAAAGCAGCTCTTTCAGCATCTTGCTGAGCGATCTGCTTGGCTTCAACAGCTGCACTGAATTCAGGAGAAAAGGTCATATAAGTCAAAGAAACATCATCTAATTCGATATTGAACTTAGAGGCTCTACGAATCAAATTTTCCTTGATGAGACGAGACACCTTCTCTCTCAGGGTAATCAATTGGGAGGCGTTAAATTGAGCCACCACAGATTTCAAAACTTCGTTCACAATGGAAGGCAATACCTTTTCATCGTAATCCTGGCCCAAGGTACGATGAATCTCAGGTAAATGGAAAATGCTTGGTTTAAACAAAACTCTGCAAGTTATATTAACCATTTGCAAATCCTTGGTTCCTGTGAGGGAGGCGACGTTACGAGGTTTGGCTCTGATATCATAAATGATAGGTCTTTGGAACCATGGGATCACAAAGTGAGTTCCTTCATTATAAATGGTGTCCAGGATACCCTTGGTACGGGTGTAAAGAAGAGCTCTTTGACCACCATCCACGTTGAAGAGAGCGTTTTCAGCAAAGAGGACAAGACCTCCAAGAGCCAAAACACCTCCAATTCCGGACAAAGCCTTGAAGGCACCGGGTCCTCTTGGTGGTGTTTGACCACCGGTCTGTTGCACGCGGCGTCTCAACTGTTCTTGAAGCCGTTTCCACTGCTGGTCGTTCATGTTTGCCGCTGAAGAAAGTGGAGAATTTCCATTTAAATCAAGTGGGAGGAAATGTGATTTATTGCGCAGGGAGGCGGAAGGAACTTGTGGGAAGGAGGAAAAGCAAGAAAAGAAGAAGGGCATTGTTGACAAAAAAATCGTAGAATACTTCGGTTGAGATCAAAAGAATATTTGTTGTAGATGATTCAATTTATATTTGCATTATTCATACCACCACACATACAATATTGTACTAGACAAATATCAGATATTACCCTTTAAAAAAGTGTCGCAGCAATTTTTATTGCCTTGTATCGCGAATTCTTTTTGTGGGGAAACACTGAAGACAGAAGAAGCAGAGAGACCATTCAAATTTGATCAAGTGTAATGGAACTTCTTGGAATTTCGAATTTTAGTTTACAATCATCTCTACATAAGCACACAACATTTAATATGTTTCTTTATTTATCAATTAAATATAAATATGCTATCTATTATGATGGGACCCCATCCGTATCATGAAGCTCCATGTATTCCACCACCAGCTTCTTCCAAAACTTCTTTCGATTCAGCTGAATTGGTTGACGTCTGTATAACTTATCCAAAATAATAAGTAATAGGAAAAATGCAACTAAAAATACTTCCGGTGCAATCATTCGAACAAGCGTGGCAGTGGAAACCATTTTCTGATAAGGACAAGATGCAAGAGCTCCACCAGTGACAAAACACGATGGAACCGTCAAGTCGTTGATGTTTATCCACACGGGATATTCAATGTTTTGGTTGCTAATGTAGGTGATGAGACCTATGGTCTCGAGACCCAGATGTGGCGTCAGAAAGTTAAATCCTGTAGGGCATATGTTTTCAGTAGTCAGAGCTGCCTCAAAATAGTTTTTCTTTTTGTCCTGGACAATCCAATCCATTGGGTTCGAATCATTCTGACAGGCATAATATTGGGAGCTGTAGCAATTTCCCAAAGCCCACCCATCTTCTACTAGAAGCATGCATGCATATGCAACCTGGCTATCCTCAGGATCTTCATCAGTATCATTAGAATCTCTTTCCACGATATCGTAATCGTCGTAGTCTGTTTCCAAAAAATCTGGATTTTCAGAGTCCCCGGCCCAATTTCCGAAACGCCCTATTTCTCTTTCTTCTATTACACCATTTTTTACGTCCAAACGAACACCCAGGCCCTCGGTAGTGTAATTATCGGGAGTTGCCGGTTGACCAACAGCCCATGACCAGAACAGGTACGGCTTGGCATTGACAACCAATGTACTGATGTCGGATGTCAGCATGTATGAAGTGTCATTGTCAATATCAGATGCATTGCCCAGATATGTCAACGCTGATCCATATGTTGAGCTATTGAGTACTGGAGTAAATCCACATCGAGCGAAAGTCCTAAGGGTGGCATTAGTAAATGGTTCCAGGGAAGAATCAAAAGCAAATCTAAAATTTTGATCCAAAGCCGATCGAGTAACGGAACTCATTGGAAAATTCCCCAAATCTTGGCATTGTGCAAGCAAAGTTTGATTTTGGTTGGAGGTTTGAGTAATTATGCTACTATCAAAGAGGGTATCATTATCGGCAGATGAAAACTCGTATGCTTGGGATGCTGCCAGCAGCATTCGATTATTCCCAACGGTAACTAATATACGTTTGTATTGGTTCAAGATAAAATCAGAAACGGTTGGGAAAATTTTGGCCAGTTTTTGACTGTAAAACCCCGTTGCGTTTTGACCGACTTGATTTGCAGCAGTATAAAGTGAGCTGAGTTGTTGGAAAGGTGCCAGGAGTGAACTAGGATAGGTCAGGCGCAATATAGAGGAATTGTATTGCAGAAGTTCCAGGTCAGAACTGTTGCTAACGGATGGAAATCCAAGCAGATGCAAATTAAGAATCAAATGTATCACGTTGGCGTTCATGTTGGTATTTGAGCCCAGAATGTAAGAATTAATGGACTGGACAAGTGAAGCCACTGTCATATTCCACTGACATAAATATTCATGATTTTTCCATGTCACCGTTTGATTTTCTGGTTGTGTACCCAAAGCAACTAAAGTATTATTAATAGGTATTGGTCCCGGACATAATTGCCAGCGTTGTAATATCTCATTCCAGTAGTAATCTACCACTAATGCTTGTATACCATCCTGTAAGTTTTGCAGAATACCACTCAATGCTCTATCGCTATATCCGTTGTTACTAAACACCACCAGACTTATGGACATTCCTAGCACGGAGACCTCATCGATAGGCACATCAAAGGCAACATCTCGCTCTGTACGTGCAGCGGATATGTCCAGTGTCTCCTCGGTACTGTTCAAAGCTACTACTAAGAGCGGAAGAACCAAAAACAACCGTAGTATCCGTAGTACTACCATATCCTCAAGCCAAAATGCTTTTGAAGCTCAGCCTAAAAAACAATTGCAAAAAAAAAATACATCAAGCACCTGCGCGCTCCCCCACAATTTTCACTGTTGATCTAAACAAACATTAGGCACATCAAAAGCGCCGAGTAATAGGTTAAATAACGAGGAGGAAATGCTGGGTTTAAACCCTTTGCAAGCACAAGCAGTGACAGCACCCAGCAATCGTGTCCTTCAAATTATTGCAGGTCCAGGAACCGGTAAAACCAAGGTCCTTGTAGCCCGAGTGGCTCATCTAATTGAAGTTGAAGGCATCGCTCCGCTGCACATCGTGGTAACCACTTTTACCAAGAAAGCGGCAACGGAAATGATTGAACGTCTTAATGCTCATTTCAAGGGTTCGGTGGATGTCTCTAAACTTATAATTGGAACCTTCCATAGTATTTGTTTCCGACTTCTTCGTGCTTACGGTAAGCTCATGAATATGCATAATCTTCGAGTGGCAACGGAGCTGGACCTGAAATTTATATTGAAAGAGGTCGCTGATAGTTTATCTGGGTCTGATCTCGGCTCAGACAAAGATCAATTCGTGAAAACCAATGGTTCTGGTGAAGATATGGATGTCAAAAAGCTTCAGAGAGAGATTTCGAAACTAAAATCATCAGGTTTAACAGCTACAATGTACGCTCAAAAACCAAAGAAGAATGCCTTCCTCACTCGGGCATACTCACTTTACCAGCAAAAACTTCAGGATGAAAATATGCTTGATTTTGATGATTGTCTTGTGGAATGTTCACGTCTTTTGCTGGCCCATCCAATATTACGATTCATAAAACATGTTCTTGTGGACGAGTTTCAAGATACAAATGACGTTCAGCTTCAACTTTTAAACGAATTTTCTAAAAGAACCGTTGAGAAACCTTTAGATGATGCAAATTATGGTGTTACTGTAGTTGGAGACCCTGATCAAAGTATTTACGCCTTTAGAAATGCCAAGGCCATCAACTTCGAGCTCATGCGCCTGCATTTCAAGGGACTTTGTATCATAAATTTGAACGAAAACTATCGCTCTACCTCCCATGTTTTACGTATTTCAGAGGGTTTGATGCAACAGCAAACGCATGGCCGGCTAAAAAAGGATTTAAGGTCTCAAATGGACCACAGTTTTGCCCCAGTCCATAACGATGCTCACTTATCCCAAGACGCGGAAGCTCAATGGATAGCTTCTCAGATCAAATATGTTCTATCACTACCAGAATCACCTTTTAAAGCCTCCGATGTGGCCATTTTACTTCGCGCTGGTAGTCAGAGCAGACTTATTGAGAAGCATTTGATAACTCAAAATGTTGCATATATGATGTTGAAGGGTCGAGCTTTTTGGGAACGCAAAGAGGTATTGATAGTGCTCAATTATTTACGAACTGTCGCAAATCCTGACGATAGAGTAGCTTATTTGAAAACGCTCAATTATCCAAAGAGAGGGTTGGGTACCAAAGCTATGAAGGAGATCGAAGAATGTATAAGCTCGAGAGGTTCAAAGTCTATCCATCAAGTTTTGAATGCCATTGTATCACGTGAAGTGCCTGCTAAGATACTGGCCAAAGGCCTTCAGGAATTGTCCCAATATCTTGAAACAATACAAAAATATAGAGACCTCGTCGACGGAGTTGCTACGAGTGACAGAGAAGGTTTTCTAAACGGATTGCTAAAAGAATCTCGGGTTCTCGCAGAGTTTGAGGGAGAAGACTTAGAAGAATGTCGACTTAACATAGGCGAGGTGATTAAGCTGTTTACCGAGTTTGAGCCTCTCGTTGAGCTAGAGCTTCCTGAAGGGGCTCCTGAAAACCGTAATTTTCTCGAGCAGTACTTGCAAACGGTGGTGTTGTACGAATCAGACAATGATTCTTCAGCAGACAATCTGAGGGTCAATATATGTACTATTCATGGCTCCAAGGGGCTTGAATGGCCTGTGGTATTTATTCCTGGTCTATGTGAGGGTGTTCTTCCATCCCGAGGAGCATTAATGGATTGTACCGCCAAAGCGGTAGACGAAGAGCGAAGAGTGTTTTATGTAGCTCTCACAAGAGCAAAACTTTTGTTATTTATTTCTTCGTTCATTGATGACTCGCCCCGATGGGGTGGCGAAAGTATAGGCCTGTCTTCCAGGTTCATGAGCAAGGCACTTTTGGAGCACACAACGCCAATCCAACTGGCATTTGAGAGCAAAGAGGAGTTACATAAATTATACAGCTTACTCGGAAAAAGTATAACGCAAGAAGAGTTAGTGTCATTTGTCGAGACTTACAAGAAAGAAAATCTTGTGGGAAACCATTTAGATGGCACTGGTGACTTGTCAAATGAAAAGATCGATTTTTGCAGTGCTAAAGCACCGTTTTTGAGTAAACCAACAGTGTCAGGAATAAAGAGAGCCAAGCATGTGAATCAAGGTCTATTCAAAGCACCTAGAATAACACCTGTGAGCTCAGAACGAAAAGCTCCAACAAAGGCTCCAGCTTATGTGCCCGTACGGCGAGTTCCGGCCTCATTGCTGAAAGTGAAGCAATTGCATAAAGTGTTGCATAAAATTAAAAAGTAATAGGATGATAGAATTCGTCCATGGGATTGAATCGGGGTAATTATAGAGTCTACTTTGGAAAAGAATTTGGAATGATTTTCCACCACAGTGATAATAAAAAGATAGATCGGATGTCTCCGTCAAAATTTTAATAAAAGGTTTCAAAGTTTTAAAATTCAAGATTGTATGAATAGTCGACGATGTTTAAATACATTTGATAAAAGTTTAGTTATTAGGCCTTCGGCTATATTTATATATCTATTTGACAATAGTGAATGACCATGGGAACTGCAAGTGCACGGTCTTGTCGTCGTCAATAAACTTCGAAACAGCCGAATAACCACCTCTTGCAAACATTCCTGATGGTGCTTCAACGTCAGTAAACAGCTTTTCGTAATAAGGCTTGTCCTTGGTGTTTGGAGCGTACGATCCCAAGGGTTCTTCGATCTTGTCGACCCGAATTCCAGCCTTTTTAACTTGCTGAAGGTACTTTAATCCAGTAATGATCTCATGTTGAACACGGAATTTAATTACCAATTGGTAGACAGACTTCTCCTTGATTTCGAACTTAAGATCCTTCTTAATTTCATTACCTTCAGCATCTTCCAAGTTGATCACTATTGGAGCCAAGTGAGGTTGGTCAGGGAAAACCAAGGCCATTTCAATGACCACAACTCTACGTTTGTCTCCAGCTTTAACTGGATAAGCCTCGGAGTCAACATTTAAACCAAGCGAAGCCTTCCATTTAGCAAGAGACTCATCTTCTGCATCCAACTTTGTGTACTCTTCTATAGTTTTCTTCTCCCCCACTACGTAACCCTCGACGGTTTCAGGGATCAAGTCATCTTCTTTGGAAGCCATTGCGATTCTAAATTAATTTGGTTATGGATCGAGTAGTACCGGTTGTGTTTATGAACGATTCTCTTGAATTAATTCAATCCAATAAGATTAACAAATAATTGAGTTGTTTGTATTATTCACAAGTGAAATCTGGCGTTAATGGGAAAGACAGATTTTTTAACGGCTTGAATACAAAATAAATCACCAAAAAAAAATCGATCCAAACTGGGAAAATTAACCTTTTTTGGGAACAGATCAGGTCCAAAAGATAAAAGTTGGAAGTGGTGATGAGCACCAGACCTGTATGGTTACCGGGTTATCGCCTAGTGATTTAATGATAAATGCCACGATTAGTAGCCATGTGATAGGGTTGGAATGTTGTTAGAAATTGGTATCCGTTGATTTAATATTGACTAACTAAACCAAATTACAACCTGATCAATGATTCTTGCACGGCTATTCTCTTTTGCCGAGTCTAGCGAAACATTCTCGAATGCTGCGTTCCAGGACCCCATTCAGGCCCAGACGGCGTGGATTAGCGCGCACTATATGCATGCCGCAGGGCTTTTCGGCACAAAAAAAAATTTAGAGTTCATGCCATATGCCCTAAGGCTGGCCTATTCTCTACCTTACCGTACGAGTAGCAACGTAGTATAAATATGCGTAAGAAACACGGTGCAGGTTTATATATTATAAGGAAGCAATTAAGAGGTTTAGACTAAAGGGAAGCGGATATATTTGATTAGACAATAGAGATACATACTAAATTAGAATAATTTTAGACAACTTTTGTGTTAATGTATCACGACCTGTTCGAATGCTATTCTTTGTTTCTATAATTGGAAATTTGAAGGTATATTTTAGCGTGCGAATTTGACTATCTCTCGGCAATTTGTTGTTGCCAATCGCCGGAATACAAATGGCTATTTACAAATCGTTTATTCAAAGCATCTTCAATGATAAATATACCAATGCAAATCACTTGTTTTAAAGAAAATAGAAGACAATCAGTTTCATGATTAGTCTTCAAGTCTCTTAAAATCCGGCCCACTTTCCTTCACTTAATTATTAAATCTTTGGCCTTTTTCTTCAAATCGACATTCTTATTTTCGCACCAACGCTTACAATTGTAACAGGTAAACGCTAATCTCAGCCAAATGGACACTACGCATTTTTTTGGTTAAATGATGTTCAAAAACCCCTTATCATCAACATGCTTTAAAGAATAAGCTCTTACCTTACTAAGATATGTTCTTATCATTTCCACATTCACTTCACCCACAAAAAAATTAAACCATGTCCTTTCCAATTTTTCCATCTAAATCATGCTCGCATTTATCGGTATTTAATATGTCCCCTCCCATCCCCTTTACTTTGCTCACCTACATCTTTCGCACCTTATCCCGATTCACACCAAACGAATTTCTCCACATCATGAGCAGTGCCGACGAAGTACGTTTACCTACAGGCTTTTGGTCTCAATTATCCCTCATTCCATCATTACTAACCTCCAGATAAGGGCAAAGCGTCTAGCAAAGCTCAAATCGGCGTCTTCAGACCTGTCTCGTAGCAGTCTGATCACCGCCACCGCACCGACTAGTGGCTCCACTCCACCAGAGGTGACTCAACCTTCTTCTTTGGCGCCAAACCTGGCTCCTTTACCTCGTAAACCCGAAACCAACTCTTTGCCTAAAACTCCGGTAGAATCCGGCTCATCGACCCCTCAAAAACGACCAACGCCTTCATCACCAGCCCCCACCGCTTCCGCCGATCCAGCATCCCTCCAAAAGCAGTACCAATTGTGGGTCCCTCGACAATACCAAGCCATATTGCAGGTTTCCAATGATGTTAACGATCCAGCTTTTACTACCATCTCTACTGAATTGCTTGATTCGGAAGCAGAATCAATTTTTATGGAGATTCTCAATGAGCTGGGGTGGGCGTCCGCCAGAGGAAAGCTCCCATTTCAATACTTAATGCTGGTATACAATAACGCCTATCAATCGATTCGATTCATCCTGCAAAAGGATCAACTTTATCGTCAAAAAGTCGATTTTCTTCACCTGCTTATTCAATACCTGTGCTCCTTCGCAGTGATAGCTTTACAAATCCAGGACATGTTTTTGGGTAATGACATAAGAGCTACAGTTGAGTATATCGTTAACGATTACGATGCAGCTGGTGCTTTTCTCAGCGACATCATCAAAAAAAGTATCGAGCAAGACAATCTCTTGGACACCCTCAATATACTCTTACCAACGTTAAGCGGTTTGCTTGCCCAAACAAATGTTTCCAATTTGAAGTACACATCGTACATTTCTGTATTCGAATCATTGGTCTCGCACAAAGCAGTTGCTGCTATTTTCTCTCAGGTAGATGGATTTCAGCCTCCATCCCGAGACACTTCTGGTCTTGAGTTCGAAAGAAAGACTATTCTCGGTGCCTTGTTACGGCTCAGCCCAGTTCAACAAGAGGTAGGAGAATATTATTTCACTTCCACAAGTAGCTCTCTTCCTCAGTCGCAAGTTAATTCATCTAAAGAGTCAATCCGTAATGAGATCAAAGTCATTTCTGATAGACTATTCTTCGTGGTGGAGAAATTGGTTCGGGGATCAGCACAAACAAGACAAGATTTGCTACGTTGGTTCGCTGAAGTTATAAACTTGCTGCACTTGCGTACCGGTTCGCATGCCGAGCGAAACAAATTATGCTCAGATGGATTTATGTTGAACATAACCTTAATATTAATCAGATTGAGTTCGCCATTTTTGGACTTTCCAACGTATTCCAAGATTGACAAAATAGACATGGATTTTTTTGCTAAATCTGATTCTTTGAATAATTCAGAAGAGCTGAGAATCAATCTGTCCCTCCAAGATGCCAAGGATTGGGAAAGTAAAACTCCAAATGCTACAACCAACTTCATTACTGATTGCTTCTATTTGACTCTCGCATATTTGAATTTTGGTATCGGTGGTATAACTGTATACCATTCATCATTAAAGCGCTCCATTAAAGATCTCAAGCTGCGTATCGAGTCACAAACTGCCGAAGGTCCACCAAATTTTCGGGAAATGGCTGGAAAGCTCCTCAATTATCGCCAAGCAAACTTGTATTTGATAGAGGCATTCTTTGATGACAGAAACCTTCAACTCGAAGTATTCGATTTCGTCGTTGGCTCTACACAATTTTTCACTAGAATCATTGATCCAACACATTCATATCCTCAAATTAATGAAGTCGGACAGGAAAGGAAGCAATTAAAGTTGCCGCTTTTTAAAATTAACAATGTCTCAGAGTTAGACGATCAAGAGTTTTTGATGTCAAAAGCTCCAGCACCTTGGAAATACTTTCCTGAGTTTATCTTAGAGGGTATAATCACCTATTCTATTTTCACGGTTAACTTCATGGGATGCCCACTCGTCCGTAACGAAGATAAACTCACTGCCTTTGTAGAGTTCCTGACTATGTTATTGCGGTGTCCAGAACTCGTAGGTAATCCTCACATGAAGTCAAAGTTGGTGGAAATCTTGTTTATGGGCTCATTGCCCAGTGGTTCTGGTGGGACTCCATTCATGCTGAATATCTTTTCCTCTAATTATTTGGTTCGTGACAACCTTCTTTACGCCCTCCTAGACTTTTATGTTATGGTGGAAAAGACTGGTGCCTCGTCCCAATTTTATGATAAATTTACGAGTAGATTCTACGTCAGCGCTATCGTTGAAGAACTTTGGAAAAATGACTACTATAAAATTCAATTGAATGATTATTCTCAGCATAATGTTGCCTTTTTCGTTCGTTTCATTGCACGGATGCTTAACGATACCACCTATTTGTTGGACGAGTCCTTGGATAAATTGAATAAGATTCATTTGTATCAGGTTGAAATCCGTGCTCGAGAGCAAAACCCTGGAGCCGCAAATACGGAAGAGTATGGTACTGATGAAGAATTGGCATCCAAGTTGGCAGAGGCCGAACGTATTGCTAGTTCAAACACGCAATTATCGAATAAGACAATGGATCTTTTCAAACTATTTACTAAAGAGGTTCCAAAAGGATTCACTTTATCCGAAATTGTTGACAGATTAGCCAGTATGTTGAACTATAATTTGACGGCAATGGTTGGCCCTAAGAGCTCTAAATTGAAAGTCCGCGATCCTACTGTCTACCATTTCGACCCTAAGAAAACTTTGATGGCTTTGGTCGAAATTTATTGCAATTTGGCTAACGAAAGCAAATTTGTAGGTGCCGTGGCCAGAGATGGGCGTTCTTTTGATGCTACTGTATTCAAGACCGCCATTAATATTTTGGGCACCAGAACCACAATCAATCCTGCCACTTTGGAGAAATTCCGCGAGTTTACCAATCAAGCAGTGAAGCAGAAGCAACTAGATGACGAAGAGGAATTAGAGTTGGGTGACGTACCTGATGAATTTTTGGACCCTTTGATGTTCACTCTCATGGAAAATCCTGTGATTTTGCCCAGTTCTAAACTCAGTATTGACATGTCGACTATCAAGACTCATTTATTGAGTGATCCTACTGATCCTTTCAACAGAGTGCCTTTGAAAATCGAGGACGTAATAGAAGATGTCGAATTGAAGCGCAAAATCGCTGAGTTCAAAGAGTCAAAGAAGAGGGAGAAGTTGGAGAGCATGGATATCGAAATGTAACGAAATTTAGTTGGTGAATTTAATACCAAAAAGTAAATAGATAAGGAGTTTAAATTGTTGCCATACCTATTGTAGGCCCTGGAAACCCCGTCTACAAACGCTCCTATATCCAATCGAACGCTTTAAATAGAAGAAAAAATTGTTAATTAGTTGTTTTTTCCTAATACACTTATATTAAAACATTAAACCCGGTATGTATACATGAAAAGTTTAAGCCTTAATAGCGAATTTTCTTTGTGGGAAGGCAATTCTTTGCTTTCTGGCCTTGTCAGTCTCTTGGGAAGCTTCGAACTTGGTCAATCTTCTTCTGATAGCTCTGGTCTTCTTGGCTCTCAAGTCCTTTGGCTGGTACTTCTTACCGGCGTAAAGGTCTCTGACAGCTTGTCTTTGGTTGTGGTTGATGACGGTCAAGACACGAGCGATGTTCTTTCTGACAGTGGAGATTCTTGGGAGAGAAGCCTTTTGGATCTTTTGGACCTTCAAAGTGGCCAATTCTTGCTTCAACTCAACCAATTGCTTCTCCAACTGCTCCTTGGACTTGGTTCTCAATTCAAAAGTCTTAATACCAGCCTAAATGTTAGTAAATGGTTACAGTATAAAGATCTGTAAAATTAAGCTCACAGGGTATTTTGAAGTCAACACGTATAACTAAGGGTGAGGAGCTACGACTGGGCATCGCGCGGTGAAACTTTTTCTCGTGAGCTTTCAGTTAACATGTTCATGGTTGACTTTACGATAGTTGATGATCTTTCGGGTTCTGTAAACACTGCTCTATCTCTAGACAATATACAGTGTTGCCACTAATGTTTTTTAGAGGGATAACAAGCTTTTCCGACTACCTTTTCACTGGGCAGCTTGCGTCTGTCCTTCTTTGGGGAAGAAGATGGACGGTTTAAAGTCTTACTCCGAGTAATATACTGCTTCTGTGTATCCAGTTATGTGATCCGCATGCTCTGAACCCATGCTATGTGCTATAATTTCGATATTCGGTGAAACATACCATTGTGATTGATTAACGATGTGACAGTAACTCTCTGAGAATATGATATTTTAGTTTAACAGTGTATGAAAATTTTTGAGCGTGCGACGCACAGAAAGTGCGGCCCTCAGCTCACGTGTGGTATAGGGCTCAACCCTTGACCGAATATTGATAGTGTACGTATGTGCAGGATGTTGCAACATGGTGTCTAAAGGACCATTAGTGACAAGGGAAGTTTCAATAAAGCGCAGATTGTGTCATAGCTTTAAACGAGTCTACATTTCGTGATTCAAAGATGCAAATCGATTTACAAATCTATTATTGCGGAGTTATTCGCGGCTAATTATGTTGATGATATTCACTTCCCCAAGTTCACTTTACAATAGGAGTATTTCTGTAAAGATCTTAAGAAGACGGCGTAGTTCACGTACATGTTATCTGGTTCCCAATAAATTTCGGAAAGTCGGATATGCCATGGAGGATAATCTTGAAGATCTAAAGCCGGGCCGTAGGACACGAGAAGGTCTGGTTCCGGGCCAACAAGGGCAGTCAATTCTTCGTCGATAAGTTCTGTGGTGATATCTTTGACTGAAAGCTCCATATTGAGAGCCAATTCACTCATGGTCTTGGTTAACTCCACAATAGTAGGTTTCCCATCATCTCTTGAGAGAAGTGCTATTTTAAGGTCGATCGGAGATGTAGACTCTTGGGCAGGTTGGCCATTTTTCGAGAAGATCTTGACATTCTTATGAGGAATGGTAATCGAATATGAAGGGATCAGATCTGATCCAAAGTAAAGCGCCAAGTTTTTTCGAATTGCACGAGAAAGAAGAGGTAAGTGATCTGCCGCAATTCCCGTGTACTCGTATATGATCAATGTAGGGATCCCTGCTGATAAGGACCATGCAGCCAACTCGCTTATATCACCTACGAGCCCTTCCACTCCACCGTTTTCGTCTTCATCATCTTTCAAGTCAAGGATGCAAGATACACGTTTAGGGATCTTATCAAGCTTACTAACGTCATCACGGATTAATTCAGGAGTTCTGCTTGGATAATAAGTTAATGCCAGGAGTCGCAGATACACTCTCCGAAAGATGTATTGCACGTTTTTGTAGATGGCCAAAAAGAAGAAGATGGCAAGAAGAATGCAACGGTTGAAAAGGAACAAAATATCATTGAAGGTAGATACTTGGGACACGGATACATGGATGGAGCGTAATAGGCCTGTAGCAACTGCAATAAGGTTTCTATTACGGATAGTGTTGGCAGGACGCGGCGGGCCAGACGAGGACTTGGGCGGAGTCTTTGGGGAACGAGATGCGGATTCTGTCACTACAGCGGGCATTGTTGGGTATTAGCTGTGAGAACTGACGGGGTTTTTCGCAGACTTGATGGATTCAAATTCGTTGTCGAAAGGGTTAAGATGTTCCGAAATCACGTTAAAGAGGATGCAGTTAAACTCGTGGCTGTAAAAAAACGATCTGCATGTGGTGAGAAATGAGAGGAATAAAGAGCACTAAATGAGTGAGTGCGTGAAAACGGGATGTCGGAAAGGATACATATAATTACGTCAATTATGAGATAAGTGTTATACGGAGGGATTATTTCAGATGAGATGGAAAGCTAAGTATGGGTTTTCTGGGGCGCTTTAATTAAGAACTGCATTTGATATCGATTTGTACTTAAAGAATGTATTGAAATTTATGATTTAAGATTAACGGTATTTATGCGAGGAAACATGCAAAATCAATAAAAATATGGGTGTGGAAGCACGGAGAAAAAAAGTTGCGAGGGAAATTTCGTGGGATCATAAACGCATTGATAAAATTTGCAAATATCAAACTTACATCGGTATAAAATACAAATGTATATGCTCTGATGTGATTAGCTAATTCGAGTATAATTGCCTGAGGTAGAATATTCATTTGATTTATTTACTGATGAAATGATCCGAGAAAAATTGCCAAACTGTGATCTGTGACTTTTATTGATTTTAAATAAGATTGAAGACTCCTTTGTATAGTTTTCGGAATTCAAGAAAGATAGATCATAGCTAGATAAAGCCTACTACAACACTTTATAAAATTGCTTTAAATTCCAAGTGATCAAATCTTGAATTTTCCTTTAAATCAACTGCTAAATTCATTCCTTCAAAACTAATTCCCTCCCGTGTTTAGATCACTTATCCAATTCTCTGATTAGATTACTGAGCAACCACTACCTCCGCCTCACTATTTTGAGCCTACCACGCGCTGCCATTTCTGCTTACAGTTCACCACCCTGCATACACGCGGATATCGCCCCAAATTCATGTAAATATCTCTATCATTTTATCCAGTAAGAGCATTTAAGCACTACATTTAATTAATCATATTCAATTCATGTCAATGGATTTAATTACTCGACTCTCTGATTAACTTCTCTCGCCTAATGATCTGATGTTGTTACTCTAGAATTTTTATTACTAGTTTGCTTACGTCCCTAACTCCATAACTCACCATTTAACTCATCACCGGACCTGACTCACCTTCTCACCCCACCTTGATGCCGGTTCCGCTCCGCTATATGCCGACGTTTCGCTTTCCACCCCACCACATTGGGCCCGCTCGGGACCCATCGGAGTTCGCACGACCTTGCCCCACTGGTTTTTTTTCCACCCCATATTTCGGTGACTAACCGAAAAAAAAAAGCCGTAAGCAACTTCAGCCACATATATAGGAGACAATTAGCCCTTATTTTTAATCTGCTTCTATTCATCTTTAATCATGGTTATGCTCAAGGACCCGTCTCAAAAATACGCCAAGTTTCAACCTGTACATTTGCCATCTCGTCAGTGGCCTAATCGAACCCTCGATAAGCCTCCAAGATGGCTTTCCACTGATCTCAGAGATGGTAACCAGTCGCTTCCAGATCCTATGTCTGTGGACGAGAAAAAGGAATACTTCCGTAAACTCGTGGCTATAGGTTTCAAAGAAATCGAGGTCGCTTTCCCACTGGCTTCGCAGATCGATTTCGATTTCACTCGTTATGCCATCGAAACTGCTCCAGAGGACGTTTCCATCCAAGTTCTTTCCCCATGTCGTCCGGAACTCATCAAGAGAACCGTCGAGTCACTCACTGGAGCTAAACGTGCAACAGTTCACATTTACTTGGCCACTTCCGATTGCTTTAGAGAAGTTGTATTTGGTCTTCTGCAACAGGAAACCTTAGATCTTGCCGTCAAATGTACCAAACTCGTCAGATCCTTGACAAAGGATGATCCATCCCAGCAGGAAACTGACTGGGACTTTGAATTCTCGCCAGAAACCTTCTCAGACACTAGCCCAGATTTTGCCTTACAGGTCTGTGAGGCCGTCAAGGCTGCCTGGGAACCTTCTGCGGAGAAACCTATCATTTTCAACTTGCCAGCAACCGTGGAAATGTCCACTCCAAACGTATACGCTGACCAAATCGAATATTTCTCCACAAAAATCCTGGAACGTGAAAAAGTTTGCATCTCTTTGCATCCACATAACGACAGAGGCTGTGCTGTGGCTGCCGCAGAATTGGGTCAGCTTGCTGGTGCAGACAGAATCGAAGGTTGTCTCTTCGGTAACGGTGAAAGAACTGGTAATGTTGATTTGGTGAACTTGGCTCTTAACTTGTACACTCAAGGTGTGTCACCTCTTTTAGACTTTTCAGATATTACTTCCGTTATTGATATCGTCGAAAAATGTAACAAGATCCCTGTGCACCCAAGAGCTCCTTATGGTGGTTCCTTGGTGGTGTGTGCCTTTTCCGGATCCCACCAGGATGCAATCAAGAAGGGATTCAACGTGCACGAAAAGAAGAAGCAAGAGAACAATGGCAAAGAGGTGCGCTGGCAGTTGCCCTACTTGCCTTTGGACCCTGAAGACATTGGTAGAACCTACGAAGCCATTATTCGGGTCAATTCTCAATCCGGTAAGGGTGGATCTGCCTGGGTCATTTTGCGTAATTTGGAGTTGGACTTGCCCCGTGGCTTGCAAGTAGCATTCTCCAAGGTTGTTCAGGAACAAGCCGAAATCAAGGGTCAAGAATTAACCAACAGCGAATTGGTGGAATTATTCAAAAAGGAGTACTTTTTGGAGGTTGCTGAGGCTGAACAAAAATACCAATTGGTGGACTATTCTATTCTGAGTGCCAAGGGTGGTGCTAGAACCATCGTGGTTGAGTTGAAGGTCGATGGAAAAGACAGAAAGATCGAAGGTTCTGGTAACGGTCCAATCTCTGCCTTTGCTAACGCCATTTCCAAGAACTTGGGCATTGAAGTTGACGTTAAACATTACCACGAACACTCACTTGGTAAGGACTCAAACTCGCAGGCTGCTACCTACATTGGTATCGACCACAAGGGTACCGAAAGATGGGGTGTGGGTATTCACACCGATGTTTCGCAGGCCGCTTACTTGTCGGTGATTTCCCTTTTGAATGGTTTGGACAGAAATGGTCTCTAATTCGAATGCATCTTACATAGCATTTCACTAAATAAACAAAACAATTAAGAATCATCATACAAATATTGGACTCAACATTGAGGGGTTCTTAATGTAGTCATGTTAATTAATTTCAGATTATACACAACTAACCGGAATCTCTAATTCATATTTTTTGCTCTTGATAGCCTTCTGAGGCCCTTTAGAAGAGTCGTTTTTTTTCTCACTTACTTCCCCACCGCGACTCGATATGATTTTATTATTCAATACAATCTTACCCTTCAATTAAGTTCTTATAATGACACAAGAAGAACAGCCCGCACAACAAAGTATCGCCGATGCTTATAAGCAACTCACTGAGGCAGAAAAGAAGGCTTCATCATTGGAACAGATGTTAGATGCCTTGGATGCTAAGATGAATTCAATCCTTGCTGAAGCAGAGCGTATAAACGAGACACCAGCGACATCAGAGAAGCTGGAATAGACTTCGAATAGCACCCTTATTACTCAGAAAAAGAGTCTTATTGAATGCTTTATGGGCAGATTTAGTACCGGTTTCTTTTCAGGGGATATTAAAATACAATTCATGCTATCTTATATCATAGAAATATCATGACACTTTAACATTTAAATCATCCTCGCAAAGTTGATTAATTGGATACTATAAAACTCTGTATTATTTGATTAAGAGTCATGTTTACAATTCCTCTTCGATATACTCGGTTACAAAGTGATAATAAATCTAAGTTGTTTATTTGGCTTCGGCTAATTCCTTTCTTACCTTCTTCAACACTACCAGCTTTTCCACGAATTCGGGCTCAACTGTCGACACAAACGGATTTACAGGCAAGTAGGGGTTTATGATCTTGTTATCGCCATCTGCGTTCTTTGAATTGAGAAGAGGAATGTTGACTTTGGCAGGTTTACCACCTTGGAGCCACCACTTGGTTGCGTCTGAGCTTGGTGGAGGCAATCCGCCCTCGTTGTCCTCAAGAAGGAAAGAAATATCGTTATTAGCAAAGAAAATATTTTGAATACCACCGTAGTCTTTCTTGTTCTGTTCGATCAATGAATCGTACACACTCTTTTTCTTTTGCTCGTCCACCACTCGTACCATGGCCCTAAATATTGAGTAAACAGGCCGATGATCAGAAAACTTGATACTGGGAGCACTGAAGTACTCCAACTGTTGCAAGATCTTCCCACGAGATTGACTCAAAATTCGGTCGGTCCAAGCCGGGACCCTTTGCTTTTCTGAGGTATCATAGATATCGGTTCCATTATCAAATTTGTACGTTGGGGCAAAATTAATTTCCATCTCATCAAAAAAAGGGAAACTGGCCCCACTTGACATTTGAGAATTCAATTGATCATATTCGAACAATTTAGCAAAATCTTTCTTTTCGATCAAGGGCTTGACCTGCTCGTTCGTTAAACCAATTCTATAATTGAAATCTCCGAGCCAAATTACAGCATCATGGTCTTTCATCTTTCGATTCCGTGAGAACTTGAAACCTTTCACCAAAGTTTTATAGTTTTGATGTCTTTCGTCAACATTACTGAACCCTGCCGCTAAATGTGATACGACAAAACAAAACAGAGTATCAGAGAAATTAAATCTCACAGCTATTCCTCCCTTATTGGCACTCATTCCTCCAAGACCTGTTTTTCTAATAGATGACTCCAAGCCTCTAAATTTAGACGTTTGCTTTTCATTGACAAATAAAAGCATAGCGATTCCACCTAACTGGCCATCCCAAAGAGAGACATACTTAGATGTGCCTCCTGTTTTTTTGTCTTGATGAGTTTCCAAAACTGTTTTGATCTTTTCTATCCATTTCAACCGCTTTTTCAGTTCAGTATTTACCATATGCCCAGGAGTGAGCTCCACTACTTCTTGCAAGCCCACAAACACAATATCATATGAGTCGTGTAATTCCAGTTGTTCAGACCTCGCCTTAGGAAACAACAATGCATCGATATCCTCGTTTGGAATGGTTCCATTGACATTAAATGTACTGGCGAAGATCAGGATCTCACGCGAGGAACTGTAATCATCTAAACGCCCCCGTAATTCTTGAGTTAAACGCTGATGGATTGGGGTATAAATAAGGACCAGGCTTTGGTCCTGGAGTTTCCCCAAAAGCTTTAAAACGGCAGCCTCGTTTGGCCTTTGTTCCACGACTCCTTTTAAATACTTTTTGGTAATATGTGATTTGATCGACAGCTTTGTCGAAGCAGCGCTTGAACTTTGAAGCTTCAGACTAGTCGACTGAAAGTTTATTGTTAAATCCTTTAGTTTGTTGTCATTAGCTGTCCAAAGTTTTCCGTGAGTAGTCAATAAATTATGGTCGTATGCAACGCCGACATCGCGGAGAGCGAAAATAATAACTTCTTGTGCAATAACCTTACTGATAAAGTTGGCCTTGCCCAATGAGTCAAACGAATCTATTCTAAACACACCTAATTGCTTGCCAGTTAAAAGCCCTCTATCATAATCAAAGTAGAATGCTCCTAAATCTAGAATGGCGTGGTGCAACGTGTTGACCATCTCAACTGGGTTCGTTGAGTTATAGCCGACTTTCCGTATAGAGGACTTAGAAAGAGGTATGTCAGTAAACCTGAGGTGAGAGCCGCCGACGGGTGATCCTTCTTTCGCGTCGGTTGAATTGGAGCTATTATAATTAGCAATATGCTGTTTAAAAATACGATTGAGATCCCCCTTATATGTGTTTTCATCCTGCTTGAGTGAGTTGAGTACATGCACATCACCATACTGAGAATGTAAAGTTTCAAAATGCTTTTCCATTGCATATTGACTTGCTTCAAATGAACGAGGATACAGAATCTTTTTATGCTTTTTGCCGGAAATAATGCTGCGATTCGACCTCGACAATACCAGCAGTTCGAGCTCCCAAAATATGGGTACATTACCACGTACCATTACGTAGGCACAACAAAATCGTTCGGAGTAAACGATGATTTCAGACTCAACGAAATTAGAAACCTCTCCATCTTCGTCGCATCCCCAGTCTCCAAATAACGGACCATTTTTGAGACACAGCTGCTTCGAAATTAAAGTCAAAAGTGCCTCTTTACCGTTTTCGACAACAGTATTTAGGGTTTGCGCAAAACCCCTGGCTATGGGAGTTAAAAACCCGCAAGTATCAAAACTATTCTTCTCATGCTGGGCCAAACTATTTCGGAGATTAAACATTTCCGATATCATGAAGTTGTTCCACATAAATCTTTTGAAATAAGGTGAGTCCGCTGTGAGTTTGTAAGGATTCATACAGTGATCAGTTGGGATATTGAATCGCTCTTGTACGGTAGATGTAATATCAAATTGCTTAGAGTAGAAAAAAGAACCCAGTGATAATAACTTTCGAATGGAATGAGCTGGAAAGTCTGTGTGGCCGATTGGGTTCGCAACAGATTCTTTTTCCAAGAGGAAGTTGAACGAATGAAGGCTCAGTGGTTGACTATGAAGTGATGAACTGCTCGCTGCCATATTTGCATTGTAAATTCCATTACTGGAATCCACGAGATTATCGTATTGGTCTGTATTTAAGCAAAAAAACTCTACTCCGGTGATTGTGTAGACATCTTCGCCTAACCGTGGGGTGGCTGTTTTGGTATGCTCGGTGATGAAGCCAATGAATACGTTATTTTTTACATTCACAAAGCCTAGAAGTCCATGCAAGCCTTTATGCGAATCATTTGGGGCTTTACCTGGTGTGATTTCATCAAATCCACCAAACAGAAGCGACTCTTTACTGGCGAATTCCACAAAGATCTTACTAGGATTGCCGTTGCTCAGAGCATTCAGTCTATTCAGATTCGAGCTCCCAGTAAGAATATGATGATGGTGATGGGAATGATCTTTGTACTGAGGCGATGGATGGCGGATTATGAGAGCGTTATCACCAGCGGTGACTATAAATGTACGTGGTCTTTCGTTGAGGAAGAGGCGCATATTATCTGTGGTATGTGTGTGGCAGGGGATAGGGCCTTCTATGGGGGATGGTTTGCTAGTTTTAAAAAAATACCACTGTTCTGAGTAGATCTCCAGCTCTAATTGGCCACTTGTTTCAGGATTGAGGTATCAACAGGTGTGGTGAAAGCAAAGTAAGCAACTGACGGGTATTTTGGCTGCAGAAATAAAGCACCGCAATAGAATAGTGAACAATATCCAACGAAATGCAGCGGATCAGATGGATAGATCCAGTATGCGATACACTAAATGAATGCTCACAAGAATAATTGCAAACTTGGCAATGGATAAACCGGATAAAACCAAGTTTAACAGCGAGTTAAAGCTTGGGCAGCTGGGCTGTGTGGTTGCTTTGATTTGGCTGCGCGATAAGTGAGAAATACGTAACTAGCTAATAGCCTAGAAATCGGGAGAGGATGGGAGCCTGTAATAGCCAGAAATGTGGGACGAAATCTATGCCGGTATAATAATTAGTGAGTAAAACCTATACAAGTATTGTATATGTATATTACATTTGAAACACCATTTATTGATTACAAACTCTGTTAATTTTTTCGCCATTTGTTGTTATTGGCTACAGTTGTTCATTTAACATATTATTCTTTTCAAAATACTCCGATTCTTTGACGTCACTCTCAAAGGTTCGCCTAAGCCGACTTTTTGCTCCGTGGGTTCAGAACACCCTTGGGGAGCCATTCTGCACTGGTAGTTTTGCCTTGAGCCTTTGAACGTTTCTTGAAATCAGCTGGAGATGTCTTTCGCAAGTATGGCTGAACCCAACCTGTGAAAATTAGATAGCCAATGACACCTGCTGATCCGACCAAAAGTAAAGTGGTGAACAAGAAGGGTAAACTGAAAAACGAAATCTGAGGGGTTGTCAAAATAATCAATTGCTGTCTCAATGGAGCAGCACGAATTTCCTCGTTCAATACCACGTAGATTTCTGGCAATAAAATATAATTACCGTCGTCAATCATCATATTGAATTGGTGAGTGAAAGTCTTGGATTCACCTCGTTGTAAAGTAACAGGTCCGATAGCCTCGGCGGTTAAATTCACGAGGATTTGTTTGGTAGAAGCATGAAGAATACGTCCACCAAAACCAACAACACTAAGAGGATCTACTTCATCCGACATAATTTTGAAAGAAAGCGTGTAATCCGTTTCAGGTTCCAAATCAGCCACGTCATATGGACCGACCTCTGGCAATTCGGCAATCAGGTAATCGATTTGAAATCTGAGCTGTCTAGCACCTTCCGAGCCAGGAATACGATCTTCTTGATATGGAATGTTGTCTTGTGGAGGTTCTTGGTAATTGGGTTCGGGACCAGCATCATACTCTTCATGGTTGACAGGAATTTGTTGATATCCTTCTGGGAGCTCTGTAGCCAATTCCCCTCTTTCACCGGCGGCAATGAGTTCTTCGAGATCAAGGTATTGTGCAGAAGCAGAAGCAAGGGGAGCTATACTGGCCAAAACGGCACAAGCAATCCCTGAAACCAAACTCAATCTCATAATTGCGTTACCTATTGAATTTGCTGGTTGGCGTTTATAGAAAAATTTCGTCGCGCAGTTGCAGCCACTAAAATCACTAAAATGAGTATTTCTTAATCCCAGTGAGGGAGGGGATTGTTTTTTTTTTAATTTTTTTTGTGGAGATTGTCTCAACACAGATTAATAGAGGTGAGGGACTATTATAATAAAGACATCAGCCGCTCAAATCTGTTCGAAAACTTAGCAGCTCAAGTTTCTCTCTCATTGAACATATGAGATGTTTCCTCTCTTCTCGCTATCTGTCAAATATCTTCCTTCGATCTGTTGAAAATCTTTTTAATCTTTTGATCATCAGTTCATGTCTACTTTCCATCCTCATACAGTTCTCACTTTTCTCACTATTCTTACCACGCTAATTTCCAATCTTGCAGTGTCTTCTCTCACTAAAATCCTCGCGTGAAAAATGGCCCCATACTAATCATCAATCAAGCTGCAGCCCTTCATAACTCACAATAGCCCATGAATCGACTACGAGCAGGTGCAGCTCTGCTTGCTACCAAAACACAACGCTTGGGTGGCGTGAAAATCGAAGCCATACCTCGTAAGCTTGACCTTGAAAGACGTCAGATGCAAAGAGAGGTACGTCTCATCGATCGGGTCCAAAGAGACGTTTTAGCATTGAGTGCCAAACGTGAAAAAGATCATCTGGAGACAATTAGACCAGTTGATTCGAATATTTCCTCAAGTTTACCCGAGAATTCTCATTCATGGATCAATTTAACTCCAAAGACATCTAATCTGGACGCCAATTCATCAAGATCGATGAGAAATGAAAATTCACCTGAAAATGTAATGGAACTCCCCATTAAAGCATCCAATAAACCTAAAAAAACGTCAGAATTCAACCGGAATGTCAAGAGTTGTCAGGAGTTATGTATGGAACTCAATTCGGGGGAAGATCTCCTGTATTTTAGTGATATTCGACACCAGATATCTCTTCTTGTGCATCACCTCACAAACCAAATAGTACTCGAATTAAACCTTCGACGTCAATTACTAGCTAATGATCCAGTACAACGATTTCCTCCTTCATTTTTACTAAATGAAGACATCATATTCAGCATTCAAAATGATGAAAATAAACAAGAGATCCTTCTGATCCTTAAAACTCTTCTTACCAGCACTACAACAAGCACCGACCTCAAAAACATTCTTGAACAAGAACTGCTTGGATCCTTATTTAATCACGATTTGACAGAAAACAGATCCTTCAGAGATATAGAGTTTTGGAGACTAGCCTATACGAATGCAATTTCAGGTCTGTATGTGACGTATGATCATTCTGATACTGTACTGAACAGTGCTTCCACTGTTATGATAGATTTTCATAGTCCCGTAGTGGATGATAGCGAAATTCTCAAAAAGTTAGAGGCAGCTTTCAGCGATTACAACACGAGAAAGCAACAGGTCGAGTCAGCACACCTTATCCTTGCGGCCAACATTGTACATATTTTCACCACCAGTAGACGTTACACTCCTTCAACGGATTGTTTTCGCTATTTGATGGATGAGTTCGGTCGTTTTGGATTAAAGAGCTACGAAAGCATTGTTTACGGGGTTTTACCTCGATATGAACACATTCAAACCCTCATGGCTTCAACAGAAGTCCCCGATCACCATCCGACTATGACAAAGGAGCATTATGCTGCTATCATTGCCCATAACCCTAACTTGTTTCCGACGTTGTTAAGATATCATCTCGAAAGAAATGACCTGGTAGAGTTTCGAGAACTTTTGAAGCTTTTCCGCCTTGAGGAAACACACATGCATGAGTTGGCACTTAAGAAAACAAAATTGGCAGGTCTCATCGCAAAGTCACGATTCACTGCATCACATCGTGTTCAGTTTTTAGCACAGGAAATGGAAAACCAAGCGGATTTTGAGACGGAAAAACCATTACTCGTGGAAATTGATAGTATTTACACTGCCATTGATGGATGTATCGAGCTCAACATGTTCGAGTACATTGACCTTCTCTTGACCAAACTCTTACTTTTCAATGTACAACGTCCTGAATGTCTGCGAAGATATTTGGCCTTAAGCGTGGGCTTACAAGATAATATGGATTCTACGGAAATTGAATTTTTGATATCACAGAATCTTACGGTGGTCGAAATTTCACAAATACTTATGACGAAGGAAATGATCCTGCTTTTACTCAAAGCTTGCATAGAGGGCAAGGATATGGGCCGTCTTCTTTGGTTAATGCCATTTCTCGATCAGTACATCAAGATTCATATTGAAGCCGGTTCAGCACATATTGGTGAAATAAAAGACTTCATAAAGGCACAGAAAACTACCAATAAAACTACCGACGAGGAGATCTCAACTTTTATGGCCTTAGAGGAACTTGCTCCTTTTGATTCCATATTTATCGAGCGACTCTATAAAGCTTTGAAAGAAAATGGCATAGACGGTAAAATTCACCAGTATGACAAGATATTTGACTTTTCCAGCACCATTGGCGAAACCCCCCTGTGAACTAGTAAATACTTATAATTGCATTCACAACTAAATAGCATTTATGATAGCCAAGAATCATGTATCAATGTAGTTGATAAATTTATTAGAGTAAATTAAAATCACTACTAAATTCATGTTGCAAGATCAGACGCAGGAAAAGCGCAGCAGCGATATTGATAAAAAAATTAAAGCGAAGATTTAAAACGAAATCAATAAATTTTCACGAGCGAGATGAAGTTTTTGACCACCAACTTTGTGAAATGTGCGGTCAAGACGTGCGATTCGTCGCTTGATGCTTTCCCCTTGCAATATTCCGAATGTGAATTGATTCAGGAAGAGCTGGAGTTCAACCCAGACTTCATTGTACATATGTTAGACCGTTTGGACTGGAATGCAGTGCTTCAAGTTGCCGCCGATCTTGGAAACACTTCATTGCCAACAAACAAGCCTGAAGATGTCGATCCAATTATGGAAGAATCCCAACCTCTTTTAAGAGACTTACACACTTTGTTGGTCGAAACACAGATCAAGGAAGGTAAGATGACTTGTAAGAATTGCCAGCATGTTTACCACATCAAGAATACGATTCCGAATTTCTTGCTTCCACCACATTTGTGTTAAGGGTTGAATGTATTATAGATAATAGAAATGGATAATGATTAATGTAGGTGGACAAATGTTTACAGAGGAACTAATAGGTGACATAAAAGTGCTAGGAAAGATGAAAAGTCATTTAAGAGATGAATCGGTACAATCAGAGTAGATGAGGTGAGATGAGATGGGGTTTAATTTATGTGGGAGAGTTCAGATTTGGAGAGTGGTGGTGAGAGATTAGCGGGTATGAAGAAGTAAAAGGCAGAGTAGTATCTTAAACGTAAACGATGTTTACAATGTGGTATGATGGGGCAAATGCACTCGTTTAACAAACGTATCAGAAACAGTAGATCAGGATTTTAGCAGAAAGCCTTGATGAGAGATATGTGGCAACTACTTTCTGAACTTTCATTTAATAAGATCATTAAAAGGAAAAAATAGCACGAAAATATATAAACGCTACCGTTGAAAAATATAGGACATACTATTAATATCGACGTAAATCAGGAAACAATAATTTGAGCGGAGTAATTGTGAGAAATGAAGCTAGTATAGAAGCCAACCCTTTAGAATGATATAAAGTATTAGCTACTGCAAATTTAATAAGTATTGCATAGTGTCAAAATTTACGATGCATGGAAATTCGAAAGAGCAGACAAAGGCCGTGCTAAAATGCGACTTTAAGAAGAAGGGAGACTGACCTTACTACATGATTGAGAGACCACCGAAATCCAGGCTGTAGTACTGCTACTTTAAGGTTACATTGATTTTTGTCCGGAAGAAATATCGCACTTGCTATCCATTCTTGAATAGTGAAGCACTGGTAGAATAAAGGTGTCTGAAGATACCTTCCTATTTCGATTTTTTGCTGGGACTTTTAAAAAATTAAAAATTAAGGACTTGGGCTGCTTTAATTTATTGCAGATATTCTGCATGCACGCCTATTGATCTCGAATAATTCCCACCCGCTGCTTATTACAATTGTTCAATCGATTTTATTATAATAATATAATTGAACAGCCATCAACAATAGTCAATAATCTGTTTGGGTTTTTCAACTTAGCCAAATTCTCATTAAAAAAATCGTCCTTTTGTCAAGTAATTTTTGGCTTCTTTGAGAAATCTACAAAGAACTTAGCAGATATGCCACCTAAACTTTCTGATGTCTGTAATAGCTACTCGTACAACCTTATTACCACTTCCCCTATCTGCTCTATTGCCCTACTTTCATCACTATTATATAAATTTTCAACGCCGCGCGCGCCCAGCCTCTACCGCCTACGCTTGCTTTTTTCCTACCCTACTACAATAAGCATTCGTTGTGACCAGTCGTTAAGTAGCCAAAACTAAGGTTTAAAAAAGGACTATAAGATATCATACTAAGATTGTAGTTCAAAATTCTTAATTGAATCTTGACTATATTTCAAATCAGTGCCTCTCTTCCAATATTACACTCCCCCATTTTAACTTTATTTCCCATCTCTCCCCTCCGCCCCACGAATTCTCCCCCAAGAAAAGAAACGTTCGCTCTGCGAGGTCCCACTCGCTACGTACCGGAAACAGTTTGAAAATAGTCCCCTATTATTCTGCCAACTCGATCTTCTTTACGAGCTAAGCAAATAATGGTTCACCTAACCATATTTCCTAACACCCAAAAGGAAGATCAGCACCTGACAACATCTGGACTTCAACCCCCTGGAACTTTGGACCCAACACCTCGAAGAAGATCTATATCTATCTCCAAATTGTTGCGCTTGTCCACCACGAACAATTCTCCAGACCTGGGGTTAGAAGATACCAATCCGCTGAAAAAGGACTCAAACGGATCAAAAGTGGGATCTTTAACTGAACCTACCGCTAATCCACTGTATGATTCAAAGAAAGCCAGCCCATTGTCAAGTGAACTTGCCACTAGCGAGAAGGACAACTTAAACGATGCCAAGACTGGTGAATCTCTGCAAGATCAATTCCTCCCCGATATCATAAACCCTCCTAGCATATTAAAACTCAAAAACCTCTTCAAAATTTCCACTGGAGGTACTTCAAGCACCAGCAATAGTACAATGGACCAATCTGCTCTGGCTTCCATTGCCAGTCTGGCTGCAAGTAAAAGGGAAATCACGAACGAAAATAATGACAACGAAGCCTTAAATCAGCCACAACGCATACAAACACCTCAATCACCACGTCAGCGCCTGAATACACAATCTCTGGACCAAAGGGCTTCCCCAAAAGCTTCTCCAAGCCCGGCCAATCATCTGAACGTTATCAAAAGATTTATGAGTGGCCGAAAAAGATCTGTTTCAAGTCCTTCAACCCCACGCATCGGCCTCAGGTCGCCTCGACTGCCATCAAATTCCAAATTTCCGGTCACAGACTCTGAATTTGCTGACACTACGTCACCAAAGACCAGCCCACCGGATTCCCCCATTTCTCCACCTCAAATAGTGACTCACTCACCCCTGCTTGAGCTCCTCAAATCATCCATGTTGGGCCAAAACCCCTATTTTGCCCACCAAGGCTTTCCTGCTCATGTAAACGAACCTTTTGCCACACAGGATGCCAATGTAGTGGCCGGAAGCAATGTAAATGTTCTGCTCCGTCATACAGATTCGGTATATTCATTAGATGAACCATATCAATCCACAAAAGGTTTCCAACCACCACTGAAACTTCAACCGCCTCTGGAAAACTACACCGAATATCTGGATGAAGGGTCGGATATATCCGATGAAGGAGGTCACAATAATACGAAGAGACAAGAAGCTTTTAAGCGGAATTTACAGCAATTGAATAGGCTGTTCCATCAAGGTGCCGCCGACGATGAAATGGACTTGTCATCACAAACACCACCACCTAGACATACGGGGGTAAGCCTTCAGCCCAAAGAAACTAAAAATAGCTACCTGCCAATTCAGATTGAAGAGCCAGAGAGCCAATTACAAGTACCACTGCCTATATCATCTCCGTTTCAAAGAACCTTAAGACGTGTTGCCTCTGCCCCATTAGTAAACAGGCTCCTCAGTGACAGTAAATCTAACGATGCCACAACACCACAGGTACTGGGATCTGAAGATCTGAATGATGGACAATTCGATATTTCCAAGCATATCGGTGAGTTGAAGAAAGGTCGTCCAAGAACGTTAACCAATAACGGACGCATGTACTCAACTGCTGCAACGAAAGTGACGGACGCAAAGGTCAACGAAAACTCTTTCAAAAGAATTCGTCTTTTAGGCCGAGGCGATGTGGGGAAGGTATATTTAGTGATGGAGAAATCATCGCAAAAATTATATGCCATGAAGGTTCTTTCCAAGAAGGAAATGATCCAGAGAAATAAAATCAAACGAGCACTTGCTGAGCAAGAAATCCTTGCGACTAGTAATCATCCATTCATAGTGACGTTGTATCATTCTTTCCAACTGGAGGATTATCTTTATTTGTGCATGGAGTATTGTATGGGTGGTGAGTTTTTCCGGGCACTTCAAACCAGAGACTCGAAGTGTATTCCAGAAGTAGATGCAAAATTTTATGCTGCAGAAGTAACTGCTGCTTTGGAATATTTGCATCTTATGGGATTCATTTATCGTGATTTGAAGCCAGAAAATATTCTTTTGCATCAACTGGGTCATATTATGTTAAGTGATTTCGACTTGAGTAAACAATCTGCCAGTTCTAAGAATCCTGATGTGTTTTTCAAAAGGACTGCCTACGGTGCGAATAGTGGTGGTCCAACTTTGGACACTAAAGCCTGCATTGATGGATTTAGAACTAATTCGTTTGTGGGAACAGAAGAGTATATTGCACCTGAGGTTATTAGAGGTAAAGGCCATACCCTGGCAGTTGATTGGTGGACTTTGGGAATATTCTTTTACGAAATGTTGTATGGTACGACACCCTTTAAAGGAGCTAACAGAAACAAGACTTTTGCCCAAATTCTTAAGAAAGATGTTAAGTTTGCCGACAGTAACAATTACCAGCAAGTATCATCCGGATGTAAAAGTCTTATCAAAAAACTTTTGATAAAGGATGAAACCAAAAGACTTGGATCGAAAACTGGTGCATCTGACATTAAAAATCACTCTTACTTCAAAAATACTCAATGGGCATTATTAAGAAATCAAAAACCTCCCATGATTCCGGTATTAACAAAGGGTAAGCCTGGTTCTCGTCAAAAGAAAATGAGCAGTGTTGATGACTCAATGAATGATACCAATAGGAGCGAATTGAGTAAGACAAACAAAAGTCCGGAGCCAGATCCATTTGCTCTGTTCAGTTCGGTTACATTGCATTACGAGGATAGTCAAGAGACACCAGATCCAATCGTTTACGATCAAAATGACAATTTCAACGTGGCTTACACTATTACCAATAGTAGCCCCGCTCGCCCCAAGGGCTTTTTAAAACGATAGAATAGAGAGAAGTTGATAGTCAAAAAACCTTGTAGCTCGTTTAACTATATTTGTTGGCTAATTTTTTTAATATTAATGATTGTATGTATATACGAAGGCTATTCCTACAAAGAAAGCAACTTTAATTAATCGCATATTAACCGCATGATGTAAGGGGTGTCATTTATGCTTCGAGGGTTATACTTTGAACCGTAAGATCAACTTATTGCTGTTGTCAAGCAGTGACGTCTCCAGCTAAGACGGGCCTGCAGCATTTAATTTACTATTGCAAAAATACGTTCAATTTCTTTTTAGATCTATAATTTCTACTTTCTGGATCTTTCGAAGAATAGCTTAATTTCAAAGCAAATTACCGAGCCTTATTATGGCGAAATTTGTCGGTTTACCGGAATGCCGGGAGCAAGGAGATGTGGTAAAAAGGTTAATTGAGTTTTTAATCCTTTGCTTTTTATGATGATCGTCTACAGTTTGAAAAATTCATAATGTGTAATGCGAATAAAGTTGTACGAAAGAATGCTGAAAAATTTTAGATCTAACAAGTGATCAAGTCAATGACCTTCAAGTGGACAGGAACACACTGGCTGCCAAGAGTTTGGTCGTACAAGTTGTAGAAGTCACCAGAAAGACATTGGTAGAAAGTAGTTTCATCACCAATAGCCAAGTTACCTTCACTGGTAACAGACCAGCCACCAGCGTAGATAGTACCAGCTTGTGGTGGTGGACCGTCGAATTGGAATTGTCTGTTGGCAACAATAGCACCAATTCTACCCTTACTGTCAGTCAATTCACCACCCTTCAAGACCATAGACAAAGAGTTCTCAGTGGCACAAGAGACACCAGCACCAGATTCACCGGCATCAGCATCAGCAGATGAAGTGGCCTGGACTTGACCATCGGAGATTTGAGAAGCACCGTTAATGGTGGAAGTGGTTTGGTGTTGGATTTGACCGTCGGAAATTTGAGCAGCGACAGAGGCAGTGGAAAGGGTGGTGGTTTGGTGTTGGATTTGACCGTCAGAAATTTGGTTCACAACGGAGGCGGTGGTTTGGTGTTGAATTTGACCATCAGAAATTTGTTGGACAACTGCAGCAGTGGCAGTAGTTTGATGTTGGATTTGACCGTCAGAGATCTGTTGAACAACTGCGGCAGTTGCAGTGGTTTGATGTTGAATTTGACCATCAGAGATTTGTTGAACAACTGCAGCGGTAGTAGAAGTCTGGTGTTGAATTTGACCATCGGAGATTTGGTTCACAACAGTAGCAGTGGTAGCTGGGTGAGACAAGGAGATGGTGGATTGAGCTTGAACTTGACCGTCAGCGATTTGAGCAACACCATCTCTCTTAGCCTTGCCAGTAGTGGTAGCAGATGCAGTGGCAGAAGCAGAATCAGATCCACTAAGGGTAACAATTTGAATACCGAAAGAGTGGGTGTGATCAGTGGTGGCACCAGATGGGGCAGCAGCGTCAGGAGTCAAAGTAGTCCATGGGTCACTTGGAACGTATGCAGCCAAGGATGAAGCGACGAGGGAAGCAGTGATGAAGTATTTCATTTTCAGAGTACTATCGATGTTTCTAAATGCAAATATGTGGATGTGAAAAGGTTGGAAGCGATCGAAGTATTCGTTTGCTGATGAGATTGATTAAATGGGGGAATTGGGACCCTCTTATATAATATTTCAACCGACGCATGATCTAGGGGGCATGACGAGGTTTCGCAGGTTCTTCGACTGCAATTATGCCAAATCGGTTATTGTGACATTATGTCATGCAAGAAATTACACTACTGTTTTGGAGTCGCATTCTATTTTTGCAACAACCAGCACAAAAAATAAAATATGTCTGCTGGTCGACACATTTATTCGCAATCAGGAATGCCTTTGCGCTAAAACAGAGGGCTTGTCGAGCCAGCCATATCATCATATGTTATGGTGTTAGTTGTTTACAATCATATTGACTTCGCTTAACTTCAGTCATTGACATTTACCGTGTAGAATGTGTCACAAAAAATTGACCTTGCTATTATCGATCGATATCTACATCCCTTCCGGCACTAAGCGGACGTTCGTATAAAAATAAAACCACCTTAATTTCATGCAAGGATCTCTTAAGTTTCGGTTCAAATTAGCCCTGCTACAACGCCATGGGCGTTATCCAACTCAAGCCTCGGCGAAATTGTGTAGTTTGCCATGCAAGATAACTAGGGTTCATGATCTGTTCGTAGATACTGCCGACTTGCGTTGGGTATCCCTGCGAAAGGGACCCCACGAAAACTAAAAATAAACTGATCTGTAGGTAAATAGTGTAACAATCGGGACACATTGCACAAACATAAAAAAACTAAAATTAGAGATTTGTACATACTGAAACCTGTATAGTAGGTCGTGTTCGGTATCTTTGACGCTTAAGAAAGGTTTCCAAGCCTTGAAATCATCTATTTTTGGTTACAATTTAGGAGAGGTCACATGGTAAAATGCAACTCAAGGCTTGGAATTGGGCTAGGAAAGATCCGATGAGTTCACAATTTCTATCGTTGAATTATTTCTACAATAAATTTAATATGTGTGGCAAATTCCGTTTTAACTTAACGCTGCTTTTGAATATGGATACTAGCGATTATTGTCTAGTAGGGTTATCCATTTTGTTCTATAGCAAATAATCTTTAGCAAGCTAAATATTGAATGATATATATTCATTCGTAGCAATTCACCACCAGAACATCTTGTAACGAAGTCTCTATTCCGTTAAAATAAACTACACGGTAACCTGTCTATTCTGGATAATTTCTTCCGAGATCCCGAATCCCGGATTAAATTTGAAAGCCCCGGTTCACGGTGGCTATGTCGATATTTTGCGCCAGCAAATTTGCTCTGTTTGAAGCATTGACCAACCTAAAGTAAATAATATGGCCCACCAACAAGTATATTATTGACACAGAGAAATACTAATGTTTAAATACATTCCCTTGTAATGACTATGCTTCAAGTTGTGGGAATGAATGGCTGCCTCATCTAGAGAAATCATCCAGCCGATCTACTTTTCTGAAGCTTGTTTGTGTGGAATCATAAAAATATTTTTTTCTCTTGCAGATTAATTAGTTGCAGATTGATGCTACCACTATCATCGAAATAGCGGCACAGCCAATGCGTTCCAGGGCTCATTTGAAAAAGCACAAAAAATTCATGCAAGTAATTAAGGTATCTAAAAGACATTCTTGAGCCACAGAGTGGCATTGAAATCACTGGGAATCGTACTAATTACGGGTAAATTTTCTTTTAACATTGCCTCCTTAACGGCACGTACTGCATAGATAACTTCTTCGATGACGCGCATCCGTTCTCGCAATATGCGTGTGAGGATGGAATCAGCCAGCATTCAAACCTTGATACAGAGCTGGCTGTTCTCAGGCACCTGACGTCAAAGACCAGATCAATGTTTTTGTTTTCCCATGGGGCTGTGGGTACCAGCTCCAGATCATCCATTGCTCACAACACATCAACTGCGCCTCTGGTCGGAGCCCGGACCTCATTTCCGGCAAATACCAAAAGTGTCTCACATGTTTCATGAAAAAGTCATCAATTAGAATCACATAATTCTCATTTAAAAAATAACCCACAGTCACGTGATAACTTCCCCTGCACAAACGCTCCACCAACCAAATCGCATCTTTTCTTATTACTATCTTCACAAGACTAAACCATGGCCGGACACCACGCAGTCAAATACGTTCGCCACGCTATGGCATCCAAGCCTCACGTCGATCCTGTTCTTAAGTGGTCGAGTAAGTTCCTTGGTGCCCTGATGTGGTTCTATATTTTCTACAGAGTCAAGGAGGACGGTCCCGTCATGTTTGGCTTCAAGCTTCCATTCGAAAGCCACTAATGCATATATGAATAGTCAATAAATCGGTCATTAAGGTCATGTAGATGTAGAAATTGAAGAGGTTGATGCATTTTCGTGGAACTATATCCTTCTAGGATCAAGTTTGTTCAGTTTACACGAGACTTGTCTCAACAACAACTGAGGGTAACATTATGGGGACAAAAAAAAAGCAAGTTTTGCTTGCAAACGAGATCTATCGAACCGCAAATGATTAATTAAGGAGTATTACAATCAATATTTCACTTAAGTCAGACCCATTATTTATTTGATCTACATCTATCATATCATAAAACATTCTTCATCGATTAGTTTTCATCCAAAGAACGATTTGTATTTTATTTTCGAGAGATTCCTCGAGTCTTCCCCTTGAAGCCTCCTCGACTGCCTCCGCTACCGCCAAGATCTCCTAATCCGCCCATAAAGTTAGCTCCGGATGTAGAAGCACTTGGGGAGAACCCTCGTCCACTTCCGGAACTCGAAGAGCGCACAATTCTCGACTTACCTCGAGAACTTCCTTTTCTATACTTATATTTCTCATCTCCCACAACATCTTCATCGCCGTCGTGTATTAGGTCGTTATCATTTTCATTACTCCAATCATCACTATCTCCCATTTCACCACGGTCACTACTAACCTTTCCCACATCAGTGTTATATGTGTCTCCGGCGCCAGAAGCATTGATAGTAGAATTTTCCTTGTCCTTCATTTTAAAGTTGAAGGAAAATCCTTGGCTAGTGCAGTAGTCCAATTTAAAATTTGACATTTCGTCCAAGTTGAATATCATGATATTGTAGTCGGATTGCTCCTGAAAACCAGGCTGACTAGTCAAATGGTCACATAAATTGAAATGCCACAAATTGTAATAGGCAGAGAAATATAAATCATTAATTTTCTTCAAAATCTTCTTGTTGACTTCGGGAGACTCTTCTTTATTCTCATTGAGCGTGAGCGGTATGATTCGCTCGGTAGAGTCATTTAAAGATACAGGGATCTTGTCAAATAAACTTAATCCTAACTCAATTAGAGACTTTATTTGAACTTTGTCTGCATCTGAATACCGTTCTTGCAGAAGTTGCGCTTCCAACAATTCGATAATATTTTCTCTCACTATCAACCACATTTCCCCGAGTATCATTCGGAGACGAGAGAACTTCAGTCTATAACTTTCAATATAACCAGCTGATCCTCCCATGCTGTCGACAAAACTCATACCATTACCCATAACGGGGTATCTGAAGTGCAAACCTTGAGAAATGGAAAAATCAGCGTTGGTTATTACAGCCAAATGTTCCAAGAGGGGTGTTTTAATGATTGGGGCATGCGTAACGAATACACTTATGACATCATTTGACGGTTTGGACATAACGTTATGGTATAATTGAGCGATTTGTACCATTGTGATCCACAAATCACCTGTACGGCCAGAGATATCGTAGTTCAAGGAGCCGTGATCGAAAAGCGAATGAATCTTGAGGGTTCCTCCCAATCCGTAAAGCTTAATATTAGGTTGATGTGGAAGAGGCAGTTCAATCACATAGCATTTGGTATGGTCAATTAGGTGCAAGTTTGGAATAAAGTAACCTCCAGTTTGAAATTCATGGATAACTCTGGGATCATCAAGGGGACCAAATATAGTGTACACTGGACACGGGAGGGTGTAAGTCCCATTTAAATACAGCTGAAGTTGAGAAATTTCAAGTTCAGACAGAAGAAGTTTCTCCTTTAGACCATTTAGATCTGCATTAGCTACTGGTATATTAAGTTGTGGCAGCTTACCGGAAGTTGAATTGAAGCCCTCACAAGTACGACTTTCAGGGTTTGACGATAATGATGATCCGGGCCCTGTCATGGAGCACTGATGATTAGTTGTTTGGTTGGGATCGTTGGGCCCATGTTGCAGTTGTGTAGATGATGGGGCTGCTGCAGAGACGTTTGATATAGTCAGAAGATCATTGATCTCTGCCACTGTTTCCTTCTTTAATACTTCTGAGAAGGCTATGATTTGCTTTAAGAAGCTATTGTCCTTGTCGGAATGGATTGTTTCATTATCCCAAAATCCGAAATTACCGGTGTGAATGATGAGGTCAACTTTGCCCTTCTCTTGTTCGAACAAGTGCCTGAAACTATGGAGATTCCCTTGGACGTCAGAAATGGTTAATATTCTCAAGTTTCCTTTCATGACATGTGAATACTTTGCTTGATGAAGATCGGGAAATAAATAGTTTGGTAGGCAACCTTCAACGAAAGGTCTTTGCCACCACTTGAAAAATCAATACTAGTTCAAAGTTGTAGTTTATTCGCGGTTTCCCTGTCTAGGAAATGTGGTCCCGTTTTCGATAAATTGATATATATCGATAAAATGGAAACTGAGATTTTGTGGGCTTATGAATAGCTCAAAAGCGCACCTTAAGATGGCGGAGTGAGACAGCAAATAGGTGATTAGGTTAGGATGAGGATGTTATAGGCTATGTTTACTGATTACGGTAAACACAAGACTGAGGTAATATCTTGAAATCACAGATCTCTCAAAATCACAGATATCCGGTGTCCTTCTTGGTTATTCTATTGGGGTTGAAGTATTGGTGGGGCCGGGCTTTATTTGAACGACGATCAAGCTACCACTCAAAAAAAAAGCTTGCGACTCCTGCAGGTGGGCCAACATCCGCTCCCTTCGTCACTGCATCGGCGTCGAGCCTGGGAGTTTCCTCAAAAATAAAAAAAATAAAAAAAAATCAAAAAGAATCAAAAAAAAAAATACGTGCCAAGGGCTGAAGAGACCCAAAAATTTAGTGAAGACGGTGAATTTGGAATAAAACAACGCTATTTAAATTATACCAATGAGTAAATAATTTGGATACATTGTATTGATCGACATCTAGACGACAGAATTAAATTATTCTAAAGTTTTTGTTGCTATCAGTATCGATTAAGCCATTCAACACCTGAGGCGGGTAAAGACCTATACCCACTCCTTCTCGGCTATACCAATGGTTTGCGACTTTAGGGTAGTAAGTTGCGGGTTTTAGGTGCACCGGTAACAAGTTTAACGGCGCATTAATTTAATTACGAATGACTTACGCCAGTACATAGAAACGACGATTTGGGTGAATCACTAAGTAAGTTTAGATTAAATCCCGGTAATTTAAAATTTTAACTGGGGATAAGCACATTCAGTCAAGAATTTATTGGAGTTTTTAATGTATCATGCTGCAAGACGAGATAATAGAAAGAAGAAAGATTAAAAGTTAATTCAGCAAATATCCGCCTCCCCTATCTTCTACTGCACAATATATGTCTAATTAAAGCGAGCATTTATTGTGGAGGGACATAGTTGCTTTGCCTATAGTAGCATAAACATAATCAGACCTCCTCTTCTGCACCCTGCACCCCTGACATTTCTTGCGATTTCTGTAAATGTGGACCATAATTGTAGCGGATATCCCCGTAAATAGCAACATACAAAATTCAAGGTTGAAGCTAAAAAATTATATGTTATTATCACCTTGTTCTTGGGTTGAGTTTACATTTCCAAAATATTGGTGGGATTGTATCATTATTTCCACTTGAAACGTATTTGGTATTTGTGAGGGATCAAAGGAGGAAATAATTTGGTGGTTAATCGGATTTTCAGAACTTATTTACGGATAGCGCTGCATGAACAAGCTTGATGTCCCATCTTATCAGCGAAAAATATCTTACATATTAAGGCTATACCCGTTGAGATCAATAATTTTCTATTATATCAATGCAGGATCATGTTCGATTTATCGGATGTAATCCTATTACCCTATTGCCTATCATTAATAATGAAATCTATCCATTTCCTAGTATTGTTTACTGCTTTCCGTTATCAGATTATTGAAAAAACACTTTGGTGATGTTGAGATGGGTTCTACGATTTTTAATAAATTGATGTGGTAATTAGGATTCCGTTTGATTCCCCCTCCATTCTATCGTACCTCATTTTTCCCTTGCCCCTTTTGAATCATTCTAGTTATTAAATTATTCATAGCTTCTATTATAAGTATCATTTTGTTACTAGCAGCCAAAAACTAGGCCTGCTTCGCTCGGAGCATAAGTTAAGCAGAAAGTTACTGCCGATATTTCTGCATATGGAGCCGAGGGGATAATTTAATTTTTTTAAATTATTTTTTTCTTTTGTCCGAATCGGCTCAACGCTTCAAAAGAGCGAAAGAAAATCTGAAATACATCTTGATCACACTAAGGAATAAAAATGTTGCACCACTGAACATCGAAATAAATCAATGAAGCAAGAAATCTTTTGAATCGTGAATGTTTCAAACCTTGGCAGTTTCAGTTTTATCATATGGGCCCACAATTTAATCTATGCTGCAATTCAATTATTTTCATCATTATGGTTTGTTACCAATTTCTCTGCAACTCTTTTAGAGATCCTTGGAACCCAAACCAACGGTGGCAGGCTTGGGGATACATGCATCTTTCCATTATTCCCGGGAATACCAAGTAAAGTCAAACGCGGTCCAATACTATTTATCTAAGTTACATCTTTACGATAAAACCCTAATTTAGTCTCCATTATTCCCATTCGAGCGGTTATTTCCAGGAAATGAAATACCGTTTTATATCGTGTATGCCCTATTTCATCTCGTTTAATGATTTCCTATAATCCTGGTGAAATTTCCTCCTCATGATGCGATTTTTCACCCCTTATGGCATCTAATCTCACTTTCAGCGATAGGCGCATTCACTGATTTAATGACTCTCCCACTTTTCTCTTTGGGCTGGGGGTCTCTCCTACTGTTCTCCTAAATGCCGTCACCTGTTTTCGCACGTCGCTTGTTCCGCCGCATGCGTGGCGTACTGCACACACATACATCAGCTTAAGACACCGAGTAACCCGTCCCCCATAGCCCGGTGCTTGAGCTACAATGCTCGAACCTCTGATAAGATTGAGAAATGCAATCATCGAGGGAAACCTTCCGATCACCAAACGCATTCTACATCGATATCCTGATCTATGGCTCAATGCAGATCCAGCGAACAACGGCTGGTGCAACCTCCATTACGCGTCCTTCCATGGTAATTACTTGGTGTGCTTCTATCTTGTCACATTTTATAAAGAACAGATTTTGTCGGCCATGCCTCTGTCCACGTCTTCAAAATTGGATATGCTTACCTTTGACGGTTTAAGTGTCTTACATCTTCCCGCAATTAATCATAAACATCAAACCCTTCATTATCTTCTTCAAGAGTTTCCCGGTCAACTCTGGATCCATCAAAGAGGCGGTGAATATGGTAGAACCCCATTGCACTATAGCTGTATTCATGGCTTTACCGAAGGTGTAAAATTACTTCTCGAATTTGGGGCAGAATGGCTCGATCAGGACCTTGAAGGTAACACAAGTTTACATCTCTGTTTTCAATATGGCCATCGATCATGTATTGAAGCATTACTTCAATATATTTTTGCCTCCAATCCTCACGTCGATGATAGTGAAGCACTTTTAGAAGCATTGGAAACAATGAAGAATAAAAAAGGTTGGTTAGCGACTGATTTATCGGCATCATTCAATCTTATCAATGATTATAAAACCATGAAAACGGATTTGCTTCTGCGCTATACTGCTGTAGCAATACAGGCATCCGTCTCTAGCATCACCGCGGAAACAAACAGTATCCCCGGAAGCATTTCAACGCTGTTACCTGCTGTAATAGATAGCCCCATTGTGATACCTACAGCACAACCTATGCACTCAAGTCAATCAATATCGATTGAACTGCCATTACTGACATTTACCCCAAATACCAACTCTCTCGTGGAAAATAGTCCCAGCTCGGCAATGTCATACAATTCTTCTAACGAAAAAAATCGCATATTAACTTCACCCATGGTTCTGGTGAAAAACGAGGTATTTAACCGCTCTAAAGTTCGAGCACATCTGCTTTCTTTACCTCAAGAATCTGCATCTCATAGCATGTCTAGTTCGGTTTCACCTTCACCCTTCTATTCAAAATCATCAAGCTCTTCTGGTAGACCATTTATGGGCAGACAGCGCTCCAATACAACACAAGGCCCCGTTTCTACTCAAAATGCCACACTGAGACCCTCCCCTAGAATTCCAAAGACTCCATCGTTGAAATCGATTGCTTTTTCCCCGCTGGTACGGGATAAACAACTGCCAAGGTACACGCAACAACAAGCACAACTGCAACAAGGATCACCAATGAGCAGCGCAAGCCCAACTCAGAAAACTGAGCAGAAAAAGCGGGGAGGATTGTTCTTTTTGAGCTCCCGTAGACCCAGTGTAACGGATAGTGACGAAATAAATGGGAAGGAAATCGAAGAAACGGAAGCCATGCGATTAACTCGTCCATCATATAAGAGTAGTACCGAATCTCTTAGACCTCGCAATGGTACGAGCCGCAAGTCTTCTCTAAACTCAATGTCGTCTTTGACCTCCTCGTTAAATCATGTTACTTTAAATTATGATCCATTTGGTGACGTGGAACATGGAACGAATACTACAAGCAACAGCAGCAAATCATCTTTAAACACTTTTGCTGACCATGATTCTCCAAGGAAAGTCTCGGGGCCCGCTAAACGGGTTCTTTTGAAAAAGGCCAAATCTGATACTGCAATGCCACCATTACATGATGGAGGTCAGCAGTTGCGAATGTCGACATCAACTACAATATTACCATTGGCTGAATCTGACGAAGATATGGCGTCTACTATCGGTAGCATAGCGTTCAACAGTGTTAGATAGTATCAATAAATGCCTTGAAGGTGTTTCGAAAATGTAAAGGATGTAGAATTATTTTCTTTATCAAAATGCTTTATGAGAAGCTAAATTGTGTGAACTCTTAAGTAAACTTGGCAAATATTTCCTCGATGAAGTAAAAATATACTCTCTTATACATGTCCAGATCTCAGCTTCTCAGCTTGCAATCTGCAACCAATTTTTTCTCTAAAATCGCGTAGTGAAAAAAGTCACACATGGCCAAAACGCAGCCCACTATCGCCAGTTTCTTCTCTCCTAGGGGTAAAAAGGCTCAAGATGTACCCAAGGATGATAATACACCAGATAAAGATATCGAATTGGTGGAAATATTGGACTATGACCTAGAACAATCATATTCTGAGACTCCTGAAGATGCCCCAAACCGATCTACGGAGGCAACCATAGATCATCAAACATTTGCCCTGGACTCAGTCATAATCAATGATGATATTACGAAACCATCAAGTGGAATAGATATTCAGTCAACACAGGACCAAATCACGAAGGAATTTTCCAAAACCAAGAGACCATCGGAAACTTCCGAACCCATTAAATCAAAGAAGAAGGCAAAATCATCGAAACCAACCACTTCATCCAGTAGATTGAGTGAATTTGCAAGTGATAATCTGAAGCTGGACAATAAGGACGACTCAGAATCAAATGTATATCCAGAGTCTAAACCAGATCTTACATCTTTCAAAGCATCCGATCTTTCCACAAATAAAAAGGCCGTGGCCAAGCTGAAAAGCTTATCACGAGGGAATGCAAAGTTAACTCCTCTAGAAAAGCAGGTAATTCAATTTAAAACAGATCATCAAGACAAGATCTTAGCTATACAAGTGGGGTATAAATTCAAGTTTTTCGGACCAGATGCCGTCGTGGTTGCTCGCATCTTAAACATAATGCTCGTCCCGGGCAAAATAAACATCATAGAAGGTTCAATTGCAATGGTAAGTGATGATGAAAAGTACGATAGAGTGGCTTATTGCTCAATTCCAGATAATCGATTACATGTGCATTTACAGAGATTACTTGGTAATGGATTAAAGATAGGTGTTATAAAACAAACCGAAACTGCAGCCATTAAATCAGTCGACGGGAACAAAAGTTCGTTATTTACTAGAGAACTTACTGCTGTATATACAAGAGCAACTTATATGGACGATGAAATGCTCACAATGGGTCGCGATTACGACCTGCTCTCCGACGAATTCGGTAAATATATTTTATGTGTGAATGAAATGAAAGTTCAACATAACATTATCAAAGTCGCCATAGTTGCGGTTCTGCCGAGTACCGGGGAAATAATCCACGACGAATTTGAGGACGGTTTCTCCAGATCGGAGTTAGAAACCAGATTAACCTACCTTACCCCAAGCGAGGTCTTGGTGATCAGTGAAGACCCGACTAAGGAAACAATGAAATGCATCAGGGTGACTACCCAACTCCCCAAACAAAACATAAAATTTAACAAGTGTGAAAATGATACTCAATACATACAACGTGTTTTATCATTTTTTGAGACCACTGTGCCATCGAAGGTAGAAGCCGAAGAATTAACAGAGTACTATTTGAGCAATTTTAATAGCGGATTGATTGCTTGCATTGCAGATCTTATTAAACTGCTTGAAGAGTTCAATCTAAGCAATATATTCACGGTCAAATCCAATGTTTCAGCATTTTCAGACTCTAGGAAATTCATGCTTTTACCAGGAAATGCACTTGATCAACTTGAGGTTTTCAAAAACTCGGAACTGCGAACATACGACAAGGGTTCTTTGGTTTGGATTCTCAATCACACTAGGACAAAGATGGGTCAAAGGCTTTTGTGCAAATGGTTATCGAAACCACTTGTAGTAAGATCTTTGATTGAGGAGCGACTTCAAGCAATTTCTGATTTCCAAAATAACCACACCAACAGATTTTTGGAGTCTCTTTTGTTAGAACTCAATAGAATTGCAAAAGTTGGCTTGGACATCGACAAATCTTTGATGAAAATTCATTACACGTCAATGTTGTCAAGACAAGAAAAAATAAGCAGGAAAGAAACATTTTTATTGCTTCAGGCTATCAATAGTTTGTTCGAATTGGTTTGTAATTTAGAGGCAAATCTCCACGGTCTAATTGACAAACGCTTAATCTCATCCTCTCTATTAGAGAATTTATTAAAAGCAATCTTGAAGCATGCAAAATCAAACAAGGTCAAAAAGCTTCTCGATATGATAAACGGGGGTGCAGCGGTTGATGAAAAAGACCTCACTGCCCAAAAGATGGAATTTTTTAAATTAAGACACGGAGAATGGCCTGAAATCGAAGAGCAACAAAATGAGATAAAACTGATTGAAGAGAAACTAGACAACGAATTATCAGCTGTGAGAAAATATCTCAAGAGACCACAATTGCAATACGTCACCAATTTGAAGGAAACGCACTTGATTGAGGTACGAAATGGGGCTCAAACGAAGAACCTACCAGCAGATTGGCTCAAAGTTAATGCCACAAAAAGTGTTTCAAGGTTTAGAACTCCTGAAATTGCCAAACTCAATAAGACATTACACTATCACCAAGATATGCTTCTTCAAAGCTGTGAAAGAGCTTATAGAGAATTTCTTGGTCGTATTGATTCTCTATTTGAATATATTTCAGAAACGGCTTCTACAATCGCACAGATTGACTGTTTGGCATCATTGACAGCAGCTAGCGTCCTGTTTCTGAACGGCTCATGTCGCCCGCAAATGGTTGACGAACCAATACTCGATATAGAACAGGGAAGAAATCCAATCATTGAAAGCATTTCCTCCAAATCATTTATCCCAAATGATGTTAAGATGTCACACGAAGAAGGACGTGTTCTCATAATCACGGGACCCAATATGGGAGGTAAATCATCTTATGTGCGTCAAATTGCATTATTGGTTATTATGGCACAAGTTGGGTGCTATTTGCCTTGTAAACTGGCTAAATTGGGAGTTTTTGACGCCATTTTCACTCGTATGGGAGCTCAAGATAACATTATCAAGGGTGAATCTACCTTCATGGTAGAAATGCAAGAGACAGCAACGATCATCAAGAAATGCACAGAGAGGTCGTTGGTAATTTTGGATGAAATCGGAAGAGGAACCGGAACCACTGATGGCATATCTCTCGCTCATGCCATATTGCATCACTTCATTCAACCTGATAATGAGAGTTCCACGAAGGCGCCACTTGCTCTATTTATCACTCACTATCCATCGCTTTCAGTGTTCGAAGAAATGTTCCCAAGCATCGTGAAAAACTTTCATATGGGATTTGTGGAGGAAACAAACGAAAACCAAGAATGGGCAGATGTTGTATTTCTCTACACTTTGGAACCAGGTGTTGTACAGAATCTGTACGGTTTGAATGTTGCAAGATTAGCAGGTATCCCAACAGATACTTTGAAAAGAGCTCATTTTATGGCTGAGAGAATGAGAAACGATGTGGAAGAAACAATTAATTACAAATTGTCTATCGAGGCTGCTCAAATTATTACCAAACTTCAAAGCAAAGATGAAATTGTGGTTGATGAAGTATTCGAAAGACTTCGCAATCTTACTGAGAATATGTGATGATGAGCTGGAATATATTTACGTTTATAGACTATGGCTTCAAGCCGAAAAATGACAAACAGGTTTTGTTGAATTGAATTGGATTGTCCAAGTAGATGTGATGACCTGCTTGGTCCACAACATTGAAACTAGAGTTGACCCCTTCCGATACCATTTTTTCATGGATGTATTCACCTCCCCTACGATTCATCCAATCTTTATCACCATAAACCCAGAGAATTTTAATATCACTGTCTGACATAAATTTGACGAATCCTCTTTCTGCTAATGGTAATCGTGGAAGAATTTCTTGATTTATAAGTACTGTGATTGCTAATTCTCCCGAACCTTGATATTGATTGAAGATTGAATACGAGTATTCGTGCAACTTTAAAATTATAGCAGTATTATCATTTGCAGACTCATCACTTGACAGATCGTTGTTGGGACTAAGATTAGCGAAACGTTGGAAAGACCAGTATGATAGTAATTTGGAGTAGAATGGACCGGTGCATTGTAGGACTTGAAATGGTGATATATGATTTTCCCACAAGAACTTCAATACAGCATTCTTAGGGAATTTGGGTGCTCCTACATGGTCCCATATTTTCGAGTAATCTTTCTTTGACGGTTTTGATTGAATTTCATTTTGATTTGCAACCAATTCTCTAAATGGATCTCCTCCCGTCGAATAATGATTAAATTGATGTGATTCGTCTTGTAACAAACTATGTGGATTAGGTTCAGTACCCATAGGACTCACTGATATAAATTCTTTGACAATCGGATTATCTTTACCATTTTGGTGATTGTACTTCATGAGGTAGCAACACAGAAGATAGGCACCCATTGAATGGGCAATGAGTTTAAAGTTCGAGATTCCCCGTTTTTTACGCCATTTTTCTATTGAATCAATGAACCAGATCTCACAATCTAGTACCTGTCTGATTTTATCAAAATGGCCCTCTTTCACCGCTAACAATGATTCAGGGAACTTAGGCCGACTCGAATTACCAAAGCCGAGGAGATCAATACCATGCACTTTTACCCCTGGCTGAGAGGCAAGTACTTCGTAGTTCTTCAAAAAGTACCCAGTAGCAGCCATGTAGCCATGTATGATTACTATATCAATGGGAGTTTCATCTGTCTTGATTTGATTTTCCAAAAAGAATTCGTGGATGAATATATTATCGTCGATCTCCACATCAAGAATTTCTGCAATTATATTAGGATTATTTGGCTTTACTGTATCAGAGGACTCTTGAGCACCCTCTATCGGTTTAATGTAAACAGTTTCTGTCATCATGGTACGATACAAGTCGTATTCGATTTGACGGACATCTGACCATGTTGCGCTTGAAATTGGGATTGATCCGGTGGCCTTTTTAAGCTCAGATGAAGTATTCCACCAATCCGCAAATGATTGATAAAGCCCGATACAATTAGGTTGAGTATTGGCCTTTTGGTTACTTGTTTTGTTAGACATCGTTAGATTCCATGAAGAATAAATTCAAGATGGTCCCTGAAATAATTATGCCGCAACAGATTTCGGCTGCGTAGGGGAAATAGCTTGCGGCCCGAACGGGAAATATACAGAAAAAATAGAAATTATTGAATTAACGATATGACAGAAAGAGGAACCACATACAGAAAAGGTCCAACAATGGAATTGGAGTTGAAATTATAATTGTAATTAATAGATTATATAATTCAAAGTCTCGTCATAACAGTTTCAAGTCTACAAGAAGTATTTTGAATTGAATTAGTTCGAACATATTAAAATCTAATTGATTAGGAAGGAATTTCTGACCCTTTGATATGGTTTCTATATTGGATGTTGCCGATAGTAAACTTAAACTGGTCATAGTCTAACGCTGTACTTTATTATCCAATTCAGAATATGCAGGGGGTGCTCCAGAAGGCAGCGAAGACTTACCACCAATATTGTCGTTAATCGCTCCATATGTTGGGTAAGATGGTCCAGCTGAACTCTCGGGTTCACTGTCAATAATGGCAGACTCATCGTTGAGGTTACTGTGAGGGTGGCGGCGCGAATTAGGACGACGTTGCAGTTCTAAATCACCGTTGTTACGATAAACATAATAGACCTTGGAGTTCTGTTCCGCGTATGGAGGATACTTGGCGATAATGTACCACGAGTGGATCAATCCAGGGAGATATCCTAATATACACAACAAGATATTGATTAAAGAATCGGCCGAACAAAAGCCTCTTCTAATCCATACTGGTAAGGGTGGGAAAAGGACGGATATTAAAACCAAAATAAGATCTGAGCAGCAGAGACAGCAGCACATGACGAAGGGTTAACCGGAAAAATGCGATGGTATTATTGGGATTGAAGGGGTGATTCAAATAAGAATCGAGTGGAAACAACTAGTTTGATTAACACGACTGGTAAATCAAATCTAAAACTGATAAAATTCAAAACTTTACGAATCAATTAAGAATCTTGTTAGGAGGCAAACCCGTCCAAAGATATAGAATTGTGGGACGGGGGATGATGCGGGTCTATGTACAGGAATCGATGACTTTGGCATACCGGCGAGCCGACAGACGGATAAAATTTTAATAATATCTGCTGGTGAGTATCCTGCAGATGCGCTTAATTGAAAGCCAAAGTCCTGCATTGAATACTCCAGAGGCAAAGTGGAAGCCACTTAGCACGATCTAGAGATCAAAATGTCGTATAATATAACTTACGGATTTCGAACAATAAAGATTGTATCCCCACCCGGAGGAACAGTAGGTGGACTAGTTGAACTAGCCAAAAAATCATTCAAAGTTTCTCCAGACACATCGGCTGAACTTTATCACAAGGGGAAGGCACTTGATTCGAGCAAGCAGTTACGATTCACAAACCTTGTGAACAATGCTAAACTCGACTTGAAGATCATTGAGAACACAGATGTCGATACTGTATTGAAATTGACAGTTACAAATCCACAGGGGATCGCTCAAAATTATGTTGTCACCGCAAAGGTCAATAGTACCGTCCAGGAAATGATTAAAATCATAGAAAGAGAGCATAACATTCTAATTCTTCCAATTGAAGGTTACAAGGCATATTTGGTTGGTGGAATTAGTAATCAAGTAGAACAGGATACATTTAGCTCGACAAAATTGGGCAGTATCATTGGGTTTGATACCAAAAGAGCAGGACTTCGTCTTGCCTACAGCTCTGAAAACAAACTGAAACTGCTTGAGCGACAAAAGGAACAGCAAGAGGTTGTTCGCAAACAGTTATTGGCTCAGAAGGAATGGAATCAAAAGAAATCAATCGAAGAAGAAGCGAGAAAACTCGATAACTCAAGACTTGAAGAGAATGATCTCAACAACCCAACCGTCCAGGTTGATGATACTTTGCAATCTGAACAGCGAAATGCTCCACTGAAATTGAATACTTCCAAAAATTTACATGTAATTGAAACTGAGAAATCAAAACCTTCCTTAAAACCTGAAGTGAATCAAGACACGGAGATGACTACAGAGGCTTTGGAGGAGCAAAATGAAATCCCGAAAGAGCCTCAAGTTTACCTACCATCAGATACACACAGCGTCTATGAACACAGCGATGATATTTACAATATGACAGTTGCACAGGCTCAAGCGTACCATCAACTGATAACAAAAAGTCTCAGACCAGATAAACCTTCGAAATCGATTAAAACTATTCCTAATAGATATATAATTCGAGTACGATTTCCTGATAGAGTGACTCTTCAATTTCTGTTTGACAACGGTAGTGAGGTCAAATTGGGAGCTTTGCTTAAAAAATTGGACGAATTGATTCTCCCTGAATTCAGAAACTCTTATGTCTTGAAATTTGCATCCCCACCATTCACCACTATTCCACTCAATTTCACTACGAATAATACTTTGTTGCACGATCTTAAGATTTCACCGATTGCATCAGATTTCTTTTCGGAGCGGACCTCTTTAATTTTTGAGCCCACCATCAAATCAAAGGGTCCATTTATCTTACCAAACGAAATTATGGTCAAGACTCAACAAGAAAGGCCGGAAGTACAGCTAGAGACATCAAGAGACTCCATGCCTCTTGAAAAAGAGCCTGTGATAGAATCAAATGATAATGATAACAATCGTCTTAGATCAGAAAAGAAGAAAAGTACCACTGGGACCCCAAAATGGTTGAAAATTGGGAAGAAGTAAGAAGTAAGGTTTACGAAGAAATACAAGACCTAGTACTGTTTTTGTAGAAGCCTCTTGGCTTGGTTTTTGAATTGCGACAAAATTAATAATAAGACCCAATTAGGTAATACGTCAAGCTTTGCGAATACGAAAAGCCAACGAGGCACCTCAACCACAAACAATCCTTTTGAACGGCAATGGAGACTTAAAGTTCCATCATCATCACGCTAACAACGGCTATATGTTAACGCCGCATCTAACTTCGGAGTTGAAGGACACCGTTGTTGCAAATTTCTGCCGTTATTCCGCTAGCGGCACGAAGTACCTTCCTAAACTAGCACTTAGCCAAAAGCAGTATTACTCGCGATTAAGGCGCCTGCAGGATGCACGATTTTAAGTGGTTGGATAAGTCTTGCTAGCGGTTAGTGAAAAAAAAATACCTGATCATACTATTCCGTTAACGGCGTAGGCATCCCATGCGTCTTTAAAAATTGTTTGAAGCTATCTGTTCCCTACATCATGACAGGAGAATGTTGAGAGTAATACAGTTATAGATCTCAGTTAACCTATGAAATAAAACATGAATTTCTTATCTTCGTATCAACTTCCCCCGCAAGTAGTGACTCATCGCTTTTGATGAGTAATCTTCATGTACCACCCTGTCGCTAAAGGCACGGCGTAACTTTCATACTGTTTCAGGTAGTGTAAATCGCAAAAAATTTTCACAGCAAAAATAAAAAAGTATCGCTCGTAAAAAAAAGCCCTTGGTATAAGTAAAGCGAATATCCTGAAAATTTTTTTCCTCAACAACAACCTTTTTTACATTTTTACTATTCCATTATATTACCCTAAAAGAATTTTAAAGATGTGTGCTTAAATTATTATCCTTTGATAAAGAAAGAATAAGAGATTAAAAGTTTTAAATATAAGAAACTATTAATACCTTCGAAAAAGTTGTTATTACCCCCTCCGAATATGTTATCGTGATCTAAATTGAATCAAGATTCCCCCGTCCATTATGGCGTTCCTAAGCTTTTAAACTATCCACCTGAACAGTGAATACAACCAACTACTACCAAGTTTATTTTTAAAGATTTGTTACAAACTATTATTATTTATCCAGTTATTACAAAAATGTCTGCTACTGATCCATTGATTTTCACTACTGATTCATTGTTATTTGAATCGCGCGACAGCGCAGCTCCAGATTCCTTTGCTGCCATGGAGGCTTCAAAGCAAGAGCCACAGGAAGAACTCTCATCTCACCTCCCCACCTACTTTGGTGATGTCGACGGTGAGGCTTCTCCTTTTGGGATTGACTCTGCAGTCATGGACTCCGTGTTCTCGACTTCTGCTGATGACTCCCAGGCTTTTGATCACACACCAATGTTTGATGAGTTTGACCTTGTTGTCGATGGAGTCAAGCCCAACTCTCAAGATGATTGGGTCTCTTTGTTCCAAGAAGACGAAGCTAAGCCAGTCGCAGCTCCCGAGCCAGCTATTGAATTACCTTTGACTAACACCACAAAGAGAACCTTCTCTGAAATTGAAGAGACTTTTGAGTTTGCTCCTCAAGCACAGCAATTGAACACACCAGCTTCTTCTGTGCAATCTACCCCTCTCTTAGATCAACATAAGGCCTCTGTTGGCTCCAGCGTTGACCATTTGGGATGCGTCACTTATGCTAAGAAGCAAAGAACCCAACCTTTACCACCTGTTATTCCAGAAAGTTCTTCAGACCCAATTTCATTGAAAAGAGCACGTAACACCGAAGCTGCTCGTCGTTCTCGGGCCCGTAAAATGGAACGTATGAACCAGTTGGAAGACCGTCTCGAAGCCACCATTCTGGAAAAAGTCGAGTTGGAAAAGGAGGTTGCAAGATTGCAACAATTGTTGAAGTCACGAGGAATTGCTTTTTAACTAAAGCGATAACTTTGGTGTCTAAAATTCAGTTCTCTAATTAGAAATAGTTTATAACACGTATATGCTAACAAATTAATTGTAGTTAATTACCATGGAAGTGTTTATTTTGATTCCTAATAAATTTAGAGACCTTTTATCTCTTAACTATAATTTTAATGACACGTCTCTTACAATGTGGAATCAACGAACGCTATTTTTTAGCGTACGTTATAAATGCAGTGTCGCTTAAATCGTTTGCTATCTTTGTTTCAAAGTTGACTAGAGCATTAGTAGCAGTAGCTTCTGAATCGAATTCTATGAATGCCAAGTTTCGAACTTTCACGTAACGAAGATTTATAAAACCATTCGTGGATTCGAAGTAATTATTAAGTTCGTCTGATGCAAACGTTTCGGGGATGTTTTGTAATAAAAGTATGCTGTTTGGAGGGAGTGACTTCCAATCTTGTAATTTAGGCTTTTTAGTGACAGGATTTTCGAAAGATACTGGAGTCTCTGTACCTCCAATCTTTTGGTGTGGTCTTTTGTTTGTTTCGGACTGCTTCAAAAGGTTAATTTTGCGTTCTCTCTCCTTTTTGATCTCTTTTCGCTCCCTTATTTCTGGAGCTTCGTCTGGCTCATTTGCAGCAGGCACGTGAGACCTGGCAAACACCAGGTCTGAATTGGATTTTGAATATTCTATATGGACAGGCTTTTCAAATATGATACTTTTGTTGAGTGATTTGAGGGCATTGGAGGCATTGTCAACAGAATCGAATGTAATAAAAGCTTGTCCTTTCATTCTAAGATTGCTGTGTGCTGTTATTTGAAGAATATTACCATATCGAGAAAATATGTCGTTGAGTTCGCTTTTGAGTTTGTTTATAGCTATCTTCTCATTTAAATTCAGAAGATAAAGCGTTTGTAGCAGCCCATCCTCGGTGCTCATTGCTTTATAATGAATAGTGAGTTTGATGATAATTGATTAAAAAATGGGAACGGAGGTAAAATTTGCATTTTTAAAAATTAAGCTTAGGTGGGAGACATTTTGATTTGATTAATGAGAGTAAGAGACTGGTTATGATTATTTGAACTGTAATAATAACTCTAGTTTCCTTATGTGGTAATGTGATATGATTCTTTGAAGGTAAAATATCTTTTTTGTGTGATTGTTCGTTGTTATTTAGGATCTTAACACAATCTAAAATCTGACAATTTGTTAAAGTTTTAAAGGAAGTATAAGCCAAATATTTCAAGACCGCGTATCTGCGGTAGGAAAAAACACGCATAAGGCAAAGATTTGTCGGGCTCGGACTCTACTAGAAAAAAAGAATCGATTTACAACAAAGTAAATGGCGAGTTCAAGCTTGGAATCTGAAACGATCCCTTATCCAATATTTGTTCCAAGAAGACAATGCATAGCGGTCCTATTATTATTGTCTTCCATTGGTAATGTTTTAAATCCAGATCAATTGAAATTTGTCCCTTGTTTTGACCTGATCTCTTTTGGGAACCCTCTCCTCACTCGCCACTTGCATCATCAATTCTTGACGAAGACACGCATTGTAATTAAAGCATTATCTATTGTTATACCTCTTGAAATGAAATAACTGGAGTCTTGCAGCCTCCAAATGTTCATTCAAACTATTTTCATCAAAGCATTACAAATAAGTTATATGCATAAATTTTAGGAAGTAAATCTAGCCAGTTGATGAGGGTTCGGAGTCATCGCATTGAACGCATAATTTTGGCATATATGACAAATAATCGTTTAACAGATTGAAAAACCCGCATTTGATCTATCCACCGCACTGGTAGCCCTATATGCCTTTGGTTGCATAGTGGGCGCGAGCTGCATTGGTCTGACCAATGAAATGCGTACGAATTGTCAGCACTTTGAAAACTTAGACATCGGTCCTGCAGGTACGTTCTCACTCCGCTTCGATGCTTAATAAAACTAAAAATGATTATCTATAAAAAAACCAGCGAGTCCTGTCTTTGGAAAAAGTAAGGGTTTTTAGTAAAGTTATCAGGTTCCATCCTTTTACCTATTATCAGCTAAGTTCTTGATTTTTATTTGATTATAGACTTTTATCGTCATTCAAATCATAAAGCTCCCCTCCGGTAGCACCTTCTCAATTATCTAGCCTTGGGTTCCCGATTCGGAAACGGCCTTATTATACAAACACACAGCAACGTTTGCTTTTTTTTCCACACTTTTTTTGCTGGTGCTCCCCCATTGCAATAAAAGCTTACTTGAAATACTAGATTAAAATTAATTCAGTATTCCCGATACTTAGGTGATTTGGTTGAATTCATTCCCCCCACCTGAATATTTCCTATAATATTCAACAAACCCATAGATATATCAATCTCGCATTACTACCATGTCGTTAGTAGTAATTAAGAACCAAATCGCGCAGCTTTTCAAGAGAGACAGCTCTGAAGATGAACTTGCACGTGTGGACAGGTTATTAGATGAAGGGCAACGTCCATATGGTGCTACTGATGCTGTCGACAGAGCACAGCAAGTTGCAGCTGCAGAAGCTGCCGTCAATGATGATGACAAGGATTCCCTTGACGGTGAAGAAGGTGGTCTTTTCAACTCTTTCGATCCAAGAGTCATGTCAGATATCATTATCGGTTTATCCGATGGTTTAACCGTTCCTTTTGCATTGACTGCCGGCTTGTCCTCGTTGGGTGACTCTAAGTTGGTGATCACCGGTGGTATGGCTGAGTTGGTTTCCGGTGCTATATCAATGGGACTTGGTGGTTACTTGGCCGCCAAGTCTGAAGAAGAATACTATCACGCACAGGTTAAAAAGGAAAAGTTAAATTTCTTCAAGAAACCAGAACTTGTTAACCAGGAGGCCGCAGAGATCATGTTTGAAACCGGTGCTTCCGAAACAACCATTGGATCTTTCTTGAAAGATTTGGACTCCCAACCAAAGAACTTGATCGATTTCGTCATCCGTTTTGGCAAAGGTTTAGAAGAACCAGCTGCAGGAAGAGAGATCACCTCTGCATTGACCATCGGTACTTCCTATTTCTTGGGAGGATTTGTGCCCTTGATTCCATATTTCTTTACCACTGCCGTGAAAACTGGTCTTTTGGTTTCAGTCATGGTGATGATTATCACTTTGTTCATTTTCGGCTTTGTGAAAACTTCCATTTCTTTGGGTGATGACTGTGGTAATGCAAAGAAACTATCAGAAGGTTTACAAATGGTGGTAATTGGGTCTGTGGCCGCTGGTGCTGCCTGGACCTTGGTGTATTTTATAGAGTGATACGGTCAGAAGCATAGACATATGCAGCCTCAGCAAACACGAAAAAAAAAGTGACAAATACCCTCAACAGTGATCATATAGAATATCACTAGAAGCAGTCATTTCCAGTTGCGTCAAGCAATTCCAACCATGATTATCATTGGTCAGGATGCTAACAAGAGAAGATCTTAAAATTGTGAATCGGCATTATGCCACTGTTTTTTTGTATAATAGTATAAGATTATTTATGCAATTTCGTAGAAATCACTGAATCAATTAGACAAACGTTAACATATAGAAGCCAACGATGTAGAGAAGCCATATAGGCATATATGTTCCCACCCTTAATGGGGGATGTGTTCGGATACTTAAATCCTGCACACAAGTTTATGGTTGCAACCTCATCGAGAATTTTCCAAGTAAAGCCTCCTCTCACCAATGATGCTTCCCTTCAGGCCTGGGTTAGCTGGTCTAAGAATAAGGCGATTGTTTCTGCAAGTTGCTGCTAATCGTAATGAGCGACAGTCGGACAATAATCGTAAGACCAAGAAGAAGGATTCTTCAAAAGTCAAAAAGAACCTGTCACCAGGAAAGATATCTGCTAAAAAACTTGCACATTTGATCCATACCAAATACCCTGGAAAGCTTCTTGACGACAACAAAAAGGTTATCCATTTGCCAGGATTGGACATGCATCATATTCTGGCACGACACCCGAAAAGCAAAATGCTCTTCAATTCCATATTAGAGTACAGCAAAAACAATAATATTCCGGAACCTCGTTTAATTCTCACTAATTTATGTTCTTTACGTCCCATGACATTCAAAGACTCGCATTGGAGCAGTAAAGCTGTTATAAAATTGTTACGTTTAGATGTGGAAGATTCTAGACGTGCAACATGGGTAGTACAGAGAACAGATAAGGATCAGGCAATGGTTCCGATGAACATTTTGATGGAATCTTATTTGAAACTTGGCGATACTGATGCAGCTTGGAAATCTTTAGCTGATAGAAAGAAATGGAGAATATCTTCAAACAATGAGACGTATATCTCCTTTTTCCACGGATTAGCAAAATGTTATGAGTGGGGAACTCTTCCCAATGGTGTGGCTGATAAAACTATCGAAGCATTCACCAAATATATGCATGATACCTTGTTGAACAAGAAGACACCACGCGGAGAGGATAAAGTCGAATCTAATTACTCGACCAAGTCAGTAACCGCACCTCAACCGGATGCTCGTTGTACAATAGAGCATTTCAATGCAGCGTTATCAGTTCTCACTAGAAACTACAAAAATGATCAGGAATACATGTGGCTGTTTTTCGATCTACTTCTTACCACAAAAGACAAGAAAAACACCCAATTGTTGTATCCCGATATTCAAACCTTTACCATTTTACTTAATGGTTTAAAAAAGTATTGTGAACATCGTGCGGGAGAAGTGTTGAAGCAAAAGCTTAGTGAAGAAGAGGAAATGTTCAGACTACTCGACATACATGCACGCTTGATTTCAACTGCACAGATGATACTTAAAAAGGTATTGAAAGCTGCTAAACCACCTTTACCTCCTAAGAAAGAAGATGTTGCTGAAGATTCAGAGTTATTGGATGAATATAAACGTAAAAGCAGCAGGCCACTTGTTGAGATTGATCTGCAATTTGTCTCGGTATTTTTGCAGTGTATTTCCAACGTGAAGACTCGAACAGGTAACACCAGGTCACACAGCTCAGTACATCATCAATACTTGGAAGAAAGTTTTCAGTATCTTCGCAGCTGGAGTAAAAATGCCAATGAAGTACTCAAATTTATCGTCACACCAAGTGAGTTTTTCGGGGAAAATCTTGAGCAAAGAGGAGTATCCAATTCTTTGAATCCTACCGATCAGGTTATACAGGAAACCAAGAGAAGGGTTGAATTAGCTTTAAAATTTGCTAAAAATCAAGAAAACTTGGGGGAGACTTTTTCTGGAGCAGAAAATGTGATTGATATCTTGCCAGATAAAATCATCAGCAAACCGGTGGAAAAAAGTCTTGTAAATCCCTGGGTCATATTTCCTCCCCCAGTGTCACTGACCCGAAAAGTAAAGGCCACCTTTAGTGGTAAGCAAAAGCCTCTTGTTGACCTTACACGAATGAGTATTAAGAATCAAAAATTGCTCAGGTCTCACGAAAATTACGTAAGACTGCTAGGCAAATTCGGCAACAAAGTTCCTAAACGATTAGATCTTCAACCTCCAGAGCATGATATATCGACCTTCACTTTACAGTTGCTTGTTGACGGTATGTTGCACAATGGTCGATTCACTGAGGCTTACTTGGGAGTTTGGTATGCCTTGGCACGTTGGGGAGGAGTTGACATCAATTTACATGAGCTCATGAAAGGAATTGATCAGAATTCCGGGATTGGTAATGGAATGGTACCTGGCAAATTTATGTTCAATTTGGCACATGATTTGAATCCTAAAGCGATAAGATACGGAGAGTTTGGACCAAATCTTGATGAAAAAGTTGTGGATATTATCAGTATCGAGAACTTCATTTACAAATACAGCGAACTTTTACCTCCAACAGTATCGGCAAGTATGATTGCCTCAGAGATTGTCATGGTATTACTGAACACAACAGTCAATACCCATTCCGTTGCAATTCGCCCGGAAACTTTGTACAAACTTTTGGAAGTGGTCACCACCGAGCTTCGTGAAAACCATAACGTGAAGCCTAAATTACCAAATCAACCACCATCGCTCAATGACGAGCAACTCCGAAACATACTTTGTACGATGTCAAGATTTGCTGATTGTGTTGCTTTACATCTGGTAAACAACCCGCTCTTTATCAAGAAGAAAATGTCTCTTTTTATTGAGGAATATAATCGTATAATGAATAAGATTGTCCAAAGTACTTGGGATAGTACAGATCATCTCATTCATCATATTCGTATCATTCGATCCGGAGTACGATTCTATCGACCCAAAAAAATTATTGCCTTTGTGGTTAAACCGGAAGACATCTTTTCAAATGTATCCATTGCACCTTCATTGAAGTTTGTTGCAGAAAACCTCCTGCAAAAGGAGACGATTAACGAGTATGAACAACAATTATTGCAGAATGTAAAGGACATTTTGATATTTGAAGGTAATTGGAACAACTTCAAATCCCTTAATAACAAATTACTTATTTCATTAGAAAAATACTTGCGTCATTTGGAAACCAATCAAGACATCGAAATTGTTCGACCAAAGGCCATCGACCAGTGGTAATCTGTAAATAGAAACATGTATATACAAAACGAGTTTAATGAGGTCTAAGTTAGCAACTAAATTATTTTATTCAAAAAATTTGCGTTCAATTCCGTAGAAGATGGTAATAGTAATTTAAGTAACCCACAAAAATCAATTTCATTATCATTCAATCTCTTGGTTGAAGATGAAACTAATACCTTCAACACTCTCTGTTGCAGCTATCATGGCAGCTTTTAAATTTCCTGCGTGTAGATTTTTCACTCCGCAAAAACCAAAGTGGCGAAATTAAACTAAAAACTTAGCAACATGTCCAGATTTGTCGACTTCTTCTCTAAGATCGCCGTTCCTGCGGGGATTGCCATTACTTTGGGTCAGTCCGCATTATATGATGTCGGTGGTGGCCAAAGAGCTGTTATTTTCGACAGAGTGAATGGTGTTCAAGACTCGGTGGTCGGCGAAGGAACCCATTTCTTGATTCCATGGTTACAGAAAGCTATCGTTTTCGACGTCAGAACCAAGCCCAAGACCATTTCATCTACTACAGGATCTAAAGATTTGCAACAGATCTCCTTGACTCTCAGAATACTTCACAGACCAGAAGTTATGAGACTCCCTAAGATCTATCAATCCCTTGGATTGGATTATGATGAAAGAGTGTTGCCTGCTATCGGAAATGAAGTATTGAAGTCTATTGTGGCCCAATTTGATGCAGCAGAATTAATTACTCAAAGAGAAATGGTTTCCGCTAGAATCAGACAGGAACTTGCCGCTAGAGCCGTCGAATTTAACATCAGATTAGAAGATGTTTCAATCACCCACTTGAGTTTCGGTAAAGAATTCACAAAGGCCGTCGAGCAGAAACAAATCGCACAGCAAGAGGCTGAGAGAGCTAAATTTTTGGTTGAAAAAGCTCAACAAGAGAAAAGAGCTGCCATTATTCGTGCCGAGGGTGAAGCCGAGAGTGCAGAAACCGTGTCCAAGGCATTGGCTAAGGCCGGTGATGGTTTGTTGATGATCAGAAGATTGGAGGCTTCTAAGGAGATTGCCACCACCTTGGCCCTGTCTCCAAATGTATCCTATTTGCCCGGTGGAGCAAAGGGTTCCGAGGGCAGTGCTAACTCTTTGTTGTTGAATGTTGGACGTTAATGTAAATAGTAATTGAATTTTGTCAGATATTAGGTAAAAAAAACATCCGTTCTTTTTATCATAGCTAGCTGCTACGATTTTTGAGAAGAATTACGCAAGTTGATCTAATACAAATTGTATTTCATTACTGCTTCTTCTATAACTTCTGTTCTATAACCTTCTCTATAAACAACACTCTAAATATCTAATAAAACCACCTCCTCATATGCTCCTGGGGTAGTGACTTTTCCAGAAGAGATCAACAGCTCAATATCGGCAATTTCTTTCACACAAAGACTGCTCAAGTTTAAAATGTTGTCTTTCGTTCGTCCGACCACTATATCATCCTCAACTCTCACTCCAATACCTTGGAACCATTTAGGGTATTTGTCGTCTTTTGGAACGTATAAACCCGGTTCAATTGTAAGAACATTACCAGGCACAACAGCCTTAAATCTGGAAGTGGAAGGAATATCATGAAGATCTAAACCTAAGTGATGTCCAATGTAATGAGGATATAATTCTCGAGACACTATGGATTGGTTGATGTTGGCGAACCCAGGAACATTACGCAATTCTTGTGTAAACAATTTGACTGATTCTTCATGAATATCATGAAGCGACATACCCGAAGCATGACATAAGTCAATGCACTTTTTGTTGACGTTAAGCACAACCTGATACAAATCTCTTTGAGCATCACTAAATCCTTTTGGCGAATTTGGCCAAGCTCTCGAAATATCCAGACAATATCCTCCCAATTTACCACCAGCATCAATGAAAACCAACTCATCCTGATAAAGAAGATCATCATTACGAGTGTAGTGAATTGTCAAGGCATTTTCTCCACTGGCAACTACAGGAATATAAGCTTCCTTGTCGCAACCACCAACAACAAAAGCATACTCCAAGTATTTTCCAAGTGATTTCTCGGTACGGAAAGGAGAACCTGACCCCACTCGGGCCATAGCCTTATTTATAGCCCTTGAAGATATCGTAGCCAGGGCATGCATAACATCAATCTCTGCATTGGATTTAACTTCACGTTGTTGGGCCACTACCGCCGATAAAGGACGAACCTTTTTATTCAGACTTTGAACAAACAGCTGAATACTTCTTGCAGTTCGTTGATTTTCGGATGTTTTACCCTGTTGAGTGCCCTTTGTGAAGAAATTGGTGAACAGATTTGCAACATTGGCCAAAGGTCCAGAAGAGTTCCCTGGCGTTTTGTCATCCCAGTAAATGAACTCCGTAGTTTCTAAGAGTTTAGGTAAATGTCTTCCGACTTGTGTAACATCGAAGGCTTCATCAGCGTTGAAGAAATTATATGCTCCAGCGGTCCCCAGTCTGGCTCCTTCCCATTTTTGGGTAAAAGAATCTCCTTCAGGAACGAACATATAGAATTCATGCTCTTCAGGAGATTTCCCAGTTTTGATTATAGCACAAGAATTGGGTTCAAGCCATCCAGTCAAGTAATAAAAATCATTATCTTGTTGAAAGTGATGAAACACTGATCCAGAGGCATATGTAATGGTGTTTCCCACAAGAACTGCTGCTGAATTTGATGGAAGTTTTGAAGCCAAGACACATCTCCGTTCAAAATATTCTTCTGCAGATATGCCTGGTGTAAGAGTCCCTGGAATGGGGAGGTAATGAGGTCTAGTTTCGTGTGTGGGCTGACCTGCCAAAAGATTATCCGGTAATGGCTGTCTGGTGGAGATATCTAGCAACAGTCGTTTCGTGCTATGAAACGTCCTGGAAATTAAATAGCTCAGATGGGTTGGTTTTAAGATTGACCTTGTGGCCCTTGATGCCCGTTGTATCAAAACTGGTGCCCTATTGCCCGCCATATTCTATTTAGTTTGGCGATCTGGACTCGGTGAAAAATTGCAAAATTTCATTTTAAGGTTGCACATAATTTCATCTTACTGTCTCGGCAACCAAAGTATTGGAACGGCAACACAGCTGCAGCTGTGATAAATTAAAGAGACAATTTCAACACCCCTGCTGAACTATGCTACTATTTACAAAGGAAAAAGGCTTTTGTGTGGGGAATTCGGAAACTTGTAACCATGTACAGCCATTAGATATAAGTAGTGGTTTCGATCTTCTTCCTTGGCCAGAGACTCCACAGGGGGACGAAGAAGAGGCAATTCTGGCAGATGAGAACAACGATACCGATAATCCGAAGAAAAAGCTTTCAAAGAAGGAAAAACGTGAAGTCAGACAGCAAAAGAAAGCCAGAGTATCTCAACAAAGACAGATGAAACGGCAACAAGAATTAAATGGTGGAACAACGAATGTCCGTTCCACTAGAGCAAACACTTATGAATTGGTCTCTTCAATTCGAAAGGTCAAGGAAAAGATCTCCAATGAACTTAAGATGATTAATAATGGTATTAATGGAAGTACAGATTGTAAATTGTTTCAATATCAATCTGTTTCATTTTACCGTTCTGATTTAGAACATTTATTACCAGACGAATGGCTCTGTGATAATGTTTTATCATTTGCATACGAAGCCATAATAGAGAATTTCATAAAGACACTGGGTTACCCCGATCAAATCTTTTTACTTTTCCCTTCATTAGTACAATTGTTCCTACACATGCCGTATGACGATGCGTCAGTATTGGAATGCTTACTCCCCATAAAGGAGATGAAAAATCTGAGATTCATATTTGTTCCAGTAAACTACATTGATGACGTTGAATCCACAGATTTAGAGGATAACAACAACGGTGATCATTGGTTCTTATGTGTTTTGAACCTTATAGAAGGAAAGCTTTTGGTTTACGATTCTATGGTTGACGATGACGACGATGATAATTTGTTAAATGAGCTATGTAAACGATTTTGCGCATGTACCTCTTTGGGGATTAGGCAGCTTACAATACAAAAGATGAAGTGTCCACAACAGACAAATTTTGATGATTGTGGTGTATATCTTTTGATGTTTACATGTGCGTTATTGGCCCAACTTTTGGGATTCAACCAAGAAGAAAATGAACAACGTCCTGTGAGCTTGGATATATCCAAGTACAGCTTCGAGCCATTAGAAGGAAGACTCTTTTTGATGCAGCAGGTGTACGATAATTTTCGCTCCACTTCAAAGCAATAGCATAAGATTATAGAGTATAATGCATAATGAATAGATTAAATTTAAAGAGAACGACGGAATGGTATTGGAGATTGATTTTTTATGGACTTCCAATTGATTTCAAAGATTCACTCTTAACTCATTCTTACATCATCCGATATTAAGGATCGTTGTACCTTTCAGTTCATTGAGCTACTACTTCAGCAAATTTCTCAAGCATTGAAGATTCGGTCAATCAAGTTGCCTTTTAGTATACTTGCAATACTTTGTACTTGCATTTGCTCCGATAGTATGTCAACTTCTTCTTGTAGTGCCAGTAAGTTATCATCCGGTCCGTAATTATAGAAATAATTACCCTCTTCATCATAGCCCACACCAACCTTTCCTAACTGTAAAATGGACATTAGCTGAATAAGCAATTGAATAAGCTCTACCCGTTGTTCAATTGCAAGTTGAGTATAGCCAATGAACTTTAGCATTTTATCGGTATGAATGCGCTTAAAACTATTGATGAACATCAAAAACGCCTTGAAATCTAACGACTGTGTGAAAAAATCAAGAAATTCGATACCATTCATGGTATGTTTGGGGAGTAAGTATCCATGCTTTTTATGCAACATTGGAAATAATACATCATTTGCTAAACGTTTTGCTTCTGCAAGTTTTGTTTCATTGTTGGCTGTTAAAAATTGAAAAAATACAGCCTCTACCGATGATTCTTCATTGGCAACAAACATGTCTATGAGAGTAATTTTGAACCTTGACGCCTCCCCGCAATTTAATATAGATAAGGACTTGAAAGGCATAACTAAAGCCAAACAAAAGCCCAGTTGTATCAAAAGTTCTGATTTAAGTCCCGTATAGCCTGAATTGTCCAAGATGTCCAACGGAGTCATTCCATGATGTGATTCTACCAGTAAAAGCTCGAATAGTTGTGTGAGAAATCCTTCAAAATCTGCTTGTTTAAACAAATGAAATAACCTCAACCATGAAATAAGCCAGAAGAAACGCAACTCCGCTATAGGTTCACCATTTAAATCAGACTGCGAGAGGAATAACTCCTTGTTTTTATTATAGTATAATTGAGCTCGGCGGAACAATGTATTTTTATTGGCCATTTGAGCTTCTTCCGTCACTTGCAGGGTTGATTCTTGTATTCCTGTCTTTTCTGCAATTCTTCCATTCAGTGGAATATCTTCGTCTCCCTGTGGATCGTTAGGTCCCCTGTCATTTTGATTGAGCCACCAATTACCAGTTATGTGACCGAAAGACTCACTTTGGCCACCAAAAGCTCCAAAGAACCACAGTGCTTGAACTCTAGCGGCGTATTGATAAAACAACAGCTCCACATATCTTGAAGAGTTCAAGTCATCGAAAGTATTTGGTTGAACGGGACCCTGTATTTGCAGTGAAAGTTGTATCATGCAATTATTGGCCAAGTAATTTCCACTTACCGTGTTAATTAGGAGAAGTTCTCTAATTGCCAGCGAGACAGCCACATGGTTTTCAATATTCGATAATTCCGTAGCCTCCATGAGTTCAGTTGAAGTAATTGAATCATTGAGAGTCTTGACACGCTCTTCTTGAGATGAATAAATTGATTTCGCCCATGCTTTGGTGAATTTAGGATGATCTGGAACGCCCAAGAGTAGTGTTTCGTAGGCTTTATGTAAACATTTGAACTTATCCATCAATGTAAGGGCTTGAATAGCCAATGAGACATTCTTGGTGTTCTCGTATGCGTAAACCAAGCGGTTAATGTCCAAAAACGAAAGGTCTAGCTCCATATGAATGATAGTTTGGAAATGCTATTGATGGAATGACTTGAAAGGGTGAAACGGAGGCTTTGAGCAAGTTTGTAGGCGTTTAATGCTATAATTGAAAGTATTGATGATTCAAATGTGACACGGTAGTCTTCTTGATATATTTATTAGTAGCTGACCAGAAAGAAGTAATGTTATAGATGAATAAAGGCGGTCCGATTCAATATCAAAACCCTCGAAAAAAAAGGCCTTTTTTTAAATATATATGTGGGGTCTGACACACCCAAAGATGTACATTTTCAATTCTTACCTGGTAGTTTGACGAATAAATTATTATTAAAAAATATATTTTGCTAGAGCAAGACGCCTTTAGCGTCATCAAATCCCTTGATCGATTTCCCACGATCATATTTTCCCTGTAATTCAAGCATTTCCATAAAATACTTCTTTACGCATATTGAATGTCTTAATCGAAATTTATAGTATCACCAGACTCAATGAATACAGGCTACACACATCGTAGGCCACCATGGCAAGAGACCAAGTAAATGGGATCCAAGTACTCATATTCAACAAACCGGTTCTATAGATAGACAGCACTATCAAGCCCACGATGGCACCGCCAGCGAAGCCATGTGTGAGGCCCATACATACGTATGAAAGCACAATAAATATGGCAGCAAGAACTGACATTTTGTCTAATTTTGCATGCACCTTGTATTGATTGCGTAATTGAATGGCTGCTGCTAACAGTGATGTCACAAAATATAATCCACCAAACATGATTATTGACCAATATACCATGAATCTCCACATGTCATAAGTGTAATACAAATACAGGGCCTCAAAATTGGACCTTTCTGGACCCAACGGCCAGTATAATGACGGAAACAGTGGTATCAGGTAGCCTATTGGCACATTCAACAGAGAAAGAAAGAATTTCATATCATCAAGCCGCCACTTAGAGGTCCAGTGTTGTTAACTGAAACGGTCCTAAAGAACGTTATTCTTCGCTTTGAATTCGTTTATCCTGCATCGCGGAGAACCTTAGACAATGTGTCCCACTTAAGAAGATCGCCGAGCCCATGATATTTCAATGCATTTCTCCCTCATTCGCACACATACAGTTTAAGATCGATATTCTTTTCAATCGCCACCCCAAATGTCAAGAAGATACGACTCCAGAACCACCATTTTCTCGCCGGAAGGCCGTTTGTACCAAGTGGAATACGCCCAGGAGGCGATCTCGCAAGCAGGAACCGCGATTGGTATTCTTTCAAAAGAAGGTGTTGTGCTTGCTTGTGAGAAAAAGTTCACTTCCAAGTTATTGGACAACGACGGCCTGGCCGAGAAATTGTATCACATATCGGAAAATATGTTATGTGCTGTGGCTGGTATGACTGCTGATGCTTCTATTTTGGTCAACAATGCCCGTGTACAAGCCCAAAGCTACTTGAAGACCTACAATGAAGAGATACCCTGTGAATTGTTAATCAAGAGAATCTGTGATATAAAGCAGGGTTATACCCAGCATGGAGGTTTAAGACCTTTCGGTGTCAGTTTTTTGTATGCGGGTTATGATGACAAGTATCAATTCCAACTCTATACCTCCTATCCTTCTGGAAATTACTCAGGATGGAGGGCGACCTCTATTGGTGCCAACAACTCGGCAGCACAAACCTTGTTGAAAAAGGATTACAAGGAAGACTTGTCATTGAAAGAGGCATGTTTATTGGCAGTGAAGGTGTTACTGAAGACTATGGACAGCTCAAACTTAAACAGCGACAAGTTGGAATTTGCAACTTTGTCTTTATCGGAGAAAACTCCTGGTAAGACCTTGAGAAAGATCTGGACCGAGAAGGAGATTGACGAGTTGGTTAAGGAATCTGGTGTTTTAGATGAAAAGAAGGAGGAAGAAGATTAGAGAATAGTTGACGAATACATCGTGCATATCGACGAACTGTAGTAAATTTTATATAGCCATTTGGATATGGGATCTAATTGATGTTTGTTTTTTTGCATACTCTAATGCAACCTATTTAGTGATAATTTTAGTAAAGATTTGAAGTGTTGTCATTCATTAACAACACACCCTAATGCCTGAGAATTCCAATGGAAACAGGTTTCCATCATAGAGGAACAATAACTTTTATCGCATTCATAATTAAATTGCAACCCTCATTTCGATCATCTTTTTCCATTCCTCTCATATCTTCCCTGTCTACTTATGCTCATTCTATTACTGACTTTTTTAATGATTCGCACGAAATTTAAAGCAATCAAATTTAGGAAACAGCATGGGTAGTTCCATAATCTCCACTCGCTTGGATTCCGCTCTATCCCAGCTCAATGGCTTCACAGATGAACTCCTTACAACAAAGATATCCCAAACTCTAGCAGAGTTTTCGGGAGAAGACCTTGATACAGAAACATCTCTGCGTCTTATAGGGCTTCAAGAGGCTTTCCAAGAACTCTATCTTCTCATGTCACTGGCTTCCAATGGTTCAGATGAAATTACTGGCCACTCTATTGCTACAAAGCGTGGAGCTACACACTCATTTACAATTGATGCCCTCAAAATGCTGCAATTGGTCAAAATTTTGGAAAAGGCTACCCAAACCAATTCCAAATCAGGGACCCTGGACCATATAATCTCTAATGACCCTACTGTCACCTATATTGTCCATACTCTTGAAAGGCTCATCTCAGTCTACCTGCTTCTCGTCATTTATCACCACTTATGTGCAAAGCTCCTTGATCTGACTGTTCATGCAAATGAACAACTCATTTATTGGGACCGCATTAACAATTCCACCTTTAACAAATGGATTTATGTTCTTCAACAATCACCAGTCAAATTATATGAATTATCTTTATCAATAATGCTGGACTTCAAAAAGACGTTGTCGGGTTTACTGGTTGATGAAGAAAACTTGGCCTACGCCGAATATCAGACTAATGTGAATCAGCTGCCCACGCTGTGGTCTCGAAACACCGAAGAAGATAATGATGCGTACCATTTTGTGGTCAAAGCAACTCATTTGGCCCGCTTGTTTTGGAGATCTATTACAAACACCGTCGCAAAAATTACTAATTCTTTAAAACTCCCGGTGTATCTGTTGTACAAAATGGATAATGTCTTTAAAACGAAAACTGGTCGCCGCGCCGGCTCCAATTTCCTTGCCAATTTCTCTACTTACCAAAAGATCATATTCGGTGCTCCTTTGGAAGCCATAAATGTTGATCTTGCTCTGAAACGACAAACAATTATTAGTTCCATAGACTCATCTGCCCACGGTTTGGGTTTATTGATCCATATTCTCCCTACACTGGACTTCCTGGAATACCTCTCGAGCTACATAGAAACCGAGTCATCCACTGACCTCGTACAAGAAACTATTTCGGTATTTGAAGGTATTTTGCAATTGGATTCTGGAAAGGCCATCCCTATCAACGAAAGATTACATGCGATTGCAAACAGCCTTTCTACATGGAACTACAAACTTTCATCTACAAAAGTGCCCTCATTCGCTTTCCGTTATTGGCCCGTTTTATTACTTCTAGTCGTTTATGGACCTTCGTCTTCACTAAACGTGTACGCAAATAGGGGAGAAATCATAAATTGGATAAAAGTCAACCTTTATGATACTGTCACTGGCTTTTACACCAATTGGGTAGTGAAGCCCATTTCAGATATGCTTAGTGTTATAAGGCACGATGATCCTGAAGGTTCAGAGCTCAGCATTACCACAAAGGAATCTTTGCAATCAGATCTTGATTCCTTGGAGCGTATGGTTGTCGATTATGCTGTTGACTACAATCTGACTCCAGGAGCGGACTCAGATATCTTGAAGCATGAAATTCATGAAGCAGTTAAGCAGGGGAATCTTACCGTATTGATGACCCAATATGAACAAGATTTAAAGCATCCCTACAAATCTATTGTAAAAGGTTCGCTCCCCAGAGCTTTGCTTATTCAATTGCAGAAGACAAAAGTTGACGGAGGAACTGCTATTAACGGTATCGACAAATTGCTCAAATCCCAGCAGTTGGTCTTTGGTATGGTCTCAGTAAGTCCGTCACTCTTTTTACTTTACACACTTTATAACTTTATTCGAAGAAATGTATCGGAGAAGCCAATACTTGTCGATGGGACAGAGCTCAATTTCGTTTGCTTGAAAAGTTTAAATAATATCGAGAGACTATTGAGTACTTTTTCTGAGGTAAGCTCGGAGCAACAAATCTATACCGAGGGTTACCTTTTGATCGAAACCACTAATTTGAAACGTCAGTCCTTACGTTTGCTTCCTAAGGCTGTTCACGAAATGTGGCTTAAAGACTTGAATGACATTAATGATAGGGAGTGGAGTATTGAGGGGAGATTAAGAGCAGTGAGTCGGATTTGGATCGTTTATGGCCGTTATTTCAAATGAGCAAAACTTACCTTGTGAAATTGCAAAGTTGTGGAACAACAATTCCTTTTTTTATGCGCTATATTGGGCTTCAAAGTGATGTGTAGATGAGACTGTTTATAATTAACGGGACTTTTCTTTCTCTTCTTCTGAACTTTGAAAATGTAAATTACTTTTAATAAGATTGCAAATTATTCAAGCAACAGTAACTATAGCACTAGCTGCGGGACCACTGCATGGCATAAGGAGGGGTATCTGAGCAATGTGAGAGAAGGGGGGATGAACGGTCTCCATTGGAACCAGTCATAGTAGATTAAACTTTAATTTAGTTGAATATATTCGCCTAATTGAACTTATTGTTCGATTAGTCGTCACATTGCTTCAATTAGAGGTTCAAAGCTTCCCCACTGTCTATGTATCGGATGCAAATTCCACATATATGCTGATATTTTTACCAAAAGAAGAGGGGGTGATGTTAGTTTATAGTACTATTCTCGATAATGTGGGGAGAGTCCAAGCTCATTCATAGTACTTTTTAATCCAATTACGAAGAAGGTATCCGTAACCATAAAGGCGTAATTTGTGTACTGATTAAGACTACTTAATTTGTCAGTAACGTAAAAATTGAAAGTGATTTTGCTACGCCCTTGACGCATTACCCTTTCATTTGTTCCCCATACACTCAAAGTTTTAATTAATTTCTTGGCCCTAAACCTTTCTTTTCTTCGATGTCTCCGTTTTAATTAATATAAGTTTTATAACATATGTAAGTACTACTTAAGATGCCAGATGATCTGTAGTCAAAGCACTGTCAGCGGCTGATTTTTTTTTGCATTGCTAGTCTAAAGTAATATTCACCGATAATTATTTTTTTGTTTTTACCTTTCTTGTATCGGTCGCAGCATCGATTTTTGCGGGGAAAAAGCACCCCGGAGTGGGGGGAATTGTTAGTAAAAAATGGTCAGTAAGAGGCAGGAAAGTGCTTAAATCCATTGTTTGCATACCAATTTTGTGTGATTTCTCTTAATATAAGCCCGATTTCTTAAAATCTTGCCAACGATTTTTTTTCTTGTGAATCACAACTATCACTAAGATCTAATTCTTGAAAAACTATTCATCAAGAGCCACACTCTTCAACTTCAGCCGTTCAAGGTATAAAAGCATCAAATCGACTATAGTTTCCATCTGCGATAGAAACAGAAATCCGTGAGAAAAAAAAGCAGCTCTAACTTCATTACTAGTTCCCCTTTTCAAAAAAAAAGAGAAACTAATTCCTTAGCAAACGTTTACCCTTAACTACCCTTTATTAGCACTTAGTGAAATGTCGGCAATCGGCAACATTTTGGAAGACACCAGCGACCCATCTTTACAAGATGCTGCCAACTATGGCTCAAGAACAGCCTCAGGAAATGCAAGATTGTTTAACTGCAAACAGTGCAACCGAGCTTTCACCAGAGAAGAACATTTGACCAGACATACTTTACTGACTCACAACAAATTAAAGCCATTTGTATGCGGATTATGTCATAGACCATTTAGTAGAAGAGATTTGCTTCTAAGACATGCCAAAAACTTACATCAAGGTTCCGAAAGAGCTGTAAGTAGAATACGAAAACTGTACAAAAGAGGTAGTACCGGGAGCATCAATGAATCTAGCAGTCTTTCATCGGTAAGCAGTAACAGCTCGGATAATCATGGTGAAGCCAGTGATGAGTTGGATGAAGCAATGATAACTCCGGTTGATCATAATTTACTCGACACTGACCGTCACAGTGTAGATCCATCCGGAACGTCTACAGTAACCGTGGGAACAAGTAAAGATGGTTCAAGCAGCAGCAACCAAATACCCCGTAACTCCGGTCAACTTATAGATCAGGGCTACGATACTCCAGAGAAAAAAAGACTCAAGATGTCTGTCAACATGCTAGTGAGTTGAATTTACTTCATGTTGGGATAGATTGTCATGAAGCCGTGCAGATTTCATTGCATGGTATGGTTTTTTTTTATTTTTCAGGCAAAGGGTAAAGAAAAAGAAGCAGAAAGACGGAGCGAGGTGTTGCATTATAGGCACTAAAAATTGTAACTACGAAAACAACACATTATTATTTAAAATTATGGATTTCCAAAAGTTGACTATTTCTAAGACCTGAACGACATTCGTTTTCATAAACAGTCAGTCACATGGCCAAATTTTATCTTCGGACACAATTCTACGCGGTGGGTTATTTTTAAAAGAAAGTTATTAAGAATATTAACCCCACATCTTTTTGCCTGTGAATCTCGGAGCGCGCCCTTTCTTCCGAGCCCTTCTGGGGATCTTTTCCTGGTCCCCCCACTGGTGGAAATGATCCCCCACGCCATACTGGCTTAACTTAACACCTCTCAACCATTTTGTACTAATCTATCGGGTCACGCAATCTGTGCTAGCTGGTTCTGGAAACTGTCTTCGTAGCGTAGACCCCATAAATCCTATTACGAATAAACGATATATTTTGCTATCTTCCTGTAGCCCGGTAGCGATTTCCGGGTCTCAATTTAATGCAGCTTTGACAAAATATTCCCCCTCTTTCTTTGTTGTACACGCGCAATAGCATTCAGGTGCCCTAAGTGAGAGGACGTGAAATCTGTTCCGCTGGCTCGGGCCGAATACACTAACAATTCTGAGATTAATATACCAATAGAGAACAAGTAAATTTTGAAAGTAAGTTAATGATAAAAAACAGCTTATTAATTATTACTCTGAAATGATGTCAATTGAATTCAATCTTTAATTTGGCTTGAGTCCACAACCGATGACAAATTTAACCTTTCAAGTAATAATTAATTCCATCTCATATTTAAAAATGGCCATGTGATTCCATCAAAATTTAAGTGGGAAGCCTCATGAAGGCTCCCAAACGTTTTTTTTCTAGCTATCAAGAATGCTGCGCGGTCAGTTCAGGTTGCAAGTTTTCCTTCAGTGGCAGTTGCTAGTGCTTGCTAGTGTTTGCTAGCTTTAAGTGGAAATGGACCCAGGTTTTCCAAAATTTGTACATAATGTGCCGGATGAGCTGTGGTTGGTTGTCATAACTTCAACTGCTTCACATTTCTATTACAATAAATACACCAAGGAATCATATTGGCAACTATCCGATTTTTCAGATGGCAATAGGATAGCGAAGAAAATCGACTATAATTCGATCCTGATACTCTGTGCTAAGGCCCGGGGGCTAAGGCTAGAAGGTGAGAAAAGAAAACATAGCGGAGTTCAACACCATGTCTCTGATAAAACAATAGATAACATTCTTGAACACCACGGTTATAAGGAGAAAGCCAATGCAAAAGAAAGTGATGAAGAGCTGGAGCAAAACCAAGAAGGCGAAGAAAAATACAACAATTTAGCTCAAAACCCGACCGGTGATGATTTCGAGTTAGCAGGAGATTCACTGCCTAAAGAAATCGAAGCCCATAAAGATAATGAAGACTCGGAAAAAATATCCCAAGGCATAAGTCTAGGCTACGGATCAGAGTCGGATGACAGCGAAAATGAGGATGTAAATCTGCATTCTCCGGATTCTGAAGCCTCAGAAGCTAGGACTCAAGCTACTACCGAGACAAATATTAATCAAGGTCTTGATCTCTCGCTATCTGACGAAGAAGAACCAGATAGTCAATCAGATAGAAATGAGTTTTTACAACTTTTGAACACAATGAAAGATCAAATATCAATTTATGATCCATGGTTCTTAGTTAACGAAGAGCACATAAGTTCATTTGCAACTAGCAGTTCATATTTCTCCCTTTCAGAGCAGGACCGTGAAGACGTATACAATGAGTGGATACTGCAACAAAGTGCTGAAGAAGTTATACGAGAAAAAGAAGATTTATCTACTATTTACAACGTGGATCGGATTTATCCAACAAATAAGCAGAAATTTTTTGATTTCCTTCATCAACATAAGGATGCAGCTCGTAAGTATTACATCGATTTTAAAAGAATTGTGAAAGAGGAATTAGACAATTTCATTGCATCCGAGATACCTGATTCAAAATCTAACACTAGAGAGTCAATTTTCAGGCAGTACAATGCGATGATTCAGGACCTTAAGATATTTTCAAAAAAGTATAAATCGCAGTATCCTGATGAAAACATTAAGGTGGTGAGACTCAGACAGCACCTTGAGTCGAGCTACGACATAGGACCATCAAGTTCGTCGTTAAGTTTAAAAAGTGTTGATTTCACCAATAAAGTAACTGACTTACTCGATGAAATAGATCATAGAAGTGAAACTAATGAAGAGACAGAGTCGAATGCTGATGAACAATATAACGCTGTTTGGTACTTGATATGCAACTTTTATAAAGTACCTCAACTGGTGGCTGAAAGTCCATGGAACTACGCCCTCGGCCCACAAAAAAGAGTGCAGACCTATCTCGATTACATAAAGAAAAATCATAACTAGATATTAATTCATTACTTCAAACAAGCATTAATATATCTCAAAACTATTAAAAACTCTTCTTCATTTCGTAAAAACTTTTGATGCGCATTATGATTTGATTCCCCACAACTGAATTTTCCTTCAATGACTCGCGTTGTGATAACCGGATTGGGGCTTGTCACTCCACTAGGGGTCGGTGTCAAGCATACATGGAAGAGATTGTTAGCTGGTGAGAGTGGTATTGTTAGTACTTCCACTTTTGATGATTATGAACTGGCTGGATGGGCTCAAATTCCCTCCAAAGTGGTAGGCAAAGTCCCGCTGGGACCTCTTAACGAGGGCAAATGGCAGGTAGAAGATCACTTCGATTCGGTCTCAGATGCCCGTAGGATGGCCCTTTTTACTCAGTATGCTATTGCTGCAACGCATGAAGCCCTTACTGATGCTAAATGGTTTCCCAGTTCTGAAAAAGATCAGGTTGAAACTGGAGTTGCAGTGGGTAGTGGTATTGGTCTGTTTGATGACTTCTATACCAATGCTTCCAATTTCAACGAAAAGGGGTATAAAAGGGTACAACCTCTATTTGTACCTAAATTATTAACGAATATGGCTGCTGGTAATATATCGATACGCTACGGATTGCGTGGAGTTAATCATTCAGTTTCAAGTGCATGCGCTACTGGGCTTAACTCAATTGGAGATGCTTTTAATTTTATCAAAAATGGTTACTCCAAAGTCATGGTCGCTGGTGGAACTGAAGCCTCAATTCATCCTTTGGCTCTTGCGGGTTTTGCTAGAGCAAAATCTGTGGTTGTTGATAGCAATAATGAACCGGAGAAGGCATCGAGGCCCTTTGATGGATCTAGAAATGGTTTCGTGCTTTCAGAGGGAAGCGGTATAGTAGTGATTGAAAGTTTGGAACATGCGCTTGAAAGAGGTTTGACTGAAGAAAACATTTACGCTGAAATTGTGGGTTACGGTTTATCTGGAGATGCTCATCATATCACTGCCCCTACTGAAGATGGTGATGGTGCTCGTAGGGCCATGAAAATGGCCATTGAAAGAGCGAACATAAAACCTTCAATGGTGGATCACATAAATGCACATGCTACTTCTACAGTCATTGGAGATCGAGCAGAGAATAAGGCCATGTTGGACTTTTTTTCTGATTCGAATAAAAAATTGGCTATCACCTCAACAAAGTCCTCAATAGGACATCTTCTTGGGGCTGCAGGTGCCGTGGAGTCTATATTTACGGCTTTAGCAGTAAAAAATAACCTCATTCCACCAATTATCAACTTGAAGGACATAGGAAGTGGAAAGGACGACAAGCCTGAGGAATTCATATTCGACTATGTGTCTGGTATGCCAAAAAATAAAGAAATTAATTATGCATTAAACAATTCCTTTGGCTTTGGGGGTGTAAATAGTAGTCTCTGTCTTTCAAAGTTTAGAGCCTAGGCAAATATATAAATTTAAATTTTACATGAGAAGATTCGATACAAGTAATATAGTATAATGGTAGCTACACATTGCAAATGAGTTTTGATAATTTAGTACAGAGATGCTGATCATTAGCAACCTGTCAATTTGTTCTTGGGGAAAGAGTATCCTGCCATCTTCCAAGAGGTATGATTGACGTTTTCGTAGGCAGGCAAGTGAGATTGAATGTAGTCGTAGGTAGGGAAGTCTGATGGATCGCAACCCACATTGACGCTGCCACTTGGTTGGTAAACTCTCACGTAATCCACGCTGAAAATACATGGAAAGTTGATTTGAGTCCAGTCGATGTAGGCCCAGTTATTGGAGATACCGAAATTCATGACAATAGACATGGGTTCTTTAGAGATAATTCTGTCACCGACATTTCCATTAGCTCTCAATGAGTTCAGGTAAAGGGTCATGGTTGGATCTTCACCGACGTACCACGTAATATACCCATCATCATTGTCGTTAAGATATTCGAAACCGTAAGACTGGAAGTTCTGACCATCACCGTACTCGTACCATGTTGTGTTCAAAACAGTGGTTGCTGACACAGCTTGTTGGAATGGACCACCTGTGTATGTGTTCATGGTTGTGACCGAAGCATTATGAATAGCGACGAAGTCGTAATTGGGGTAATACCAAATGTCGAATGGGGCCAATTGCAAAGATTGAGAAGCAACACCACACTTACCACCGGTTGAGATCGTTCCAACCTCTGCTTCAATGATATCGATTTCAGGAGCTCCTCTACCAACACCAGCGTTAGGATGGTCCGCACCACTACATGTACATTTGTTGAGCTTTTGTCCCGGTAAATATGAGATACCATCTGGTGACAGCTGGTTGGCGGTGATTCCGGCATCACAACTATCGTAGGAATATGGCCACACACCCTCAGTGGAAGCCATGTAACCTGGTCTTCCCAAATTACCCATGGTCCACAAACCCGGCCAAAGACCAGAAATACTTCCGTAATTAGGTAAACGGGCAGAAACTTCGATATGACCCTGAGTAAAACAGAATTTATTCCACGTTTGCATCATGGCCGATCTGTAGAAAAGGTTGTGATTTTTGAATGCGTCCATTCTCAAGTTGAGGGTTCCGTTTCCAGTCAGAGCGGCATCTGGATCATACCACTCCAAATCCTTTGTGGCATCGTAATGCAAGTCAACAGCCTGGAAAAATTGATCGTCACCATCGTAGAATGTTCTTCCCTCAGCGTTGAATTCTTCCAGGAACACGAGATCCCAAGTTTCACCATTGTAACTTTTAATGGTTTTTGCATCGTCTGGGGTATCGGAGTCGATAAGATTGGTTCTGATACCACTCAAAATTGGATAGCTGTACTGAGTTAAGACTTCGTAAACTTCGGGCTTTTTCACGGTACCTGCTCCCGAATACAAGAATACAGGTAACAATATAAACACTCCGACAGCACCCAAAAGCAAAACGATGATACCGATCAAGCCACCCATAGACCGACGATCAAGATTTTTCAAATCATACATGAATCTATTCTTATCGTACTCAGCGTCAGCAATAGGGTCTGGGTTATGCAAGTAGTCATCGGGTTCCTTTTCGTCTACATGAAGGGGGAAGGACAGAGCTGGGTAACCACCGAAAGGAGAAAAATCTGTGCCCAACATGAACGGGTTCATAGAGGTAGATCTGTTCGATGCAGAAGAGTCATCATCCATTAACCTTTCTTGGTATGGAGAATCGGTTCCTGCCCGGTTACTATTTCTATTCTGTTGCACCAAGTTTTGGAGAGAGCTGGTGGAAACCACTCTGGAACCTGTCATGGATGGGTAACGGTCATATTCTGGCGGCACGTTCAAGTTATAGGTTGACTGTGGGCGTGAGCCTTCTGCAGAAGGCGAGTCGGGCTCGGACAAAAGATGAGAAGAGGTACCGTTTCCGTTGCTTGAGTAGAATCCATTGTAAGCGTTAAAAGGTTTACCATAATGATCAGTTTGCAGCATTTCGAGGGCTCCATTATCATCTGAAGAACCTTGATAAGATGCACCACCTTGATATTCCACCGAAGAGCTAAGTTCTTCCTCTTCAAATGGATTCACTGGGGTTTGTTCTCGGGATGTGTTATTGGCAGTGAGATCACGCATGGGCAGAAATTGTTTGCTTGAGTCAGATTATGGGGAGAAGGGTTTAAAATTCTGATATATGGTGCAAGCAGTATGTTCGTATTGAATAAAGCGAAAGGCGAAGGGTCACAGCACAAAACAATATGAAGCTAATAAGATCCCTTGAAGTGGTAGTTGTTCCCGACAGGAAAAATTCTTTTACGTGTATGGAAACCCAAATGAGGTGTGCACAGTTGATCCGGAAAAATATCCCAAACAACTACCAACTAAAAATAAGATGAAAAACACGCTAACAAAAGAAAAGCAAAGGGTTGCTGAAAAAAAAAAAGGCTGCAGGCAGGATGAAGCGGGCTGTGGCCGGATGGGCGAAGCAAAGGAGAATGTTATAGTCGTAGAGGTAACGAAGTACAGTTGAATAGATCAAGAAGTTAGGATTATGTAAGGTATTACTAGATTAGATCCTCTAGAGCTATAGAAACGCCTGGTTCAAGTATTACAACCATCAATCACAGATGTTTCAAATACAATTTGTGCGATTTCTCACCCGATGCGAATTGTTTGACTTTGCCCAGACGTTTGCTTCGCAGATTGCTCTTGGCTTGGATCCAGGCCGTAGTGGTTTAGAGAAGACCGCATATTAACTTTTTCTGATAGTAATAACTAAAAGATAATTTATTCACGTTTTAAATTGAAACTCTGAGCAAAGATTTACATATAAATACTATTTTCTTAATAAGGTTTTCCACTAAAAATTCTCGGTCCAATTAAGTCTGACTTTTCTTTTAGAAATGCTCCGGCACGCTCTGGTACCACCACATTTGTATCTCTGGTTTCTGTTCACTTTCTCTGTATCCAATTCTTTCTTTCCTTTCCCTCCCTCTCTCCCAATCTTTCTTTCTCCCTATATTTCTCTCTCCCTCTTAATCAAAGATTATCTTCAAATTTTCTCTTCACGCATTCGACGTAATACGCAGCACTGCTGATATCATTTGGCGCTTGTATGCACATGTGCGTTTAATAGATCCACTTGCGTCTTCAATTACCCATGTCAACGCTCTGGTCGGGGCTTGTGTGGACCTTAGACAGCGCTTAGAACTACAATCATGTCTATTACTAGCATTTACACTACGTCATTCACTGGAAATTCAATCTTTCCTCATCGCCTAATCAAAATATTTTTTATTGACTGAGATAATTTTTTCACGTCAAGCGGACAAACATGCCTTCCGCGTTCGGTTAAATTTTGTCTGTCTCACAGTGCAGCGCGTGAGATGTATATCTTGAAAGCTGTGTCTATAAAATGCATACCTCTGAAAAAAGCGATATTGATCAATGCAACTTCTCATTCTATTGTTTTCTCCCTTCTCTCCCCTTGGACCTATTGCTATTGCGTGAAATAAATCACACTGCTATTTATTTCGCATAGTTGTGCCACGTAACTCATAGTGTTCTTTCAAAATTCTGCGATTCGAGATTGGTAAAGTTTTGAGGCGATGGAGCATCACGGTAAATTCCGCAAAATATACTTCTCTACCTGCCTTACTATTAGCAACTCAATCAATCTAATCTTTATTATCAATCAAAAAGTAACTTGCACTCAAACTACCTGAACCGGCATTTTGCGCCTCAATCGTTACTTCAAATTGCTTATAACTTCATCGGGGTTCCAAATCTTAAAATAGTTACGAGCCCGCAATTAATAGCTCGGTAAAATTACTTCGAGCCGTTAAGTTCACTGAGTAATACCCACATTTTTTTAAGACGATTGTCTATTCAAATGTGTTCTCTTGCTATAACAATAGTAAACCTTGAAAACTTAGTTGGTTTTACGTTTACAGTGTTCTTTTCCGACCTTTCATATCGTTCTTTACATGTCTAAGCCAAGCCTTAACTAAGCCACATGCTTGCGTAAACAGACACGCTAATTTCAATTGATTCTGCGAATGTTTTTTTACTGAAATGATATCTTTACCTGTCAAAAATAATAAGCTTGGTATTAGATTTCTTGCATCTAATTACTTTCCTAAATCATATCAGTTTTAAAGTTCACATTTGTAATTAAAAACCCATTTTTCGGATTCTATTACTTTATCATAAAAATTTTAATATGTATAGTGAAGTTTCCTCGCCATATCATTGACACACTTGAATGACGAGTCCAGCAATTGTGATTGTCACGTGACTTGGCCCCACCAATTCCCACTATCTTCTTCTTTGTCTGCAGTACTTCCGATAACGATAATCACGGAGCCACATGTCTGACCATCAAGGTAGCGATACCTTCCTTTCTCGGGTGTTTGGGCTCCATTCAGTGTATAACCAGCTTAATGATAATTATCACTATTATGAGGACGAAGAAGAGCAGTCCAGATTAGCTTACAATTCTCCTGTTCATGCCAGAGGAAACCCCAACATACTAGATCTGGAGAGCGGGCTGGACTCGGATTCAGAGCTCGACTCGATACGCCACTTTCCCAGTGGAATGGGCAAAGCATCAGCTCAATTTGAAAGTCCTCTGATGATCAAGAATGGCTCTCAAAAAATTCATGGCGGGCCAAACCCTTTTATTGAGGATAAAGATCTTAATCCTACTTCACTTCGCCACGATTACGACCCCAAACCTGGTCCAAGTGGCATTCATTCTGCATCAAACCCAGCAAATAGGGCATTTTCACGAGAACCTGTTACTGCAAAAACAAATATAGGAGCTGTTGCCTTCGAATTACCACTTCACAATAAGAAACCACCCAGAGAAGATGCTAGGAAACCCACTGTACATGCTGTTTATCAACGTCACAACAGGAATATCACTATTCCACCCAAAGAGCGGGCCTTATATTTGTGGGCAAATATCACAAATATGGATGATTTTCTACAGGATTTATACTATTACTATCGAGCCAAAGGGTTTGTCAATATTGTTCTTACCAGATTGGTGGATTTGTTCATCCTTGTATTTCTCTTAGGATTCAGCATTTTTTTAAAATACTATCTCAATTACGATTTGTTTTTAAACAGAAATCAAGGCATTAAACCAGGATCCCCGGTAATATCTTTGACCTTGTCCGACCTTATATTGGAGAGCCCAGATATACCATTTTTGGTCAAATTCTTACTATTTGGATTTTCATGTTACGTGATCTTACGATTAGCTCAATTGTACATGGATATGCGTTATAAACTCAGGGAAATTAGCAACTTTTACTGCTATCTACTCAACATACAAGATGATGCTGAGTTGATGACTATACTGTGGTCAACAATTGTTGAGAGACTCATGCTCCTCAAAGACTACAATGGACTTACTACGTCAAATGACCCCCATTACTTAAATGATTTGTCTTCTAAAGTACGTCTAAGTGCTCATGATATTGCTAATAGAATAATGAGGAAGGAAAATTATTTGATTGGTTTGGTGAATAAGAATATTTTGGATTTTAGCATACCGTTCCCATTACCAAGCTATAGGCTCAATACTTTGCTGAAGACACTTGAGTGGAATATGCAGCTCTGTATAAACAATTTTGTCTTTGACCAACATGGTCAAATTAATCCTTCCGTTCTCAAAGAAGTAAACAGAAACAAATTGGCCTCCGAGCTTAGGTCCCGGTTTCAAATGGCTGCTATCATAAATCTCTTGATATGCCCGTTTATTGTAACTTACTTTGTGTTGCTCTATTTCTTCAGGTACTTCAACGAATACAAACAGAACCCGGGTTCAATTGTTGGAATTAGGCAATACACCCCATTGGCAGAATGGAAACTTCGTGAATTTAATGAATTGCAACATTTTTTTTTGAAAAGACTTCAACTTTCTATTGGGCCAGCAAATACATATATTAACCAGTTCCCACGCGGCTTTTTGGTGGTGAATGTACTGAAGCTACTCAACTTTGTGGCTGGCTCTTTCATGGCTGCTTTAGTTGTGTTCGGTTTGCTCCTAGATGATGAGGAGCATAATTTTTGGTCGTTCGAATTAACCGAGAGCAGATCTACTTTATTTTACATCAGTGTTTTTGGTACAATATGGGCAATCACTAACAGCTCTTTGGAGGGACCCGCAACTTCAGCTGGTGTTGGTGAAACAAATGGAACTTTTTTCTATGATCCTGAAGCCAGCTTACGATACGTTTCTCAATTTACACATTATTTGCCTACTTCATGGAATGGCAGGTTGCACCTGGTTGATGTCAAAAATGAGTTCTGTGACTTATACAGTCTAAAGATTGTAGTTATTTTAAATGAATTGATGAGTTTAGTGATGACTCCTTTCATTTTATGGTTCAAAATCTCTAATCTGCTGTCACTTATTGTTGACTTTTATCGAGATTATTCAATCCATGTTGATGGACTCGGGTATGTCTGCTATTTTGCAATGTTTAACTTTGAAGAAAAGGATAAAAATATGATGTACGATTTGAACAAACGGAAGAAGAAGAACAAATCGCCAAAGAAGCCCATGAGAAAATCGAAGAAAGTTGACTCCGATGTCAGCGATGAAGATTTGGATGCCAGTGAAGAAGACATGCCATACGATTCTTTCCAAAACGAAAAAATGATAAAGTCATATATGTACTTTTTGGAAAGCTACAATGACAAACCTAAAAGTAAGACGCAAAGAAAAACTGCATTCAACACAACGGTACCTGAAAGGAATACTCAAATGAACAACAGAAACTCTCTAAAGAAATCGGCTGCCGCACTGAATCTTGATCAAAGCTTGACTGAATCAATGTACCAAATAAACTACAATTTTGATGATAATGAGGAGCCTCGACACAATAAACCTGGAGTTTTAGGCATGCTCAATCAATTTTACAAGCAATCCACCTGAATGATATACCGTTTTTTTTTCTCTTTATTGTAGGATTTTGAAGCAGCTTGAGTAAGCCAGGGCTGATACATTACATACAGGTGTTTTTGGGGATGATGATTCTCGTGCAGATTTATGTATACCTGTACCTAATTTTTATCCTGCATATGGGCGCGATGCCATCAAACGCATCGCAGATGAAAAATCGAGTCTACCAAGGAAGGTTATTGTGGACTAAAAGCATGGCTGGATCCCAACTCAAACAGCTCAAGGCTGCACTCAAAGAGAAGGGTTTAACCGGGCAAACTAATGTTAAGAAAAACAAGAAAAATGCCCGTACCGGTAAAGACATCAAACGAGATGACAAGGAACAGATACTATCAGGCATAAGAACCCAATTCAATAAGTTTGATACTAGAACCAATAGAACTAAGCATGATTATACCGTCATTGAGGGTCGTAAATTCGTCAAAGCAGGTGAATCGAAAAGCAACAATACCTCCAGATCAAAGTCTAAAGTGCAACAAGCTTTGGAGGGGCAATATAAACTCACGAAATCTCGGTTCGGTAAAACTGGAGGAGTGGTTGATAAAAGATTTGGTGAAAGCAACAAGGGAATGACTCAAGAGGAAAAGATGTTGGCCAGATTTACTAAAGAAAGAGAAAGGCTGTCTAAGAAAAACGTTTTTTCATTGGACAATGATAGTGAAGATGATGGAGACGATGGTTTCCAGTTGACGCATTATGGTAAATCTTTGGCTCTTAGTGATGACGACGATGAGACAGAGAGAAAGAGAAACAGGGATATTATGGACCTGGATGATTTGGAGTTAATGCCAGAAACTCAAGTGGAAGGAAGCGATAGTGCATTACCAGCAAGAAAGAAGTCCAAAGCTGAAGTAATGAAGGAAATCATTGCCAAATCGAAATTCTACAAGCAACAAAGACAACAAGAAAATCAGAAAACTCAAAATGAAATTTTGGATTTGGATGATAACTTCGACAATGTCATGCAAGATTTGAATAAGTCACTCGCTGCCAATAAAACCTCTACACCAAACTTCGCCCCAAAGACCCAAGAACAAATTGATTATGACCAAAAGGTTAGAGAATTAACTTTCGACCGCCGGTCTGTTCCTGCTGATAGAAGTAAAACAGCAGAGGAGTTGGCCAAGGATCACGCTGAGAGAATGAAGAAACTCGAAACAGACAGACTCAACAGAATGCACGGCATGGACGAAAACAGAGATGCTGAAGGTGACGACTTGGGTGATGAGTTCTGGAATGGAAGTGCCGACGAATTAGAAGAAGGAGAAGAAGAAGAAGCAGGAGCCGATCTGAGTGCTTCAGAAGTTGAGGTAAATGGAGAGAGTGGCAGGAAACCAAAGACACCGCAATCTGTATCCATGCCTACTTCTCATGCTGAATTTGCTTCTGATGTTTCGAACATTCCATTAGCTAAGCAATCTTCTTACGTCGAAAAAATCTGTGAATTATATCATCCACGTCTCGGTGAAGGAAATAAGGAGAAAATGCAAGCATTTGTGGGTATCCTTTTCCAGCACATTTTATACTTGGCAGAAAATTCTGAAGGAGAAAACAATCAGTTGTTCGAATTGTATGTCAAGAAAGTTAAAAGCTTGGGTGAAAAGTATAATGAGGGTCTCGTTACTGTTGTTCGTGAGAAGCTCGGTGAACTAGAAAAGATCGATGTAGACCACGAATTGTCATCTTCGGATTTGGTGTTTTTTGCTATCATTGGTGTCTTATTCTCCACTTCAGATCATCACCATTTGATAGTGACTCCATCAATGCTTTTAATGAATAAGCACATCTCTAAGTTGCAACATGCTCAGAATACCGTTAGTTATTCTGAAGCATGTCAGACCGTCTTTTTAATCGATATTGTGTTCAATTACACATCGTTTTCCAAAAGAATTGACCCTGAAGTTATTAATCTGTTGGAAAAATTATTCCTTATTTTAGTTCCTGAGCCATTGCTTTTGAGAAAGAACTCATCAGATTTGCACTTCCAATTGGAAAATACGTCGATCAGTGTGCCTAAAACCCACAAAGTGAAATCATCAAACAAAAGCGAGACCATTCTGATTCACAAAATACTCAATAGCACTGAACCATCCAACGAAGACAAATTTGCATTATTGAAGAAATTAGTATTGACTTTGGACAAGTATTTGGACATTTGGAAAGAAAGCACTGCATTGTCTGAAATTGTTGCTCCTTTTATCGTCATTTTGAAACATCTTGCCAAATACTTCAGTTCTGATCTTAACATAGGCGCCATTTTGAGCAAGGTTACCAAACTCGTATCGAACGCACTTAAGGACAGAAAGCCATTGACTTTGCAACATCACAGAGCATTAGCAATTGCAACATTCACACCAAAATTCGAAGAGAACTTCAATCCAGACAAGAAGTCCTACGATGTTAATAGAGAGAGACAAGAAGTCAATAAGATGAAGGCTCAATTGAAGAAGGAGAAGAAGAGTGCACTTAAGGACATCAGAAAGGAATCTAGATTTGTTGCTCGCGAAAGCATTAAAGAAAAGAAGGCTACTTACGATGCTTACCACAAGAAGATGGCTAGTATTGTTAATTCTATTAGCACAATAGAAGGAGCTGAGAAGAACATTTATGAGAGAGAGAAGAAGGAAAGAAAGAGTAGAAAATGATGAGTGCATAATAAATATTTAACATAAAAGGTTGTAGCTTTATGATTGATGTGTAGAATTTTAAAATAATTACGGTTTTATGTCAAATTAGTTCCAAATCTCGAGAATTTGGGAAAAAATCAAAAAATAATCAAATTGAAAACAAGGATGTCAATTAAATCACCATATCAGTAGAGGTTACTTCTAGTGTAGAGAATTCGAGGGAAGCCATATATTTAACCCTTTGTAAAGAGAGCCGTATTTTTTACTTGACCAACGGCTCAATTGTGATAAATTCTTCTATAACTATATTAGTGTAATTTTGGTATTGTGTCACATTTGTTTTGTACTGTACAGAATTATTTATTCTACTCCACATGTCACTTCACGAGGCAGCCAGAGATGGCAAGTCACTCTTAGTGGAAGGATTGTTAAATGAAAACCCGAAATTACTTCTTCAGAAAGACCAAGATGAACGTACGGCGCTTCATTGGGCATGTTCACTGCAACACACCAATATAGTTCAAGAGCTTCTAAAGCCACGCGGGAACAAAGAAGTTGATGTTGATGACCTCGTTGATGGAGCAGGCTGGACACCGTTACACGTCGTTGCAGCGGTAGGGAACATAGAGATTTTTGATCTCCTTATGGGACATTCGCCCGAACCGGACATCAATCAAGCTACAAACCAAGGTACGACGGTGTTGCATTTGGCTGCAAGTAAGAACCACTACGATTTATTCAAAAGAGCTTTGGAAGAGTACAAGGCAAGCCCACGAATTAAAGACAAATTGGGCTATACACCTTTGATCCGAGCAGCTAGTATCGGATCCACAAGAATCGTTGAATTGTTGATAAAGAAAGGAGTGAACTTGAATACTACAGATTCAGAGGATTGGACGGCTTTAAAACATGCCGATGCCGAGGGTTGGACCGATGTAGTGAATTTGCTCAAGGCTGCAGGGGGGCAATAAAATTAAACTCTGACCGATAAACTCTGGCATCATCGATATATAAAATGACCCGTCTGTAGGATAACCACAAATATAGTCCGATAAATCATTGCAACTACCTCTATTAGGCAATTGAGCAAGCAATTAATAAACCAAATATAAGTTGTACATAGTCTAGCAATAAATTGAGACGCAATAAAGATATATTTAAACATTTCAGAGAAAATTGTGGTGAGTGTGAAAATCGGATCTAATCGAGCCATCGGATTGTCAACCGCAATAAAGCTTTTTTTATTGAATCTTGCTCTTCGTAGTAACGAGCATCTCCGAATTATGACTTTAATGACCTCACTTTGGTCAGCCACTCAATAATCGAGAAATTGGTACCTAAGTAGCATGATTACTTTAAAGAATCATTATTCAATTGAGGTTTGAATTGCAATAGGACGTTAATTAAAAGTAATGAATATCCTTAGCATGCCTAGTGCGACGACATCGATTGTTAATTGTTCGCTTCCCGGTCTCGGTGCATGATATTTTAAACCTTCTATAATTTGTTTCCCCAAGAAGTAAAGCTGTTTGATTATTACATCATCCAATGTAGAATGTAGGGGTCGCTGATAATTTTTTTTTTCAGTCGCACTCGAAGATGACTTGCTTTAATTTCGTGCTTGAGTTGTGTTGCTTCGACCCAGGCTACCCGATGCATGGCATGCAGCAAGGTCAGGGTAAGTCGGGGATTAAACATCTGGTGGTGACGGACAAAACAACGGCAATAACGTAATTTCCTAAAAGGTTTTAGTTTGTTTTCGTTGAATTGAATTTGATATCGGCCGATGAAATCCATAGAGTACGGCGTATCCCATGTCTGAAAATTAACTTCAACTCGAGAACTGATAGCATGGTTTCGTCAGTAGTTTGTTCTTGATTGAAGCCGAACCCTTCCAATGATTGACTAAATTTGAGCCAAATGCGGAAGGCAAACGCCCAATATGGTAATTTAATAATAGCCCGAAGCTGCCGCTGCAGGAAATTAATGTGTGGAATGCGGCTCAACTCTAGCCTCACGGAGGGGGTTGTTGACCTTAAGACCAAATGCGGCCAAGATTTCTCTCACTCTAGTCCCCAGACCTTCAAGGTGCATAAGTGAAATGCTTCCATTCTTTATTGCTAATCCCGTACAGGAATGGTAGCAAGAGTTTGAAATAACCTCAGGCAAGGGGGTGTAAATTAAGAAAGGAACTTCACCGTATAGACTCCAAAATTTGCCCTAATAATTATATGATCAAGTTCTAAAATCTCTTGTACAACATTACTGATCCTTAGCTTGAATTAGTTGTATTTTACTACCCATTACTTCTTTAATTAAAACTCAATTGCTTCAATCTTTCCCGTCAATTATTTCAATTGTTTTTTCATGCATTTTATTTTTTTTATTATGTTGTGAACCTATTATACTTACTAGTTTTGATCATGTGTAAGTGGTAAACATGTATTTTTTTTTAACTACGAAAAAACCGTCATATATAACTCAAGAACTTACCGAAGGTTATTTTTTTTAAATTGTGTTTTTGAAAAGTCGACTATTCTCCCTATAACAACTACCGGGTAATCGTCTTTGAAAGTCAACTTCCAAACAAACTAATAGAAATTAATTAATTCATAATGTTGGCCATTGGTGACACTATCCTCCGTGCTCTCAACTTCGTTTTGTTGACCATTGCATTGGGTTTGACCGCATCCCTTGCTGCTACTACTAAGCACCAAAACAACCCTCAAGTTAACTTTGCCGTCTTTGCAGCTGCCTTTGGTATTCTTACCTCCTCCATCTACGGTGTGCTTGCTTACTTAATTGAAGCTTTGGCTTGGCCATTGATTCTTGCTACCTTCGACTTCTTGAACCTTGTTTTCACTTTCGCTGCTGCAACTGCCGTTGCTGCCGCTATCAGAGTTCACTCTTGTTCCAACCAGCACTACATTGACAACAACAAGGTTGCTCAAGGTTCTACCGGTCGTTGTAGAAAGGCTCAAGCTTCCGTTGCTTTCCTTTATATTTCCTTCTTCATCTTCTTGGCTTCCGCCGTCTTCTCCTTCATCGGAATTGCCAAGGGTGGATTGTTCGGTTCTAAGCTCAGAAGCTCCAAGGTCTAAGCAATTAGATTGCACATTATGCAAGTCTACGATACTTGAAGTGTATACTAATTGTTACCGCCTATAATATATATCCTGTTTTATCAATTCCTTATTCAATTGTAGCAAACTTACTTCAGGGAGGACATATTTCCGGGTGGGGAGCCCTTTTTTTATTTTTTCAATATACCTCCACAATAGATCTCACATCGCAAATGGTCTGACAGGTGATGACAAGAACTATCTAGGAGTACAAATTACATGTAAATCGAACAATTTTAAAGAGAAGTCGCTTAGAAATTAAGTGATAGCCGTATGTGAATCGATGGCTCCTCGAGGGCAAATCATCTTTCGTCCAACCCCCCACCAGCTCCACTTTATTCAACTCCGAGGAACCTCCTGCATACTCCATATTTCCGTTCCGCTCCAGCCGTTGCATTAAGAAAAAAAAAAGATGAAAGAGATAATTTGGGCTTATGCCAAGGAGTACCAACATTCATGGCTACATCGTACGAGAAGTAAGATGTTCTAAAAAAAGGACCTGGTATATTATTTATTAATACCTAAAGATGCACTGATTGTTTGGAGTCCAGTCCAAAAAATCAATCAATTATAAGATTGTTCAGAATCTGTTATACTAGAGTCTGAGTCGCTTGGTGGGGCTGATAAGAACGGTGCAGCAATTATAGTCATTTTTTGACCAGGGTTCATTAATGCAACGTCATTCTCCAAATCTTTCTCTTTAAAATTCATGCGACCATTTAAAGAAAAGTCTCGGGCCGATGCAGATGTCATTGAAGACTCTAAATTATCAGTATTCAGATAAAAGGTGCTTAAATATTGTTGATAATCATTGACCGGTTCTCCATCTGAAGAATTGACACTACGTCGATCCGCATCAACATTGGTGGCCAAAGCTGCTTCACCTTGAGACTCTGAATGTCCTGACAGAGAACTAGACGAGCCTTGATCATCATTTATTGATCCACGAACGTCATGCTCTTTGGATTTATCATCATCCACACTATCATCTTTTTTCTGTTTTTTATTGTTCCTTTTAAATGCTCGATTGAGCCAAGACCTTCCTGAAGTCTTGTCATTAATTAGTTTTGTCATATGCTCCCAACTATAAACTCTAGATCCCGAAGCTGAGGTGTCGTATTTCTCCTCTCCTCCACTTCCATTTCCATTTCCTGTAGGTTCATTATTGGGTGTCAAAGGAAGAGGTGTCAAGGGTATCCCCATTTGCTGAGCTCTTTCAAAATAGGCTGGTGACTTCTTGAAATTAACCAGTTCACGTGCGTTGTTGCAATGAACGTACATGTAATCAATTTCCTCCAATTTCAATCCTTGAGTTTCGTAAACCATGAAATAAACGAAGATTACTCCTAAAGTATTGCAACCACCCCAAATAAAAAAGATTTTAGTTCCTAAGGCAGCAGTATGTTTTCCAGTGTCAACTAAATATGGGGTAATGTATGCAAAAATAAAATTCACCAACCAATTTGTAGCTGCAGTGACAGCTATAGCCTTTTGACGAATAGATATACCGTAGATATCGGAAGCTAAAGCCCATGCACATCCACCCCAACTTGCGGCGAAGCAAGCGATAAATAGACACGAGAATGAAATGCAAACAATAGCACTAACGGAGGTATTACTGATACTCACACCAACAATTGCAATGATGAGGTTAGAAATTGACATCCCTACCCCACCATACAATAGCAAAGCTCTACGGCCTATGAGTTCCACTAGAAAGATTCCGGGGATTGTGAAAACCATATTGACCGCATAAGTGATGAATGACATGAGGTAGCTGTTTTGCAAACCTGTGCTGGAAAAGAAATTTGTACCAAAGTAGAATATGAAATTAATACCGGAACATTGTTGGAAAAAATGCACACCAGTGCCGGTACAGATACGCAAAGCTTGCTTGTGGCGACCACCACCACTTCTGAAAACGTCCAACATAGTCGTCTTCCCAAATGATAATTCGTAATCGTAATTAGCCTTAATTTCGACCAACTCTTCGATTAAATCTGGATCATCTTCAGGTAATCTACGTAATTTGGAAAGCAGGTCTAATGCTTGTGGGATTTTCCCTCTTTGAACATAGTATCTTGGCGATTCTGGTAAGAAAAGCATACCGATATACAAGACGAGTGCCCAAAGAAACTGGAAACCCACAGGTATTCTATAAGAAGCTGAGTTGTTCATCTTTCTAGTACCTTGGCAAATGGCGCTCGCTATCACGAAACCCCAGGTAATAGCCCATTGATAAGTAAACACCACAGATCCACGGACCCATTTTGGTGAAGCCTCGGCTTGATACAAAGGAACGATAGCAGATAAATTCCCGACCGCTATACCGGAAATAGCTCTGCCTACGCAGAGTAATGGGGTACTAATAGCGGCTATTTGCAAGATATTGCCGATATTGAATACCACTAATGAAGCTATGATGATGGAAGTTTTGCGTCCATAATTATCAGATATGAAGGGAGCCAGTAAAGCACCAAAGAATGTACCAAGAGACAATATGGCTGTTATAATAGCCCTTTCATGAACCGAGAATTCAACGTGACTAGAGGCGAAGTGAGTTGAAACATAATTCATTTCCATTATGTCGTTGATTAGACCGGTGTCATAACCGTACATGAACCCACCCACTGCAGCCACAAGACCGACCATAATAGCAGACAGCGAAGATGACTTTTGACGCATCCTTCTATAGTATTCTTCCTCCACCGTGGGGTCATAGAATATTCGATCAAAGAACATGATGTAAAGTGTGGGGGAAAGTAAATTCTTCTAGCTTGTTTTGTAGGTATAATGTATGGGTAAATGACAACCAAGTGACTCTTCGGAACTGAAAATTTAATAAAATCAATAGACAAACTGCTTCCTTGCTGATCTATTTCTTTAATAGAATAATCAAAAGCAAAAAGCTACTGGGTTTGAGATGGCGATTCGAGAGCTGACCGGGAGGAGTACAGTCCAAGCTTATACTGTTTTCGACAGATCTGTGGGCTTGGACTCGTTTTTCAGCTAGATTTCTCGAGTATTGTACAACGAAAACCGTGTATTTAATAGGTCAGCGAGTCGATTTCGGCTTCGATTTAAGTAAATTTAGGCGTCCTGCTAAATTCAAACTTTTTTTGCCTCAACTTTTTTTTTGTATAATAATTTTTTGGGAACTGCACTGCCAAAAGTATTGGGGGATTATAGAGGAAAACAAAAGTAAAAGAGTATTGAAAGGTCATGATTTAATTATTATAGTTACAAAGATGTATTTCAAGAGGAAAAGAATGGCTATTAGAGTAAAGATAGGTCTCTTTTGGTGGAGTTGTGCCTAACTTGGTGGTGTGATGCTTTTCTCATTTGCTGTTGTAGTGTAAATTTATTAATGTGGAGTAGAAAAACTGCGAGCTTGGCCCTTAAGCCCCATGAAGAGAATCGGAATGGAAATATTGCAGTGAAAAGGGCGTCAATAACAGTCTTTTCGTTTACGAGATGTTGCTTAATCATCTAAACTTGATATTGTTTAAACTGTCGAAAGCATGGCGTCTTTTTAATTTACAAAAGGGATTAAATCTGAATTGTTTAAACTTAGCGACATCAAGTGCAATTTAAATTATTTTATTGCCCGATACGGACACTACTGCGTGGGGTGCAGATTTAACCAAAGTAAAAAGTGTGCGAGGGCGGCTGATATTGATAAAAGAGGGAAAAGCCAATAAGCGGAGGGTTTGTCGGGCCGAAGACAATTAGCGCGGCGATACCCGAAAGAGAATCGGAATTGTATGGCCAAACGACTCCAAAAGAATAACTTTAGTTGATGGAACTAATTTCGATTGAAATCCGCGACAGGAGGGGTTTCCAGTGGGCTTGAGGGGAAGTCACTAAATTTACGTTTTCATGGTGAGAAGGGAAGAAATATATACCTTTCCTTTTTTAAGTGCCCATAGCTTGGCGAATGAATTTACAGATGAGGTGATGAGAGAATGCGGGCTGAAGGTTTAGGGAATTTAATAAACTGAAAGAACAAATTATTCAAAGATATATTGAAAAAATGCCAAAACTCATACATCGACAACTTGAAACAGTGAAAAATAAAAGTCGGCTAGTTATAGGATACCTTTTTTTGTGGTCATATCACTCTTATGATCTTGATTATGACCTTGATCATGATCTATTGAGTTATGAATACAAACATGTCGTGAGGTACTAGATAAAAAGAATAGCCTCCATTTTAAATCAGCGATGGATAAAGATATTTTTCGGTAAAGTGTAAAGTGTACCGTTAAAGAAATTCATGGCCCTGCCCCGTCTTTTATGTGAGAAATAGCGTGAAAGCTTAAGATGCATGCCCCGTTGTTACCGACTTATCTGATGGGCCGAGATTACGCGGTGGTGATTACTGCGACTTTTCATCGCGATTGACTCAGACAAAACCAACGAGGAACCGAAAAGAACCCTTTTGCCTAGACCAAACCGAACCTGTATCGATAGAACAGAAACTTGCCGTTGAAAAAAAAGACCACACCATTCCCTAATGTCGTTTTTGAAACGTTTGGCGCGTGTTCTTGTCGGGTTGGCAGCCTCGGTCGTATCCTCATTCACATGGTTCGCAGCTACAATTAAAGAACATGGAAAAAAATATACCCACTATATTTTAGGCATGTCTACTGAGAGACTTATATACTCGCCCGTTGATGGCATTAGGGCAACCTTAGAGCAATCGGGACTCCAGATTGTGCAGCAAAGTACCTTGACTTCACAGCCAGACCGTTTTGGGTGCTGTAGCTTCCAGCCATCTCAAAAACCAACCACTTCGTTTATTTCTTTTAAGAACATCATATGGTGTTCTACTAAAAGTATCAATTCCGATAACGTTCAAGAGCATTTAATTGAGAATACTGGAGAGTTATCTTCTGGAAAGATCGTCAATGTGACCTACATTGATCCAGAATCCTCACTGAAGCTCCCAATACTGATAACTCTTGCGATCGAACAAGGACTTTCAACAGACCCACCTTCGAAAAGTATGTCGGACACAATTTTGGAATTGGCTTACGGGAAAAGCTTAATATCGCCTTCTATTTTGGTTATAGTGAATCCTCATGGAGGTAAAGGACAAGCTGTATCAATTTATCAGTCTAAAATTGCACCTATTTTCAAAGCTGCACACGTAAATGTGGAATACAGAGAAACGAAATATCATCGACATGCTGTGGAAATGGCTCGGGATTTAGATTTAACCAAATATGATATTATAGCGTGCTGTTCGGGAGATGGTGTTCCACACGAGGTTATCAACGGATTTTACGAGAGATCAGATAGGGTTGAGGCGTTTTCTAAAATCGCCATTACTCAATTACCTTGTGGGTCTGGAAATGCACTCACTTTGAGCTCTCATGGGCTGAACAATGCTTCGTTGGCAACTCTTTCTGCTTTGAAGGGCCATAGAGTAAAAGCGGATCTTATGGCTGTAACACAAGGCGAAGGAACAAACGCCATTACGAAATTGTCATTCTTGACCCAATGTTACGGTATCATCGCCGATGCAGATATTGGCACGGAGAACTTGAGGTGGATGGGCCCAATCAGATTCGATATCGGAGTGGCCAAGGGTCTTCTCTCAAGAACAAAGTATCCTTGTGATTTATTTGTCAAATATGTCACAGAAGATAAATTACAACTTGACGAACACTTCAACAAACATTACAATAAAGATGTGAAAAACGAAGAATTGAACGAAAACAATTTTAATCTCACTGGATCTCCATTAGAAGAAGAACCACCGAAAGATTGGTACCAAGTACCATCGACTATAACCGATAATATTAATATTTTCTACGTCGGTAAGATGCCCTATATATCTAATGATGTTCAATTTTTCCCTGCAGCTTTACCAAATGATGGTGCTATGGATATGGTCGTCACCCATACAAACATGCCACTTACTGAGGCAGCAGGGGTATTACTTACTTTGGATTCGGGTAAACACGTTCAGAATAATAATGTTTTGCACTCAAAAATCAAGGCATACAGATTGGTACCACGCATGAAGGCCGACCGTCATTATATCTCTGTTGATGGAGAAGACTTTCAATTTGCTCCTTTGCAAGTGGAGGTTTTACCAGCAGTTATGACTACTTTGCTTCCCGATGGTAGATTTGTAGAGACTTCGTTTACAAATTGATTGCCACTTGGCCTAGTATGCTACTGAATCAAAGCTTCATTAAGTCTCAGTTCCATCAAATGAGCAAGCTTGCGTAGTGTTGCATCTTGACCTGCTATCTTCTCTTTGAGCTCGGCTTCCAATCGCATTTCACTTTCTGCATAAGCCTTTGTAATGAGGACGACTCCCCGTTGAAATGTGAATATCAATTCACTTATGATTTTTAAGTCTTCTATTTGCACATAGGGCTTCTTCAAGATACATGACATTAACTTCTTTATACGATCATTTGTAGCTTCGTCATAATAAGTCAATAAATAAGAGAATACACCTTCGAACAATTGGCTAAGACAGTATTTTGAAATGTAGTTAGTATTGTGAAGGTTTTGTGTCTCACATGAAAACTTATTAGCCAACTCGGTCTTTTCCATAAATTCCTTATGAGCACACTCTAGTGAATCTTTGCAACTTTGGACCACTTCCTTGTATTGATCACGATAATGAGAGACACATTTTTCTAACGAATCATTTCGGGTGATCTCGGTCTCCAATTTATATTTTAGCTGTCGATTTTCCTCGTTAAGGGTGTTAAAATTTTGATATGTTTTTTCCAAATTCTTTTGGGTTACTCGAAGCTGTTCAGAAAGCTCTGAATTGATGTGGTTGAGATTTTCGCTTTGCAGTTTGTATTCGTCAGCCGAAGGTTCATGACAGCCAGAATTCATTAAAATATCTCGAATTTGAGTTGTCATTTGTTTAATATCATCGTGATAGCGCATAGAATTAACATCGAAATCATGCAAATGGCATTGCAATGAGTTGAAAGTGGAGTGTAAACCTTTAGTTGAATCTTCCATCGACTTGATATTATCATTGTTTGTAATTGTACTCGCAGCTGAAGCTTGTGAAGCAGCTACAGCCTCCTCAACTTTATTGAGAACATTGGCTACTGTTTGCTGAAGATTCAATTGTTGCAGGGAAAGGTCTTTATTCATATTCATTATCGCGGTAATTTGATTGCATGCGTTTTTAACATTTGAGGCAACTTCATGATTAATTTCAAGCATTGGATTGAATGACTCCTGCGGTACCAAAGACAACAGTTTAATTTCTTCATGAAGTGATTCAATTTGGGTCTTTAGGGAATTTGTATTCTCTTGTGCTTTTGAATTATCAATGCGCTCCATCAATTCTGCAACCTTTTGATCTTTTTTCGCAGCCAATCTTTTAATATCAGCTGATATACGTTCAAGATAGCCAAGAAATACCAAGGGATCCTTGGACAATGGAACAAAATAGTTCGTTTCTATCGAAAGATTTTCAACTATTGTTTTTCGCAACTCATCCAACTTTTCGGTCTCCGTTTGCGACATGTCTTCATTATCCGAACTACTACAGGGTGTCAAGTCTGGTATAGGCAGGAGAGGCTCACCATGGATGGATAAAACAGACGCCACCGGAGCAAATGCTGCTTCATTAACATTGATAGCACTAGGAGCATTTTCACTTTTAGTTTTTTTAACCGTTGGCACCCGTGTACCTGAGCCAACGGACTCATCATTTGTTAATTCTTGTTCTCGAAAACAAGAATCTGAGTCAGTCAATTTTTCAGATATTCTACTCTGGGCAATATTTTCCCTTTCCCTATATTCCTCTATTGAACTGTAATCATAGTTCTGTTCATCATGAGAGGAGTGGTTACTATAGCTTGAAGAAGTCGACTTCAAGGTTGAAGCCATACTACCAACTGAATTATGTTCAACGAAGCGAACCAATCTTTCCTCTTTACTTGGCGGGAGAATAATTCCTGTCAATACGCATGGTGAGCTTTTGGATTTACGAAGACCCGTGGCTTCGAAAGGGTCGAAACTATCGTTTTGTACCTCATCAATGGAAGAATCAATTTTACAAGCCGCAAAGCTCATCGATTTGCTTTTATGTAGCGGAGACGAGGCTTCAAGAATGTATATTGAAGAGGCGGTTTCCCCAGAGCTAGAAGATGTGCAATGTGTTGGCGGTAAAGCTTTGGACTTTTTTAGTAATTTGAACATTTTAATCTTAATGATTTTAAAGATATAAAGAGTTGTTCAAAGAGTTTAGTTTGTGAACAAGGGTACAATTGCAAAGTATGAAGATTTGAGACGGTATAGAAAGAAAATGCAGAAGTGAACGAAAAGAGATGAAAATGATAACGAATTCAATCTGTATTTTGAAATGTAAATGTTTTTTGTAATTCCGATCGATAAACTCAAAACTCAAAACTTATAGCAGTTAAATCATGATGGCTGTCAAAATGCAAGTATTACTGACTTATTAGTATATAAAGATCTACCATACCTCAGTTAACATCTGAAGCGCAAATGGTTTAGTGGTAAAATCCAACGTTGCCATCGTTGGGCCCCCGGTTCGATTCCGGGTTTGCGCATATTTTTTGATGTTTTTAGCGACTCAAAGAATTTTTCATGCTGCAGATTCTTCGGAGTTGAGGGCGGATGTATTGTGTAATCCATGCAGATAAGAAACGAAGGCCTATTCAAAAAGCGATGGGCGGCGGAGTTCGGAGTTTGACTTGCGTCTCATCGGACTGCGATATACCAATCTAAATTTTGAAAAGACCCAACCGTTACAATACAAAACACCACATCGGTCCGGCGTTTACCGAAGAAAACGAAAACGATAATACCCTGATCGGGCCACGAGATGCCCGCCCCGCTTTGAGAATATTGCAAATTTAGCACATATTTTCATAATCGCATACACCACTACGCGCATATTCCATTTAACAATCGGCCCACGAGGTTTTAAACTAACATATCTTACCACTACATATTATCCGGTACACATACATCCGTAGCCAAACAAGTAATGCGGTTGAACGTTAAACTTGACAACAGTTGCATTTCTCCCACGCTAACCTTCTTTGCCGACCCATGCGCGGACGTAGTAATCTGCAGGAACGGCCGACAACGCACCGGCACCTCATGATGAGAATTGGAGGAGCGGAAGGGTGTATATATATATAAGAGGATCAGTTAATTTTTTCTCAACCGCATATATTCTTTACTGCGGAAATTTTAGTGAAATGTCCACCTCGCTTTCCTGGTTGTCCACTCTTAACACTTCTGAGACCCCTGACAAGGCTCTCCGTCGTTCTTCCATCATTGGTACTATTGGTCCAAAGACCAACTCTGTCGATGCCCTTGTCAAGCTTAGAAAAGCCGGTTTGAATATTGTTCGTATGAACTTCTCTCACGGATCTTATGAGTACCATCAATCTGTCATTGACAACGCCAGAAAGTCCGAAGAAGTGTATCCAGGTAGACCATTGGCTATTGCCTTGGACACTAAGGGTCCTGAAATCAGAACCGGTACTACCGTTGAAGAAAAGGACTGGCCCATCGAGGCTGGTCATGAAATGATCTTCACCACCAACCCAGATTACGCCAAGAAGTGTGACACTCAGTACATGTACATTGACTACAAGAACATCACTAAAGTTATTGAAGTCGGAAGAATCATTTTCATCGATGATGGTGTTCTCTCTTTCGAAGTTTTGGAGATCCTTGACGACAGCACTTTGAGAGTGCGTTCCGTCAATGCCGGTAAGATCTCTTCTCACAAGGGTGTTAACTTGCCAGGTACCGATGTCGATCTTCCAGCTCTTTCCGAGAAGGACAAGGCCGATTTGAGATTCGGTGTCAAGAACCAAGTTCACATGGTTTTCGCTTCTTTCATCAGAACTGCTGACGATATTAAGAGTATCCGTGAAGTTTTGGGTGAAGACGGAAAGGACATTCAAATCATTGCCAAGATCGAAAACCAACAAGGTGTTAACAACTTCGATGAAATTTTGGAACAAACTGACGGTGTTATGGTTGCCCGTGGTGACTTGGGTATCGAAATTCCAGCTCCTCAAGTGTTTGTTGTGCAAAAGCAATTGATTGCCAAGTGTAACATTGTTGGTAAGCCAGTTATCTGTGCCACCCAGATGTTGGAATCCATGACTTACAACCCAAGACCAACCAGAGCTGAAGTTTCTGACGTTGGTAATGCCATCTTGGATGGTGCTGACTGTGTCATGTTGTCCGGTGAAACCGCCAAGGGTAACTACCCATACGAAGCTGTTTCTATGATGCACAACACTGCTATCACTGCTGAAAAGGCCATCTCTTACCCAACCTTGTTCAACGAGGTCAGAGCTTTGACTCCAAGACCAACCCCAACCACCCAAACTTGTGCCATGGCCGCTGTTTCCGCTGCCTACGAGCAAGGTGCTAAGGCCATCGTTGTTCTTTCCACCTCCGGCCGTACCTGTAGATCTATCTCCAAGTATAAGCCAGATGTTCCTATTGTCATGATTACCAGAAACGAAAGAGCCGCCAGATACTGTCACTTGTACAGAGGTGTGTATCCATTCGTGTACACCAACCCAAGTGTTGAGAACTGGCAAGAGGATGTTGAAAACAGATTGAGATGGGCTGTTTCTGAGGCCATTGAATTAGGAATTGTCCACAAGGGTGACTCCATTGTTACCATCCAGGGTTGGACCAGAGGTTCGGGTCACTCCAACACTATTAGAGTTGTCCAGGCTTAGTTATTAATAGAGGAAAAGTGTGAAGACATACGTGTAGTTTAAGTCTGGTAGCATAGAATTGAAGGGGTCATTGTAACCTAAGGTATTGAAATTGGGTTGTTTAAAAGGTAGACAATAAAAACCAGGTTTTTATTTCAAAAAAGATGCTAGATAAGATCGATTTTCAATTATTTGGTTCTTTTATCATCTGCGTTTGAATCCAATTTATTATTTTTAGCCATTCACTTTATACACTTGCCTTTATGTAATAATTTTCCTTTCAAAAAAATCATACTAGACATAGTGTAAAGATTTGACTCATAAAACCGTATTCAATACGTCCATCAATCCAGTGTAATTTTTCCCTCTCTCTGCATTTATCTTCCACATCGAGCTCTCAAAAATATTCCTCCATATTTTACTCGTATATTTCTGAGTGCGATTTTTCAAATTCAATCTCACCATCTTAGACCATGTCCCGCCTTTCCGCCTTTAAAGGCACCTCAGCGGCCAGGATCTTTACCAGAGCACTCTCTGACAACAAGACTCACTTTGGATTCAAAGATGTCAAAGTTGAAGACAAGGAAAAGCTTGTCCGTGGCGTTTTCTCCTCGGTTGCTTCCTCTTACGATGTAATGAACGATGCTATGTCCATGGGTGTTCACCGTCTCTGGAAACACCAATTTATCAACCGTTTGGATGCGGGTATGCGTGCTGGATCAAGTACCCCATTAGAGTTCTTAGACGTTGCTGGAGGAACTGGTGATATTGCTTTTGGATTGCTTGATCACGCAGAACTGAAGTTCAACGACACCAAATCTCGTATAACCGTGGCTGATATCAATGGTGATATGTTGGCTGAGGGTCAAAAAAGATACTTAAAATCTAAATGGAACGATGGATCTGAAAGAGTTTCATTTTTAGTGCAAAACGGAGAAACTATGGAATCCATTCCTGATAATTCTAAAGACGTATACACCATTGCTTTCGGTATTAGAAATTTCACTAATATTCAAGCTGGTTTAAACACTGCTTACCGTGTATTGAAGCCAGGTGGAATCTTTGCCTGCCTCGAGTTCTCACAGGTGGAAAACCCAGTCTTAGACTATGCCTACCAGGCTTATTCTTTCTCCCTCTTACCATTGATGGGCCAATTGATCGCCAATGACCGTGATTCTTACCAATATTTGGTCGAAAGTATCAGAAAATTCCCCAAGCAGGAAGAATTCAAGGGTATGATTGAGAAAGCTGGATTCTACGTACCAGAGAAGGGCTATGAAAACTTGAGTTTCGGAGTTGCTGCCATCCATATTGGGGTGAAGTTGTAAATAGATGAATGAACATCATACTTTAGATCCTAATACCTCTTCCTAATTACACATGAAGTCAAGCTATATATGTGGTTTCCTACATTCGGATCCTTGCTTCCGTGGGATTCACCTTTTATTGAAATTCCGTCTAATTGTACACAAATTTTAATGAGCTTGCCAAATCTTCGGTCAAGTTTAATGCACGCACAAATTGCGAGTCTTTAGATTCTTCAGTCATTTCTATATCTTCTTCTCCAAGAATCTCTATTTCTCCATTGACGATTTTGAGACTCACGTCGACCAGCGGGTAGTTAGGGAAGCTTGCTTCCACTCGTAAGCCAATTGAGGAAAAGAAATCAGGCCCAGCTTCCCGGAATGTGATTTTGATGTAAGGGATCGACTGCCTTAAGCTGATTGAATCATTCTCACCTTCTACAAATTCATCCAAATTAATTCCAGGCCCTTCGAATTTTTTCAAAGTATCGTGCCCACCCAAATTGATATTCATGAGTTCTTCATTCATGATGCTTTCATCGAGCTTTAAAGATTCCTTCAAATTATTTCGCAACTGTGCTTCAGTATCACTGTAACTCAAAAATGTACCTCTTTGCGTCAATGTTCTAATTAGATTGTTCAAACAGAGAGCGTTTCTCAAAACTGGTATCAACTGCTGAATTTTACCCAATGAATGCAAGTCTACCGACTTGACATATACGAAGTCCTGAGGATATGAAAAATGAATAGTTGTCAGCGGTAAGTCATCGTCTGCGAATTCTATTTTGGCTTCTTGTCGTTGGTTGAGTTCTTTATATACTTCTGGAACCTCATCCGGGTGGATATTGGCATTTAAATTCAAGTATTGCAAAAGAATTCTAGGTATAACTATCAAGCTGTTAAATTCGACGTGAAGCACGAGATCCAGACTTTCCTTCACTCCAGGAGTCGTGAAGACAAAATTTTTACCATTTATGGTCCATTTACAGTCCAAAAACAGCTCTCGTTGACTTTCAGGAAGATCAGTTTTGTGGGAATTTGTATTAATCGACCGCTTAATAGAACATTTCATAGTATAATTGGAAATTGCATCATTCTGCAATTTTTCTGTCAAGTACTTATTATCTCTCCAGAATGTTAAAAAAACACCCAATTCTTGTTTGTCAATGCTGTTCAAATGGAGATCTCCGATGGTCTTTTTTGTAAAGTCTGCGTTGGAATCTTCGATTTCGCCAATTGCTGTGAAAATGAGTGCCACATAATCGAGATATTTAAACAAATCAAGACTTGGTGTAGAATGATTATCCATAGCAGCGAGATACTGCAAATTGCACGGGAAATTACTTAACGTTAAAGAGCCATCATTATTGGCTGATAAGTTCTCCAAAAGAATCGATTCGGCATTGTTTTTGAGTACAGAAACCTTAGAAATTGCCTTTTCAGAGAGTGTTATGTTGATGACTCCATCAACAACATCGCTATTTTCTTCAATGACCGACAGCTCATCAAAGCTATCATTTCTCAAATTGGCCAGTGATAATGAGACTTTAAGTACAGAAGAGTCATCTGAGAAGTCTATATCGATCAAAACAAGTGAACCAGCAATAGTCAAGCGCTTGAAGCTCTGTCCTCCCATGAGAGAGAGGTGAGTCAGGGCATCCTTATCAACAAAGGTATCGAAGTTGAGTTGTTGGGCCAATTTCTGGATAATTTCGACCAGCAATGCGAATCCATCAAGTTTAGGATAAATACACTCTATACCACGACGTATAGCCTCGTTGAACAGGCTGGTGGTGTCAGTGGTGGCCATTGTTGCAGCAGAAAACGGCCTGAAATTTCCAAACTTTAGTTGTGATTATGTGCAGGTCATACGGGGAGACATAGAAAAATTGGTGTGCTAGTTTAGGTTTAAGGTAAGTAGTTCTGAAGGTGATAAGCAAAGATTCATTTAGAAGTTCTTTTATTAAGTTTTTACAGTTTTTTATTGGATTATAAAAATTGCTTAATAGCTAAAACTCAATCCGTTCTTCTTCATTTCCATTTCTGCTATTCGCGGTGACTAATGTAAGAATTTTGAAATCTATTTTCCATCGCACAAATGACTATGGCTGTAACGCCCGAGATAGCGGCGTTGGTTGGCCCTATAGCGGCAAAGTTGAAGCGTGAACGTAACTTCGACAAGGATGTTATTGCTGTGGACATTGCACACCTTCTCATGCGTGTTATTTCTGCCGCAAGATGGACAAACCCTTATGATCTTGTGGAAATCATTCGCGGAGTAGGCAGACTTCTCATCGCTGCTCAACCCAAGGAAATCGTTATAGGGAATATTGTGAGAAGAGTCTTGGCTCTTATAAGAGATGAGATCGAAACAGACTCTGCTACTGCAACAGACCCCATTATGAGTTCCATGTTTTCGCTTTTAACCACATCAGATCATCTGGCCAAAAAGGGTCAATTCACGCAACTGAAAAAACAGAGCAGCGACTTCCGTTCTATTGTCATCCAAGGTATCCGTGACTTAATAGATGAGATCACTAATGTCGATGAAGGTTTGGAAGGAATGACGGTCGATTTGATCCACGAAAACGAAATTTTGCTCACCCCATCAGCTCACTCGCTGACAGTGTTGCAATTTTTGATTAAAGCCAGAGCAAAGAGAAAGTTCACCGTTTTAGTGACAGAAAACTTCCCCAACGACATAGAACACAGTCGTAGATTTGCTAAAAAGCTAGCAGAGCATAAGATAGAGACCGTTCTTATTCCAGATAGCGCCACTTTCGCAGTGATGTCTCGAGTGGGTAAAGTCATTGTCGGAGCTAATGCTGTTTTCGCCAATGGAGGCTGTAAAACTCAAGCAGGCGTGGCAAGTGTAGTGGAGTGCGCAAAGGAGCGCAAAACTCCAGTATTCGCCGTCACAGGACTGTACAAACTTTCGCCCTTGTACCCTATCGATAGAGAAGAGTTGGTCGAAGTAGGAAATTCTGCAAAAGTGTTGGATTACAGTGATTTTGATTTAACTTCAAATGTTGAAGTAGTTACCAACACTTTGGATGACTATGTGCCGCCAGAACTCATCGATATCTACCTTACGAACGTAGGCGGATTTGCTCCGTCGTTTATATATAGAATAGTCTTGGACAATTACAAGACGGAGGATAACAATTTGGATTAGTTTAACGTTGGATGTACCTATATCTACAAGTAGCAAATAGCGTTTATGTGGTAATTAGAAAATATGGGGTGAATTGAATTGTAGGTTGTTTTGTAATCAATTCTAAGACTTGGAAAATTCCAACATCGGCATAAATTAATCCTACTCACTTGAACTCCAAAAACTGGACCGTCTATTTTCATTTGATGTACCTTTCAAACTATTAAGATAGCAGCTAATAGTTCGTGTTTTCAAGGGTGCCGTTGAAAAAGTTTCCTGAGGTGGTTCAATTTCATGTACATTAGTCGGGAAATCTGGTAAATCTAAATCAGCAAAAGAATCTGCCGCCATTAGTTGCTCGATAAATGTATCCATATACTTCAAGGGATTGAACTCACTGACCAAGTTCAAACTGCTAAGGCATGTTTCCAACAGGCTCCAGCTAATCGAACTTTCAGGTGAATCTAAGACGGATGCTGCTCGGAACCAAGACAACATATTGTTTTACCTTCTAAACTGAATATATCACATAACTTCTCATTTATTAATTCAATTTATGTCGGGTTTCTGATTTGTACAAGTTTGTGCACAAAAATCGAATTCATTAGCTAAGTTAGAAAATGAAATGAGATGAAACATCTCTCGAACAAGTACATATTGACTCAGCTTTAATCTCTCACGTAGGTGGCATCAATTTTGGTCAAACTGGAACCCAAATTCATACGAAGTTTTCTTCTGTAAGCAGTAGGGTTTTGAAGTTGAACCGGATTACCTTCAAAGTATACGGTGTCTAACTCTGGAAGCTCAGAGAGCTGCTCTCTTATGTTTTCAAAGCTGGAAATCTGGTTGTAAGAACACCAAAAGTCAGTCAAACTTGAGAGGTGCTTCATATTGTCAAGTGTTGTTAGCTTGTTGGAAGTGACATCCAACACTTGCAATTTAGTGTTCTCTTCCAAACCTTCAATTTTTGTGATACCATTGTGTGAAAGATACAACTCTTCAAGATTCTTTAAATGCTCCAATCCTTCTAATTTTGTCAATCGATTTGATTGAATCGATAAAACTCTGAGATTCGAGAGCTTTGAAAGGTTCTCGAGTCTTGGGATACGATTTTTACCTAACCAAAGTTGCTTCAACGATACTAAAGTATCCAAATTTTCAATTTTTTCGATCTTATTACCTCCCAATTCCAAATTGGTGACGTTAACCAAAGCATCAATATTTTTAATCTCTCTGATTTTATTTTGTACAAAGTACAAGTTTTCGAGCATGGTAAGGGTGTTTACATGTTTAATGTTTTTGATCTTATTGAAAGAAAGATCAAGAGAGGTCAAGTGAACAAACTTTTCAAGGTTACTGGAAATGTGATTGATTCTGTTGTCGTAGAAATCTATTTCTTCCATAGTTTCCGCAGGTAAATCTACAATTCCCGACATAGCGGTCAAGATATTTTGTCTCAAGCAAAGCGATTCTAACTTGGTGAATCGAGAAAGGTTCAAGTTCCGCAAAGAGGTGATTTTGAGATGGATCAAGTCTATGTACGTTGTGTCATCTGGATACGAAGCGGCCAAATCCAGATCAGCCTCTATTTCTTGCGGAGTCAAATCAGGCAAGACCGTCCCAGGAAGTTCTGTAGGCAATGGCTCATTGTCCGGATCATCTTCTGGGTCATCTTCCTCTTCTTCCGAATGAGAGTCGGCTTCATAGGTATACTCAGGATCATTGGGACGTCTCAAGATGCTTTTAGGTTCCTTGGGTGGCTCGCTACTAGAATTTGGATGGTCTTGGGTCATGTTGCTTCGTGTAGAATATAAAGAAAATGTGGCGAAAATCTCAAATTAAAAAAAAGTCTTTATAATTGTGGGAACTGAAATGATCTGCAGTATAGACGAAATGTGGGATATTTATATTGTACGAACGGCATCAATGTAATAGGCTTTAAATGGGTTTAAAACGGTTGTTGATGTTCCAAAACTGTTAACGCATTGTCTTATTTGATAGTTTTGCAATAAAATCCAACCAACTTTGGCGGCAATCCTCATTACTAAATTCTTATTAGCGGTCCAAATAGAATAATCCTCTTCTCAATTCTCAAATTTAAAGCCTTCATCAATGTGTCATAATAATTTTAAACTATATCTACAAGGAGGTTCCTTTATTTATTCAAACATGAAGCCTTTCTAGAACTAAACAAATTTTTAAAATTGTTGGCTACATTAGTTAACTTTAGGTTTTCATTCGTATATACAACATCCAAGTTCAAGAGCTGAAGTTTCCCGCATCCTCATCCGACATAGCCAGATTCATTTACAACTTTTGCTCTTCAGTGAAGATGTATTCGACGGCTTCACCGACGGTTTGGATTTCGTTGGCAATCTTGTCAGGAATTTCAAGATCGAACTCTTCTTCCAAGGCAACCAAAGCTTCAACGGTGTCCAAAGAGTCCAACTTCAAGTCCTTTTGGAAAGTTGACTCAAGACTGATGTTGGATTCTTGCAAAGCAGCAACAGTCTTCAAAGCTTCGAAGGCACGCTTCGTCACTTCGTCCTTGCTGATAGGAGCAACGGCGTAGAAACGCACTGGCTTCACAAAAGTGGCCCTGGCGACGGGCAAACGAGCTGCACGGGTAACAAACTTGAACATGACTATGTGTGCAATATTATTGATCGAATTCGTTTTTCGTGGGCACCGGGCGAGATTACACAAAATGGTTAGTCACGTGAACACCGGGATCAAGAACTGTCATAATGCCAAAGACGTTCGCGATGGTTTAAAGAAATGATAAGCTCTATATTGAAATGGATTTATTAATTTGCAATGTGACAAAATAGAGATGCTCATGCATTGCCTATAGTGTGTCCACATTTACGGTTTCAATTAAATTTTACTTGTCAATTCTACTTGTGACATTTTATAGTAAGCGGTATATTGTGATAGTAAAATACTTTTTTGATCAACCACGATTTGCAGATCTCCAATTGAGAGCGGTTCTTTTGTTGTAGGGATTGTTAGCAGCACCGTTAGTATTGTTGCTGACGTTGTGGAAAAGGGAGTTACGCTCTGAGGAGAGTCCAGAAATACCAGAGTTACTTGATACAGACGAACTTCTGGAGGTGGTACGAGCCAATGGAGCCACTGAATTGTTTAAAGTGGAAGAGCGACCAGAAAGAGATTTCTTATCATTAATCACCGATGAAGTCGTCGTTTGGGAGATGTGTTGCACATCATGATTGTACACCAGCAGGTCGTAGTTGGTGTTGATGTTCAAATTCTCAATATCCTCAGCAAAGTTCTTCTTATAAAGTTCAACCAAAGCTTCATGGGAGTTCTTCATCAGAGAAGCCACCAATTTACCGTGTAAGTGCAAACAACGGTTCAAAATAATTGCCAAATCGTTGAATGCATTCTTTAAGAATCTGATGTTGCTAGCGTATTCTGGCTTTCCGGCATACTTGGAATCTTGGAAGAATGTACGGTATTGTCCAACACCACCATTGACCGGTGAGTCCACAGTACCTGCCAACTGTCTTGACAAATCATTGAAGATAGAGGTGTAGTCGGTCTTCTCCTTGAATGCCAAATTGATCAAACTTTCCAATTGAATCAAATCGTTGTTTTTGTTGACAATAGTACGAAGAGCATTATCCAATGGAGATAACTTAATAGTCTTTGAATTCTTGATATCACTACGATTCATCAATGTTGGGAAAGATAAGTGTGTCTCGTAGGTGGTTTCTTCAGTCCACAAGTCAAACACAGATGTAGCTCCTGGAATCTTCTTCATGGTAGTGAAGTATCTTAAATCCTTATTTCTGGCGTATTGTCTGGCACCAATGGAGGTGTTGAATAACTTATCAGAGATTTCATTAACAGGTTCAACGGTAGAAACGTGTAAGAATCTACCGGTTTGAATCCTCTCCTTCAATGTCATGGCCTCGGTGTCATCCGATACAATTCTAGCACCAGGATATAATCTCAACAATCTTTCATGGATACTAGTAATATGTTCAAATGGTAAACCTTCGTAAATTTGATCCTTTCCTCTAATATTTGCTGGGAAACCAGCACCGATGAACGCGACCCTGAAAAATGATGGACTCAATTTGTCTGATGATTCCAAATCAAGATACAACTTGGCCAATTTACTGTGAACGTAAGAGAAACTCTTCAAATCATAAGTATGCTCATTGTAGGCATCCAACAACTCGTTGTAAGTGTCAGTAGCTCTTTCAAGTGAGTTACCCTTAATGTAGTTTGCCGCAATCATCTTGTACAAAGTCTCCTTTCTCTCAAACGATGTTTGTTCTGGGAATCTTGGTCTAAATGATTGTGGAACAATTTCACGGTGGTCCCAAGAATATGTTGAAGCGAATAATTCCAAACTCAAAGCAGCCTGAATGAAGTCCTTCTTGGAAATGTTTTCTTCGTACATATTATTAATGAAAGAGTTGAAAAGTTCTGGCTTGTTTGCATTCTTCAAGAAAGCATTGATATTTAATCTGTGGAAGGTTCTGTCGTCATCAAACTCAGTTCCAACTGGTACCTGATTCAAGTCATTCAAAACGCTCAAGAAACCAGCCAAATTAGTAATGAATGAGTAAATAAAGCCAAATGCTTCATCTTCTCTATCCAACCGAATAGTCAACTTCAATCTATCGACCAACAGAGATTGCTCGTGAAGAGAAGGTTTGTATCCGTTTCTCTTATAGATGTCATTCAAACCGACCAAACATGCCTTCTCAATATCAACAATGCTATCACTGACAATAAATTCTGAAACCATGATGGACCATAAAATCTTCACCGAAACCGATTGACAGTCTGTATTTTTCTGCAAAGACAAAAGCATCAAGTCTTCCAAAATACCGTAGTCGCCGGTAACAAATTCGACTTGGAAACCACCGAACTTACTCAAGTTGAATCTGATGATATCCTCTTCTACAGCATCCCAAGCTAGACCATCCCAAGCCTCGTTAATCATGAAAGCAATTCTGTCTCTCATAGAAGAAGTCAATTGGAAACAAGCTTTTCTTGGAATATCTGACAAATGTTCAACAGCAACAGGAGGAATTGTTGCGAGTCTAATCAATGTCTTCAAATAGTTACCCCAAATGACCTTGTCGAACAAATCAGACAGTTCAAATGGTGGAATATAGTGTGCAATAAGCAAGGGACGCACCAACTCCATTGCAGTCAATGAACCTTCTGCCAACAAACTGTACAACGAAAGCCATTTATCTTCAGGGAAAAACTTACCCAATCTCACCAATTTGACACCTGAGATGAGAGTAATAATATCCTCATTCAAGAAATCATTGGCAAGATATAATTTTGGATCAAAGTAATCGTTTTCAACCTTGTGCTTCAAAATGTGAGAATAACCTTCATTTCCACCGGTTGCTTTACCAATCTTAGCAACGAAGACCAAAATGACAGAGAGTTCAACTAAGACCTCGACTAAGATTTCATCGTTAACAACGGTATCCAAATCAATTTGGGGGAATGGATATTCCGATTGGAAAAGTTGAGTGAATTGACGCTTGGGCTTGAAAAATTCGTTACCTCTGGTGTACTTATTGTACTTGATAATGGTTCGAGAGATTGTTGGTACAAATTTAGAGATAGAATAACACAAATTGAGATCATCCTTGTTGTTTTCGACAAAACAAGTTTCCCATAACAATGTACAGACAGAATTCAAGATCGAACAAGCCAAACGAGTTGCATCAATGTCGGTTCTACCTAAAAGAACTTCGAAAGACCAGAAGACAGATTTAGGGACTAAAATCTGTCTACATGTTGAGCTTTCAGTAATTGGCGAAGCGTACAAACGGTTGATCAAAAGCAACTTTGCGATGATGATTTGATGTTCCTTGGAAGTGATGTTTTTAGCTGTGGTATTGTATTCATCGTCAAGTCCTAGACCTCTAGTACCAATCAGATCAATAAATCCAAGAACACACGCCAAAATCTTTTCTTGATCAATATGATCACGGAAATGCAACAAATAGTCAATAACATCACAAACCAAAACTTGGTCACTGATTAAAACGGGTTGAGAAATTTGAAGGAAGTTCGAAGCCCCTTTACACAATTGTTCAATAGCATACAAACAACCATCATTATCGGTGTTTTCCTGCATCAGAGCGTTGGCCAATTTCAAGATCAACAGGAAGACACGACAGAGAGACCTGGAAATTGAATTCCAATTGGATTCAGCTCTGTTGAAGATTTCAGTTACCTTTTCAAGCAAGAAAATTCCAACTGGAGGAACTTTGGTGTACTTTGAGGTAAATGTTTCAATAAGATAGAGATATTGATCTTGTCTACCAAACAAAGTGTCTAAGAGATGTACAATAGCCTTAAAGACATTGTCTTGTAAGATTTCCAGCAGGGCAGATGGGACTTGACTAGAAGCAATACTGGCGATGTGATACATCAGCAGCAATAATTCCGGGAAGTATTTGATCAACTGCAGAATATCCAATTTGGTAAAAGATACGAGCGATTGAGAAAGTTCATCGAGTCCTTTCTGTCCCAGTTTCATAAATCTCTCGTATTGGAAAACGTTATCAATTGATAAGTCGGAATTGTAAATTTTACCAACATATTCAGTGGAAACCTCAACTTGGGCCATTGGCATCATATGAGCAACCAGTTGAATCTCGATAATATGGCTCTTCTTCTTGTTGAATTCAACAAGCCTATTACCGGATTTATACAATAACTTACCTTCACCAGCGAGTACACCATTGACGTAAAGTGAAAGGACAATGTGATCTTCCTTGGGAAGTTTTTTATTGGAAACCTTAGCAGAAACTCCATTGACCTTGACAATTTCACCAACAACCTCCTCTGGGTACACAGAAACAAATTGCCAGATTCTCTTCTCTTGCTGATTCAGTGCCTTAGCAAAGGTTATAAGATCATTGTTAGGAGTACTAACTTCGAAGGTAACCAAATCATCTTTACCGGCGTTGTTGCTCATCATTACCTTACCAATACGCAAGTAGATTCTTTCATAATTTTCGGCAATAGGGTCAAAGAAAATTGGCTTGATACGGGCAATTGGCGTAGAGGTAGAAACGATGTTCGAACCAGTAGCAGTGAATTGGTGCTTGAATTCTTTAATGGAAACAACCAACTTCTCGGCACGTGGGTTAACCGCAACACCATTGGTGGAACCAGCAATGATTCTATCAACGAGATCACCCCATCCGTTGTTGAATTCGCCGGATTCTTCACCAACCATCTTAGGAGTTTTCTTTTGATTCATGTAAGAACCGAACAACTTAATAGTGAACTGGTGGGATTCACCAGCTTCCAAAGAGTTTTTGTTATGTGAGAAGATACGAGTAATATCGGCTACACCAGCAGCAATACCCTTCTTGACTCTTCGGATAGTTGGGCTTGTGACGTCCTTGTGACTAAGTTCGATTTCTTCGGTTAAAACAGCCACAAGATAGACTCTTTGGTTTTCGATTTCACTGTATGGAATATTCTTGAAGAGAGCAGCAGAAATCTTTTCCACGTGAGTCAAATCGTCGACAGAGGAAGCATGAACAGCAAAAGCTTCAGTCAAACGTTTCTTGTTATTTCTAACATACAAGTAAGCAATAGATCCGCAAAATCCTGGTGGCTGGTAAGCAGCAGATCCAAAAACCGACTTAAAGTCAACCAAGATATGACAAGGAGGGTCTGGGAAGAAGTGCTTGTTTGGTCTTGGCTTCAATGAATACTGATCAGGTCTGAGATGAACATTGATAGGGAAATCTGGTGCCAATGCACAAAGAACCTGATTTTGGGCCACATTTGGTGGTAAAGAGTTCTCATTATTGAGTAATTTACCGGAAAATGCGTCTCTAGCAAGAATAGCTTTATAACCAGACACATCAGTGTTCTCGTTATCCAAATCGTAAGAAGTGTTATTCAAACGAGCAGCTCTTGAGGCCAATTTCTTCGAAATCATAGCGATCAAGTGAGTTGCAGTTTCAATAGCCACTTTCTTTTCATTAATGGTCAAAAGATGGTTCGATAACTTGATTCTTGTTTCATCGAGCTTTTTGTAAATACCGGACAATTTGTGGAAAAGACGGAATTCACCAATTGAATACAAAGCAAAGATATGCGAAGAAAGTAAACTAATAGCGTGCTTGATTTCAGCCAAAAAGTTCTCTTCACTATCATTCAACAAAGGTAATAAGGGTACAATTCTGTCCTTGTACATGTCACTTTGAATTCCAACCGAATCATTATGAGATCTTTCCAGATCCTGAATGGTTGGAACCATCTCACCATCGGCAATGTTGTTGTATGATTTATCAACAACGAGACGTTCAAACTTGACCTCCTCAATGATGTACACGTACTTGAGTGGAAAAACCACAATTCTGACATCGTTGGTTGGGAGATCATCCAAATTGACAGAGGTGATAGTGAAATCGTTGGGGAATGGACTCAGAATAGCATAACCACGGGCCCAACGGTCATTCTTGGTTTCGAAAATAAAAACCTCCTCACCAGGATACAAGTTTTTCAAATTTTCATTACGAAGGTTTGGATGTTTCTCGAAAGGGAGGAAAGGTTTGATGATTTTTCCTCGAAGAAAGGTTTCAGTAGGTTGCCACATATCTGCTTTGTTATTGATCAAGTTCTGTTCACGATTGAGTGAAAATCAGGTCTTGGATCAATGGTGAAGAAGTGGAAGTGTCGATATTTTAATCGAATATATTAACGTCGCCCTGAAGTTTTGTGTCTCTTTACCACGTCTCGCTAGAATTTTATTTTTGGCTTCATGCATTGTTCAGCCTTATTTTTTCCATAAAGGGAAGATTCTTGGATTTGGGGCAAAATAGGTTTTGACACTAATGTATATCTCTGCCTCGACACCACCCTTCTATACGGTATTACTATGTGAAGATATGTAAGAGATTGCCTATGGAGAATTTTAGAAAACCAAAAGTGGGGACCGTTTTACCAAATGGTGAATACAGTAAGGTCGAAAATGTCTTGCTGCATGTATATCGAAGGGACAACTCTTTATAAATTTGATAGAAATACTTTGAAAATCACTTCATTCTAATTGAACTTCCTTCATAATTCCATATTTAAAAGTTTACTACTCAAATCAAGTTCCTTGGCTCGCTTGAATTCTCTTATGCAATTGTGTTAACTGATTAATTTTTTTTTTACGTAAGTGATGAATAGAGTAATATTAGTTTATTACATGCATAAGAACAGCAGCGATTACGCATACACTTGCCCAAGAAAAGTCATACCGTAGTTGACTACGTGCACGACAAGGCGCTACTAAAGAATGGTTGCACTCAAGTTAAATATATTATTTCTTAAAATATTTAACCGTTGACTCTATTTTTATATGGCTACTATGCCAAAAATGATATCCACTTATGCATAACCTCTTTAAGGTTCTTCACGTTATATTCTCTCCCTCCATCCCAAATGTACCGATCAATCTCTCTTCTTCCGGTATCAAAGTCAAGTGTCTCCAAACTTGGTATTCTCGTACCCATTATCCACTTATGGCCAAGGTATAATATAGCAAAAATCAAAAGTGTACCGTAGCTGCTGAAGAAAAATAACGTATCCCAATGTCCGTGTAGAAAAACAACGTATCCCATAAATAACAAAATCATTGAAGACCCTATCAATCCAAATATCGCTGTATAAGGCTGGAATCTGGAACGGTATGGGTAAGAACGATCGTCTCTACTTATTATGTCTGGTCGCTTCTTCAATCCATAATAAAACCTGATGAATGATAGACACATGGCAAACCACACTGATATACCGGAAGAAGATATTAAACTTGTCAAGTTTTGAAACACACTTGTAGCCTTCTCATTAACACACAAGTAGGCTAATAATCCAAAAGATCCCGAGAAAAGAACCAGGCAATAAGGTATACCTCTTTTGCTGCAGTATGTCAAGAATTTGGGTGCCTTTTTTTGGAGTGCGAGCGAGTAAACTGTCCTTGAGCTCACATATAATTGAGCATTTCCACAAGAAACTGCGAAGAATACTAAGAATCCATTCACCACTGCACTGAAAGAACAGAGGTTTGCGCTTTGAAATGCGACAATCCATGGACTCTGCGATCCAGAACCAAACCCGGCGTAAGTTGATCTACCAACGCCTGCACAATTATTTCCTCCAACATAACTTACTGCGTAACTGGATGCTAAATTTATCTTAGTGTCTTTAGATTGACCCAGGTAATATCTAAGCAATCTGGGATCTCCAGCGTACACATTCAACGAAACCACAAAAATGGAAAGACAGTAAAAAATCAATATTCTCCAAAATACTCTTCTAGTAGCTGATGGTAATGCCTTTCTGGGGTTTTGAGCTTCACAAGCAGCTATACACACAATTTCCGTACCACTGTAGGCGTAAGACGTGCTCATTATTGCCACTAAAACAGATAAAAGCCTCCCTTTGGCTCCTCCTATTCCTTGAGTTGCACCACTCGTTCCATTGTCCCGCAAATCGAACGTTGGTCTAAATAATCCAAATATGATGTTATGTTCAAAATCAGATTTATCATGATCCCAATATTTAAATCCAATCTTTTCTGTACCAAAGTAACCGGTATTTAAAATTATTAATGTAATTATCATCCCCAGTGTCCATAGAAGCTTTATGAGGCTCGAAATATACTCTATCTCGCCAAAAATCTCCACATCTATCAAATTACTGGTTAATATGGAAATGAGAAATAATGTGACGAATCCGGCACTACTCCCCTTATTTTCTGTCACCTTTAGATCGCTAAAATATGACAACATTATCACACTAGCCACTATTTCCCCTGCTAGGCCGAATGCAAAACTTACGAAATAAAGCCATCCTGACGCAAATCCAAATGAGTCGTCGACGAATCTAGAACTAAGTCCCGAGACTCCGTCGACAACAGATACGAAAGTCACCATTTCACTAAATGATACAATCGTAGCTAAAACAATGAGGCCAACAATAACAAATGCCAATAAGGCACCAAAACCGCCAGCGATTGTTAGTGCTTTGCCTGCATTGAGGTAAAGGCCCACTCCTAGGGTTCCTCCAAATGAAATCATCTGAAGGTGTCTGACTTTTAGTCGCCTTTGTAACGTTCGGCGACCCTGACCATCGTGGTTGAAATCATTGGACACTGTTGAATCCAAAGATAAAGAGTTGACTTCGTTTGCTTTATTTGGTTGGGATCTATTCTGCGTTTTCTTCCAATCCATACTATACCAAGGAGTGTACTGTTTTGATGTTTTTCGTTCCCTGTCATCTTCAAAATCTCCAATGTAGTCACCCATATCTTCTGTTGGCATGACATTCAACAAATTACCATCATCGCTATTGAGAGCTTCTTTATATTTTCCTTGGACCTTTTGATCAATTTCCGTTTGTTTGAGGTATTTATCAAAATCATTCATATTGGATAAGTCAAACACAGAGTCATTATCATTATCGTTTACAACCAACAGAGCTTTAGAATCTCTGGTTTCTGGATTATCTGATACATTTTTCAATTCCACTTTTTTTCTACTGTTCTGGAATGCTTTCACGTAACTTTCCAAGAATGGGAATTTGGTACCCTCATGTTTTGCAACTGCCAAGTCATCTTGCAACTGCATGCTCTTGATGATTGATGAGTGAATAGAGTGCTGGTCTAAATCTGGGTCTTTCAGTGACCCTGTATCGAACAGAGTCCTAAATGCATCATCTTGTTCCACCAGGGGTTTACCGCTTTCTCGATCATTGGAAGATTTAAAGAGGGCGTTCCTCATATGATAGATCGAGTCAGAGCCTTCATTGTCTTGAACTAAGGGTACTTCAGTATGTTCTCGCAGCTTTTTTGTCTCAAAAATGTCCGGGAAAAGATTCGGTATAGATTTAGTGGAAGAAGATGAGTCGCTAGCCGACATCTTCCCCACAAAAGCTAAACTGCCAGGTTTTGGAACTATAACTGGATTTAACGTTTCTCATTAGTTTGTCTGCGAAATCCAAAGCCTTTATGTAGGATGTGAATACTACACAGAATAACAAATGTCTAAAATAGAAAGCATACACTACGATAATAGCACTGTATCACTCTGTAGTTAAAGACTCGATACAATTACAGGTAAACAGAATCCTTCCTTCTATCGTGAAAATTGTGTAATTAATCAAAATTTTAAGATTACCTCAGTACGATTCTTTTCTCAATGATATTATTAATCGATTGTAATTTGGATAATCTATTTCGACCTAAATTGACAAAGCAACATAATAATATAAGGCTGAACGGAAACACTATTTAATTAAAACACTTTAACAATACCGATGGCCTCACCGGAATAGCTAAAGCGTCAGAAGCAAATTGTGCAATAGCAACGACACAGTGCAGAAAAGTGTGAGCAAGCTCATCGGGCCTTTCTGCTGGTTTCCAAAAACTGAAGTAATTATTAAGTCATCAATGATGACATTTCAGCTGTTACACTGAAAAGAACAGATACTACACTTGATCTAAGCCAAAAGGCAAAGAGATTTGTAAGGAAAAAATTAGGGTTGGAGGGGGAGCTACGTATATATACAAGTGCATTATCCGGGTAACCGTATAGTCTGGGTCTGGGTCAGTATGTCATCTCTGGGAAGTCACATGACTTCAGGTCAGGTGGCCGGCGTCGGTCGTAATATTAACTCTTGCAGTACATTCGAACGTCGACTAAGTATTAACATAACAATATGAAACGGCAAACATTTGAGGATCGGTTATTGGCCAGAAATGATAATTGTTTGGTCCATTTTGGCATAATCTGCCCTAGCCAGCACTTCGCTTGTCCGAAGTGGATGAAAAAAAAAAAAGTTAAGGTAAGTGGGGAATTGGGCTATAACTCAACCTATTATTAACCAATGGTTTAAAGATAGAGCCATTCTAATCTAACCTATACTTGGTATTGCATTATTTGCCCCCCATGTCTTTGAATTGCCCAATAGGATATTACCTCCGCCTTTTCTATGCATTTGCCACTAAAACTAGAATCTTCTGGCACAATCTTCTACGTTCTATAGAAACTGCTGGCTGCATATGGGCCGCATATAGTAGTAAAATTTTATCCCCACCAAAAATGCTCATCGCACGCGAGGCCTATATAATTGTATGGCAATTACACGTAATTAGCAAGTACCAGAAAAAAAAAGTTTTCTATAGACGCATCTCATCTCACTGGTTTTCTTTTTTTTGCTACAAAGTAATAGTATAAGCTTGACAGTGAATTTTTTTGAAAAATTATCATTAGCATCATCATTCGAAATGTCTAGATATCACAATAAAAGCTATAGAGTCGGCAAGCCGCAAAAGAAGAGCAGAGGTAACAGAAAGTACCAGTTCAAGCAACCACACAACAATACCGTGTACGTTGAAGAACCTGAAACTGACTTCTCTCAATCTGAGTCTGAAGCCGGGGAACAGCAATGGTCTTCTGAATCTGAAGTCGACTACTCCTCTTCCTCCTCCTCTGAATCCGAATTCGATGAGGCTGACGATGGCGTAATTGTTTACTACAACACCAGTGACGAAGACGATATTAGCGAAGACGATGAGTCCAGCTCCAGCTCCGACTCCGATGACCAAGACGAAGACGACTACATAATGTACTACGACAACCTCGATGATGAAGAAAGTGACAACAACTCCTCCACTACCGAAGAATTCAACGCTGACAGCGACGAAGAACAAGATGTTCTCATCCTTAATGCCGATGATATTGTGGATATGAACGACGAATTGGTAGAAGATGCTGAAATTTACAACAGCTCTGAATCTGAGTCCTCCGACTCTTCAGAATCTTCCGAGTCTGAATCTGATTCTGATTCCGACTCCTCTTCTGACTCCGACTCCGACCTGTCTTCTGACTCTTCATCTGAGGCCGATTCCGACTCTTCATCTGAGTCTTCTTCCGAATCCGACTCCGACTCCGATTCCTCCGATTCTTCTATTTCCGCTGATGAATGCATTGGATGTGAAGATTGCGAGAGCGAAGCTGACTGTGAATGTGAAGACTGTGAAGAACAATACCAATGCGAGTGTGATGATTGCCAACCTGACGTCTGCGAAGATGACGAATGTGAGGCTTGCGAAAAGTCTGAAGATGAAGAAGAATACGATGACTTGTGTGAAAACTGTGCCGCAGAGGAAAACGAAAGTGAAGAAGACGATGAAGATGTCATCTTGAACTTGGTTGAATCTGACGATGATGAAGAAGATGATGAAGAAGCCAGCGACCTCGAGTTAGACTCTGAGGAAGAAGCTGACTTGAACGACAGATTGAGAGTTGAAGCTGTGAGACAGGCCTACCAAGACATTTTGGGTCTGGATAGCGAATCATCCGACGATGATGAAGGTATCACCATTTACAAGCACAGATTCGACATCCCAGAATCTTTCGCTTCTGAAGACGAAGAATTAGAATTCGATGATGAATCCAGTGATTCTGAAGACGAGCAATTGCGTGCATACGACTCCGAGAGTGACTCTGAAGACGAGCAATTGGCTGCCTACGACTCAGAAATTGAAGCTGATTCTAACGACGTTGACATCATCGATTTGACCAAGGACCTCGCCAACAGCAAGGACTGTGAGTTGTCCAAGGTCGACGAAAACTTGTACAAGTTGAACGTCAGATTCCCATGTCTTGTTAAGGATGAATTGAAGATTGATTTCAAGAAGGACACTAACGAGTTGGTTATCAAAGGAAAGTTGAACTTGGCCGGTGCTGAAGACTCTGAAGATGAAGAATATGATGACTCCGAAGACGAATCTGAAGAAGAATCTGACGATGACATCGAAGAGGAATCTGAATCTGAATCCGAAGAAGAAGTTGTTGAGGACGCTGAGAATTTGATCAAAGAATACTCTAATCAAGAAATTGCTTTTGAAAAGCACTTCCTGTTCGACAAGGTTGTCAACTACGAGGACATTGTCGCCAGATTCCACAACGAGGAACTCGAAATTTTGATCCCAACTGAAGAAGAGCCAGTGGATAAGGAAATTTTCAACGTTGCTATCATTGACGAAACCGATGATGAATACGAAGACGCCGAGATGGCTTAATGGAAAAACAACAAACACAAGGATAGAGAAGTTGGCATATATATTTAAAAAATGTGAAGGTTAGGATTAATTGTAGTAATAATTTGTTCATCAGTTTTAATTAGGCTTTATAATTGCTCTTAAGATTAAAATATGTTATTGTGTGCAGATAAGAGGAGATGCAGTGAGGAGGACCAGTTAAAATTATTCTTGGCAATAGTTAAGTAATTAGGGGTCCAAGCGGCAATATAAAGCATTAAAATTAGGAATAGTCGGTGCCGAATGCATTTATCATGACACCAATTGTAGATTTACCAATCTTTACATTGATAGGTCACTCCATCAAATTCGGGACTCGAGAGATATTTTTTAGATCTTGCATTTAGTTACGGTGGGGCGCATCAATTTCTCCACCAAATAAATAAGAGCTCAGCCATACACAAGGCTGCTCTGAGACAAGAAAAATGTTAGCGCCGCTCATCTTTTTTTTTAATGTGACTATACTCGTTATACAATAAATATTTCTTACATTGCTATGACCCTTCATTTCTGAGAATTGAATGGTAAATTAAATTGAAACCAATTATGACTGAATTGATGGCTGGTATTACCACATGGTCTCCATCGGTGCTACCATCAAAGACTACTTTGAGTAGCATTGACCCTAAACTGACATCAACGCTTGCAGCAGCGATCTCTAGCTACATGTCTAAGGCAGCCACTGCTACATATCGCCCCGATCTTTATCAATATCGACTTTCTGTCCAAGCTGCTTTGGCTTCAATTAGTATTGCAAGTGCCGAACAAGTCAAAGCCACAGCAACGGCTCAATCTGTTAAGGACGAGGCAACCCAAATCATTTTCAATTCTACCCTAATGTTGGACTATGCTGCCCGCGAAGATAATTTATACGACTATGATCTAAATTGGGCACCTAACATAATAAATCTGGTTATATTTGGAATATCATTCTTTTTCACCATGGCAATGTTGTTGAAATCACGCTACCATTGGTATAATATTACATTTACCATAGCAATGGGTATGGAATTTGTTGGTTTTGTTTGTCGATGTTTCAGTGTCGCTGATAATACCATCAAAGAACCATTTTTAGGCCAGATCATGTGTTTGGTCATAGCCCCTGCATTCATAATGGGTGGGATCTATTTCCTTTTTGCCCAATTGGTGGTCATATACGGTCGTTCATTTTCTGTATTAAAGCCGTTGTGGTATTCCTATATTTTCATTGCAGGCGACGTTTGCTCTATTTTGATTCAAGCTGCGGGTGGATCAGTCGCCAGTGTCGCACGTAACGAGAAAAAAAGTACCACGCCCGGATTGAATTTAATGATCGCCGGTGTAGTGGTGCAAACTGCATTCATGACATTGTTCATGTATTTCTTGTGTACCTTTATGTTTAACATTTACTTTAAACATAGAATTGATTTACGTGATGTTCATCCTTTGGCACAGCCCTCATTTGCCAACTGGTTAAAGCTTATGTTTAATACTAAAGAAGCTGATCTGTACAAGCAAAAATTTTTGGAACCATTTTACAACCCTAAATTTCAATCGATCCGCTCGAGAAGGATATACAAATTGTATCCGGTAATCATATTCATTGCAGTAGTTTTGGTTTACATCCGATGTGTTTACAGGGTGGTTGAGCTCGCCCAAGGTTGGCGAGGCTGGTTAATAACCAGAGAATGGCCTTTAATGGTTCTCGATTCATTGATGGTTGCAGTAGTCGCATTGCTTTTTATTCCATTTCATCCTGTATTTGCTTTAGGGTCAAGAAATGTAATTAAACTCAGAACAATAAGAGAAAGAAACGACGTGCACGATGATAAAGGGTCCGAAACTACTAGTAGCACTGAAGTGGTCCCAGATGAGTTTATTCCGGAACAAGAAAAGCTTTAAAAAATTCTACGAAAATAGTTGCTATAAACTTCAGTAATAATATCAAAAAAATAGTTTACTTAGAAACGTGGGTTGCCGTTTAGGATTTCTGTCTTGTGTACAATAATAGACCCTGAAAAGTCAATACAGCTAACGGTTTTATAAGCGCAAAATAAAGAGCGCAAGTTTCCTCATAGAGCTTGGTACTTAATTAAGCTTATAATTATGCCAATGTAAGTCCTGTAGTAATATGCGTAATTCTTTAAGTATCGAATTGTCAAACGGAGACTGTTCCGATGGCTAAACTTTCACACATTTGACAATACTCGCCTAATTATTCTATATGCAACATGCATTGTTGACTCTGTTGATGATGAAAATCTGTCAATCAATTGTAATTCAATCTATAATTTTGCAGATATGGGTACGACCGTAGAGATCTATTAGAAGAACAATTGAATAACTGTACGATGAGGCGGTATATTGCTGGAATCGTCCATTACAGAAGCCTAATCAATTACGGTTTGTTTAGTTTCAAAAAAATTTTGACGTGTACGGCTATTGCCTACTCCTGCAGAGTCGTCCTTTGTTATAAACTGTAAGTCCTCGTGTATATTCTTGGACTGTGTTGCAGCTGGTTAAAGGCCATCACGCATGCGATAGTCGGCGGTAGCCAATTTAAGTAATTGTTATTTAATTTTTTCGCAAAAAATTGTTCCTAGGTACAACATTTCCACGTTTTGTAAGCCCTGAACTGAACTAATAGGTCAAAAAGTAATGATTTAGAAACTTATGGTTCGGGATACTCGCCAAGATCTTTATTTCATTCGTAGACGATGCGCGGAAATTTTGTTCTAATCAAGTGAAATAATGTTGATATTATTCGCTGAATATGACTCCTTCTAGTAATTTCTAAGTGGTCGCTACGAGGTACAATTATGCTTTATACAGTCTGCCAGGGCCAAAGAGCCGCATATAATCTTTAAGGCCTACCCTCAGATCCGAAAATAAAAATAGTGTAAAAAGTATTAAAAAATTGAACTTCACAGGCAGAAAACGTGCACCCCAGGATTAATTAATTTAACGGCACGTTGCTAATATGAGACGGTCAAGATTATACGGCGCTGAAGGTGCAAAATTTTAATGATGAAATAAGTTAACCAAAGAAAGTAGTAAATGAAAGACCATTGCTTAAATCCGGGGCATCAATTCGGTTCTTAAATAGGGGATTGTGAAAGTTAGAGATAACGATAGTTTCGATTTTCTTATCTTTCGAAAAAAAAAGCCCTTTGATGATATAAATCAAAGGTGGCGGTATGCAGGCCTATCACACTGGATATTAAATTTTCGAGGTGAAAGAGTCAAAGGAAATAGATAATATAGTTACCACAAAATATTATGGTATTGCAGACTTGAAACGCAAATCCCGTTGCATAAACTATTTGATATTATCAAGATGACGCATAGGAATAAAAGCGCCGTTGCCGTCGATAACAAATTTGTTCGCCTACGCAAGTACCTTATAAGCTTAAATTACTTAATTAACTAGTAATTTATTTTTCGCTCGACATTGATGAATTCATGCAAGCCCGTGCATGATACTTTTTTCTTTTAGTAATTTTATTTTTCAAGGTGGGTCCGTTTCTCCAGCAATTCGATTGTTAAGTTTATAAATACTGACTTCGCTGTCAAATATTAATCCTTCGCGAGTAAATTAAAAGACATAAAACCTATTGGTCGTTTAATACCATCACTTTCAGTACCATTTATTGTCACCTTACAGTCAATATATCTGCAAGTCTTGAGTCATTACCCCAGTATTTTTAATCTGACGTGGGATTTTTCTTGGTCAAAACGCTCAATTAATTTAAAGTCTGATAATTTAATATTAAAAGATGGCTACCCGTGATTTACCTAAATCCGCTTCACAATTCTTGTTCGGCTGGACCAAACATGTTTCCGATGAGTTGGTCTTAAACAAGAGTCCTGAGCAATTGGAAGCAAAATACCGTTCCGAGCACACAGAAGATCGCTACTTGGACACTTCTTCTGAAGTCGTGACCAAGACAAAGGCATCCAGTATGTGGCCTGCTTTCACTTGTGGTGCTGGTTTGTTCTCTGATGGTTACGTTAATAACTCTATTGGTACCGTGAGTACTTGTTTGTCTATTTTGTACCCCACAGAAATCGCTAAAAAGAACGCTTTGAGTAATGTCGCTTCCATTGCCTTCGCTGGTACCGTTCTTGGTATGTTGGTTTTCGGTTACGTCTCCGATAGAATCTCCAGAAAGTCGGGTATGCTTTTCACCAACATTATGTTGATTTTCTTTACCCTCATGACTGCAGTTGCCACTTGGGGTGCTCATGGTTCTCCATATGGTCTTTTTGCCGCCATTACTGCTTTCAGATTTTTCTTGGGTGTTTTCATTGGTGCCGAATACCCAACTTCCTCGGTTCTTTCCGCCGAATTTGCTAATCAATTGCCAGCTGGTCACAGAAATAGATACTTCTGTTGGTTTACCAACGCCATGATTGATTTGGGTTTCGTCGTTTCATCATTTGTTCCAATGGTCTTATTGTGGATTTTTTCCCCAAGACATTTGACCGCTGTGTGGAGATTAACTTTAGGTTTGGGTGTTTTCCCACCTCTTATCTTGTTTTTCTTGAGATTGAAGATCACCGAAGGTGACAATTTCAAAAAGATGAACTTCAACAGCAAGAAAACTCCATTCCCATTGTGGTTGATCATCAAGTTTTACTGGTTTAGATTGTTAATTGTTTCCCTCATTTGGTTCATTTACGACTTTTCTGCCTACTCCTTTGGTATTTTCTCATCATACATCATTGCTCAAGTCATTCCAGATGGTGACTTGTACAAGACTTTTGGTTGGAATGTGGTTTTCAACTTGTTCTATATTCCAGGTGCCTTTTTGGGTGCATTGTCTGCTGATTACTTCGGTCCTCGTTTGACCTTGGTTGCTGGTGTTTCTTTGCAAGGTATGGTCGGTTTCATTATGGCTGCTCTTTACCCAACTTTGAAGCACCATATCGGTGCATTCGTCGTTGTTTACGGTATTTTCTCCACCCTTGGTGAATTTGGTCCTGGTGACAACATCGGTTTATTAGCATCTAAGACATGTGCCACTCCAATTAGAGGACAATACTACGGTATTGCTGCTGCTATCGGTAAGCTTGGTGCTTTTGTTGGTACCTGGGTCTTCCCAGTCATCATCAAGAATGCCGGTGGTGCTAAGACCGACAAGGGTAACCAAGCTCCATATTATGTCTCTTCTGCATTGTGTTTCTTCTCTGCAGCCTTGGCACTTTTCTTCCTTCCTGCATTGGGACAAGATGCCCTCAACAAGGAAGATGAAGACTTCATTCAATACTTGAAGGCAAACAACTATGACATCGGTTTGTTGGGTGATGGTTCTTTCAAGAACGATTCCACAGATGAATCAATCGGCGTCGCAAAGAATGCTGAGACCGTCGGCGTCACTGAAGTCGAAAAGTCTTCCCTCTAGATTAAAAATGGAGTGAAATAAGCTTGTTAAATAATAATACATCCGAACATCAATTAATGATGGTAGTCAAGAACCATATGTAAATTTCCAATGAATCAAGAGTTTATTCTGTGGTGAGCCTCCAGCTATTGGACTTCTCCAGAAGTATGGATGATTGAATTCTTCTATTTTTTGTGCATAAAACTATTATTTAGACTTTTTTTTCCGCACTTCTGCAACCTCTTGAGCTTAGTAAAATTAGAATTTTGGTGGTGTTACCGACACTTTTAAGGGAATCATTTTTGTACCTCTAGTCTCTTAGCAGTGCTACTATTTTTTCAATCTATCATTTATTCTCTACTACCATCCTGCATTTTTAAGATCTCCATTCGGCAGACCAGTTGAACTTTTCTCCAGCTCTGAATGGGATAACGGTTAATTCACCCAGGCCAATGGTCTCATAAACTTCGACCTCCTTGTTAACGAGAACACAATGATCTTGGTCCTTGACATCCTTGTCCTTGATTCCATAGAAAGCCTTACCATTATCAGCGACAAACTTCTTCAAGTTGTCCAATTTGTCGGCCCGTTCAAAAATTTCGGCAACGTACAGCAAAGCGTGCGATTGGGTGTAAACACCAGCACACACACCAACGTGCTTCACCTTACCAGACTTAGGATGTGGGGCAGAGTCAGAGCCAAAGAAAAAGTAACGCTTTCCTGAGGTTGCAGCTTCTACTAAAGCGCGCTTATCAGTAGGCAATTTAGCGACTGGCTTACAGTAGTTGACTGGATTGCCTGCCCAACCGTCAATAGTAAGACTGAGGTGATGGGCAGTGATTGTAGCACCTACCTTGACTGGTTCATCATCAGGCAAATCGGCATTGATTTTTTCAATTGTTTCGATAGCTGCAGCTGTTGTACAGTGTTCCAAGATAATCTTAAGCTTAGGAAAATCGTGGTGAAGTTTCACAAGAGCAGGAAGAAATTCAGGTTCCGCGTTCAACACATGGATAGACTCATCCTTTGCTGGTGGCTTTTCACCATGCAAGTTCAAAACCAAGTTGTTTCTTTGCAAAGCTTCGAAGATAGGGTAGAATGGGGTGAAATCATTTGGATCCACACCCGCATCAGAGTTCGTGGTAACACCGGCCGGGTAGCACTTCACACCTTGAATAGCACCAGCTTTGGCAGCCTTGTCGATCAATTCAGGAGTCAACTCCTTGCACAAATAAAGAGACATCAAGAATGTAGTCTTAGGAGCCAATTTTTCCAATTTTTGCTTGTACTCAACGACTCTTTCGTAAGTGGTAATAGGAGGAACGAGATTGGGCATAACGTAAGCGATGGAAATACCTCCCTCTCTAACAGTAGGAGTGACAAGGTCCATCATGGGACCGTCTCTTAAGTGCACATGCATGTCAGCAGTGATACCCAAGTCGATTTCTCTGGCCATTTTAGTAGTGAATGTTCGTGAAAGTCTTGGAAATACGGAAGGGCCTCTTATCATTCAAAGAAGAATTTTCCAAGTGTTTTTTTTTAAAAATTTTTAAACGTGGAGTCGCGCAGGAGCAATTATCCGGGGAAGTTGATCAGCGATGAGATGGCAGATCATGATTCATCAGTGCCACCAGCATTGATAGAAAACATCGAATTGACAGTATATTCTTTAAGATCTTTAGATAACTTTGAATTTATAACTTCGGATAAACGTCGCACGAAGGCAACGTCATGTGGAAGATCTTGTAACCAAAGGATTATAAGTGAGTATTGAAACTTAGCCTTATGCTGAATCCCACAAATCAGGACAACCTGAACATCATGTGGTGGATTAATTATTTCAGTAAGTACCAATGTGGCCACTTGGTCAAGAAATTTTAGCGCAAACTCAAATGGCACTTGGAAGCTGAGAGTTCCACCGGACTTCATGCTGCTGGCTTCCCGATTTGGTAAGACCCCATCTTTACAAATGGCTATGTTTTCGCATACTCGACGGGTGCCCATTTTGGCTTCAATAGAGGATATGACCGACCGAAATTCAGCGTAAGTTGTGATCGATATTGTTGCTTTATGTGAACGAATCGAGCTACCTGTATCCGGAGAGAGATCGTCAGTATTACACCTCTCTTGCCATAACTTCCACCTACTGTAAAGACGACAGCCCATAGGTTTAAGTTGTTCCAATTTGTACATAAAAGCATAGCTATGAAGAGGCGTAGGGATTGCTATCCTAGTACAAGGAAGCTGAGAAACTGAATAAGTGTGTTTCAATGTAATTCTTTGTGAGGTGAAACTTGTCATAGGTAAACGGATATTACTCATATTCGACTTTTTAGTATCATCGACCATTCTAATTTCATTGAGTTCTGCTTCTTGACTGTTTTTAGAATAGGATGAATCTTCCAATTGAGAACATGGATTATTATCGGTTGATTCTTTGCTCTCTCTCCTATTTTCTGTTTTCTGCACATCGATCAACAGTTTATTACTTATCAATTCATCTTCTTTTTCTTTGTCCCCATTATTTAATTCCATAAATTCTTCAACCAGGACGTCGGTATTCTCGAGTTTCTTCTTTTCAATCTTGACGTTTTTTGCTTGGAAATAACTTTTTAAATTATCTCTGATATTGTACCCTGACCATGATGTATTAGGGCGAGTATCGTCTTCATGTTGTGAATGGCGAGACGAATTTGTGTTTTCGCTAAATACCTTCTCAGGTATCTTTTTATCCTCATAATCTATTTGACCATCCAAATCCATCCGATGAATATTAAGAAGAAACTCCAAATCTTTTAAAACCAAAGCTCTATTGAATATTTCAGACCCCAGCTCACCCTTATTGAGCCCAAACATGATTTTGTATGTTTGTCCTTCAAAGCCTTTAATTATTTTTTTTTCTCTTTTGCAGCCATTCTCAGCTTTTTTCAATTTATTTCTTTTCTAAACAAACGATGGGATCAGTCTTTCTTCCACATCTCCATACTGGCTGGCACGTAGACCAAGCTATCCTATCCGAGGATGATAGGTTGGTGGTTATTCGCTTTGGCAGGGACTACGAGCGTGAATGTATGATTATGGACGAGCTATTATTTGGGATAGCGGAAAAGGTCAAAAATTTCGCCGCCGTTTATCTTTGTGATATCGATGAGGTCCCGGACTTTAATTCCATGTACGAACTATATGATCCATGTACAGTTATGTTCTTCTATCGAAATAAACATATGATGTGTGATTTTGGAACTGGAAATAACAATAAGTTGAATTTTTTAGTGGGCGATAAGCAAGAACTCATCGACATTATAGAAACCATCTATAGAGGTGCCAGAAAAGGTAAGGGTTTAGTTATACTGCCAAAGGACTATTCTGCGAAACATTAAGCCTGAATATCCCTCTTTACTACCCGTCTACTAAATGATGAGATTTGGTTATGTGATATTCCTATATACGGCTGCATCACTGCTTTGCGTTCTTTGAGTAAAAGAAATTGACTGCAAGTAATTGCAGATTACCCCCATGCTTTTTGATCCAGTCTTGGTATCCTGAACCTGGAACACCGGTTCCCCAATTTGGCCTGTCCTTGGGTGCTTCATACTTGATAGATGGGTCCTGCTTGAAGAGCAAAAACACGTATTTATGGATGCCGGTACCCTCAGGTGGTCCAGGCCCAACGTATGGCAAGAGTTCAGTGCCGGAAGAGAAATCAATGATGGTAGAAAGCAGCAGGGGGTCGTCTAAAGACTCGCTGTTAAGCTTAAGGTCGGTAACCAACCAGTGTGCATACTCAGACCACTTATTGTCAGTGGCCAGAGGAGCATCAGGGTCAGTGAACACCAATCCAAACTTGTCTTCACTCAGAATCTTAAATTCAGATTCTTGGCCCAGAGAATTGAGAGTGAATTGAATCTTAGGAACCTCTTGAGTATCTTCAGGCTTTAAAGTGTTGCCGAGGGTGACCAAATTTTCCGAGCCATAATCAATGGTCAAAAGTCCTTGAGTCTTGAATTCATTAATCATGTCAGGGATAATCTTGTGCTTGGTATAGGCCTCGTCTAATGACTGCGAAATAGTAAGTAAGGGCATTTTCTGTTGTATTGACAAGGGCAGGAGGTAATTGAGATTGGTAATGCTTTTGCTCTTGTGATTGCTGTTTTTACTGCGACGAGTGGCAAAAGTTATGTTACTGAAAAGACGGTTGCTCGAAAGCGCTCTTGCATTAGTGGGTCCGTGCAGTCCTAATTTAAAATATCGAATCATGGTCTCCGGGGAGGGGGCAGGTTATACGACAGCGATTGGGGTGGCTGTATAGGGGTTGAAGTCAGGGTGTATACTTCTAATGTATCGAATGCTACCAGCGCAATTGGAGGTCCAAAGACTTATATAATAGATATCCGGTAGATGGAGGTTTAGTGATTGTGATGGTTGAACAATAAAATTGCCAAAAAAAATGCCCCGGAAGCTTGCGAGTTAATTATTGCGCGTACAGGAACGGAGCACAGCAAAGGTCAAGACGGCCACATCGGATCCACCAAAAATAGAGGTAGATCTTTAAACGGCATTTGGAGTAATCAAAATTGACTACCAAAATTATTTATTTTAACTCGAAACGTTATATAGGCGATAATCTATAGAAATTTTCTTTTACTGGTTTTAAACATGTTCACTTAATTCCGAGATGAATTTGTGGGGCAGCTTTGTCAATTATTTATGATACAAAGGCAAGCAAATAAATTACAAGTATTGTTCAATCATGTCTGATGATGTGTCTATATCACTATTATGGATAAATGAACATATTAATGATAATAAAGGTAATCTTTGGTCTCTTCTTTGCAGAATCTGGCTGCCTGCCGTTTCGGTCTTTGCACAATTGCGGGTCTTGAATTTTGGGTTAAAAATTGCGAGTAGAAATTTGAAATTGAGGTGTATATAGACAGACACACGTTGTATAATTTAATGCTCCAACCTCCATACTTTCACTAATGAAATTTAGCCATCGAGGAGTATGGTCTATATTTGGATTCTTGTGATTCCTCTAAGTTAATTTACAATTTTCTCCTACACAATATATCCATCAAAGTATTCATCTAATAGTACAATATACATCTGAGCTGTACCCGAACCCGAAGGGCCTTGCTCTATACCACTTTTTATTAATATTCTTCGTAAACAACAGGGTTGAAATTTTGAAACCCGGTATAAGTTCCATTTTGGCCTTCCGCTGGCATATGTTCTCCCTCTTCTACCTTAAGTTTTATCAGTTCATCCTGATTACTTCTTGTATCATCCGTCTGTGATCCAGGAGTCTGGTGTGATATTTGCGAAGGAGTCCCGTTTTGCAGGATTGGATGCGATATTGATCCCCCTTGTTGCTGTGGTGGTGGGGTAGCCGTGTGCAGAAGCAGTTGGGGCATTTGGTGATGTTGTTGTAAATGGCCTTGTTGCTGCTTTTGCATCTGTTGTTGTTGCTGGTGCATGATTTGCTGTTGAAGTAAGTGCTGCTGTAAAAGGTTTTGTTGTTGTTGTTGCTGGTATTGGTCTGGTTGCTCATTCCCATCACTAGTACCAGCCCCTTGAGGTTGATGGTGTTGACCGATATTCGCAGGAAGTGGTGCCTGAACTTTATATTGTGGAGCCCCGACGTAAGTAGCGCGGGCTGGTGTAGCAAACGTTTTCTTTGGTTTTTCTTCTTCACGAGGAACAACATCAATCAAAAAGTCAAACATATCACTTTTAGTTAAAGCGGCAGCGATATCCAGTTTCTGCAATGTTCTACGTTTATGTTCTTCAGCATGGATCCATGCTCTCATTGTCAACTCGGTAATGAAAACATCACAACCCTTGGCAAATAATATCGGAGCTTCTGCACTAATCATACGGACATCTTCATCTGTCTTCATCACCTTCTTGATTCGGGCTAATGGTAATTGATGGTTTTTAAAATCGTGCTCGTCATGTTCAATAGAGTTAATAGTTTCTTGCCAATATTGGAGCATAAGATCTCGATAATGACCGGTTAAACCTTGGCCGACATTGTTAAATGCGCTACCAGGTTGTTGTTGTTGAGCGGCGGCAGCAGCTTCAGCAGCGGCCTGTGCAGCTAAAAGCTCTTCTTCATCGACGATGTTCTGCGTTGAAGGTGGGGGCAAGTCTTCATCCAAATACTGGTTTTCAAAGCGATCCATGATAACAGTGACGTTGATTCTTGCAATTTGGAAACAAAATCAGATCGGTAAATCCTGTAAATCGCTAAAAGCTTGTTTTCACGGCTGTATATATCCTCTGAAAGACTCTAGATTTACTATTTAGCAGATGCCGATTCTTTTTTTTTTCAATATTCCAACAATAAAACAATTAATATGCAGGAGGTGGTGCTCCCTTTGCCGATGTTGCGATTTCTCCGAAGCATTTGAACTACAAAGGGAGGGTATTGTCTATTCAAATGAGAGTTTTTCGAAGTGTTGATGAATTGAAAAACATTTTTGATGCTAAAGAAATTTACATCTTCCATAAAAACCCTCCTTCTTGGGCATAAAGTGAATATTTTTCAAAGCCCGCTTGCGGCCCTGGACCGGAATTTATGCAATGAACAATTAAGCGTGTTAAAAATAAAAAAACCACAGTTAAGTTTATTGTAGATGTGAATTAAATTACCAATACTATACCAAAAAGAAATCAAAACGATACCCGTTAAGTGGCGAGATTACATCAATGCTATTAAGGTATCAAATTGTATGAATCATAACAATTTTGCATACATTTTAACTAATCAATTGACAAGTCTTATTTCAAATTGATTATTTGTTTCTACTTTCAATATTTTAAATCTGACTGATATTATCTAGTCAATCGTTTCTATTAATTCATAGCCCAAATTATAATGCAAATCTAAAGTCCAAACGCTTGTTACCAACATCAGTGGTATTATTCATATACCAATATCTCTCATCTGCTGTCATTTTGCTCCAGATCTTCTCTTTCGAATAATTTCTCCAACTATAATATGCCTTGGTTGCAATCAAGAGCGGGAAAAGGGCAAAACCAAACCAGAAGAGACGATTGTTTCCAACTCGATATAAAGGTGCATCTTCCAATGTGTAGATATTAGCTGCCACTGTTTGGCCTGTTTGTACACTCATGTTGTACATAGCAGCCAGAATTGACCGCGTCTTTATGCTACCAGCATTCCTCGATACCCACGAAACGCATATAGCGTGAATATATGGTGCACCTAAAATAAGGTTGCAAATAATGCATGTAGCCCATGGGTTAATCATAGAGCCTGACCACCAATTAAGAATGGCTAAAAGAGGAAGTTGCCATAATGGCAATAATAATGAAACTATGCTTCTATTGTCAAGTCTTTCCAGTAAAACAGTGATCCCCAACAATCCAATAATATGCAAAACGTTGTAGGGGATGGTTAAGAGATTAACATCAAATGTTGACCATCCAAGGTTCTTGAGGGTGATTGTAAAATACTGTGTGATTGTGTTGATGGGGATATAAGCAATGAGACCAATGATGTATACTGGCCAAAGATCATAGTCCAAAATGCAGCTCAAAAGAGATTTTAAAGAGATTGCCTCACGATTATTCATATCGCCCTTTGTAGGATCATCACGAAGAATACGATTCACTGCTATGCTCAATTCACGAGAATTGAACCATCCTCTGGGAGTCAACCATGATTTCGTGTGCACAGCCGATGGTACAAGCATCGAAATAGAAAGAAGACCAATTAAAAGAGTTATTGAGCCTTCAATAATGAAAAGCCATCTCCAACCCTCCCATCCAAGAAATCCTCTCATTCTAAGGATTCCAAAAGCCATGACCGATGTGAGAATTTGAACTAAAGAATTAGTAGTCCAAAACCATGAGAGTCGAACTGTGAGTTCTTTGGCCTTGTAAAAATATGATAGCCATAATATAATTGTCGGAATAAATCCACCCAGAAGAACAGCTGTGAGTGCTCTAGTTATAAAGAATCCTGTTTTACCAGTAATGAATGCTTGCAGCGCTGCCACTAAACTCCAGGAGATCATTTGAATTGGTATCCATACATCAGGACCAAGCTTTTTGCAAACGAGCTGAGAAGGAATCTCTGCAAGGAGAAATATAGTGTAAAAAATAGTATTAGCTTGGTTATAATCTGATGTGGAAAGGCCCAAGTCCTGTAACATGTTATCACTGACAGCCTGGTTCAAATTACCTCGATCAATTTGAAGACCAATGAACATTATGCAAGCAAAAAGTGCTGCTTTCCGATCAACTTTACGAAGTAATGATTGTTCTTCAGCGGCACTCCAGGAGAGCTCAGGGTCGAATTCTCCCCTACACTCATATTGGCAGCGTTCATAAACTTCTCGGTAATAATCTGCCACTTCGGAATCAATGAAAGGATTCAGTCCGGTTTCCGATTCATTTGATTCCAAAGAGCAAACTGAGGTTGTTACATTTGACTTCTTGGTTACGAGGGGAATCACATCCTCGTCAGTGCTGTTGTACGAGGCTGTTTCGAAAATCCTCATAATTGAGTGTGTGAACGGGAATTGTAATTTTAAAAATGATGATGTTGATCAAATCATTCTGTACTTGCTATCAGATCGGACTTGCATAAAATGTTGTATTTTTTTGCAGCTTAAAAGTGTGGATGTCGCAATCGGTGCATATTTTTGCACAGTTTCTCGGTCGCGATTATTAAGCGTAAGAGCGGGGTTTGGAAATGGCCGACGTTGACTAATTGATTTTGATATGGTCAATGCTTTCCAAGAATAAATATTTGATCTTCCATGGAATCTATTTTCGATTGCAATGCTTGGCAAATATCTTAAACTCGTCAAGAGTTTCAAAGTGTTCATTGCTGTGGATGCGCACGTTGTGGAGATTTTAGCGAACCTGCACTATTGTCGTCGACATAACTGAGGCATTCGGGTCGCACCCTTAACAACGGTTGACTACTGAATTTTGAACGGGGTAATTCGGAAAAGCCATTGGATTCGATTAAGATGTCGGGCCGAAGAAATCGTTTACTTATGAAACGTTTCGATATCGAATATATGTTCAAATCTCTTCCCAGGTATTACATTAATTCCTTGGTAAACTAACACTTTCCATGTCTATAACCGATTCTGTATTGGGGTATTTTTTTTGCTTTTTTTCTGGATCTGGCTTGGCTTCCTTGCAGTTTTTAAAACGTTCGCTGCTTCGATTGCTGCTTCCACTACAAACTTAAATCACCACATTTAGATACCGAATTCTTTTATTCTTATTCTATATATTTAATCTCTATCGCCTCTTTTTGCCCTTGGTCTTGTCTTCTACGGTGATAAAGCTCACGGGAATTCCCTTCAGGATCAAATACTCGTTGATCAATTTACCATGAGGCCCTTGCACTGATACTTCCGTAAGTTGAGGGTTGTGCGTACACGGTCCTATAGTAGCTGATCCAGAACACTTAACCTTTAAGTCATCAGCTAAAACATGAGGTTTTATGTAGAAATGCTCGAAATTAGTAACAGAAGTAACTATCTTTCTGCCGATCTTTGTGGCACTAATCACCGAAATTTTACCAGGAATACCCTTTTTAATCCGTCTTTGAACGTCTTCCCCTTCTAAATCTTCACCGGGTTTCAAGACAACGTAATATGGTGAGAATCTGTCCAAAAGCTCCTTAAAAACTTTGTCTCTAGGGTGAGAGCCACTCAATTTAGTCGCAAGTTTTAAATTATCATCAATAACCAATTTCTTGGGGTCTTTATCAACCAATGATTTCAATTTCACGTAGTTATTAAGGTATATCTTAATATCATTAGCGGTCAAAAGATCATTAGTTGTGCTTCCAACCTCTTTGAGGAAGGCGTTCTGTCCGCTAGTTCCTTTATAAAGAAAGACAACCTTTAACTCTACACTCTTGTCTTTCTTTCCCGAGAGTCCACCCGTTTTCAGAGTTGACTCTGACGTTTTACCGGCCAGCATGGTCTTGTGGGGAACAAAATTCACCACTTTTTCGTGAGTTTTTGGAATTATCCATGTGACCACTAAATCATCTTTTCCTTGAGCCTTGGTGGTGAGATACTTCTGCTTCTCCATTGCCTTTAAAAACTTGGAGCTCTTCTTCCAGGAAGTCTTCTTGATATTCACTAAGTTGGGATCAGCCAGTGGTAAGTTCTTAATGATGTAATTAGACATGAAGTTTGAGGAGGTTATGGGGCATTCAATGTCATTCTTTTGCACGCTTTGAAAAAGTGATTTAACAAAGAAGTTGTCAACCTCTTCCGGTGTCAATGATGATGCAACCTCTGCAATCAGGTCTGTGATGTGAGTTTTTTCAAGCAGATCACTGACTTGGTTAACTTGCCCCACTTTGGTGGATTCGGTGGGCTCGGTTGTATTGTCGTGAGGTTTAACTTCGTCTTGAGACTCAACTTTATCTTGATTCTTATCCTCTGATTCCTCTTCTGTATCATTCCAAGGATTACAGACTTCAAGTTCTTTTGGAATTTCTATATCCACCAATTTATTCATTTTGAACAATTTATCGTCTAATGTATGGAGTGGGTCGACTGCAACACCTTGGCTGCCAATTACTCGAGTGATACCAGCCAAATCCATTCCTGCTGCACCAACTGCTTTGGGAACCGTTGGATGATCAGTTCCCACAATAGCAACTATAGTATCTTTTTTAATTCTCGAGTCAAAAGGTGGCACTGTTCCTGGAAGCATCAATTGGGCTCCTCCAGAAAGAATCTCAATTACATGTGGATGAGTTTTAACTACTGGTAAAAGCCAAGGGCATCGCCAGCAAGTATACAATGACGGGAACACATCGGAATCTCGACTTTTGAACCACACAGGGGTCTCATTATCATCGAAATAAATTGTTCCTGAATATCCTTGTACACTTTTGAAAACTGCTTGACGTAAAGGTTGAGGTACCAACAGATGCTCGTCCTCTTTAGCAAGCTTCTGCTTCGGAACTTTATATAATTCACAAACATTATCGAGAAATTTCCGTCTTTCAGATGATTTTATGGGTGCAGAGGCCTTCGTTGGTGCATCTTTCTTAAACATTATGAAATGGCTATAATCAATGCGAACGAGTGTAGAAGTGGACTTCTATTCAGCTCTTCTCTTCCACTCTTGCACTTCCTCCCTCTAACCTCTTTTCTGCAGGCTTGAAAATGGACCTGCACACACCACCTTCCCCCACCAGAGATCAAAATCCCAAGTGGCCTGCACACACACCAAACAAATCTCCATAATCCAGGCCAGCGTGTTTAGACGAGACCATCATGGACGACGCTCCTCAGAAGATTGTGACGCGGCCTGAAGCCACGCCGTTGATTACCTTACGGCGAGTGGTGATTTTCATTGTATGCGCCTACACAGCGATATTTGGGATTCCTCTTTGGTTCGGAACCACTGCCATTTACCGTGCTACTCTCCCTCTGGAAGAGATCAATAGTTTAGTAAATGGACTTACCCAAGAAGTTTCGGTGAAGATTCCTGTTGTTTTGACCGGAAATTCACAAATTGATGTATCGGAAACACAACGTGTGGTAAATCGCAAAGTGGCAGAGCTATTCCCTCCATTGGCTGACGTGTGGCAGGTGGAGTTCAAGACGAGCACCGACTCTGCACGGGACTACGTGATAACACTTCAGGAAACTGGTGATTCTAATGTGGGAACGACCACTTCTCTCGTAGATCGGGCAATTTCTGTTAATTACGGGCCTGAAATTGCTGGAAATCCAAGAGCTTTACTGGACCTCGTGGCCATTTCTTTAATTGAGGACGTGTTTATTGAGGAAATACGCTTATTCAATGACTTTGTGAATCAAAAATCCATTTCTAGTTCTGGAGTTAGTGAAGTATTCCCTTACTCCAGAAGGTACAACATTGTGTTTTCCCTTTTCACCGAAGGAGGAAATTCTATTGCTTGGGATATTACCAAGGTCACCGACTCACTTGAACCTCTTTTGCATGAATTGAGCCATATTGCTAATTTTTCGATAACTTCACAGGTTCAATATTACTCCAAATTATCTATTCGACCAGAATATAATGACAAGGCCAAGAGATATGAGATTAATGAAAAAGATCTTTCAACATTCATAAATTTTGGAGACTGGAATTTATTTTCTCATGAATTGACACCAACCATAAATTTTGTTGTATTCTTTGCCGATAGCAATTATGAAAACAAGCCTTTAACCATCAAGGACTCGTCATCAAAATCATTCTTGGTTCCACAGTGGGGTGGAGTATACCTTTTTAACAAAGACAAGCCAATTTTGAAAGGTTCGACTGTGTCGATTACCGAAAGCGAAATCAGCGAGGTGGCCGATGTATTTGTTTCTCAACTTTTCCGTTTATTGGGAATGACTAAAATGCCTAAGTCGCTTCCAATTAAAATAGATACCCTTTCCAGAACCTCAGCAGTGCAAAACCTCAGAAAGTCCTTAGAAAACCTTGTATCGTTAATCAAGTTAACCGAGTCATTGGATCAAATTTCTATCCCTGAGCTCACCAAAGAATCAGTCGAAAGCTCTCTTGAAAGTGCCAAGGCTGCTATTCAATTTTTAAATGGTGGTAATTTCGATGAGGCTGCCACAGCAGCCGCCACCAGTCTTGAAGATTCTAATAAGGCTTTCTTCGATAAAGAAATGGTACAGCAAGCATACTTCCCCCAGGAGCACATGTTGGCAGTCTACTTACCTTTATTGGGTCCCTTAGTTTCAATCATCGCCATTGGAACCATTAGAACGATCAAGGAAATCAAAAATGAAAAGAAAAAATAATCAGTAAATGCATAAAAAGGGGTCACATATAATTACATAGATCAATATAGCTTTAATACGGAAGATAAAAGTATATCTACAGTAAATAATAAAGTAATGCATATTTTAATGCCTTTTTATTGTTGTTTATATTAAACGGTTGCAGCAGTCTCAATATCTCAATCGCGTTTAGCTGCGAAATTTTTCAAATCTCTTCATCTAAGCATGTCTAAATTGATGATAAACACGCTCGGTTTGGGCTCTGTCGGTATTGCCTCCTACTTTTGGGGAAGATCACTGGCTCCAGCTACACCTACTGTTAATGACCCACTGCAAACTCCAACGAAAACCCAAGTTGGAACATACACCAAAGGAGGCTCGATGAGCTCTTTTGATCCAGCCAATATCAGACCTCAGGATTTTTTCAAATATGGATTTCCAGGTCCAAATCACGATATGGGAAATCATAGTGAGTTCATTAGTTGCTATGATAGAAGTACTCGTAATCCATACTGGGTTCTCGAGCATGTGACTGCCGATTCATTAAAGAGAAACGAGGGCGTGGATCGTAAGAAGTCTGTGTTTCGAGAAGACGAGACTATTCCAATGAAATTCAGGGCCCGTTTAAGAGATTACTTCCGCTCAGGGTATGACAGGGGTCATCAGGCGCCCGCTGCAGACGCCAAATTTACTCAAGATGCTATGAACGAAACATTCTTACTCACAAATATTTCCCCACAAGTAGGTGAAGGATTTAATCGTGACTATTGGGCCTTTTTCGAAGATTTCTGCCGAAGACTCGCTTATAAGTACACCGATGTCAGAATCTTGACTGGTCCGCTTTATTTGCCTAAATTGTGTGATGACGACAAGTATAGAGTGACTTATGAGGTCATTGGGTCTCCACCTAACATTGCAGTCCCAACTCATTTTTTTAAGTTGGTGGTTGGTGAAAATAAGGGAAGTGATACAATTTCTGCCGCAGCATTTGTGCTCCCAAATGATAAGATTGACAATAACGTCCCATTGACCGATTTCCAAGTTCCTATTGAGGCGTTGGAAAGGTCTTCAGGTCTTGATCTTTTGCACCAAGTACCTTATCTTAAAAAGAAAGACTTGTGTAGAGAAGTCAAGTGTGAAATCATTGTGAAGGAATATAATCAACAGGTCAAAAATCTTTTACCCGGTAAATGATTACGACTCAGCAAATGAAGAATTGATTACATAGATGATGCATAGAAAATACTAAATTTACCATCATAAAAGGTAGAGGATTGCAAAAAAATAGAATATTTTGTTGCAGCATTGTAGATTTGCTTCGAAAGGTTAACATTATAGCTTCAAAAACCCACATTTTTCCAATCTAGCCTACTATCGCTACATGCATGGATCATTATTGTTCTTTTTTAGAGCTATAAACGAAATGATTCTGATTTTTCGAGCGGAATTGTGAACGGAATTAGAGACATCGTGGGCAATTCGTGCAACAAAGTTACAACTAGTGCTTCAAGTATCCGAATTCTTTCTTCTCTTAGACTTAAAGTCTATTGAAAATATTGATTGTACTGGTGTAGGTAGATGTATACTCATTTAAACTGCTTTTGGGTTAGTAAAATTCGGTTTCCAAAGATGGGCCATATTTGCAATACCCAGATACGTTTAATTACTCGCATGCATAAAATCGAAAGTTAAAAATGAATGTTGCTAATTGTTAATAACACAACCAATTGTACCAATACTGATGCTGTTGTAGATTGGATAGTTATGAGTAAATGTAAGTTTAATTTCCAAAAACTTTTTCGATGGTCGATTCAAACCTAACGAAAGGGTGTAATCATTACCATCCAATTTTTGAATAAAGCGTTAAGAACGGTACTTTTGACTTCAATACAATACCAAATTTTCTACTTGACCAACTAAACCATTGAAAGGATTTCTACTCATAATGACCAGTTGTCTCAAAAGTAATAATTACACTTTTGTATGCACCTAAAGTTAGAACAATTAATGCGGCCCGGATTATAAAGTGCAATTGAATGGCTGCAACTGAAAGTTATATATAATGCATGCGATTCCGAATTTTAGGACAATAATATGAAGTCAGAGATGCTAGCCTTATTGATGGTTGCAATTGTGCCCGTTTTAACCAGTATAATTTTACCTCGGGCTATTGTTACTGTTGACATTCCTGCCTATACTTTTCCTCCAGCTCCGTCTCCAACTTATGCCAGAGCGGTGTCTAAAAAGAACCATACAACTAGCTATGGGCCACACTTTAGTGAAGTTTCGACCTTATTAGACAATTATCTGACCACGACTTGGGGATCATGGGAAAGGAATTCCACGGTAACGATAAGTGATAACAATAGTCCGTTCGGTAATTTTGCATGGACCCAATTATGGGTTGATGCCAAATTTAACGTTTCAAATACCACTGCAATTTACTCAACCACGGTCAGTCCAACTCCTATCCCCTCTTCATCTTTAATTCTACCACCTCCTGATGTCTTTTATTTTGATAAACAGTACCAATTTCCAAAAGGCTTTATCTTTGGAGTTGCAGGGTCGGCAGGACAAATCGAAGGAGCGATATATGAAGAAGGTAAGGGACCATCTCTTATCGAAATGATGGTACAGAGTCCCAATATTGATAATTCAGTTACCAATGAAAACTACTACTTATACAAGCAAGATATTTTACGATTGGCAGCCATGGGTGTAGAGACATATTCTTTCTCCATCCCATGGACTCGTATTCTTCCTTTTGCAGTTAAAGGTTCTCCAATCAATCAATTGGGTCTCGACCATTATAACGATTTAATCGACTTTTGTATCGAAAATGGTATCACTCCGATGGTTACTTTGCACCATTTCGATACTCCTTTAAGATACGTAAAAGGAAAGGGACACGATAATAGCTTTAAGCAGCTTTATGGTGGTCTTGACAATGAGACCTTTGTTAAAGACTTTGTGAACTACGGAAAAATTGTTCTTTCCCACTTCTCTGACCGGGTATCTACATGGGTCACCTTTAATCAACCCTTTTCAGTGGTTGGAAACCCAATTGGTGTCAAAAATGCCCTTTTAGCACATGCACAGCTTTACAAATTTTACCACGAAGAGCTTAAAGCAGGCGGCAAAATGGGTATCAAATTCAGTGCTGGAACTGCATTTCCCTTTGACCCATCTAATCAAACGGACGTTGAAGCTGCTCGAAGGTATCAAGCCTTGACAATTGAGTCATTAGCTAATCCTTTATCTTTGGGTAAGCAGCAGCCGGAAATTTACAGACAAATATTTGCTGATAGTACTGGATTATTATCGAACGAAGAAGTATTAGAAGTTTCCCATACTCTTGATTTTTTTGGCATCGATCCTTACGTATACGTCACTGCTACTGCTGGTAACATTGACGTCGACCAGTGTTTAGGTAATAAATCCAACTCCGCTTGGCCATACTGTTTGCAGCAACTTACATATCAGAAAGATGGCTGGGCAGTTGGTGCTAAGGGTGAAGGTAGATTTGGAACCACTCCTGTACAAATTCGGTCAATGCTTAATTACTTGTGGAGTACGTTCCAAGTGCCGATTATTGTTACTGAATTCGGATTACCTCAATGGGCAGAGTCGGAGAAAACACATACTGATCAATTATTTGATCAGGAAAGATCGATTTATTTTCGGCTGTATTTGGATGCTATTTTAAAGGCAATCCATGTGGACAAAGTTGAAGTAATTGGAGCTACAGCTTGGTCATTTATTGATAATTGGGAGTTTGGATCTTACGCAGAACAATTTGGGTTGCAAGCGGTCAACAGAACCACCCAGGAAAGGTATTACAAAAAAAGCTTCTTTGATTTTGTTCAGTATTATCAGGAGCGTAGAAGCAATTGAAAGAATTTCTATAAATTTGATATTCAATGTACGTAAGTTGACCATAATGTATGTATAAATATTGCGTAATAATTTAAGATCACTGGTAATAATTTTAAGAATATTTCGCGGTAAAATGTCAAATTAAGGTTTATTTTAAGATCCAACAAAATGAATTTAGTTATTGACAGACGAAAGAGTACTTTTGCGGATCCAATGGTCCTTGCATTGAAATGAAAACTAGTACTTGTCATGCAAGGAGGCAAAACTAGCATACATCAGTGATTTTAAAGAATTCTTCTATGAATTTACATATCCCAATTCATACCATTACCGATTGAAAATCTAAACGTAGGCCTTGGTGCTTCAATTGGGTCTCAATATACCAAGAGCCACAAAATTGCCAACGATTTAAATTTTCGCGGAACTCCTCCCAAATCGGCGATTAGGTACGCGTACCAAAAGATTTTATCTCCTGCACACATATCGTAACGGCGCATACGCGCACGTCCCAACATAGCAGACACAAGTGAAGAAGCCTCAGGGCTAAAGGTGGCAAGTCCAACTTTATGAGAATCTAAAGAGAAAAAAGAGATACTTTGGGCTATATTCGAGTATTCCGAGATGCATTATAGATCTAACTGAGTTTTTGCCAGCAAAATGAACGACCAGTATCCATTTACGGAGTTGGTTTGAACGGACCATCGCGGGATGATGGGCTGTTCGTAAAAAGAATTAAAACAAAAATAAAAAAAAATACCAGAAACGAAACCCGACAACAGTAAAATGCAGACAGGCGTGCAGCAGCCCTGGCTGGCCTCCCCACCGACATGATATCAACGTGTTTGATTTTTGGGGAGATTTTAGTATTAGGAAACAATAAGAAATCGAGTAGTTACCACCAAACAGAAATTTACTATGTTACTTAAATCATAAAGTAGTAGAATAAATAAAAAGATATTTATCGATGTAATCCCACCAATTTTATTTGTTTCAATATCCAATTCCGACGACAAAATACCGGATTGGGTTGGGATTTACCCAATGTTGAATCGGAGGTCAAATTATAAGATTGAACTGTACTTTCACAAAAAAAATCCCAAAACCTGTAGCCAGGACGCTATCAGTAATCTCAAACTCCAACTCCGCCCGCCTGTGGCCCTTGCCCTCGCTAGCAATGCCTCACCGCAGATTTAGTTGGCCGCCAACACCCAACAAATAAAATGCTGCAAGAAAAAAATCAGATTCAAAAGAGAAATATTAGAAAAAAAAAAAGCCAGACACCAACCCAAAAGCCCAAAACACCCATCGAGTTGAAATTGAATATATAAAAATTATATAGCATCATATTTAAGAAAAATTGTTGTACATATCGTTTTCACTAGGATTGTATACATTTCGATTGGTTACACCCACCCAATCTTGTTAATAAGATCATTAATTCCTGGTTTTTTATTGAAAATACCAAACCACCCCCCATCTTCGAAGTCTAGTACCACCCAGTGACTTCTGAAACCAGATCTTTCCAACAAGCGTCTTTTAGTCCCTTTTAAATACCATTTTCAACCACTGTTGAAGTGAATCTAAGAGACAAAATCTACAGTTTATTCCAATTACGAAATATTCTCCTGGATCAACCCGATTCATTAAATCGATTATTTAATTCACCATGAGCACAACCCACAGACCATTTTCCATTGCCCATGGCTCCATCGAGCACACTTTGCTTGTACCCGTGACTGATTTCTTCAAGTTTGCCCAATTGAAGGAACAATTCACCAAGTCTTTACCTGAGGCTACTGAAGATCTTGCCGGAGACAACGAACCTTCTAGTCCTGCGGAATTATCTGCTAAATTTTTGGGCTATGTTGCATCTTTTGTTGACCCTAAAATTCCAAGCCAATTTGATGAAGTTTTGAAACTCGTTCTCAATGATTTCGAAACAAGATTTCTTCTGTCGGCTGATGTACATTCTTTTGCTGCTTCATTATTGTCTGATGAAGAAAATCCAACTACTACCACTAAAGTGAAAGAAGTGATCAAATACTATATCGAAGCAGTTATTAACCTGAAGTCTTCCTTCAAAAAGGCAAATTCCGCCCTTTTGAAAAACTCTTTTGCTTCCAATGATGGTAAAGCCAAGATCTTTGCCATTTTTGGTGGTCAAGGTAACACTGATGACTACTTTGAAGAATTGAGAGATATCAACAACATCTACAAGGGATTGGTCTCTGACTTCCTTGATCAAGTCAACGCTAAGTTGTCGACTTTGGTCAAATCCACTGAAGGTACTGATACTGTCTACACTCAAGGATTCAACATTTTGGAATGGCTTCTGTCCCCTGATAAGACCCCATCGCAAGAATACCTTCTTTCTGTTCCAGTGTCTTGTCCTTTGATCTGTGTCATTCAATTGTGTCACTACGCCGTCACTTGTAAAGTTTTGGGACTCACCCCAGGTGAATTCAGAGACCACTTGAGCGGTACCACTGGTCACTCTCAAGGTCTTGTTACTTCAGTCGCCATTGCATCCTCCACCTCTTGGGAATCTTTCTTCCAGAACTCTTTAAAGGCCGTCTCCTTGTTGTTCTACATCGGAACTAGATGTTTGCAAGCCTACCCAAGAACTACCTTGCCTCCAACCATGTTGCAAGACTCTTTGGAAAACGGCGAAGGAAGACCATCTCCTATGTTGTCCGTTAGAGATTTGCTGATTGAAGAAGTTCAGAAATTCATCGATCAAACCAACAAGCACTTGCCAACTGAAAAGCACATTGATATCTCTTTGATCAATGGTGCCCGTAACTTGGTTGTCTCTGGTCCTCCAGAATCCCTTTACGGTTTTAACCTCACTTTGAGAAACAACAAGGCTCCAGCCGGCTTGGACCAGGCTAGAATCCCTTACTCCGAACGTAAATTACGTTTCTCCAACCGTTTCTTGCCAATTTACTCTCCATTCCACTCACACTTGTTGGAACCAGCTAACCAGAGTATCTTGGACGACTTGAGCGAGAATAAAGACATCGAATGGTCTACTTCTGACATCAAGATTCCAGTGTATGACACCTATGATGGAGAAAACTTCCAAAACTACAAGGGCTCTATTGCTGCAAGACTTACTGAGAGCATCACTCAGTTGACTGTCAACTGGGAGAAGGCTACCAACTTCCCATCCACCCACGTTTTGGACTTTGGTCCAGGTGGTGTCTCTGGTTTAGGTGTTTTGACTCACAGAAATAAGGACGGTACTGGATCTCGTATTATCATTGCTGGTACTCTTGGTGCTGAACTGGCCGAAGATGAATACGGATTCAAGCAAGAAATTTTCAATGAAGATGCCGCTTCCTTGAAGTGGGCTGCAAACTGGTTGGAAGAATTCAGACCTAAGTTGATCAAGACCGCTCACGGTAAGGTTTACGTTGACACTAAATTCTCCAGATTGCTCGGAAGAGCACCTCTTATGGTCCCAGGTATGACCCCTACCACCGTCAACCCTGATATTGTTGCTGCCTCAATCAACGCTGGCTACCACATTGAATTGGCCGGAGGTGGTTACTTTTCCGCCCCAATGATGGAAGCCGCTTTGCGTAAGGTTGCCGCCAACACTACTTCTGGTTCTGGTCTTGCTATCAACTTGATCTATGTCAACCCACGTATGTTGCAATGGGGTATTCCAATGATCAAGGGATTGAGAGAAAAGGGATTCCCAATTCAGTCCATGACTATTGGTGCTGGTGTTCCATCTTTGGAAGTCGCCACTGAGTACATTGAAGAATTGGGATTGACTCACTTGGGCTTGAAACCAGGTTCCATTGACGCCATTTCTCAACTGATTGCCATTGCTAAGGCTCACCCAAATTTCCCAATTGTTTTGCAATGGACTGGTGGAAGAGGTGGTGGTCACCACTCCTTCGAGGACTTCCACCAGCCAATTATCCAGATGTATTCCAAGATCAGAAGATGTCCAAACATTGTTTTGATTGCTGGTTCCGGTTTTGGTTCTGACGAGGACACTTACCCATACTTGACTGGATCTTGGTCTCGTGAATTCAACTACCCACCAATGCCATTTGACGGTGTTCTTCTCGGTTCCCGTGTTATGACTGCCAAGGAAGCTCACACTTCTTTGGACGCCAAGAAGCTCATTGCCAGCTGTACTGGTGTTCAAGACTCCAAGTGGGAAAACACTTACAAGAAGCCAACTGGTGGTATCATTACTGTCAGATCTGAAATGGGTGAACCAATTCACAAGATCGCCACCAGAGGTGTTATCTTCTGGAAGGAAATGGATGACACTATTTTCAACTTGCCAAAGAACAAGCTTCTTGATGCCTTGGCAAAGAAGAAGTCTTACATTATCGAAAAGTTGAACAAGGACTACCAAAAGCCTTGGTTCGGTAAGAATGCTAACGGTGTCTGTGACTTGGTTGAAATGACTTACGAAGAGGTTGCCAACAGAATGGTTGAGTTGTTGTACGTCAAGAAGTCTGAACGTTGGATTGATGTTTCACTCAGAAACTTCTACGGTGATTTCTTGAGACGTGTTGAAGAGAGATTCACTACCCAGAAGGGAGTTTCTTTGATTCAAAACTACTCTCAATTGCAAAGTCCATTCGAGCCAACCGTGGAATTTTTCTCTAAGTTCCCATTGGCCAAGGAGCAATTGATCACTCAAGAGGATGCTGATTTCTTCTTGCAATGTTGCACCAGACCAGGACAAAAGCCACCAACCTTCGTTCCAGCCTTGGATGCCAACTTTGAATTCTTCTTCAAGAAGGATTCTCTCTGGCAATCTGAAGACTTGGAGTCTCTCGTTGATGGTGATGTTCAAAGATCTTGTATCTTGCATGGCCCTGTTGCTGCTCAATTTACCAACAAGGTCGACGAGCCAATTGGTGAAATTTTGGACAATATCCACGAAGGTCACATCAGCCGTTTGATCAAGGATGTCTACAATGGTGACGCTTCTTCGATCCCAGTTGTCGAATACTTCGGTGGAAAGGCTCCATCTGCTGCTAAGAAACTCTCCGGAGTTACTGTTGAGAAATCTGGCTCCAAGATCGTTTATAAGATCAACGGCTCTTCTCTTCCAGCTCAAAAGGAATGGTTGGACTTGCTCGCGGGAGAAAAGTTGTCTTGGTTGCAAGCTTTCATTTCCTCTGAAAGAGTTGTCCAAGGGATCAACTTTATTTCCAACCCAGCTCATGATGTCTTGGCCCCAGCCGCAGGTGTCGCCGCTGAACTTGATACTGCCACCTCTACATTGACTGTCTATGAGGCAGAAAAGCCAGTTGTTGAAATCAAGTTGGTTGCTGACGAAAAGATTCAACTTTCTTTGATTGAACATAGAACTGCCGACAAGAAGCCAGTCAGCTTACCATTTTTATTTACCTACAATCCTAAGGATGGTTTTGCTCCAATCTTAGAGGTTATGGAAGGTAGAAACGACAGAATTAAGGCTTTCTACTGGAAATTGTGGTTCGGCTCCGATGTCCCAGTTGACTTGAACATTGACGTTGAAAAAGCAATCCCAGGTGAAGACATCGAAATCACTGCTCAAGAGGTTTCTGAATTCACTCACGCTGTCGGAAACAAATGTGACGCTTTCGTCCCAAGAAAGGGTAAGACCACCTTGGCTCCTATGGATTTCGCTATTGTCATTGGATGGAAGGCTATCATGAAGGCAATCTTCCCTAAGTCTGTTGACGGTGATTTATTGAAATTGGTTCACTTGTCCAATGGTTACCAAATGGTTGTTGGAGCCGAACCTTTGAAGGTCGGTGACAAGGTTTCTTCCAAGGCCGAAATCAAGGCTGTCTTGAACCAAGCTTCTGGTAAATTAGTTGAAGTTGTTGGTACTATTTACAGAGATGGTGCCAAGGTCATGCAAGTTACATCTCAATTCTTGTACCGTGGTGAATACAATGATTACCAAAACACCTTCCAAAAGATCAAGGAGACTCCAATCAAGCTCAGTCTCACCTCCAACAAGGACTTGGCTGTGTTGAAGTCTAAGGAATGGTTCCATTTGGAAAAGGACATTGATTTGTTGAACCAAACTTTAACCTTCCGTGCTCAATCCACCTACAAGTTCAAGTCAGCTGAGATCTACTCCTCTATTAAGACAACTGGTGAGGTTTCTCTTGAATTGCCAACTAATGAAGTTGTCACTATTGGTTCGATTGACTATGAGGCTGGTGTTTCATACGGTAACCCAGTTATTGACTACTTGTCTAGAAATGGTACTACTATCGAACAAGCAGTCAAGTTTGAAAACGTTATTCCTATCTCCTCTGGAGAAGAATTGACTTCCAAGGCACCTGGAACTAACGTTCCTTATGCTCGTGTCTCTGGTGATTACAACCCTATCCACGTTTCCAGAGTTTTTGCCTCCTACGCTAAATTGCCAGGAACCATCACTCATGGTATGTACTCTTCCGCTGCCATTAGATCATTGGTAGAAGAATGGGCAGCCAACAACGTTGCTGTTAGAGTTAGAGCTTTCAAGAGTAACTTCGTGGGAATGGTTTTGCCAAACGACATTCTTCAAACCACCATGGAGCACGTCGGTATGATCAATGGTCGTAAGATTATCAAGGTTCAAACCAAGAATGTTGAATCTGACTCTCTTGTTTTGGACGGTGAAGCAGAGATTGAACAACCTATTTCAACCTTCGTTTTCACTGGTCAAGGTTCCCAAGAGCAAGGTATGGGTATGGACTTGTACAACTCTTCTGAAGTTGCCCGTGCCGTTTGGGACCGTGCTGACACTCACTTTGTTGATAACTATGGTTTCTCCATTCTTGACATCGTTAGAAACAATCCTAACGAGTTGACAGTCCACTTCGGTGGTGCCAAGGGTAGAAAGATCAGAGCCAACTACATCGGAATGATGTTCGAGACCATCGGTGAAGATGGTGCAATTAAGTCTGAAAAGATTTTCAAGGACATTGATCAAACCACCACTTCTTACACCTTTGTGTCTCCTACTGGTTTGTTGTCTGCCACTCAATTCACTCAACCAGCTTTGACTTTGATGGAGAAGGCCTCATACGAGGATATCAGATCCAAGGGTTTGGTTCCATCGGACGTTATGTTTGCTGGTCACTCTTTGGGTGAATACTCTGCTTTGTCTTCATTGGCTAACGTTATGCCAATTGAGTCACTCGTTGATGTTGTTTTCTACCGTGGTATGACCATGCAAGTTGCAGTCCCAAGAGATGAACTCGGAAGATCAAACTATGGTATGTGTGCCGTCAACCCTACCAGAGTCAACCCAACCTTCAACGACTCTGCTTTAAGATTCGTTGTTGATGAAGTTGGTGCACAAACAGGCTGGTTGTTGGAAATTGTCAACTATAACGTTGAGAACACTCAATACGTCACTGCCGGTGACTTGAGAGCTTTGGACACCTTGACCAATGTTTTGAATGTCCTTAAGATCAACAAGATTGATATTGTCAAGTTGCAAGAATCCATGTCTCTCGACCAGGTTCGCGAGCACTTGAAGGATATCATTTCGGAAGTTTCTGAAAAGTCCCTCGCCAAGCCTCAACCAATTGACTTGGAAAGAGGTTTCGCTGTTATTCCATTGAAGGGAATTTCTGTTCCATTCCACTCTTCTTACTTGATGTCTGGTGTTAAGCCATTCCAGAGATTCTTGTGTAAGAAGATCCCTCAATCTTCAATCAAGCCAAAGGACTTGATCGGAAGATACATTCCTAACTTGACTGCCAAGCCATTCCAAGTTACCAAAGAATACTTCCAGGAAGTCTATGAATTGACCGGTTCCGAAAAGATCAAGAACATCATTGACAACTGGGCCACTTATGAATCCAGCTGATCGTGATGCGATTAGTATATGATGATGCCTTTCTCAACACGTGGTACTGTTGTGAAAGTTGTTTCGAATAAAATTGTGTTTAGTCATTGATATGTGGTACTATCAATGACTTAACTGGGTGATTATTAATAAATAGAAAAGATTACAATATTATCAAGGTTTAAAACTTCGAGTAGAACTTTTTTTTTAAGTAGGAATTGCAGATGAGAATACATCAGTGTTGAGGTTTAATGAAAGTTAAATTTATGAAATACTAGACTATATACAACTTAACCCAATCCATGCGCCAAAGGACTAGAAATGTTGACAGGGGTGAATTGTTTAGGCAACGAGACTCTGCTAAAACGAGTCTTCAACCTTTGAAGAACTAAATCGATGTCTAAATGTCTTGTCAAACCAATTTTGGGGATGTTTCCAATGTAGTGGTCGTCGTCTAATTGAACATCCAACGGGTCTTGAATGTGACAACCTGGAGAAAGAGACAATCTGATACTGTGCTTCTTACCAGTAGGAGAGTTTGTATCGCCAGATTCATACAACTCGAAGACAATTTGAGACAAATAATCCAACTCCGGTAAAGCATTTCTTGCAATGAGCATTGGAATCTGAGATCCGTAAAGAACATTGAGCAAGGTATAAATGTGAGACTCCTTAGTGAAGTAGTTAACCATAGCAGCTTGGTCGCCTTTTCTGATGTCTTGAATATCGTTAAGAATTTGCTTAGCAAGTGGGAGAGAAGTCAACAAACCAATGTCCAATTTCTCTTCATCCTTAATACCATACTCTTGTGGACAGACAAAGTCAAAAAGGACCTTCGAAAGTCTGTAAAGCTCACGCAATCTTGCAAAAGTAGGATGGTCGAATGGGTTGGTCGTTTTATGTGTGTTCTTCTCTGTTTCGTCCTGAGTAGCTTCCCGCATAGATCCCTTCAAAACCCAACCAAGGGAACCAGCCGATGCTGGGGTTGGAGAGGTCGCCAAATTTGTAATATTGGCACTTGAAGTACTCTTGGATGGAGAAGCCGACGAAGATGTCAGGTGAGTGGAAGTCTCAGAAGTTGGAATTTTAAAATTGTTCATAGCCAAAATATTAATCGGGTATTCACTGACTAAACCTGAAGAGTTTATAGTGTCTCCAACGGTTTCCTTCAATTTTGTAAGCAAATTTTCATCATTTGGATCATAAGAAAAGATCTTTTCCAAAAACTGTCTGTTATGGAGTGCATCGTATTTCATGGTGTCATACAATTCAGAAATCTTAGAAGGATGTGTCTTTTCAACGGTGGTAAATTCTTGGAAAAGTTTATCCCAGCGTTCTCTGAATAACAATGGGTCTTCGCCGCAACACCAGTTTTCTTGGAACTTGGACACATCTTTGGTTTCAAAGTTGTACTCCATTAACTGCTTATGGAAGCTCATGAGCTCACAAACTCTTTTGATCACAACGAATGGCTGAGGCATTTTGCGTGGCCAGGTAAATTGCAGCGGAGCTTCTGCACCTTGACGAAGCAAAGGCTTCAACTTTTTCTTAACCTTGTCCATGAGATCCTTTGCTGCATTGGAGTCGTCGAGTAAATCCTTACGAATGATCAAAAAGTCATCGGGCAATTTTTCGTTCTCCTCATCAAGACCTAAAAGGCTTTGTGTGTACAAGCTTGCACTCACAATTACTCTTCTTTCTGAGGATGTGAAGACTTTGACGTCGTTCAAAGCTTCACGATTGAGTAAAAGGACGTTTTGACGGGTTTGCTCACCGAAATCATGAGCTTGGAACTTGGCGGAATGTGTTGGCTCACCACCCCATTTCAAAATTAATTGCACTTTTTCAACAATTTCTGGGTTTTCCTTGTTTAAGGTTGGCTTAATTTGGACCTTGGTTCCTGGGAACTCCATTTTCTTTTCTAATGCAACCCTCAATTGGTTCAATTTCTTTGGATCTTCCAAACCCTTCTCTTGAGCAACCTTGACAGTTTCTAATACAACTTGTAAATCGGGAACAGCTCTGATTATGACTTCCTCTTTATGCCCCTTTAAAAGTGATATGAAAACGGGAGACTTGAAAGAGTACTTAAACTTTTGTTTAGGAGTTCTGTCAGCATGTCTAATGACATTGACAAGACCTTTCAATACCCACTTTTGCAGCTTTTCCTCGAATCTATCTTTATGAAGTTGCGATTCTTTAGGAATTTTTTCCTTTAACGCGTCTCTGCATTTTTTGGCTTCCTGGAACATATCATGTAAAATCCGGGCACAAGAATCATAATATGCATTGTTGTCCTTCACGAAAGAAAATCCATTAACGTCGATAACGTAAGACTGCCCATTGACACGAAGTAAATCAAAGCCACAAATGTTCTGCTGAAACATTTGTGAAACTTTACTGGCACATTCAGTCTCTTCTTCACTAAGATCAGTAATATATCTGATTTCCTTTCCATGTGTGTTTCTTCTGACAATACCATCGACGACCGGTGACTTTCTAGTTTCCGCGTGACAGAAATTAGGTCCAACTGTGTAAGCTTTCACATCTTCGAAATTATCCGTATCCAAGAATTTTTCATAGATAAAAGAGCCTTCTGTTCTTGGGCTAGTTAATTCAGGGTCAAACTCGGATGATTTGTTACCAATTTTACGGAAAAGTCTTCTACCACCGCCTCCGGTAGCCTTTGGATAATAAATATAGACATTATGGTCTTCACCATCCACAGGCTTTTCGACAAATGGCTTTTTCAAGATCTTACCATTAATGCATAAGGTGTCCTCATCCAACATTTCCCATTCGGGCTCGTCCTGATGAGTTAAGTCGTACACTTGTTTGTCAGACATTCCAATTTCTTTTAATTTTGCAATTAAGCAGTCTTCCAAGTGTGGACCACCGTCTCTGCTAATTTCCAATCTCTCTGGAGTTGGGACACCAGCAAAGTTCAAGATCGAAAGGACCATTCTTCTATCCCACAAGGTCTTCTGCATTATAAGGTCATTAACAAGGAACGGTTTGCGGAGATTGACATACTGAATAGCTTTCTCCAATGGAAATCCAGTGGAAAAGAAACTGATTAAAAAGTCACATGTAGGCCAATGTTCAATTGATTCATCCAAGATTACTTTATCACCGAAAATGACGGTTTCAAACTCACCTCTTTCAATGAGTCGACTCAAGATTTTTCTACAAGGTTTCAGCATAACCTTGGAGTCCATTGCACATACACCGATCTTACCAATTTTTGGTAAAGGTGGGTATTCATGTGCTGACTTTCGGGAGCCCGTAGAGGTATTGGAAAGGGTCTTCTTAATAGCGGCAAAGCCTTCCAAAATATGAGCAGCACCACTGGATGACGATCTGGACTTTGCGGTGATCTTTTCGTGTTCTTTCAAGGCATCAAGTGTGAGATCACTTGAGGTGACGGCCGACAAATTGGCGCCTGAAATACCATCTTCACTTTCTTGAGCAGATGTCTTAGGTTTGAAAGCTTCTAACATTGGAGTTATTGAGGCAATGGCTTCTTCAGCATCTGGAATGACCAAACCAGGGTCAATACCAGGTGTTTGAGCCGTTGAGGTTTGATTGGACACCTTTATTTTGTTGAGGTACCCACTGGTTGTATTTGCGCTCAACAGAAGTGGTGAGATGGGGATAATAGGTTTCAAAGGTTCCTGATTTGATGAATTTTCGAGTTCCTCCGTCTCAAAAATTGGAATAGGATCGGAATGCAGATTAATAGACATGGTGTAGTTAGTAAACCCGCAGTACGGCAGAAACGTGGGGCGGGTTGTAATAACGACAGAGCAAAAAAATTAGTTAAAAAGCTGATAGCGAAAAAAAAGGATTGCACATGTATGGAAGAATTAAATTATGCACGAATTGGGCGTAATTGTTGGGGAGCGGGACGATAGCAAGACTTAAATATTAAAAAAATTGATAAGTGAAATGTTATGAAAATTGTTAAGCGAATTGTTAGCAATGGTCGTAACATGTTTAAGGGTTATTACGAGAAGTATAGATAAGTGTGATAGGAAATTGGAATATGGAAAATATCCGAACAATAGAATTGAGTATCGAATTTTATGCGAGATTGGTAAGAATTAAAGATGATATTTGCACAGATTAAGTTCAGAAATTACGTAGAGATTAAAAAAGAAGCAATATGGCATACATCCTTAAAGACTAGAGCGGCCGTACATAACATGACCCACCCCACTTCAAGAACAGAATGCTTTAATTTGCTGTCCCAACGCTCCGTTAGTCCAATTTTCATAGGCTGTGAAATTGTCCTGCATCCCAAGTGGATGCATCGTTGGTTGACTACATAAAGCAGACCAGCAAAGACCAGTCTAACTCTCAGTAATCTATTTTGTATTAGATCTAATAATTGTTAAATTGTTTTTGTTTGTTTTTGTCATTGATGAAAATATAACGTGAGGTGGGGGAAGATATCAATAGTGGCTGTGATATTGAACATGACTTTACTCCACAGCTGCTAAACTGTCGAATAAAACACTGATAGATTCACCGAAATGATCTCTTCTGATACATTCGGCAAAAATTGGAGACACGTCAATCACGACCAACTTCTTGTTCTTGGCTTGACGTTCCTTATCTATTGGATAAGTGTTAGTGACCACAATGGTGTCAATGCAAGAAGAAGCATTTAATTCTTCAAGGCACTTGTCGCTAAACACACCGTGTGTACCGACAACATAGACGGCCTTGGCCCCACAGTTGAGTCTTAAGTGTTCTGCAGCAGCGATAAAGCCTTTTGGCTTATCAATCATATCATCCAAGATGATGGCCACTTTGTCCTGGACGTCACCGACAAGGGTAATCAACTTCTCTTCCTCGATAGAAGCCGGTTCATCTTCGTCATCGGAGTTGTTGGCGTCATAGGAGCCGCCAAGCCCTTCACCAGATAAACCCTCAGCTTGATCAGCTGCTGGAGCTGGTGCAATAACCGCAGGTGTGGCATTTGAGTCATCGTCCTCATTGATGACATGTCCTTTAACGATTCTGGCGGTTTGCATTGTTTCCACTATATTTTCCTCTTCCTCATCTTGTACACGAGGCAATGTCTTGGAAGACTTATTAGCCTTTTTGATGTTTCTTCTATAGTTGTCGTGAGTTCTACGACGATCAGTGTGAATCATCGCAAAATTTATCTTCAAAGAGTCGGCAAGAGCTGTAACTCGTTTAGTTCCACCTGGGTTCTTTGATACCATCACTGCATTTTCCCAATCTGGGATGTTGTGACGTATCCAACGAGCTAAAGTTGGGGCTCCGAACAAGTTGTCGACAGGCTTGGTGAAGAAGCCTTGCATTTGCAGAGCATGCAAATCCATAGAGACCACATGGTCAGCACCTGCCATAATGAGCAAGTTGGCCAACATTCTAGCGGTAATGGCACCTCTGTGCTTCTTCATCTTCAGTTGCTTTGAGTAAGGGAACTGTGGGATGACAGCAGTAATTTTCAGAGCAGAACCACCCCTGCAAGCAGAAATTAAGATCAAAAGCTCCATGATATGGTCATTTATCTGAGGAGATCCCGACTGAATTATATAAACGTCTTCATCACGGATGGAGACACCAATTTGAACCGAGGTTTCACCGTTGGAAAACTTTTTGAGGTTGCAAGGAGCAGGTTCAACTCCCAAGCGGTCGCAAACAAGCTTTCCTAATTCTGGGTGGGATGAGCCCACAAATATCTTGCACTTACGCATATCGCCACAGATCGGAGTCCTGATACCGGTAACAGTGGTGAGATTTGGGTTGGATATGGCTGGAGAAGTCAATATGGAAACTTACGAGATGCAATAAAAAATCAGAAATATTTTCTTCAAAATAGGCGTGGGATTACACAAAGCAGGCTCATCGAATCAAGATATGAGTGATAATCAGCAAGGGAATAATGCTGGAGTAATACAGGTAAATTTTTGTTTTTTATATCAAATAAAGCCTACATTGCTAGTATATTGTATTATCGACACTAATATAAACGATACCCATTTTACTTGTTGAAGTTTGTCTCATTCATTCATCTTAGACCCGGGCCCATCTCCACTAATTAAAATTAATTATTCTCTGCACTAATAAAATCTCACTAATTTTAAGGTTATTATTTCCCTCTAAATTTTAATGCTAGTAATTTTACTCGCAAAAATCCCGATGCTTCAATTGTTCTGATAAGAAACCCCGGGCATAATATCATAGTAAGAGGACAATTTATTTGGGAAAAGATTTCTTAATTTCTGAGACATTTGATATTTAAAACGTTTAATTTTGAAAATAAATTTTACAATTACAGTAATATTTCGAATAATATCGATATCAATCAAGTTCAAAATATCTATAATAATTTCAATTCCAAAAATTTATGCCTTTATTAGTCTATTTTTCAATAACAATCCACCAATTGTCCTTTTCATATCCCTCTTTCACTACTTTGCCCCCAGCTCTCACTGCGTTATCATGTAATTCTCCCTTACGGTACAAGTGATAATATCTATACCGAGTAGACTCTTTTTTCTCTTGTTCCAACTTTTCTTGTCGTTTAAGCTCTTCTCTTTCGTATTGTTCTCTTTCCTCACTAGACATCTTCTTTTTATTCACTTTGGCAATCTTAGGCTGCTTCTGTTGTTTGACCCATGGAATAAGAATATCTTGTTCATCACCATCTTTATAACCACGACGCAGCTTTTCCTGCTCCAAAGCCCAACAGTAAACAAGCAATTGTCCACCAGTTCTCAATTTAGATAAAATGTGCCGTATGGCTTCAATTCGTCGATCTTCATTGGCAAAATGATGAATCACTGCAATACTAATAGCATAATCGAATCGTCCCGATGGATGAGGAAGTGAAAGTCCATCTGCAACACCAAGATTGTAACTTGCTTCAAGATCATGAGCACAGTTAATCAAACCTTCCGAACGATCAGTACCGATGGTGAAAAGTTCTTCATTAACTGCCAAATACTTTCCATTTCCACATCCTACATCAAGTCCTATACTATGCTTCGGTCTAGTCTTGAGAAATTCCTCAACCACTGGCCATGGCTTGTATCTTGTCTGCGAAAAATGAGGGGCTATGTCGTTGTATACATCATGAACAAAATTTTGCTCTTGAATAGAAGGCTCGAGTTGCTTTTCTACCGCTATTGATGGGACACCGGCCATTATTTCTTTAAAGTAATTCCCCAGCTGAGTTGATGGCGATGGGCTGCGGCTGCGATTTTTCGCGGAATGTGCAGGCGCAGCTCAAATTGTTCAGAGATCGAGACTGATTTTGTTCCTTAATTCATGAAGGTATGCTTGCAGCGGTATTAAAAGGCGCCTTGGTATCATTTTTGTACACCTTACTGCTTTTCCGATATCTTAAACAGGATGTTCGAGCTCCAGGTGCTGTTTTAAGGCTTCACGTCAGACATGGTGATGAAGGTTTCCTCTTTCCTGATTTGGTTGAAGCAGCACAGCTTCAAATCGATGCAGAGTTAAACTCATTGGGGGTCAACAATTTCACCATTGAATTGACAGATGAATTGGAGAGAAGCAGATATATTCATAGACATTTGAATCTGCTTAGACAAGAACCGTCAATAGAAAGACCACCGCTTGCTGATGACTTATACCTGCTCTTGCTTTTCCGTAGTGATGAAGACTTTGTCGGAGTCGACCCGGAATATTTGAGAGGATACTTGTTCTATACACTTCAAACGATACATCTGAATGACTTGCCCTTCTATTTAGCTCAAGCAGTTGTGCATCATATATTCAATAACGAATTGAAATTATTTATAGATGGTTGCAGCCTGTTGCAACACGTGGGACTTGAAAAGGTCACAATGGCATTTTATGAGGTCGGGAAGACGACAAGTGCCAGTGAAGATCTTGATTTGGTGATCGATGAGGTATTCCTACCATTCAAAAAGAACTTTGATAGCTACGTGGATGTGCAACTTTTGGATTCAGCGGGCCTGAATTCAGATGTGGATTGTGCGTACACCACAGATCCTTATTTCGAAAGCGACCTGGTGGTCCTTTTGAAATCTAAAAAAGATTACTATATGCATATGGAAAGATGTACACTTAAAGTGGAGCGGTTTTTGGGAATACCAGAGCACCCAAATAATAACTTGCCCATGCGACTTCAGCTGGTAATGCGATGTCTCAGTGTTCTTTCTGGAAACGACATTTTAGTGGATAAGGATATCAATCCGAAAAAAATTGGTGAGATCGTACCACTGCAATCTCAAACTATTTCTAAGGCAGCCATTGATGCGTATATGTATGAGTATCGGTGGTTTTTGCTTGGTCTTGCATTAATTCTTGTGTAAATTTATAAACATTATTTTTGAACGGTCACATGTATTTTAGTAGGAATAGTATGATTACGAAGTGATATTTTAAAGAGTTTGCCAAAATGTAGAAGCTCTTTATAACTGGTAATCCCTAATAACTTAATCCAACTTTCTCTCATTCAAAATTAATGAAGCCCTTCTTCTTCCCCAGGCCAAAATTTTGGTCAAGTGTGCGCACCGATTTACTTTTCCAACATCATGTCAGACGAAGAAAACGGCCATTCCAGTGACGTCAGTTTGGACGAAGAGGACGAAGAGTTGATATGGAGAGTGTTTTATGGAGATCTTGAAAAGAGGCAGAGGTCGAATAACCCTGGAATGCCACTGTCGGATGATGAACCAGCTGGCCTGGATGACTCGGTCAGTGATGTTTCAGATGTGGATGACCCCGAGCTTGTAGCAAAGTACAAGGAGCTCAAAAGTACTCAGAGAGGAAAAAAAAGGGATGCCAACGGTAAGGTTTACAATCGTTCAGCAGTAGAGCCTACGGAACTCCCAGATGAAGAAAAGAAACGACTTCTCATCGCCTCTTTTACCGAAAACCAAATGGATCGATTTGAACTGTATCGACGTATGAGAGTAAACAAACCAGGAGTCAAAAGAGTCTGCAGTTCTGTATTGGGCCACCTGGTTGGCCAAACGATGCTGGTAGTGCTAGCTGGTTTACTGAAACTGTTTTTGGGGGAGATAATCACCAGAGCATATGAAGTTCAGGAGAAAGACTTCAAAGCGCGATTGATCAATGATATCGATGCCAAAAAGAAACAGAAACAGCAAGCATTAAAGGATATGAGTGCAGGGAAATCTGTAGGTGTTGATAGTACTCATTTGCAATACCTCGGAGATAGAGAAGTGCCTTTGCAACCCGAACATATCCGTGAAGCCTACAGATTATATCGCTTAGAGAATAGTGGTAATTTGAGTGACAAATGGAGAGGAGAGGGTGACGCCGACGGCAAATTCTTCAGGTAGGAGCCAAACTGACAGAAGATCATAAACCATGAAAAAAATTGTATATATAGACAATTAAAGAGGGAAGGCTCTGCCAATACCATAATACATTAAATCCACATATTTAAATAAGAATGTCTATTTTTTTTCAATAAATACTTCTACTAATTGCTGATATAATCCATGAGCTCCCGCAAAATATCCTCCAACAGAGTATAGAATGCACAGTAATCATTGATATCAACAAAATTGTTACGTAAATCATAATATATCTTCTCCTTCATCTGAAGCAACTCGGTTTCACGTACTTGATTGGTTTCGTACAACTTCATAAGCACCAAGGCATTATTATTGGCAAGTTCTCGGTTATTTTCATTATGAGCATCACGAGTAAGTTGATGACGAGCCCTTTTGGACACAGGTTGAGGTACGTCCATGACATTGAATAACTCACTCATATTTAGATATCCCGTGACCTGATAATCGAAAAATTCCACTCTAGCTCCATTTTGCAGATCAGTAAGCTGATTAATGATGTTTATAATGTTGTACTTTTTCAACATAAATTCCCAGGTCAAATTAGCCAACAGCAACATCCGCTTGTACTTCTCGTTCTTAAACCATTTACGGTTCAAAATGAATAAAGCTTTGTTGATGAGCTTAACGTAGATACTCAACTCCAGAACCGTCATAAATTCGTACTTAAATTTGACCGTTATTACAATGAACATCAAAATAATCAGATCAAGAGGGATTGTACGCTTGACGTACCAATTGTACTTGCCGAATTTAATGAAGTCATTATACTTGAGGAAGTCATTTAAATTATGCAAAATCAGCGGTATGAGATTATTGTGCAAGTTTTCATACGTGAAGTTGTTGTCTTGCAGAAACTTTAATTGCAGTATTGTCAGTCGGTCAAAGTTAGCGATAATATTTGACTCCAAGAGCAGCGCAAATGTGTCTTCGTATTGTGATAAAGAAAGACCCAGTGATTTATTTGCATGCATAATTGCAACGTCTTCGTTAGGTGATGAGCTGCTACTCTTTCCATGGGAACTCGGATCACCCATTTTTGAGAAACTAGACTTACGCTCATTATTTTTGACTCCACCAGAGCCCATGAGAATTTTCTTGTGCAAGAGCATGAGCGCCCTGTCAACGTATGACCAACTATGATTCTTGATAAAATTGACCAAATTCATCTCTTGCACTGAAGCTGGTGGGTGTACTCTATAGTTCTCAGCAATTTTATCCATCGCTTCATGAACGTATTCAAACAAGTCCTCAATTTTAGTTTTAATTAAATTGGTGTCTTCTGGTGTAATGTCAGTGGTAACTCCGTGCAATTGATATACCAAATCTGAAAGGATTCGATCATATTTAAACTTGACTCTCAATGAAAGTACCCCAATATTTAATCTCTGCAGATCGCCACTACCATCGGCCACTGGTTCCATTTCGCTCGGCATAAGCACGTTGAAATCCTCATATTTACATACCGGTTGTAAGCAAAAATTATGTGAAGTCAAAGCATCAAGCCCAAAAATTGTCCACCAAAGCATTCTTCGAAACTTAACAACTTTCCAATCAGTTATCCGAAGAGTCAATGTTGGATCCTTATGCATATGTAAGAACTTAGCATACCGAATAATTTGCAGCATTTCCATGGTCAGGGGGTTAGGCAGGGTCAGCTGGATCATGACATTACCCAAAAGTAAGGGTATTGTCTTGAGTCCATGGGGGTAGTTATAGTACTGACAAATCATATTGAATGCTTTGAGATACATATTAATGTCTTCATTCAACAACAAGTTGTCGTACTCTTCAAACTCTGAAATGGTTGCAGCATATAAGACGGGAAAATAAAGGGTGAAAAATTGAAGATCTTCCAGATGATGAATAGTTCTTCCCAGCAGCAGCAGCAGCAGACCTCCAGGGCTATCTGGCAGATGGCGGCTGGTTCTACGATCCCAAAATTTTGCGTGCTCGATGATGAATTCCTCCAAATTACACATTATTGGCAATAAAATATGAACCAGGTTAACGTAACGGTCGACAAGTTCATGCAGTCGTTCTCTGGTACGGGGCATACTTTTGGAAAGCTCCTCTAAAAGTTGCTTATTGTTATAATTCGTGTTTGTTCCATACAAATAATTGATAGTAGTTTCCGGATTGGAGGGAAATCCTGTAAGGGAATTTTGAAGAGTTGGGTGCTCACCCAGTTGCTGAAGATGTTTTTGTTGTTGTTGTTGTTGCTGTTGTTGTTGCTGTTGCTGTTGAATGGTGTCTTTCTTTTTCATGAGAGTATTAATAGTCGATGTAGTAATAGCTGGAGTTTGACCGGGTGGAGTTCCCGAACCCATAAAGTTCAGGAAATTGATTGGTGATTGAATACTATCACCAGCAAATGCAAAAGAAGACATATTGAATGCGTATGCATCTTCAGACGAGGCGAATGGAGAATTGAAGTAGTTATTGGTGATATTTTGAGTAGAATGAACTCCTGAATGATGCAAGTATGGTTTCTGTTTGACGATAGTCCCTCCATGAAGCGTGGAAGATTCCAAGTCAACTGTTGACATTTTGTTGACGCTTCTAGCTTCTTCATTTTCAGATCTCTCTCCAGGATTATTCAAGGGTTGTTGACCAAATGAGCCGTTTAAAATGTTCTCGTGACTTCCAGGCAGACCAAGTCCTTCTGTCTTGACTTCTGCAAACAGACCGTTGTCGAAAAATTTGTCTGGCAATTCCTTCGACAGTGGTGATAAAGGAGGAGAAGTATCTGGGGATGCCAAGCTTAAAACGGGATTATTATAGTTTGATGAAACTGAACCATTTCTTCCCAGATCCGCAGAATTTGAGTCGGTGGAAAATGTTGAAGACATACTAGTACCTATTTGGCTTGGAGATGATCTCTTCTTTCCGCCTCGAGAAACCCTTTCATTGGCAAAATATTTGCATTCCAAACCCAACTTCGTGCAATTATTACAGACCGGCTGTACTCTTGAACACTTAATTTTCTTAGAGTGACAATATATACAGCTTAAAATTTTCCGTTGACGGGTTTTCTGAACTTTCATGACCTTCCCGTCGGCAAGTACTTTTACGTGATTGTTTGCGGACTGAGCCAGGTCATCGAGGATAGTTGAAGACATTATAACCGCGTCTGTATCGGTACAAGATGGTTTTAATTAATAAAAGGTACCAAGATATCAAAGATTTAACACGAGCACGGTAAAATGCCAAACTTTGCAGATCTTACACCACAAGTATCGGTGTAAGCTCCGGTGTTAAAGGAAGAATAAACTCGGAGGTAGCTCGCTTAATGAAAGAGCTGGAGTATGGATGGATCAAGCACGTGGGTTGAGACTGAAGCAGTGATGTACTAACTGGCTATGATATCTATGCTAGTGTTTGCAAGAAGTGCAAATCAAATGGTAGGTGCAAAATGTTGATCAGAAAAATTTCCTTGGTTAGTTCTGGCTTTCTTTCGGTGTGGGGGAATCTGAACTCTAAAGCTTTCTTTTAGTTTGAGACAGGTTTAATTTTTGATTATTTCCCAATTTAACCACCTACAGCTTAAAGCGGAGATTACAACATGAAAAGATGACATTAAATGCCAAATATTTGAGCGTTGGCATTAAAGTCGGCTCGGACAGCGGGATATCACTAATATTAGATTTGATTAACAAAGGTAAGACATTCAGGTAATAAATCTCTCTTATTGCCTGTGCGTATACTTAATAGTGCAAAAAAAATACTTCGTTGCAGATGGATTTTTTTTGCATAACATTTACGAATACATAAATCTTTAGACGTTCCTTAGTGCAAAAGAGGACCTTACCCCATTGATTAGAGAACAGGAAAGCCGTTCAGGTGGCCGTTTATGCGTTTAATGAAATGAAATTTTAATATCTTTTACAACGAAATCTCCCCTTACCTTCGACTGGCCGTGAGGGGTAGGTTAAACGAATGTCACATTTCTTTATAACTTGATTTTTCTGTGCGAGGTCCCCCCAAAATTCTTATAATAGGCTTTTTTTGTGGGGCACAGCACACGAGAATGGAGATAACCGCAAAAATTTTCGCAGATCGCTCGGGTTTAAGGAGATCTAACTCTCTTAAAGATTGTTTCCAATTGTCAGTTTTTCAGATTCTAATACATATCAAGGAACCGTGATTAGCTTGAGTGCATACCCGCGATGCTTTAACTGTTTCTCGGAATAACAAACAATTAAGTTTACTAATTCTACCTAATTATAATTCATAGAATTAAAACATTCGCTAGCATATTTTTCTTCGTCCAATATTTTGTGCCCGTGCCCCCCAAGCAGTTTAATCACGGTTATCGGATTTAGAAGATAGTCCGACCCGAGCGAAAAAAAATATAAAATTTTGAAATGTAAAAAAAACTCCGCGACGGGGAATTGAACCCCGGTCTACCACGCGACAAGCGGTAATTCTAGCCACTAAACTATCACGGACTTTGATATCTTCAACTGAAGTTAAATCCACTAAATCATTTAAGCTAGGAGATATGACCAAAAACGAATGAACACCATCATATGTCATTTAGACGTCGACTCTGCTCTTTTATATTTATAAACAGCTAGCTACCAGAAATCTTCCAAGAATATATTCTACATGTTTCGTTCAAATTATTTTGTTTGAATAAATATGTATAAGTAAATTAATGTCGCTTGTAATCGCTTGTAAGAAATAAAGTAAAGCCTATGCCCAAACCTCGAGCTGCTCGAAATAGTCCACTCTTTTTCCAGGACGGTAGTCTAAATGTCGAACAACAGATCTTCTTAAATCGTCAACTACAGCTGGATGGCCACATGTTACGAAGCAAGTCGAACCTGCCGACTCAGCTATTTCCTGTTTAACAATGTTTTCAATATCTGGTCTTTTTTCGTGAAATTCGATATGATTGAGCTCCTCTATTGCTAAGGGAACTAAAGAGCTATCATTGGATATAACCAGAACTGCAGTATCATAGTCATCCTTTTCCTTTGTGTATTCTTTTTCTCCCTTCGCTTTATCTTCAGGGTTCAGTTCTAGAACGGTAATATCAGACATCCAGTCGCTGCTCCAATTTTCATACAGCAGGAAAATCATGTCAATTTCATCAAATACATCTTTCAACAATGGTCTTGTTACATATATGATACATTTGACTCTGGTTTTCCTCAATTCCACCAATTCCTTGAAAAATGATTTGACTGAGTCATAGTCCCGAATAACCCAGTACAACTTCAACATCTGATTTTCCTTGGTCTTAGAACGAACAGCTAAATTCAATGCCTCTGAATACATTCCAGGAATCCCATTCCCCGTTGCTATGAACACAGCATTGTCATAATTCTGTGAAGGTGAGGTCTCTCCATATGGCCCTTCCACAGCGACTCTGATTTGAATGGTATTTCCTGGACTATTTGCAATCTTCCTATGAAGACTATGAGTGACACCACCTTTGATTTTACAATAGAAAATCACGGAGTCCTCCACTTCTGAATAAGTACTGGTATAAAATGTGAACGGATGTGATTGCCAAAAATATCCAGGCTCCAAAAAGTAGACAAATCCAAATCCACCAGCCACTGGTTTCCAATACTTGGGCTTTGGTACAACGATTTTCAATGCTTCATCTTCAAGTAATGTCACGTTTGCTAATGGTGCCCCAAAAAGTGAAAGTCTTATGATACGAGCAATTCTGTCGAATACCCAAATTGCACTAGCACACCAGAAAAACCAAACGTACCCGAAATCATCAACATGAATCCAACTTCCAGCGATGAATCCCACTGCCATGAGGATATGTGTGATCAAGAATATTTCATACCATCGCCTTCTCAAAAAAAGCATACCTTGAATCATTATAATTGCTCCACAAACGGTTGCAAGACCCGCACCAAAAAAATTGATGGTTTTGGATTGATGTTTGTAAAAGACACCCAAGGCAAAAGATACCGTGATTCCATGAACGGCAACTAGAAGGAGGATCATTCTTGCAAGCCATCTATGGTACATCATAAATGTAGAATAATGAAGTCCAGTTATCCATTGCAAAAAATTGTTTCTTCCAGAGAACAAAATTAGTAATGGAACCAAAACGGTGGCAGTAATTCCTGTGCGATCAGATATGTATCTGGCTAATGCTTGACCTTTTGAAGTGTATCTAGGGTCATTGTAGCCTGTGTGAATATCGAAAATATTAAAAAGAATTGTCAATATGTAAAAAAGGCCAATAATTATGGTTTCTTTCCTTGAGGGTATCAAAGCCTGAATGATAACGAAAAAACTTCTATCACTTGTTTTGCTTTTAGATTTTGTGGCGGGAAGTGTTACGTGCCTTCTGAAAAAGTTAACGTATTTCCCCGTCAAACCTGCGATAATCTTTGGGAAGCACCTTTTTGACCAAAATGAAACGGCTTCAATAAAAAACACCAAGCCCCAAAAGGCCAATAAGGCAGAGCCATATATTAAACTTCTATCAAAATTACCATAAAGACGATTGGAAGACTCTTCATAATATCTGATAACAGTGTTGTTAAGAACAAGTGGAGTGTCTATTTTGACATCTTTCGAAAACCCCTCTATTTGATCAACCCGCTTTCCAAACTTCGTATAATTCTGGTACGCGTTTTGAAGATTTTCCAACGTCAATGTGACATGTGCTTTTTTTTTGCAATACTTAAAAAATTGCTTTGGTACTTTTGTTGGGGCTTCACCATAGTTCATACAGCCAACAAGGGTAGCCAATGAAGCAGGGTTGGTACAAGGGCATGCCCAGCATGCTTTATTGTCGTCTTTCAATGACCCCCCAGCCGAATCGTCGCTACAAAAAATTGCAGTCGCATCCATTAAGCGAGAACATGCGTCAACCATTACGAGATCGCCGTATATCTGATATGGAGTAGCATTTTTGGCTGAGGTAAAGCTGATGGACAAAAACAATATAGCCACTGAGATCAATCTCATATTGGTCGGTGTTTGAACCGGGGACAGGGAGGTAATTTATACTTATTGATTCATGGTTCGATTGGAAAGTCACTAAGCGAACTTTTCTCATGCGGCTATATGTACCGAAATGCATGATTTAGGCACCGATGCAGCCGAAATAAGAGTTGCGGTAGGACGTACGTTAGGCAACATGGTGTCCTGCAACGCCGTATTGTTTTCGCGTTCTATAATAAGTATCTTTACAACTATTTCAACGTTCGCTGAGGCCAAACCTTGCATGAACCTTCCCCTTTTGGTCTGGAGCCAAATAATAGGTACGTCCAGGTTTGATATTACGAAGTGCAACCACATGCCGGGAACCTATTTAGATCAATTATCATACCCATTTGGGAGATGTTGTTTACGCGTACGCCAAAGGTTTGGTGTTTTCGGACTTATGTGGTGGCTTGATATACATTTGTTCGGAAGAATACAAGAATACGAATCGGATCATTACAGTTTTAAGCGAATTTAGGTGATAAAATTTATTTTTAAGTGGTTGATTAGGTGTTCAAATATTATTGAATTTCTTAGACATGTCCCCACATGTAGTTTCAAATGTCCATATACCTATTAATTCTTTTGCTTCTAACCTAACTCAATGTAAAAGGTAAGATAATCATGGGTTTGCTTTCTTGTTTTCCGAGATTTTGGTCTTAAAAAGGCAAAACACTCACATTGGCAATTTAGCATGTCATTACTTAACTTTAAAAGAAAGACATGTTTGATTGATCAGTGTATGTAATGAGGATATTTTTCTAAGATGTGTATTTTTTAGACTGACCACGCCAATATTCAGTCTTCGTCAAACCTCATTGCTGCCCCATAAAATATTTTTTTAACGCAAATTTATGTTTAAAACACGAATTCGCATACGTTATGATTTGGTGCAGAAATAATGTGATGAATTATCCTGAAAGGTCGCGCAAATGTGGTCTATATTGAGATGCCCGGATAAAGTACAAGATTGTAGAAATTCGATTCAATTTTTATTAAAAAGTTTTGAAGAGAGTTGATCTATATCAACTTTCAACCTAGATGCTTTTAAAAATTATTTTATCTCGCCAATGTCCAAAACTAAGTATCTGTTTGTTGACGACTCAAATTTAAGCCAAGCCTGTTTGTTTAATGTAAAGTTAAAACGTTCTGCACGATATTCGATATGAGGCGAGAGAATCAGGCGGGTGCTTCGTTGACGTGAGTCCACGCACAGAATTTCATTCAACAGTTTACCGGTTAAACAATTTCACGAAGAGAAAATAAGTTACATGCGGGGGAAGGTAATATGTTTATGGAAAGGCATATGAAAATCAAAGCAATGCGGCTGCGATGCCGGCAACAACAACTAAGCATGAAGTGATTTTCACCGATCCAGTTGATTTCGATGACTGTGATGATTGTTGACTGGAACTGGTAGTAGTGGATGTTGAATCACTGGTAGTATCATCGGATGCGTCAGTGTCAGATACAAGATCCAATCTTGACGCCCAGGGCAAGTGAGAGGCAAAGGCCTCTAAAGAAGTTACATCAAGTGAGTTTTCCAGAAGAAGCGACGCGAAGTTTGAACCACTGTAAGTTCTTGCCTCATTAGCTAAGGAAAGGATGTTTGAAGGGATGCTTCCAGTGATGTAATATGCAATGTAATCATCCTTGTGGGATTTGATATCCTGGACAAGGTTAGTTACAAACAGCTCTTCAGCTGCATCTAATGAAGTTGCGCTAGCTGCACATATCAACGTAATCAAGTAAATTAACAAATTCATAACGCTGGGCTTTGGTTGCGATAGATGATTGTGGTCTCTTTAAATCGCACCGAGCCTTCTATTTTTATATATATTCATGATGAGGCTGTGGCAGTTTGAGCACTGGCAATTTAAAATTCATCATCAACTGCCAAGAGTAAAAGTGTCAAGAAAGAGGCTTGTTAGTAGTGATTAGTTGAGGAATCATTGCTGTTGACTTCATTTTGACCATAAGAACTTATCAAAACTTATCTTTCTAGGTTTTTGACCTTCTGCGCAGATTCGCCATTGATCGTTTTGCCCGCAGCATGGATCAGCCTTACAGTAGCCTGGGCGAGTCTACGTAATCTGTCTCTCTTTTTTTTTTTTTTTGATAGGCGTACTGCAACCTTAATTATTTTGTTAAGAGATGGCTATTGTCAAGCAGGATAATGTTTAAGAGGGCCTATTGTTCTACTTTCAATTACATTTCTACTTTCTTCTTTTACAAACTTATAACTTCAACACATATACTATTTGCTTAATCAAAAAAATAATAATCAGAGGTTGTTCTTGCAGCAAGCTGCCTTGGTCTCATTGCTCTTAACTAGCACGGACTTGTTGAAAGTTTGGGATGCTTGCGGCAAGTCAAGTGCTGGATTCTTGGTGAAAAAATTGAATGGGTGGAGATTGATCTGGTGGGTTTCAACAGGCATGACTGGGAAATCCTCGGCTCTTGGAATATGAGTGAATCCTAAAGTAGCCCAAACCACAATGTCCTCATTTCTGACATCATCATCACCATTAGCGTATTCAGTGATACCGGTATCACGTTGAGATTGGTTAGTGAATTCACCTGCAGCAAATAATTGATGATCCTGGTATTTAGTGACCCAAAGAGCTTCGGTGGCATACTTGGCTCTCTTAACATTAAATGATTGCTCATCTGCAAGGATCATTTGTCTTGGTGGTACAATAACCTTATATCCAACTGGGGTCTTAGTAGTCAGATTGATCACGTTTTCGTTGATAATCTTGTAAGATCTGGAGGTGAAAGGTGATTGAGCCACTGAGCCTGACTTCTCAACAAACTTACGCTCAGTAACGAAACCAATACCGTAAGGATTAAAATCATCTCTTGGCATCTTGACAACATCGTCGTAAACTACAGAATTGGAGTGGCCATCAATGGCTGGGTCAATTCTGAAGGACAAAATGTGTTGATGGTAAGCAGCCATGACATTAGGTCCAACGATAGTTCCCCATGGGACTTTAACATTTTCGTCAATAGGCATTGTAGATAAAATACCAGTGGCTCTGGTTTCGATGTCAATACCACCATCGGTGACGAACTTAACGTTAATGATGTATTCGTAATTGGCTACGGTAGCAATAGTCTGAACAACAAATTCACGCTTTCTAGCAACCACAGCATTTTGAGTTCTGTAGTTGACATGTTTGTATAACAAACCATTATCCTGCTCATGCATACAGATGGTATTTGGAATCACAAACGGTTCACCATTGGCATGAATACCATGACCGTCCATGTAATGAATGTAGCCCAAACAATCACAGCCCAAATTCAAGTGGTTACCGTTGACACCGAATCCACAGTCACCTAGATCAAAAGCCTGCTTTCTGTGATATGGGGCTCGAGGATCACCATAAGGAACAGTCATTTCAGAAAGAGAAATTCTGTAGAAGACTTGTCTGCCCTTGAACAGAGCATCATAAATTACAAAGCCTTCTCTAGCCGAACTGGAAACTCTAAATTCCCAGCCCTGCCATTTAACCTTACCACCTTCAACAGAAAATGAAGGACCCTCTGGTTGACTAATGATCAATGGCTTGACTATACGAGCATTGACGTCTTCACCATTCAAATCTGGATGATATTCAACGGCTGGTACTTCTTGCCATGGTTGGGTTGGAACGGTTGTAGCATCGAATCCGGCAGCCAAGTAGTCAATTCTAACGAATTTTTTGGAGAAAGCTTCAAACACAGGAGAGAATTTTAATGGGAGAGAATAATGGTTGGACTCGGTATGACCATTTCCAGCCAAAACGTACATAAAGAACTGAACCAAGGGTCTTCTTTCATTTGGATCATCAGTGGCATAAATCCATGGGTCATTTCTAACAGTGTAACCCTTTGGAAGTTTCAATTTTTCAATTTCGGCCTTGACAATTGGATGATTATTACAATAGTCTTCTAATTCCATCATGTCATCAGGAAGGAAGGGGCCGACAGTCCCGGCAGGAAGCTCCTGCTTGGTAATAATGTGGCCAATAGTTACATTAACCAAAGCCTTGTGAAATCTATCAGTGTCAATGTAGTAGTAACAGTAAAAGATTCTTGGGATAACTGGTAATTTTTGACCATACTTTTCAGCCTCAAGGTACTTTTTCATGTCCTTCTTCGGTGGATCGAGCTTATCAATTTGTACAAAATGCACATTGGCCAGAGCTGGATAGGCATCTTTGACCAACTTTGAGGCAGCTCTGACCTCGAAGTCTTTGGCGGAGTCGAATGGGTGGATTCTCATTTTCTTAATCCTATAAAGTTGATCGAATTGAATAGATGGAAGTAAGCTTATCGTCTTATATTAATCAGTTGAGATAATCGAATTACCTGATCCAGATAGGCGCTGCATGCCGCAGGTAACTTCCAAAAGGGGCACCTGCACGCGAAAAAAAAAGAGTATGGTAAAATTAGGTGCCATTTTGATGAAATGGTATGATTAAGTCAGTAAAGGATGATGAATAATGAGCAGAGTTTAGGATGATGTTGTAGCAGGTCTTTATATATATTTGTAAATTAATTTGGCATTTATAGCCTTTTGAAAAATTAAAATACAGTAGACCACCGGCTTCCTCTCATACCATATCTGTTATATCAAGGCATCTAACCGCCAGATTTGCAAATAGATTATCTTACATATCGGGTTTTTCCTCAGGTGCTGTCGCCTATAGTACTAGGATAGTCAAAATATAAAGGTAAAGGTATACTCAAAAGAAGTCCAAATTAGTCATACCTTGAATGATAACAACTTGTCAATAATTAAGAAGGATTCAAAATTTACAATATTATTACCAAGATATTCAAAATGTCTGCGGCAGCTGAATTTTCATTAGTAAGAATAAATTAATAGAGCCATTTGGGTAGTTACTTAAATATTAGACCTTCAAAAAATTTGAAATGCTTGACACTCCACCACGCTTTACAGCTCTGGGCTGGTGTAATAGAGATATATTTTGAGGGATTGTCAAAACTTTGCGAATTCTAACCACTGGTGGTGAGTAATTCATCGATAGGGTGTGGGTATAAATTAAATCGTACCCATATTAATGATTTTCAGAAGTATCAAATTGCCGTATCTACTAATACTACACCTTTAAACTATATGTCATCATCTTCGTAACTGAACTATTTGGTAGCTGAGCCGACTTTCAACTTTGTGTGAGGGTTGACTATCTCTATGGCCTTCTTGGTGCGAGGGGTCCGTGGTCGGGGCAGCTGTGAAGGGACAACCGGTGACCCTGGCACATGTCCAAAAGCTTCCTTTGGCAGGAACACTGTTGCAGTGTATGGATTGAACTTTTTGGAAGCGCTGTGTATATCGTAATGTTCAGGGATTTCAGGACAGAATTCCAAGTCGTCTTCAGCGTCGAAACTCTTCAGCAAGTAGTATCTTAGTCTGGGATTATGGTACAGGAAGTTCAGACCACTACTACTGTTGCTGTTAATCAGAAAGCCGCCCAACAGCAGCAGGGTGCTACTGGTACTGCTTCCAGAGTCATTAAACAACTGGTTGGGGAACGTGGGGGATGCAGAAATCCCATTGTAGATGTTGCCGTTACTATTTGCGTTGATTGATTCGTGAAGTTTATGGTTGCTCATTTGTATATCTCTGATGGAGGGGGGCAGATGGCCGAAGTATTGGTTGGGGGGCATCTTAAACGTTCTAATATCACCATTTGCTAGCAAACTGATAAAATGAACTGCTTTGTGCTCCAAAGTATGGCTCAAGTAGCTTATTTATGCGTGATAAGGGAGATCGCACTTTTAAATAATTAAGGGAGGTGCATTTTCCTAGATGAAAGCGATTATGTAACGGAGTCACACATAAAAGCGTGACATCATTTTGAGCGCGCTGGGCCAACAACCAAGAAGGGTTCTGGAACTGCAAAAGAAGGTACTGATTTATTAATTAAAGAAATAGTCAAGAGTGAATAACCAGCTGTTTTCTAAAACTGCTACATCTCATTAAGTTTCAAACGACTTATACGAGTTATTGGTGTTGTTGTTGTTATTTTAAGCGGGGCGTATAAAGTTGAGTTCCCTTGCCAAAGTTGTTTCTTTTTTGTTCGCTGGGCTTTTCTTTTTTTTTTAGAAAGTCGTGCGCGTACCTGCTGGTTCCAGACTACTAAAAACTACCAAACTTGAATCAACCAGCATAAGTTTCTATGGTACGACATTGCATAAGCTATGAAAGTCAACTAAATTGATGTTCGTGTAAGGTAATTTGATTATCATCTTTTGTTTGTTTTTCAAACGAAATTTTTTTAATAGATTATTTTGTTTCTTCTCGGACCCTTTAATCGCTCTTGCATTATCGGCATGCATTATTAGTACAGATCGTTTTGGTGATAACGGCGAGCATAGCAGTTCAAATACGCAACCAAATTCAGCTTGTGACATATTTTGCAATAATTCTGTATCATAGTCATCTTCGCCATTAAATCCATTGAATGCATAAGTCTTTGAAATAATCTTCTCCCATTCACTCGTATGTTTTTCGTATTCTTTACCGTATGGTATGGTCCCTGAGCCAATATTAGAAGTGAGCTCGCAATTTTGATTCATCGGTCCACAACCAAAACTTTCGTCTGATGAGATTTCGTTATTCATGAAACTTGCAACAACATCTCTTTGGAATTCACTATAACTCATTGTCTTGATCGATCTTATACAATTAAGTAAAAATTCATCTATCTGAACAATTAATTCTGAAGAGCTGCGAGATGTACTCACCACTATTAGGTACATACCTACTGTTTTCCGAAAAATCCTTTGACCAGTGTAGATCTGATATCCAAGTTTTTTTTTGATCCTGAGTTCCACTTGAGCTCTAGAATCGATATATTTCGAAATTAGTCTTGTAAAAGTTCGTAGCCTTATATCGTCTCGAACCCCGGTCTGGATGTAGTAATGAAGAAGATTGGTTTCTTCATTTAACGCCCATCCTATATCACTTTTCACTGTAATTCCAGTAGGGATTGAATAACTAGATACTTTTCGCGACACCATTCTATGATCTGAGCAATTATTGCAGGCCGGTATTAAAGAATGTATTTTATGAACGGTATTCTCTATCGACTTTTCACTTGTCTTTGTCACAATTAATGAGGTAATTAATGTTTGGCAACTCATGAACAGTTTACATACCCTGACTATGTCTTGCGATTCGATTTCCTCTAAAGCCTCCAATTGTTTAGTTGGAGACCAAACATTTTCCTCAAGGAATATAATTGAAAAAGCAACCACTTTGCTTAGTACGTCGAGCAGTTCCATTGCCTCGAGTTCCCTACGTAAACTGACCCTTGTCTCCCTAAGATTAACATAATCGTAGGAATCAACGTCAGTTATGACTAAATGTATTTCTTGAACTATAATTTCAAGTAAGGAAAGAATCCCTGATTTTGGTCCCGATATGGATACTGTAATTGATATAGTTGAATCGATTGCCGGAATTAATCTCCATGAATAACCGACCAATTCCGAATGATAAAGCTTGCTGGATAAATTGTTTCCTATTAATTTGCACAATAACTTGAGTGCAATTATGTTCACACAATCACTCGCCAACCTATTGTCCCGATATTGAAATGTAATGAATTCCTGGTTAAAACCCTTGTCTTCGACATACTTTATCCAGGTCTCCCTCGTCAGTGATAATTCAAGAAGTTGCGGTTGATCCGTGTTTTCTATGTAGGGTAGATTGTGTGTAATTGAGTTTTTGGCAAACCATACCTTATTGGCTAGATCATGCAAAAGTGAATTTAATTCATCATCGGACAATGTTAAGAAAATATTAGGACTGGGTAATTTAAAGATCCTTTTCAGGTTCTCATTCTTCTCATACAACAAGGCGGTGGTATCTAAATCTAAAATTTTGAAGTCAACACAAAATAACTCGTCATGACTCAGTCTATTTGAGGGACCAAACAATCTGGGATTGTTGCACAACGAGATCACATTGCAATTATCCATTTTTAAGAATTTTGTCGTAAGCTGACAAAACAGTTTTGATATCAATCTCCAATCTGTCAGAATATCACTCACAGAGTTAAATCCCTGGAATGCATTTTCTGGTGAAATGTGTTTGTTGCTGATATTCTCAGCAAAGAACCTCGACAAATCAGATTCTTCTGATAATACACATGAATAGTAAAAATTCGATTTCTCGATTGCACAACACTGTTTCATGTAGACCTCGAGGTCTTCAAGCGAAATTGATTCATGTAAGGTCGAAATGTATGCAAATATTATATTTAATAATTTCAAAAAATCCGTTCTTTTTGAAGTCACATTAATTTCAATGGTGAACAAGTTGAGCTCGTTATGGACTTTGGCTAAGTAAGCGTAAAGAGATGTACTCAAATTTCTTTCTTTGAGATAATAAAACAACGAATCTTTGCTTTCGTTACCAAGAAGATCGCACCAGATTCTTTGAAATGCTGGAGGTACTAACTGGTTGTTAATTGGAAAGACTATTTTTAGGATTGCCGGGTCGACATCATAAATGACATTAATAATCTTTTTAGTCTTTATTGCAGCTTTTGGAAAAATGTGAGAATTGAGTCTCGAATCAGATTTATGATTTATACAACTAAAATGTAAAACAACTAATTTTTGCAAAGTATGCAATGATTGGTTACTGTGAATTATCAACACCATATTTCCAGCGTGAAAATATTTCTTGAAGTACTGCTTTAAGTAAGATTGCAAAATTCCGTGAGTTAAAGACGTCAAGGTTTTTAAATTTCCCGTCGAAAATTTCTTAAACGGATGATTCGCATTTGCCAAATGTTTAAGAATATGTAAAAATATCTTCTCTGAATTTTTAATGTTGGCTCGATGCTCTTCATCTATGACACTTATCTCCTCCCTGATGGATGACTTCTGAAATTGAGGGCAAATAAATTGAGATGCAAACATTTCAAGTAATTCGAAAAAACACGGCTGGTTATTGTAATGAATGGATTTTGAGGGAACAGTGAGTTGAAATACTGTTGAATCGGACAACGTGTAAGCATTGCAATTCCCTCCACTTTTCAATACAGTATCATAATAGGTTGAATTTCCTGGGAAACTTTCAGTTCCCGCAAAAAGCATGTGCTCACAAAGATGTGCCAAACCAGGTAAGTTTTCTGGATCATTAAAATATCCTGACTTGACGCACATTGCAGCAGACGATTTTAGTGCAGTGGTATCAGAAATTAAAATTGTAGTCAACCCATTAGGAAGCCTAAAATGTTTGAGCTTAAGATGACTATATGATAGGGGTACTTTAAAGAGTGTTTGAATCTCTTCAATTCTAAAAAAAGTTGCCATTGACATTTGGAAACGTCCAGTATTCATTATTTATCATATTTTCTGAGAGTTTCGGATGTGTCAGAGGATTTCCTTTTTTAGATTCAAAGTGAGATAAGGATCATAAAAGATATTAATGGGGGGGAATTTTTCATGAAATTGGTTGAAACTGAAAGCCAATGTCAATTTACCCCAACGAGGGCAAATATCTATAAAAGTTACTATCTCCTGAAAGACTAAATTTATAAAAAACACCCCTTTAATCATCTATTTTCACTTTGTTAGTTTAGTTACAGAGCTAATTTATCTCAGAAATGGGCGGTTGGTGTAGTGGTTAACATTTTCGCCTTCCAAGCGGGAGACAGGGGTTCGATTCCCCTACCGCTCATATTTTTTTTTCATTAACTCATCACATAGATGTGCGGATGTACAATTTTATCGTATAATTAATCCTGGTTCCCTTATCTCTAACCCTCGTGTGCCAAGTTTGCAGCAATTAAAGCGATGGATTAATTAATCATTTACTCAGATAAAGTTTCAGGTGGACACACACAGGGCTCATACGCAATATGAGTCTTAAGATTTTTCCGGAGTCCTCCGAAGGGATTATATACCCGAAAGATTGTTAACAGATGCTCACAAGCTGTCATCTCCAGAATTAAGTGGAGTACCATATTAGATCTAAACCAGGCGTTTAAACTCTCCACGTGCCCCTACTGCAAATTGTGGGGACCAATGACATGCATTCCGGATAAAATGTGGAAAATCTTGGCCCTGCATTACACCAATAATCCTGCATGCCAAGCAGAAACAGGTGACCTAAGGTCACGGGATCATGCAACCTCTGCGGCCATAGCCGTCCGGTTGACAGATTAACCCCGAGATGAGCAAAGTGAAATGCAGAAGAGGGTTTGTCGTTTGACAGGTCGGTTAAATGGTAACTTCCTATTGGTGGAATCGTACCGACCGTGCATAGAACAACAAATATTCAACTTGAACTTTGCTTTATGTAAGTGTGGGGCGATATCATCTTATCGCAAAATGTGGAAAAAAAAACACATTAAGATGTTTTATGCGATGGAAGCAATCAAGAAAACTACGATAACCGTGACATTGAAGGTAATTAAGGATCGTATGGATGGTCGATTGGGATCAATTAGATCAGTTCTGAACTCATAAGCTTTGCCAAGATCTAGAATCACTGATAAACCTTGCTATGGCTTTGCCCAGGAGCCCTTGAGGTCCGCACTCTTGGCAGGCTTGGCTTTTTTCCATGCATATGCGGACATCATCAACACTAATTGAAAACTCGAACCTCTCAATGACTATAAGTATGACCATAATTCCCCCCATTTGTCATAAACTCTCTATATAATTACATTTACAATCGTTTCGAAGATAACATAAAGCTGTTTATAATTTGAATAGATCTCAATAATTGCAGCCATTTAATCATAAAAAATATATCATTATAGATTGATTCGAAATGACAACTGAGCACAAACATAATCCTTCGATTTCTAAAGCTGACACAGAGTACGCTTCTAACAGCGATGCATCTGTTGATTTCAATGAGAAGAAATTTGATTCTTCCTCTCCTATTGAAGCTTATAGACTCACCCCTAATCAATGTGCCGCATACTTTAAAACTGACGTTGAGAATGGTTTAACTACTTCTCGTGCGGATGAGTCGCGTGAAACTCACGGTGCCAATAATTTAGGTGATGAGCAGAAAATTTCCATCACTAGCATCTTGGCTCATCAAGTTTTCAATGCCATGATCTTGGTTCTCATTATTTCCATGATCATTGCTCTCGCAATCAAAGACTGGATCTCTGGTGGAGTTATTGCATTTGTCGTGGGAATCAATGTCACCGTCGGCTTTGTCCAAGAGTATAAAGCGGAAAAGACTATGGGTTCATTGAGAAATTTGTCATCTCCGACTGCTCGTATCACTAGGGATGGTGATGACACCACAATTCCAGCTGAAGATGTTGTTCCAGGTGACTTGGTGCACATTAAAGTTGGAGACACTGTCCCAGCTGATCTCAGATTAGTTGATGACATGAATTTAGAGACTGACGAGGCTCTCCTTACTGGTGAGTCATTACCAGTTACCAAAAGTCACGAGCATATTTACCCTGATATCAACGAACCAGTTCCCGTTGGTGACAGACAAAATCTCGTTTACAGTTCTTCTGTTGTTACTAAGGGACGTGGAACTGGTATAGCCATTGCAACTGGTTTGCAGACTGAAATCGGTAACATCGCCAAGTCCCTTAAGAACACAAATACCATCATTCAAAAGGTTGACAAGTCTAATAATCGTAAACCTAAGAAAAGTGAATATTCCAAAGCTGGTCTTGCAACCATCAAAAATGTTATTGGAAATGTTTTGGGAACCAATGTTGGTACACCTTTACAAAGAAAATTGTCATGGTTGGCTATTTTCCTCTTTTGGATTGCGGTTGTTTTTGCAATCGTGGTCATGGGATCTCAAAAGATGAGAGTCAATAAGGAAGTAGCTATCTATGCCATTTGTGTGGCTCTTTCTATGATTCCTTCAGCTTTGATTGTGGTTTTGACAATTACAATGGCTGTAGGAGCCCAAGTTATGGTCCAAAAAAACGTTATCGTCAGAAAGTTGGACTCTTTGGAGGCATTGGGTGGAATTAACGATATTTGTTCAGATAAAACTGGAACATTAACCCAAGGTAAAATGATCGCCAAAAAAGTATGGATCCCATCAGTTGGAACTTACTCAGTTGAAAACTCCAACGAGCCCTTCAACCCAACTGTTGGTGAATTATATTTCGCAAAGCATTCACCAGTTTATATTAAAGATACCGACGAAGAAATTGACTTCACCCCAAAGCACCCAGACCCACACCCTGAGCTTTTCCAAAAATGGTTGTACACAGCCACCTTGGCCAACATTGCAACCATTAACCAGGCTACCAATGAAGATACTGGCGAAGTTGAATGGAAGGCACATGGTGATGCTACTGAAATTTCAATTCAAGTTTTCACTACCAGACTCGATTTAAGTAGAGTCTCCATTGAGGAGAACTACGACCATTTGGCTGAGTTTCCATTCGATTCCACCATTAAAAGAATGACTGCCATCTATAAGGAGCATAGCAACGGAAAAGCCATTGCATACACTAAGGGTGCAGTTGAAAGAGTTTTAGGCTGTTGTGCCGACTGGTACGGAGAGAGTAGTGACGGTACCACAATTCCATTGACAGAAGATGATAAGAAGTTAATTGAGGAAAACATGGCAGCTTTGTCTTCCCAAGGATTGAGAGTTTTGGCATTTGCTCAAAGACAAGTATCTGATAACGAAGACATTTCTAACCGTGAAACGGTTGAAACCGGATTGACATTCTTGGGATTAATCGGTATCTACGATCCTCCTAGAGTCGAAACTGCAGGTTCCGTCAAGAAATGTCACCGTGCTGGAATTAACGTTCACATGTTGACTGGTGACCATCCAGGAACTGCCAAGGCTATTGCTCAAGAAGTTGGAATTATTCCTCACAACTTGTACCACTACAGTGATGAAGTTGTTAAGGCCATGTGTATGACTGCCAGTGAATTTGATGCCTTGACTGATGAAGAAGTTGATGCTTTACCTGTTTTGCCTTTGGTCATTGCCAGATGTGCTCCACAAACCAAAGTCAGAATGATCGATGCTTTGCATCGTAGAAAGAAGTTTGCAGCCATGACTGGTGACGGAGTCAATGACTCTCCATCTTTGAAAAAAGCCGACGTGGGTATCGCCATGGGTCTCAATGGATCCGATGTTGCTAAAGATGCCTCAGATATCGTGTTGACTGATGACAATTTCTCCTCAATTTTGAATGCTATCCAAGAGGGTCGTAGAATGTCTGCTAACATTCAAAAATTCGTCTTGCAATTGCTTGCAGAAAATGTTGCTCAAGCATTGTACTTGATGATTGGTTTGGCCTTTATGGACGAAAGTGGATATTCTGTGTTCCCATTGTCTCCAGTTGAAGTCTTGTGGGTCCTTGTCGTGACTTCATGCTTCCCAGCCATGGGCTTGGGACAAGAACAGGCTGCGGACGAAATTTTAGAAGAACCTCCAAACAGTACCATTTTTACTTGGGAAGTCATTATTGACATGTTCGGTTATGGGTTTATCATGGCTGCCAGTTGTCTTTGCAGTTTCGTAATTGTTGTTTACGGTAAAGGTAACGGTGATCTTGGTAGAGACTGTAACGCTGACGACAATGAAAGTTGTAACTTGGTTTTCAGAGGTAGATCAACCTCTTTTGCAACCATGACCTGGTGTGCTCTCATTTTGGCTTGGGAATGTATTCACCCAACAAATTCACTTTTGAATATGAGACCTGATCTGGACCACCCATGGTGGAGACAGACCATCAAAGATTTGTGGGGAAACCAATTTCTCTTTTGGTCGATTGTTGGTGGATTCTTATCCGTCTTCCCAGTTATCTACATTCCTGTGATCAACAACAAGGTATTCTTACACCGTGGTATCAGCTGGGAATGGGGAGTTGCCTTTGGTTTTTCAGTGTTCTTCTTCTTAGGTTGTGAAGCTTGGAAATGGGGAAAGAGAGTTTTCCGTAGAAGAAGTGCTAGAAAGGTATCTAATCCAGAATACGAGTTGGAAAGAGATGATCCTTTCCAGAGATATGCATCTTTCTCCAGATCTAACACTATGGATAGAAATGATGTTATTGTCTAGATTAATTAATATAAATAAAATTTAAAGCGAGCAAAACGTAAAGACCCATTTTAAAGTCTGTAATCTATGGATAGATTTAAGTGATGCTATAAAAGTAAACATAAGCTTCGAAAACATCCGTTGATGATCACATTTTCGTCTAGAACATATCAACTATCCAATAGTGTACTTTAGGGGTTGGTAGTTTATTTGTACAAATGAGTGGTGGTGACGGGACTTATTTATGCTCTCTGAGTGGACCTGATGACCAAAGGAATTGAATAGTGTTGATTACAACCAAAATAATACATGGGCCATTTAACTTAACGTAACAATTGATTCTTCACTTCAAATTGACCACCCAAGTGTGCAGTGTCACCAAAAACCACAATATGACCATGTTTTGTGGACTTGTCAACATCAACAATCGTGACTGAAGTATTGAATGGAACTTTTAATTTGTCCTTAGTAAGTCCCTCTTCCAACAGATATCCCAGATCGTGTAAGTGGTTAGTGAAGGCAGTGATAACGCCTCCGTGAGAACAAAATACGTAATTTTTGTAATCATTTGTCGTGCTCTCTTGTATAATATGTTTCCATTGTCTATTGACTCTTTCCAATAAATGAGGCAAATTTTCGCCCAAATTTCGGAAGTTCTTCTCTCCGTACTGAGCTATAGCATCGCTAATCTTCATACCTTCAACTTCTCCCATGTTCCTCTCACGCAAATCTTCAGTAATGATTAATTTCTTTTCTGCTTCAGGATGAAGCTTAGTAATTTCGCTTACTGTATTGGCACAGCGTTGGAGATCTGAAGTGGTGAATCCATCCACAGGCACGTTACGGAATCTTTCACCAACCTTCTTAGCCTGCTCTATACCAGTCTCATTCAAAGGTGTGTCAACATGCCCTTGAAGAATCTTCTTAACATTGTGATCCGTCTGACCATGTCTGACTATAAAAATACGGACCTTGTTGTGGTCACTATTGGTTAAATCACTCACAGTCATGATAAGTTTAGTAGATTGTTTAATTTATGAATTATTTCGCAGATCGCATTATCAAAACCACGAGAGATTAAATCATGCCTTTGGTCTGTATTGATGTATATTTTTATGACTGATGGTAAAGCAGGTATTTTTTAAAGAATATATATATATTTCAGAATTCTACGCATTAAATTCTAAAAATTACCATTTGTTCATTTAGATTTTACTACATTACTACATCTTCTACAAATTGATATAGCTCATGACTCAGATTGCCCCGAAGTCACGTGACAAAGTTCACTTAAAGAAAGTGTAGTATTGTATTGTATGTATAGTTGTTTCCTTAAGATTTTATCTATTTGCATTATACGACTGATCTATGAAGTATAGTTAGTCTCTAGGAAGTAAAAGTCATCAAATCCTTCATTTTTTTGAATTAAAATCAACACAAGGTTCCATTTTAATAACCTCTTATTTGAAATTATTTCACTATGACTCAATAAAAAAAAAGAAATCTCTTCAATCTTCACCATATGAGTTCCATCACCTTCGTTACCGGTAACGAAAACAAGCTTAAAGAGATTGTGGCTATTCTTTCGGACGGCTCTGGAGAGTCCAAAGTTGGAAATTATGTCATTGGGAATAAAGCTCTTGATTTGGATGAAATTCAAGGAACTATTGATGACGTGACTATTCATAAAGCCAAATCTGCAGCCGAGATCATCGGGGGCCCAGTTCTTGTAGAAGATACATGTTTAGGATTCCATGCTTTCAATAACTTGCCAGGACCATACATCAAGTGGTTTGTACAAGCTGTTGGCTTGACTGGACTTGTGGACATGCTTTACAAATTTGAAGACAAGGGTGCCAATGCAATTACCACGATTGGTTATTGCGAAGGCCCAGGAAAGGAAGTAAAGTTATTCCAAGGTATCACTGAAGGTTATATCGTTGACAGTAGAGGTTCTAAGAACTTTGGTTGGGATTCCGTGTTTCAACCTAAGGGACACGACCAAACTTATGCTGAAATGGACAAGACTTTGAAAAATTCAATTAGTCACCGTTTCAAGGCATTGGACAAGTTGAAGAGCTTTTTACTTGAACAATAGATCAACATATTATAGAATTACAAATAATGAATTATTATGGATCTGTAAAGTGTAACTTGAACTGAAATTGAAGTCTTTTGATCGTTGATCATTACTTCATCAATCGATGAACCTGGCGTTTCCAGACATTCTGGTTCTGAAAGTACTCTTCATCTCTTTCCAATAACTTCCCATTGCATCTTGGGATTTTTTATACAATTAACTATTTATATTTTAAACTTATACACATATCTTATGCTATGTAAAACTTTGTAAACCTTGGTGAACATTGGTAAATCTACTTGAATCTCACTATCATCTATTACAATTGTATCTGTCTATGTATTGTACTCTAATTTAATTAAAAAAGCCTTTCAACTTACCCAAAAAGCCCTTCTTTCTTCTGCTATCTTCCGATTCTTTAGCACCATGGCTCAGTACAGCCATTAAATTCATAGGACCTCCGGAGTTTTGACTGGTTCTGGATTTGGTGTGAGACATGACATTACCAAATCCTCCTCTACCCACAGAGAATGACTTATTTGAAGTCACTGCGTACAATTCAGCATCTCTATCACGATCCAGCTGATTCTTTCCACCATCAACATCTTGAAGTTTGCGAGATAATTCTGCATTGTCATTTTTGATGATGTTACCAAAACCTCCCCGACCAGTTGTGATTTTCTCGGAGTGAAGCTGCGGGGTGTTTGAACCCTGAGGCACTAATTTAGGAGAAGGAACCTCAGATCCAGACTTGATATTACCAGCACCACCTCTACCGGTCAGATAGTAATGTCTTTTCTCATCAGAAGTGACTGAAGTAGGATCAGATTTTACCTTTTGGATGTCACCTCCCTCGTTTCGCTCGGAGGTCTCGGTGGTAGAGGTCCGCATGTTTCCGGCCCCTCCTCTTCCCGTGCTGTACACCATGATTTGTGACAAGTCAAGATGTGTAGCAGTATACCTGATAAAAACAGGTTATCGTATTAAACTAAATGAAGTGAAAGACTTTTCTTTCTGGGTTTTGACGCAGAAATTGTCCACTCTTCGTGACCCAGAAACCTTTATCAAGCGTTTTTTCTCCCTATTGCCAAGAAGAATCAGCAATCGCTCACGTGATACGGGGAACAAGCAAAAAACAAGTCATCTGGACAAAGGAAATAAATTGTGGGGTCGTCAATTTTTTTTGGGATTACAACGATATTGCCAAGACTAATAAGTAAGAAAAAGAATTTACCGGGTACATGTTTTATAGAAGATGTCTTATGAAAGCGGAGCTATATTGAAAGCGAATGTACTGGTAACAATTTGGTCCTACCAGTCGGACATTTATTTAATAATGTTTATGCAAAAAAAAAATGCTTCCCCCCTCCCCTCCGTATCGTCTGGGATTGTTCGGAGCATCCCCATAGTACCTCGCATATTTGACCGAGCAACCTATTTCTCGTCCGCACCGCGAAAAATGGCGAATATATTTTTATCATATCGTTTTTCGCATTGCTTTTAAAGAATTCTTTTAGAGAGAAAGTGACACTTTGGTACCTGAAATCTTGAAAAAAAATAATATTGAGGTGAGGTACAGCCGTCAATTTTATATAATATGACAGTGAGGAATGATTGGGTTTGAATTGGGATGACATATTGATGAAATTGGAACTGATCATAGTAATGAAGTCGAGTTATAATGACAGATTGAATCATATTATTCAATCTTATTTGAGAGATAATTCGAAGAGATCAGGATGATTTAATGTCCCTGTCCCTCAGCGAATCTCATCTTAGAAAGACGTTTTTGGGCTTCTTCAATTGACATATCAAATGTTGAATACCTGATCTCTCTCTCTTTAGAAGGTTGGAATCGGGTGATGAACATTAATGCACCCCTCAAATCTTCGTTACTACCTCCATCTTCATTTTCAAGTCCCAAAAAATGATCCTCAGGGTAATGATCTCTCAAAAGATCAAGTTGTTTGTTTGGTTTGGGGGGTAATTCAGGCAAAACTGTCCCCACTGAAGTCATACTAACAGCATCATTGTATGTATCATTTGATCCAATAAGGGTGGTATGACCCACATCAGATTTATCAAATTCGTCTTGATCTGATTGATTTCTTTTCTTCTTTAGCATACTAAGAGAATTACTAGAGTCGAATTTTCTTGGTGATGCACGCTTAAAAAAATGCTTGATCGACCCAACCATTGATTTGGACTCTAAAGAGTCACATTCAGGTACTGTTTGCTTTGGAGGTGTAGGTGGCATATTTTCGTCTGATGGCTTCTTTTTCAAAAAATTCTTTAACAGCTTTTTTCTTCCTAATATTCTTGGCTCAGCCTTTAAAAGGTGCTTTGGCTCAAATAACTTTTCCTCTTGAGGCTCCGCTTTAAATGCATATCTTTCGATATTATCAAGAACAGGTGACTGCTTTGTAGGTGGGATAGGAACAGGCCTAGCCGGTGGAACAAAAGCCTTCTTCTTATTTTCAGTATAAACAGTATCCTCCTTTGCAGGGGCGGAAGTACTGAAAAACAGATACAGTGAATAAGCAGGGGATGACTCTGCAACGGGACCATCAAAGGCACCTACAGTTAGATTGAAACGCGGTCGATCTGACCGGTACCTAGTTTTAGGTAAGGAGATAAGTGGCTGAGTGATGTCATTCTCGCTAAGCTCTAAGCTCGTTAAAGTATTGTTATCGTTGTGATAGGGGCGAAACCTTTTTTGTGGTGGTTGGAACATATGGGACAAAGACAGACGCTTTCTTTGGAGAAACGAGTTTCTTTTATTCAATTGTACTGAGGTCAAAACATTCTCTGTGAGGAGCAGATGCTCCGAACTCACGCGTTTACTCATGATCACGGTTGAAACTCAATTACAAAACCCTAGGATTGGCTCACTGATTTTACAGCAGTTTTTTGCAGCACATTCAGCTTGAAAACACTGCAAGTCCTGCAGTAAATCGAAAGCGCGGGCTGCTTTTTATGCGAAGTGCCCCTTTTCTAGATCCTCAAATTGTGATACAACCGCCAAACACGCACCAGGGGATGTATTTTATGCTACAGCTATGACCCCAATTTTTGTAGCCAGTGAACCAGAACATTGTATGAGGGTTGATTCGAACGTTGATATCAACCCTTTCGTCTGTATCTTAAGCGAATATGCAGATGCTTTTGCGATGATACATTGAACTAAACGCGCGTCTAGAAGCGTCGCTTAACGAAACACACTACACATGAGATGAGCTGTTGGATCAATAGGATTGTTGCATCTATATCATTTCTTACAGAGCGCTACATTACTCTCAATAGCTATTGATTGATTATTGTCACAGATCTAAAAGACCTTCTCGCATCAAGTGACCAAAAACCGTTTGAGATTAAAAAAAAAACATATGTAGATGTAGATTGGTCCTACACGAATTTTCGCTTCTGACAAGAATGTGTCGATGCAAATCGTGCTGAAACACTATTGTTTACCGATGATCCCAAACAATTGTTAGGAGCAAAGCGGCGGTGTTGACCCATATTCGTGTATCAAAGCCCTATTTTTGTCCATATCGTCTGGAATGGACCGATCTGAAGCTAGATCTGGAACTCGGGGTTTTCTTCAGATTGGTACCTTATCTCAGCCTCTTCGAATTTCAGACCCGCTTCCTTAAATTTATCTCGCATGTTCCCTAGTTAATCATTCTACTAATTAAATTTAGGGACTACTTGAGAATGCGGGGCTTATAAAAGCGGTTATGACCCACGATCTATAAACCCTTTATTTGTAGCCTTGATCAATCAGAGGGGTGGTCAACAAGATACAAAGAACTTATGAAAAGGGTTCATAATAGTGCTAATTTCTCTAAATCTACTTATAAAGCCCATTATAGCTCCCTTTCTTAACCCTCTTAATTGAAAATTCGATTTTAAATTCTTTTCTTATCCAGGCTTGATCAAAAAATTCGAAACCGCCTTCGCAAGCTTTGACGGCAATAAAGACACAATTGCTAACTATTTGAAATTCTTTTCACAATGCAATATCTGAGGAGCCTTATCAACGAGTTTTATTGAAGCACACCCTAAGTACAATTTTAGCAGCAATCCACTCAAATAGTAAATGTCTTCCCAAAGTGGTAAATATGTTTCATTCACTAGGTTGCAACTTGAAAAGTGTTTGAGCTTTTAATATCACAATTTCATAACCACCAACCACTTGCTATCTACCGCAACTTGCCCACCCCAACTCATCTGGTGAGTCTATTTGTATGGAGAAACGTGGGGGAACGAATATCGATAATATCGATGATTGATACTATGGGGGTCAATCAAAAAGACCCAGTACATTGCGTCACTTAGCGCATAACATTGCAATAAAGCAACTACCAACTGTCAAGTGAGAAATACTATCTCGGGCAAGAATACCTAGAATGGAAGCTAGTAGCCCAATTACGACATTGCCGGCTACACCTGTCATCATAATCACGCCTTACGCAATTTATTTCGCATAATTATTAGGGGCTTCTGATACAGAAATTCCTCGGGTCGTGTCGAGGCTAGTTTAAGCCTACCCTTGGTGGGGTCCCAAGAGTTACGATACCTGCAACGTACAGAACACTTGCGCCGTTTAGAATAGCAAAGCTAATTTGCGGTCCGTTTCATATGATAGAACAAATAACGTGGTTATGTGCATTGCTATCAAGTAATCAATATTCACGTATTCTTTCAGGAACACCAACCTCCTTACGCCTTATTTGGAAGTGAGGCTTCAATTACAGGCTTATTGTACCACCATATGATATTCAAGCCTTCACCGTAAAGAGATTGATTAGCCACCTTAAAATATGTTAAGTCTACAGAAGTAGCAAAGAGTGGCGGTTAAATTCAAAGTAACCTTTGACATTCTTGATATGTTGCAAAATACAATCAGACGAATGTAAAATACTTCAAAAAGTACACGAGTAAAGTTTATTCAAGAGAGTACACAATACTCGGATAAGTTTGCTTGCTGTCTGGAAGAATTACCAACTTGGTTGCTTCGAGATGAAAGAGGAACTAAAATGGCGTGGTGGAATTTACTAAAAATAAAAAATAGCAATTAAAGACCCCCAATTAAGTAAAATTATTCTCGAATATTATCTGCCACGAGAAGTGCCGAATATAGAAGCTATTGCTAAAAAATAAGCCCCTGTGTACTGTCGCATCACCTAAGATGATAAGGTTTTCTTCAGATACACGAAACGTGCCAAACTTTTCGTGTATTTCTTGTCGACCGATTACTTTACTTAAGTTCTTCTCCAGGATTGTCCCCCACTCAATTCTTGTAAAAGAACATTATTCTCCTAACGCAAGCTAAATTACGTCCACACGCATTTGAATTCCTTCTTTTTTACACTCTAGAGTTTTTTTCCCGGATATATGGCATTCGATTGGCCAATTTAGGTGCATAGCCCCCAGGTAAAATGCATGGACCTTGCATAATGTTTCCTGCATAATTACAATTATAGATTGGGAAGCTTAATTTTGCTATTAGGCTTATCGAACACTTTAGAAGCTATCGCGTCTAGTTTTAAAATTCTATTTAAGAAGAAAGATTCCGCCCTCTCTCATCATTATCAAAACTTATTCAAAAATGCAATTCACCAAGTTTGTTATCGCTGCTATCGCTTCTATCGCTTCCGTTGAGGCTGCCAACAACTCTTCTGAGACCGCTTCTGGTGCCGCTGCCATGTCCGGTGTTGGTGCTGGTGTTGTCGGTGCTGCCGCTGCTGCTGCCGTTGCTTTGCTCTACTAGATGCTTTAAGCATATAGAGAAAGACTTAACTGATTTAATTTAATGCTTGTACTTTACAACTATACAAATGTGTAGGCCAATCTTTAACTTCGTGGCGTAGTACTCTAAGATTTGGGTCATTTATTGTGACATCAGGTGGTGGCTTTGAACCGCGGCTGCCGATTAAAGAAGGCGCCGAAAGTTGGATGTGCTTTAATTTTTCACACTACGTTGGCTAAGAAAAAAAAAGGACAAAAAGGACAAAAAGACGGAAATAAGTAAGAGAATATGCCATTTGTAGAAGCAATTTGAGCAAAATGAGTGAGGTAATATATCAGTTCCCCACTTTTATGCTATGGCCGAAACTAAGGCGGGAATTAACCCGATAATTGAGCAAAGTTGTAAATCTTGCCTCCGTAGTTGTATGGATAATAAGCGCAACACATAATCGTATTCATGGTCCTATTGTGCTTTATAATTGCTCTGAAGCCCCAAAAAGTAAACGGTACTTTCCTGATTCTATTTCCGTATTGGGCCCCCGGTGGAACCTTATCGCTATTGTATAGTCTGTATCTACATTGACGTCCTACCGATGAAATTAAACGCAAAATAAAATAATTACCTATTACTACCACGGCCCATGTGAAGTATGCACAATACTTTCTTAACGACCATTAGAAAACATCAGGCAACCTCTCTATAACATAAGAATGACCACCCACACTCATAATTGGGACACCTGGTACTTTCCGGATTCTTCTCTTTAAATCAGCATCATTAGTTGCCACAATGTAGCACTTATGTTGCATTACACGATGTACCAAGCAGTCATCTGCATAGGTTCCCTTATGCGAACACGTTAATCTCTCTATTCTTGGGTCTCTCGCTAATCTTAAGGCAATACGATATTTTGGACCGAGCTTTTCTAATTCCGCCATCACACAGTCGGTAATGATGGGTATGCATTTGGCGTAAAGAGAATCCATCATCCCCTTCACGATGTCGATTTTCTTTTGAATGGAAAAATTAATGAAATTCGTATCTATAAGTACTTGGTAAGGTGGCTTTATCGAGTTATTGAATTGGAAGAATAATGCTGAAGATACTTGAGGCACATCACGAACAAGTTCTGAGTCCTCAGTAGGCTTCTTTGGCTTTTCACGATTCTTGTTGATACGAGGGTCTTTGGAATTAATTGCTCTCTTCACAAGTGCAAACTTTCTTGTCTTCTTAGCTTTACCCATGGCTTATGTGTTATATGATTGATGCCTCTAGAAGTGAAAAGATGAGCTTCCAGAGATGAGATGAGTTATGAGATAAATATTTTTTTTTTAGTCTGATCATAAAATGTCTTTAAGTGGGATAACATCGATTTTAATGTCCCGAAGATTTTTTCTGCGACATAAGGTGGTAGTCTAGACAATTAATCTGTTGATGTTGATCAGGTAATTATATGTGGGGCTACGTAATTTCATGCGTTAATAAATTAGATTCTTATTCTATATACATCAAATTATTCAAATCTTATTAATTTCATTAAAATTGGTGAACCATTTGATATTCCATAGGTTTATTTTCTGTGCGCTTCCAACTAAGCATTTGCATTTTATCAAAGTCTATTTCAAAGAATCTGACTTTACGCTCATAATTTTCTTGAACCGTATGACCGTTGTAGCCAGTGACACTGTTGTAGCATAGCCAGATGCTGTCTATCTTTTCCTTTTTATCATTGACTTTTTCACTTAAGATACATGCATCATTATCATGTTCATGACCGACAGATACGACATGATAACCGAGACTGGTGATGTCGTCTCTAAACTTCAGGTCAGTCTTTTTCTTTAATGGCAGCTTTGTATTGTAAGTTCCAATAATTCTAAATTCTCCCGATGGACGGTAATTTGGCAAAGGGTAGTGGAAGAAAAGCAATTTGAACGGGTTTTCAGTCTGAATTTCCTTGTTGACCCGATAAAGAGAATTTATTTGCGACGATTTTATAGCATGATTTTCTGAATCAAGTACAGAAACCAAAACGTCTGGTTTGTTTCCATCTCTTTCTTTGCCCTCAACATTTCTAAAGACTTTCAAATTGTAATTTGTGAGTCCATGGTCATTTTGCAAATATTTGGCGTAGTTTTGTGGGCTCATAAATTGATTATAACAGTTAGGTAATGTTGAAATGAAGTTCAATATCTGCAATTTCAAAGTGTGATCTACTTTCAAAGAATCGGCAATTTCTTCGTTAGTACTTTTATTTTCATCAGTGATTGCTTTATCCAATGGAGCCAATGGTACTTCATCCAGCTCACCAAAAGTGAAAATGAATGGAATATTTCTTGCGAGAATAGGAGCTAGCCCCTTCAAAATGGTTGATCTAAAGTCACGAGACTTATGAGAATCAATTAAATCACCAGTAATGACAATCAAATCCACTGGTCTCCCGGATTCCTGGTCGATTGCTGTTTCAAGTAGCTTTATAGTGTGGTCATCTTCACTATTGACATAAGACAAGATGTGCAAGTCAGATATTTGCATAATTTTGAAATAATTATTAGAAGTTTGAAGAATTTGTTGATTTTTGGATGTCTCAAAATTAGTAAACTCATTTAATATCAGTTCTTGATCTTGGATAGGAACTCTTAACAAAGAGAGATGTGGAGGCGCAGAACTAGGAATGGGAATGGGTTCTTGTTTGTGATTCCAATACTTCCTACCATCGTTGAGGTTACCGAAACCGAATAAGAGATTGATATCCCTGATCAATGGAGTGGTATTAAAAGCATCCGATGATTTATCTATAACTCGTTTCCAAAGCACTAAATCATCGAAAACCTCTTGACTCCATCCAGTGGTGTCGATGAGAGGTGGTTCATTTTTTTTGCTGATGATTAAGTCCAGTAAGGCATGTTCAGCCGTGGCTAAAGGTTTTATCTGAACAAAGATGTAGTGATTGAAAATACTCAAAGATCTTGGCAGATTGTATGTTTCCATGGGAGTATCAATACGTTTCCAAATGAAATGTGATTCAACTTTGCTTAATTGGCAAGCAGAATATTTGAAACATTTTTTGATCTTGACATCGGCGATTACCGATTGATCTCTAACCAACTCCGCCACAGAGGGAAAATTACTGGTTTGAATTGGTCTATAATCGGAACCATACCCTTTGTGAGCAGTTGTTATAAACAATACAAACAGTAAACATGCAAAAGTTATCAAGATATTAGATTTTCGAAATCTTAGTAATGAATACCTGAATTCCATGTGATCAGTATGCGGGATCGATGATGTTCTGGTGGGTGTGGACGTGAAATAGTAGTTTTGGGAAGTTGATGATGTTGTGATAATATAATTATTAAAGGGGAAAGAGTCTTATCACTTCAATTCTATATCAAAGTATGAAGTATAGACCAAATTATGAAATTGGTATTGCTTTAGGTGAAGGCAGGTGAACTAAGGCGGGATAGCTTTATATATTTGAAGTAGTTAATTATTGTGAGATGATTTTTTATTTTTAGACCTACATATAAGTGCTTTATTTATTTTCTATTTTATCTATTTTTGACATGAGAGTAAAAAATACATACGCCCACTTCATTCGGGGAATTTCCTGGCGGGAGGCCGGGACTTTTAGCATATGCAGTGAGAGAAAAGTGATTCCAGAAATAGACTACTGTTGATTTGCAGTGCAGTTAATAATAACAATTCTTAATTAAGAATACAAGGAAGTTCAACTGAGGTATAAAGTTGATTTACAAATCATGATACAATCATAAATTTTATTTAAAACGTTTTAAGGGCTAAGAAGTATGTGTAATTTTTTTTTCTACCGGCTTTTGGCAGTATTGCAGCAACAAACTAATTCAAAAAGCTCCTCGCCTGGCTTTTCTTTACCGCTCTCTGCACTAAACAATCTTTGATTACAGTGGGGATGGGCTTAATAGGGCATGAGTTATAAAAAAAATTTATTATTATTTGTCGCCTTTACAAGCTCGTCCCTTTAATTGAGGCTGAGAAGATGTTCTGGACGTTTTTTTTTCCACATTTTGATTTTTTGCATTTATTTTTGTTTCTATTTCAATTATCAATAAATTTTACCAAGAAAGTTTAAATTGAGATCGCAAATTGGCGAGAAACAGATCGAGGTCTGAAACAATAATCGATGTGTGAAACGGCCAAAGAGGGGTGATACGGAGATCTCTCTAAGACAAAAAAAAACAACATCTTTTTCTTTACAATATTCAATTGAAGTACGTGTTTCTGATAAGGAACTCTTCTCAATGCTAATGCCATATCCAAGTTAATGTGTCGACTACCTTACGACCAAGACGAAATCGAATTATGCAAGATATGCATTAAAAGCGTATAAAGCGGAATGGCTACAATCCCCATGGTGGGCCATAATTTGAATACCGCATTTTAGCAGTAATTTTGTGCGTGAAGTCCTCTGCATTGCTGTGGTGAATAGAAAAAAAAAATCTAATCCCTCCCCCTCCCCAAATTATCTCGCAGATCGGCGCACATTAATAGAGAAGAATTTGTAAAAAAAAAGTATAGAAACATAAGATAGAAACTAATGGTTAAGGACACTTACAACAAATATTCCATCAAGTTCTTCCACCGTTCGCTTAGATAAAGGAAAACCCTGTTTACGATCCTCAAGACGTTGAGCTTACAATTTTCTTCGACATCCTCGGTTAATTCTTTACTCTCTGCAAAGCAACATCCCGCCGTATCTGAGTCGCGTACATTAATTTTGCCTTGAGGCAACTTTTACTGCAGGGCGGTCTAGGTCTTTAGTTCGCTGATGTGAGCCCAAATTAAGAAAATCACGACAAATTGAATATTTTCATTTAAAAAAAGTTCAAAAGGGTTAACTTCACTTCCAAATCAATTAAACTATTTAAAATCGTCAATTTACGGAGCCCGCCCTTTTCAGCAAAATAAAAGTTTAATTAAACAACTAATTATTCTTATCGTCTCGCCCAGCTTTCGTATAACACGCTGACGCGGTGTTACTTGTCGCTTACTTAATCCCGTACTTTGCACCCTCCAAGCCACCGTACGAGAAAAAAACAAAAAAAAAACAATAATATAGGGTTAAGCCTTGCAAAGATGGTATTCAAGCCCCTCACATAGGAAGTTCATACCTACATTCGTCTATTGTAGTTGATACGGACTGAAACCTGTAATTGGATTGTAGGAGCTTTGACTTCCGTTCAGATGAGGGGCTTACAAAATGTAAAATATTGTAAATTATATTAGGTATTTCAAAATCAATCATATCGTATCAACATCTATGATGTCAATGATTATGAGTCTTCTCGTATCTGTGTGTTCGTTCCAACATTTTCTATGAAATCTTCACCTTCATCACATTCAAATGATTGATCTTGTTTTGGAATAGATTCAGGATCAATTACCTCTTCTGTTTGAGTTGGCAAGTTCTCAAGCGGTACCGATTCCTCATGTTTTTTGATTAAAGTGTTGTCCCTCTCGAAAAATACTTTTAAAGCATGTGGCATCATATCGCTATCAAAGGTCTCCCCAGTTTTCCAAGTTTTCTCTTTAATATACACCATGGTCAAAGTTCCACCCTGGTTTATATTGTCTTTGACCTGATCGAAAGTGTCGTATATGTGGTATGCAACATCTTCGACGGTGCGCTTGTAACTGTTCTCAAGATATTTGATACAAACCCATTTGTTGGTGACTTGATCTCTGAAACAATATTGTTGAGCTGACAGCACAATGCCGATGATAATGTAGGGATGTAATTCATGATTTTTGTCTTCACCTCTTAACTTCTCGATTAAGGCCGGCCCATTGAGAATATTGTTCTCCTCAAAAGATTCGGAAATGTGCAGCAATTGCTTATTGATTTGATTTTTCTCAGCCTCTAAGTTGGCATTGAATGCTAACATGTCTTCTTTTGCATCTCCCTCTAAAATGGCTGCCGTCTTTTCCAAAATGTTCCCTAATCTCTTTCCCTCGAAGAAATTGAGCTGGTTCAAACTTTTAACAAGTTCAAGCCTTTCTCTATACTGGCTGGACTTCTTTGCATTCATACCAACAAGTTTATCCACGTATTGCTCTGAGTAAATTCCAGGATAAAATACCTCCGAAATATCAAAATCCAGAGTTCTAGAACCAACATCCTCGCTGACATTGGTGACGGTTAAAGTTTCACCCAATTTAGTGAAATATATTTGACCAAGTTGCTCCAAATCATTTCCCCAAATTAATTCGTTAAATGCGTCGTATAATGAGGTATGCGAAGAGCTCAACTCGATATCGATGTGATGAACATTGTTACTTTGATCATCCTCTTTGCTGTAAACTATCGACTTCATCAAGTCGTCTATTGCGGTACTGACATTGATCGCTGGTGATTCGGAGTCAGGTGACAGGATAGTGGCTCCTGAATCCTCATTTTGCGATACTTCCAATTTACCCACTTGTTCAGTGTCATCATCCTCTTTGCTTGTCTCGCAGTCCACCGATGATGCTAATTTATGATTTCCTTTGGATACAGCAGTTCCTAAAAGACCGATGGAAATACCCTCGTATACTTTTGGTACTATTTCTTCGATCAAATTTGTTTCATTAACCTGGTTACCGAGAGTTTTGGGGAAAGAATTCACCAAGCTCTGAATTGTAACATAATTTCTTTGAGTCACATCTTCTTTCGATAAAAACCATGCTCCTATACGTTGGATCTCAATCAAAAAATTGAATGCTTCAAATTGCAGCATTGTTAAGTCAGTAGGAACCATTGGTGAAATTTTACCCTCAGTGGCCCACTTTTCCGACCAACCATAATCTTTGAAATGTAGCAGCTTATCAAATAAGATATTTTGAAACTTGGGAATTTGTAGAAGAATAATTAGGAATGGACCAATATAATTGAGGCGCAAATCGGAATCAATTGGGATTACAAGCTTTAAATCGTTGGACTTTTTGTTGTTCAAACGGTCGAAAATCGACAAAAGATGCCTCGTTCTTTTGTTCACGCTTAAATTGGCCTCTATCAGATTCAAATTGGCAAATGCATCCTTTGGTTGGACGCCTTGTGTGGGGTTTTCATCGTCCGATGAAGAAATATCGCCTTCGTTAGCAATCATATCGACTTCTTCATCTAAAGGATCAACAAGTACAGGCGGAACACATCGGTTATTTGAATCAAATTCCTCATTTGAGCTGCTAGAATCTGGCGTGGGTTCTCCCAAAGTTCCATCGAAATCACTCTTTTCATTTTCCATCACATTATAAGGTGAAAATTCCGGGATATCCCCTGGATTCAGAATTCTAATCGTATCCGTTTCCAGGTGAGGGGCCTGTGATGCTGCCGGGGTTTGTTCTTCACCAAAAAGAATAGAAATTGCTCCCTCTACATCCATCTGTGCAGCACGCAATGCTTCCATTGCTTGCTCGGGTTGGAAGCCCATGTCCACGAGCTGGGCAACCTTGTCAGATACGTCAGACATGCTATGTGGAATGAGTCCTGCACGAATGCTAATGTAATGATAATAGATCTGGCTCAATGTGGGAGACAGCAGATAAAATGGTGCCAGTATGAGAGAGAAATATGAGAAAAATGGGGGTGAGAAGCGGTAGAAAATAAGGTTCTATCAAGGTGAAATTGCGAGATAGCAGACTAGTTGTAGAGCGTTGTCGGTGGATCAAAGTTGGATGATAAGACTACAAATTTTGTAAACTAAATACGTATTGATTCACCTCTCTAAAATCAATACCTGACCCCAGATCATCCAAATTTTTTACCTACATTGATCTTCTCATCAATTGTTCGTACTCTTTTTCTCTGCATACTGACTCATCTCGTTATCTGCCGGCCATCTCACTCTGAAATTTTTCTCCAGTGAATGCTCTACGGGAAAACACTAACATCTTTAACTAGGGTTTCCAGATTACTTGTTGCATCCAATCCCCGTTCTCATATATTTGGCTTATTAACCGCTAGATATCTTCTGAAGAATCCCGATAACACACCTGTCCCAATAAATCGCCGTCCCGAAATGTCAGTGCAAACCGTCTCCGCCAGTTTGGCCGCTTTGGGCTTAAATGAGCCACCAAAGGCTGAGGGTTCATACCCAGAATACAACGTTATTGACGTGGAAAGAAATTATATTGCTGCTGAGTTGAGCAAGATCTCTGGCGTAGAAAAATCCTTGATTTTTGATGCTTTGGACACCCCTAACATCATGGAAAAGGGAGACTTAATCGTTCCTATCCCCAGGTTGAGATTGAAGGGTGTCAATCCAAAGGAGAAGGCCGAAGAATGGGCCCAAAAGTTTGAAAAAGGATCTTTTCTCTCTGAGGTGAAAGCTGAAGGTCCTTTCATTCAATTCTTTTTTGAAAAGAAGACCTTGTTCGATGTCGTCATCAAGGACGTCTTGTCGAGAAAGTTGGACTACGGTGCCTTGCCTATTGGAACCGGTGAACGTGTTTGTGTAGAATTCTCTTCTCCAAACATTGCTAAGCCTTTCCACGCGGGCCACTTAAGATCCACCATCATTGGAGGATTCTTATCCAATTTGTACGAAAAGTTAGGATATGATGTCACTAGAATTAACTATTTGGGTGACTGGGGTAAGCAATTTGGTTTGCTCGCCATTGGTTTCGAAATGTTCGGGAACGAAGAGGCCTTAGCTAAAGACCCAATTAACCATTTGTTCGAAGTTTACGTCAAAATCAACCAAGCTAAGACCGAAGAGGGGGATGATTTCGAAGGCGGTATTAATGACAAGGCCAAGGAATATTTCAAACGCATGGAAGACGGTGACGAAAAGGCTTTACTTATTTGGAAACGTTTCAGAGACCTTTCTATTGGCAAATACGTTGACACCTACGCTAGGTTGAATATTAAGTACGACTACTATTCTGGTGAGTCGCAGGTTTCTAAGAAGTTGATGAAGGACGCTTTGGATACTTTCGACGCAAAGGGATTAATTCACGTAGACCGTGGTGCTAAGTTGATCGACTTGACCAAATTTAACAAAAAGTTGGGTAAATGTTTGGTCGAAAAATCAGATGGAACTTCCATCTACTTGACCAGAGATATTGGTGAAGCTATTGGTCGTCACGATAAGTTTAATTTCGACAAATCTATTTATGTCATTGCTTCTCAGCAGGATTTGCATACCGCGCAATTTTTCGAAATTTTGAAGCAAATGGGATTCCCATGGGCCAAGGGTTTGATTCACGTCAACTTTGGTATGGTCCTCGGTATGTCCACCAGAAAGGGTACTGTCGTTTTCTTGGATAATATTTTAGAAGAAGCCAAGGAGAAGATGCACGAAGTTATGCGTAAGAACGAAGCCAAGTACGCACAGATCGAAAACCCTGATCAAATTGCTGACTACATTGGTATTTCCGCTGTTATGATCCAAGATATGCAATCCAAGCGTATCAATAACTACGAGTTCAAATGGGACAGAATGCTTACTTTCGAAGGTGACACTGGTCCATACTTGCAATATGCTCACTCTAGATTGAGATCTGTCCAAAGAAAGTCAGGTATCGACTCTTCCAAGCTTATCGACGCTAAGACCGAGTTGTTGACTGAGCCAGCTGCTGCCACTCTTATTAGAATTATTGCTCAATACCCAGATGTTTTGAAGAAGGCCCTCAAGACCAGTGAGCCATCTACAGTTGTGACCTACTTGTTCCAATTGTCGCACGTTGTTTCTCAATGTTATGATATTTTGTGGGTTGCTGGACAAGAAGAGGATGTTGCTGTGGCCAGATTGGCCTTGTATGAGTCTGCCAGACAAGTGTTGTACAACGGTATGACTTTGTTGGGTTTGACTCCAGTTGACAGAATGTAGTTTTATAGAGGTAATATTATAGTAACAAGAAAAATTTCGGTGGTAGGTATCTCAAAGTAGATAAATGAATATTATTATGAGGCATGATTAAACGAACCAATATTCAACCTTATTGTTAACAAAAATTTAGGTACTATAAAATGAACCCGATATCATTATACTCAATCATAACTAAATTTATCAATAATGATCTTTTTTTAATAAATTGTCCAAATGTATATTGTATTTCAACGATACTTTATTCAAGTACGCAACTCTCGAAATCGCGACTAAAATTCATGAAACTCATGAAACTGATTTGAAACGGCTTGAGAAATCATATGAACATCTCAAATAATTTCAATCTTTTTTGATGTCAGAGAAGATGAATTTGGATTACTCCGTTAATTTTTGAGAATCTGGGCAACTTTAAGCATCATTTGATCACTTGAATTTGATATCAATCATTAGATTCTTTCCTCACGGCTGGGTCCCCATCATTTCAACCTGCATCTCAAAAGTTTCATCGCGCATAAACACAAATCGTTAATTAGTACTTAACGGCGATAGAGCCTTCCTAAGTTTGCCCTGGGACAAGCCATTAGGATCAATTTTTCCTTTGAGTAGCGCAAGGCTTCTTTAGGGAAGTAAACTGAGCTATTTTTTGCTCTTTTCCCATTTTGAACTTCCAAAACTTCCCAAAGTAACCCACGGTCATATAACTCCCATTTCATTATATCAAATATCCATTCACAATATAACTCATGTCCACCGTTTCAAACATCTCGGTATCGAGTGAAGAATATTCACAGCTCATGTATAATGTGAAGCGGATGAAAGTATCGCAGTTGAAAGACTTGAATCGTATATTGGATTTGCCTGTTTCTGGAAGAAAAGCCGAACTTTTGGATCGACTCTGCTCAAAAATAGAACAGCTCTGGTCATTTTCAATGTACGTGGAACTTGCTTGCATCCGTATTTATGTATACAAGATTTATCATTCCGAACCTTTACCCCAATTTTTCGCCCTATATACGGCATTACTGAGTGGATCGGAAGCATATGTTGCAAACAGATTTTCTCATGAGTATGGTGAAAATCTGTCGAGACAGTCACCTTCAGCGCATTCAGAGGAGCCTGCCCCAAAAAGAGCACATTTACCGAAGAGAGCGTCTTCTTATCTTGAAACTACGCCTTATAAAGCCCACTGTATCTATTTCAAACCCAGTCCATATTTTAAGGTCAAGCGTCTCTTACATGCAGCCCCTTCGTTGGCCCCGATTTCAACAGGTAGAGGCAGCTGCTCCATCAAATTCATTCTCAATGAAGTGGAGATAAATGATCTCAAGGACGGCGCACAATGCTATCTTTTTGCCGGGGTTCCAAATTTGAAAAATCCGTCTACAACTGATGCCATAATTAAATTCCCCTCACCAATCGAGATGCATATCAATGGAAGCCTATACGCTGGTAAATTCTCTGGTATTAAGGGTAAACCCGGTACAGCTAGACCCATAAATATCACCAATATGCTTAAAAAATCTACTGGTGATCTCAATACTATTCAAATGGTTTACTTGGGTACTAAGGAGAACTACCTTTTGTACTGTTATTTCGTGGAAACGATTCTGAGCCAGCAAATACTCGAAGGTATCGTTAATCGCTCACACATATCATCCGAGTCAACTGCCAGACAAATCCAGCAAGAGTTCTCTGGGAATGATGAAGATGACGATATCGTCGTAGCGGAAAATTTCATCTCCTTGAAGTGTCCATTGACATATACACGAATGCATTACCCAAGTCGATCCATTTATTGTACCCATATACAGTGTTTCGATGCTCTCAATTATATCCAGTTACAGGAGCAGATACCTACGTCCACCTGTCCTATCTGCAGCAACAGCATTCAAATACTGGATTTGGCCATATCTGACTATTTTTCAAGTATTTTAAAAGAGGTCCTGGAAGAAACGGAAAACGTCTCCTTATCCGAAGATGGCTCTTGGGAGGCTGTTGCACCAAAGAAGGATAACTCTCCGATGCCTAAAAAGACAGAACTTGGTGTGAAAAAGATTGATACTGCTTCATCTACCATAGCGGATTTGTCGGCGGCACCAAAAAAAACAAATAAACAGCCCGAAATAGAAGTGATATCATTAGACAGTGAGTCAGAGGATGACGACGTACCTGGGCCACAATTACTAGCTCAAAATGTATCAACCGATTCACAAAATGGGATAGCGCTACAAAATTCTAATGGGAACTCTCATTATGCTAACAATTACACACCAAAGGAACCGCATGATTCATCGGGTGGAGATATAGATGATATAGATATAGAAGCTGAATTAGAGGAGCATTTTTTAGCTAAGGAAGCTACCGCCCGTGGGGCAGCGGTAGCTGATATCCCAGCTGCAAGGGTTGCAGTACTGGATCCTGCCCCACAAAATACTTCTGACTTATTGGCCACCACCCAAAGTGTTGAAATTGAAGCCAATCAACAAAGTAAAGCTACACAATTTTCAACCCATAACTCCGCTTCAAAAGATCCATCGGAGTCTAATGCAGATGTTTCTATGGCTCATAGCCCAAACGCCGACAAAGAGGCTGAGGGAAATGCTGACGATGATGCTGACGATGATATTCCTTTATCGAGACTAGATGATCGATTTAAGAATCAATTGGCGCCATTACCTCCTCCTCCCGGTACGCCTCCCGTCAGCGCTCGAATATCATCAAAGAATTACAGGGGGCTCCCAAGATTCCGCGCCAATCTGGATAGAGTGAATCATCCACCAAAGGGGCCGGAGCATCCAGATACAATCTCCCTGGAGAGCTTGATTTCAAATTGTCGCACGAAAAATCATGAGGACCTTGGTAATCTGACGCCCATTGTATCACCTTTACATACTGACGACGATTCTTTAGTTTCGAACCGTATAGAAGGCTCTGTGGGTATTGGTAACTCTCGTCAAAACTGTGATGATCCCAATATACCTGGCAGTATCAACGAGCTGAATGTCCACAATCAATCCGTAGACAGTGCTGTCAAACAAGTGAGCCAAAAAGTGAAGGAGAAGGATATGGAGACTTCTGAAGGGACTGAGGGAGCTATTGCAGAGACTCCCAATGAAAATGGTTACCAAATGATTCACGGAAACGGGCAGATTCTGAATTGTCCAGAAGAAGCTTCAAATACTACTACACATACTCACGAGGAATTGGCATCGCCCCCGCACGCGAGTATGGATGAGCCAATGGAAGGAATTCCAAAGCCAAATGAAGCTCAGACAACAGATTCACATATCGAAGAGGAAGGGCTTCGTAATATTAATAAATCGCGTGAAACGGATGCTGAAAGGCCTTCAAAAAGAGAGGTAGAATCAAATTCAAATCCATCGCGAAGCATAACCGACTGCCATTCTCGCGAGGAAGTTGAATCCTCAGCACGCACAAGAGATCCAGGAAGTTATAACCTCATTAGTCTATCTTCTCCCCGACAGATGGCCCATCAGCACGATGACATAGTGGTTTCGAGTAAAGACAATTTAACTAAGGGCGACCAGCTCAACCATTCTGTCCAAAAACAACAGGAATTGCACTCTCATCAACAGTCATTGAAGCCAAAGCAACATATACATGCACCCGGTCCATCACAGAATGTTCTTCAAGCAGAGATGGTTTCAAACAAAGCTCCGCTGTTACAGTTCCAGCCAGCAAAACCTTTGAGAGTTTCGCAAGCTGGAGGACCGTGTGCAGTGTATCCTGCCCCAGAAGAGCTTTCAAAGGGCCAACTTCTTCAAGAACAGCAACTAATAGCGCGACAACAAGAATATCAACAAACACAACAACGTATGCTCCAGCACCAACGGCAACAACAACAAGCACAACAACGTCAACGCCTACTTCAGCAACAACAGCAACAAAAAGAAATTCAACAACGTCAACGTATGTTGCAACAACAACAACATCAACAACGACATTTCCAACAACAACATTTCCAACACCAAAATCACCACCTACTTCAACAGCAACAGCAACAGCAACAGCAACAGCAACAGCAACAGCAACAGCAACAGCAACAGCAACAGCAACAGCAACAGCAACAGCAACAGCAACAGCAACAGCAACAGCAACAACAGCATCAAGACATGCAACATCAGCTTCGTCTTCAGCAGGAACAACTACAGGCGGCTCGACTTCATCTAGAGCAAGAGCTGCAGGGTATATCTCAAGCTCAACGAGGGTTGCAAAATCAAAAAAGGCCAGAGCATACAGGGAGACAATCGCTGCAACAAGTGGAACACTTCAATCGGCAATCATTTGAACGTGGTCTGTCTGGCTTGACTGCGATGACAAACGAAAGACTTTTTCGATTGAGACTGTTAGAAGCGGAATTGCAAAAACGGCTGAATGAATATAATCATCAATATATGCAACTTCAGCGATACAACTTAGGGTTGCAAAAGTTACAATTATCACATGAAAAATTGAAATTCGAAATTCTCAAAGAAAGAAACGCATTAGACCCGGGTCAAGCAATGGATAATGAAAGATATCTTCGATTGAAAACGTTGGAAGATAAACTGCAACAAAAGCTGAATGAATATAATCTGCAATATATGCAGCTCGAGCAAAATAAATTGAAGTTGCAAGAGATACAATTGTCTCAAGAAAAATTAAGGTTCGAACTCCTCAAAGAAAGGACCTCATATGATATGGCTCAAAGAGCACCCAATACGTCCAGCCAAGGTACACGGCATGGAACTACGCAACAGCAGCCTATAAATCCCAGAGAAAATCCGCACCATTCATCCAGTAATCCACAAAAGGGAGTTCCACTAGTCGTCGTTGAGTCTGATGACGGATCGTTCAGTGAGTCTCCGACTATAAACAAAAATATTCATGATTCGGCAACGTCGTCGCCGGCTGAAGTTCGACATGGGGAACAGGTCAAATATTCGCAGTCGGCATTTCAAAGAGCTGAAGGGTTAAGAGGAAACCCATTAGTACGTGCAGTTTCAACAGGAAATTTGCACCGAGTTAGTGAAGCGGCCTCGGCCTCAATGCCTGAGATTTCTCGCTCGGCTTCAGCAAATTCCAGATCGATGGCGATGGAGCTGGCGAGACGCCCAAGTATAGGAGTTTCAACGAAAAGTAATGTGAACATGGTATGCCCCCTTCAATCAACTGCTGAAGAAAACCAGTCAAAATCGGACGACCCCTCTAAGTCTGATATGGTTTTTGGTCTTCTAGGTATAGCTCTTGATACAAAAGGTTTGGGCCAACCCCACAAACGGTCTTATAGTGGTGGCCATAATTCTCCCAAGGATGTCACTACAAGTCCTGTAAATGGATGCGCATCTTCGCCGAAACTAATATCAACAAAATTGCAGATACCCGAGGCTTTGACAGCCGAGGGTCAAAAGAATTTGGCACCGCATACATTGTCTATATCGCCAATTAGTGGGAGAATTGAAGATATGTCAATCTCGACAAAAATACCCTCACCACCAGAACGTCTGTGGAACAAGAGGTTTAATTCAAATATAGAGTAGGGTTGTGACTTCATATATCAAAGAGCCACTGCGCCCTATGTTCTACGGTAATATAGATGACTGGTAAATTATAGTACAAAGTAGGACTCTAGATATGTCGATATATTTTTTTGACTGTTTTATGTCATGGTGTACACTAAACTTGTATTCTCTTTGATAATTGAACAGCCTTGTGCTTCGGTTAAGTTTTTAATTCCTTTTGTGTGATCCTGAGTGTACCCGTAGTAGGCAGTATGAACCGCGGTTACTACCGTCATGGCCAACACGATTCTATTATACATTTACAAAGGGCTTGGGCCCAAGTAATCTTCCTTGATACTACCAATGGCGTAGATCTCATTCACGTCGGTTCTGGTACCAACGATCTTTAATCTTACTCTAGAACCCTTCTCGATAGTCTCATCCGGCGAAACATACGCTGGTGGGTTAGCCAGAGGATTGTACTTCATATCTGAAGGAATCAAATGAGTACTAACGAAGACTGAGAGGGGTCCAACGTCTGCGAAGAATCCCATTTTGTTGACGGTGGTGACAACTGCATCCACAACTTCACCCTTGAAAGGCTTCCATACCACTGCACGGTATTTGACCTCAAATTCAGCCATTCCGGACCCAGGGACAATCCTTCCTTTACCCACGTCAATATTCATACAGTCCAACACACAAACAATGTAACCAAATTGACCAGTACATGTGCCCTCAACGTCACCCAAAAGCTTGTCCCGCAAGTACTTGTCCATTTGAGGCCCGAAGTACGACGGATGTAACGTCAAGTTCAACGACAAATCCTTAAGGAAGAACATGACGGCCAGTTTAAATGCTCAGAGCTTTTGAAGGTTGATGAAATTTTAGAAAGCGAAAAAAGGGTTCGGCGAAAGTGAGAGGTTTCGGATTGATTTGATTCTCGCGTGTAAGCGGGAGAAATATAGCAGTGAAGGTTTTAATGAATAGTAGTTTAGAGATTTGAACAATCATGGAGCAGATTGGGTCTGATTAAAATTGAAGAATTTCGATTATTCTAGTGATCTACAAACTTGATGATATCAATCTTCTCTCTATACCTAATAAAAAATTGTAAACACCAAATGAATTTTCGTATTTTGACCCAGTAAACGTTCACGTCCTGCATACATTCCTCAAGATCTTCACTCTTTCATCTCGAATGAATTTTTCAGTCAACCTCCACCAAGAATGTCGCAAAGGATAGGGACCTCCGCAGTCGCTTTGACCCGAGTGTGGCACCATGTCGATGCTGCCGCTGACACCCGCTCTTTAGGTCGTTTGGCTACATCTATTGCGCTTACTTTACAGGGCAAACATAAACCTACATACTCCCCCAACAGAGACCATGGTGACTACGTAGTGGTAACAAATGCCTCTCATTTGAAGTTTACTGGTAACAAGTTGAAGGATAAAACCTACTGGTCGCATACCACTCGTCCCGGTTCGTTGAAGTTGATCCCTATGGATAGAATGATTGCCAATAAGGGACATAAGGAAGTGCTTAAGAGAGCAGTTAAGGGCATGTTGCCAAAAAATACTCTTAGATGGGATAGATTGGACAGGTTGAAGATCTTTGACGGTGATGAACATCCATACAAGGAAAACTTGATTGCTTTCGCTGATGAAATTCCACAGTACAAGGAAAAGGTCAAGCAGTTGGAGGAAAACGAGGCCAAAAATCAAGCTCTTCGTGAGCAGTACTTGGCTCAATTGTAAATAGATATAGGTGAACACGAGAATTAGGATAAAAATAATTAAGTAGCTTCTTTTTAAGATCTAAGATTTTAAACTACTCCGGCTCTGCTAGTTAATCTTTATTGTTTCTTTTTGCTATAAAATACATTCACCCTTTACCTTCTACTGTTTTAATACCTCCCCACTTATACACGAACTGATACTCCCGATCGCTCAGTATACAACCGTGGAGAAATATTCATGGCCATAAGTTCCTGGAACAACAATTTAGCTGCATAAGGAATATGAATTTGGTAAATGTTGGTCTTGTTTTTACACGATCTGCACTCGAATTGGTTCTTCTTCAAGTTGGCGATCACCGACATCAATCCACACATACCACAGATATGAACTCTGAAAGCATCAGATGCTTCCATCAATCTCTCCTTCAAGAAACCAGCTGCACCATGAGCAATCATACAATCTCTTTCCATTTCTCCGAAACGCAAACCACCATCTCTGGATCTACCTTCAACAGGTTGTCTGGTCAACACTTGCACAGGACCTCTGGCTCTGGCGTGAATCTTGTCATCGACCATATGTCTCAATCTTTGATAATAGGTTGGTCCAAAGAAAACCTGTGCCATCAACTTCTTACCCGTGTGTCCGTGATATAACACTTCGAAACCTCTGGATTGGTATCCGTGCTCTCTCAACAATCTAGAAACAGCCTCTGCGGTAACATCGGTGAAAGGAGAAGCGTCACCTTCCAAACCAGATAAAGAGGACACCTTTGAAAGTAAACATTCAATTAAATGCGCGACCGTCATACGGGATGGGATAGCGTGAGGATTGATGATCAAATCAGGAACAATACCTTGAGAACTGAATGGCATGTCTTCGTGTCTGTAGGTAACACCAATAGTACCCTTCTGACCGTGTCTAGAAGCAAACTTGTCACCAATCTGAGGAACCTTAGTAGTTCTCATTCTAACCTTGACAAACTTTGCACCGTCACCGTTAGTGGTCAAGAGAACTTGGTCCACTATACCGGACTCAGTACTTCTCAAAGGTGTAGAAGCATCACGCTTGGTGTGATATTGAGTACGTTGACCCAACTCTTCAGTGTCTGGTGGAATGGGTGTGGTTTTACCAATAATAATATCTTCACCAGAAACTCTAACACCCGGTGCAACCAATCCATCGTCGTCCAACTTCTCGTATGTACCATGCTTTAATCTCAATGTATCCAGGCGAGTTGGCTTCTCGAATGTTTCCAAGGCCTTCATACCTTGTCTCTTTTCCAAGTCCATATATGATCTGAAAAACAAAGATCTGAACAACCCTCTGTCAATAGAGGATTGGTTCATAATCATAGAATCTTCTTGATTGTAACCAGAGTAACATGCAATTGCGACAATAGCGTTCTGACCAGCGGGCAATTCACGGAACTTCAAATGCTCCATCGCTCTGGTGGTGGCTAAAGGCTTCTGTGGATAGTACAAAATGTTTGCCATCGTATCCATTCTAACGTTATAATTGGTCAAGAATACACCCATGGCTTGCTTACCCATCGCAGATTGGTAAGTATTACGAGGAGATTGGTTATGATCAGGGAAAGGAATAATCGAAGCGGCCACACCCAAAATCATGGACGGGTGAATTTCACAATGGGTGAACGTGAGAGCATTACCCGCAAATGCGGTCCTGATTCTCTTGGCTGGGTCTAGAACATCCTCTTCGTTCTCCTGTTGTTCTTGAGTTTCATTCATTGCTGCCTTGGTTGATGCCAAGTCTTCTGGGGACATGGCGATCATGATGGTTTCTTCTTCTTCAGCATCGACGTATTCCACAATACCGTCTTTGAGCAAAGAACTCCAGTTATAGGAATCACCAGAGTCATCAAAGTCATCATATTCAGAGTTCAACAAATTATGGATATGCTCCTTTTGCAACTTCAATTCACCATGGGTTTCAGATTCTGGATCATCGTCTACGATGAACAATGGACGGTAAACACGACCAGCATCTGTGAAAATCTTAAATTCCTTTTCTCTGATATCTCTGATAATAGAAACTTCTGGAGATATGTCACCTCTTCTTCTCAAACTACGCATCGTGTCAACCAATGAGGAGGGCTCTCTGTGAGTACCAACCCACACACCGTTGACAAAAACTCTTGTAGAGTCTGGAGAAGTGGAAGGGACGTAATCTTCCAATGGTTCCATACCCCATTCTTCCAAAAAGTACAAAATTGGCTCAGACGAGGTACCAACGGAAATGCACGACATAAGCGATAAGTTCTTGACTAATCCACACGCTTGACCTTCGGGCGTCTCGGCAGGACACACAAGACCCCAATGTGTGTTGTGCAATTGTCTAGGTTTGGCAATCTTACCATCTCTTCCGATAGGGGTATTTGTTCTCCGCAAATGTGACAAAGTTGAAGAGTACGTGTAACGATTCAACACTTGGGACACACCGGCACGGGAGCTCATGGCTTTTTTCTGTTCACCCCAGTTACCAGTGGCCAAGGAGTAACGCAATCCATCAGTAATTGTTTGTGATTTCACAGCTAAGGTCAAATTGAATTCCTTATCATTTTCGACACATCTTTGCATGTAATTGTAGATATCCTTAGTCAACTTTCTAAACAAGATACGGAACAAATTGGCCAACAATGGACCTGCCAAATCCAACCGTTTCTTTCCGAAATGATCTCTGTCATCTGGTTCCTTACGTTCCAAGGCACACAAAAGCAATCTGTTAACCATGTAACCCAAAAAGTATGCCTTTCTGGTCTCGAAACCTTCTTCTTGGGTGATATGAGGTAACAATTCTTTTTGTAAAATATCCTTAGCATATTGGATACGTTTCTCCCTTCTGATACCTAAAACACCTCTTCTACCGATGAAATCAAGAGCGACTTCTCTTTCTTGAATCACGAAACCTTCTTCTACACATGGTTTCAACATTTCTAACATTTGCCAATCGTTGGCGTCAAAACAAATGTGTTCCAAAATATCACCATCTGGCACAATACCCAATGCTCTAAAAACAATAACGATTGGAATATCTTCTTTGATGTATGGTAAAGTAGCCTTGATAGTTCTACCGGTGGTTCCCTTTTCATCTCTTCCGTAAAGCTTAATCTGCATGGAGGAGATCAATCTAGAACCCTTTTCGATGGCGGATCTAATTTCAGCAATGTGAGAAATTGGCGATGGTGCCGCTTTTTTGAAAACTTGAACGATATTAGCAGCACTTCTTTCCTGGGCAATCAAAACTTTTTCGGAACCGTTAATAACGAAATAACCACCCATATCATAAGGACATTCCTTTAATTCGTAAAATTCATGCTCACCTAAATCACGTAACATACAGAACTTCGACCTAAGCATAATAGGTACTTTACCAAGGTAAACTTTAGTCTGGGGATCATCCAGCTCGACTTTTTCTTCAACCCATTGCAATTCATTATTCACTCTATTATTGTCGTCAGACTTAAAAGTTCTTTTGGTCATATCCACGTACAAAGGTGAGGAATAAGTCAAATTTCTAAGTCTGGCTTCTTGTGGGAACATGGGGTGGGTAGTACCATCACCTTCGGTTTGAGTTGGTTTAGAAATATAAATCTTACCGAAAGTAATTTCGTACCTCCTATTCTCGAAGTCATCCTCAGATGTATGCTGTGCTGGTTGATCCAACACCAAGTGTGAATCCTCCCACACAAGCTCTTGAATAGTTGTTTCGATGAATTCATCAAACGAATCCAACTGCTGCGAAACCAAGCCCTTTTCGTGAAAGAAAGCCGAAATCACGGTCCAACAGTCCTCGGGCGTGATCACTTGCACGTCGGTGTCATATCCGTACTGGTCTTCGTCCGACATCGTTCTGGAGTAGACGTAGTAGCGTGAGTGTCGAGGTCTCGAGTCGCCGTTCAAATACAAAAGGTGCGCTTTTTCAAAATGAACAAAAAATGGCGAGTCGTTACCCGGACTACAAACGCTAACAAGCGGGAGAAAATTAAAGAAATTCCGGATTCAAGAGAAGTGCGAGGTGGGAGCTGAAGCGAGTGAAAAATTGTTTGGAGATTGGACAGGAGACAAGTTAAATCATGAGTCGATTAGTACAGTTTATCCGTTCGGTACATTATAAACCGCTCAGGAAGTATCCAGTGGTAAATTCTAAGGATGTGGAATTGAACCCAGCCCCAAAGAGTAGGCTGGAAGACCGAGTTCTTCTCTCTCAGACCGTGAAAAACCACCTCTTCCCAGCTACCGAGATCGCCAAATTATACAAAGAGAATGACAAACCTATTCCTCGTAAGTTTAGGATTCCTAGTGAGACCATCAGTCGTAAATCTTTGGAAGCTTATCAAGAAGCTATTTCTATGGGTGAACCACACTTCAAAGTCGGAGAAAAGCAAATTTATTTCCCCAAAGCTAGAGTCGTCTTATTAAGACCCAACGCTAAACATACTCCATATCAGGCGAAGTTTTTGGTGCCCAGAAACTTCAACAAATTTGACTTGAGAGACTACCTTTGGAATGTCTACGGTCTTAGGGCGTTGAACGTGACTACCCAGTTGATGTGGGCCAAATGGAAGAGAGGTGCTTATGATTATTCAAGATACAGAGGACCACAGTATAAAAAGATGACCATTGATATGGAAGAACCTTTCGTATGGCCGACATTGCCAGAAGGTCTCGAAGAAGCCCACAAGCAGGCTAACTATGAATTGCAAGAAAGATCTCAAATTGGTCTGAACGAGCACATCCCTGAAGATCTTTTGGACGGAGCTTACACCAAACCTAAGCTCGCTAATATCTTTGTTCCAAAGAGAGTCAGAGAAGCGAAGGAGGCGGAGTTGAAGCTGTACCATGAAAAGGTCGCCAACAAGGAGAAAGAGCAGTTGGTTTCCAAATTCTTGAACATCTAGTCAGGTTGGAATATCCCATTAATTCTAAGCATCAGTGCCCTGATGCGAATGACTATTCATTCTATCTGTATATATCTTTACTATAAAGAAGTAGAAGCCAAAACAGTAGCATCGTCAGTAAAAGTCGTTGTCAGCCATATTGTCGTATATATAATCCTACCAAATCCTACCAAATCCATCCCTTGTTGGTCCTTTCCTTAATCCCGGTACTTTCCTCTTTGGTAGACTCCTTAGGTTTGTCCACAATATCAAATTCCTCTTCATCGGCATCATTAATGCTGGTAGCTTTGCTATTGGCAGCTTTGCTATCGCTTGCTCCTCCAAAGGCAAATTGTTTCCTCAGATTTATGGAATTGAACACCGATGAGGTCCACGAGGCCAGTGACACATCTTTTTCAGCGCCAGCACTTCTCATGCCATCAGTACCATTTATGATGTTTCCCAAGTTAAAACTCGATGCTAGAGTCGAAATGCCAGGAACGTTACCAGCAAATCTACCAAGCTCTTCAAAGTGGAGTTTGTCGAGGAACCTTAACTCGTTACTAAGGAATGGTTTCAAATATTCATAATAAACAAGACCGCAACCAGTTCGCAGGAAATGAACCCATTCCTGTTGAATCTCCGACATCTTAATTTCTCGAGTAGTCGAGGAAGAAATAATTGGGGTAAGAAGCCAGACAAAAAGAGTAGTTTTCATCAAGCTATAAAATGGTAAAATTTTCAGAAAAAGCAAAACCGACTCTATTAAAGAGAAGCTTGCATAAACAGTCCAGTAAATTAGCCATTTTTGGGTTTGCAACAAATGAAATTGAAGGAGATCCTCATCAAAGACTTCTGTGGTACCAGAGTTCAGAGCTGCCTTCTTCAATAGGGATACAACGGGCACATTAATGCGACCAATTTCCACTGTTCCAGTGGATGCTGCTATCGCTGATGTTTGATATTTCTCAAATGATTTAAACGAACCGTAGATGGGGTAGATCACACTCACTCCGAGTCTTAAGAAGGTTAGTATGGGGCAAAAGAGGGGCGGAATGACAAGGTCAAAAATTGATGCCAATATCAAGGGCCTTGTGCACAATTATATCACTGTTAGCTTGAGTGCAACTTACGATAAAAGCGAAAACAATCCGGCCATTATAAGCAGTTTAGAAGCTATAATCTCAAGAAGGCAAAATCAAGGGGTATAATTAAGTGATAAGCTCGTTGCAATAATCACACAAATCTGTGAGAAGAGATGGGCACGTATGCAGGAATGGTTGCAAAGATTACCCGAAGGGATCAAAACGGCTTGTGAGGCATGGTTGAGATGAGCTGCATAAGGTTAAAATAATGTTATTGATGAAGGCATACTGTTCGAATCAAGTTTATCATAATCTTTTTGTGAAATTTGAAGCTGTTTTAGTCCAATCAATGCCGGAATTACTAATTCGTTGAAAGTTTGCATGGTCTTTATTAGATTTGATTTGGTAATAACCTTGCAAATATTTGGTAATACCTCTTTCTTTCATGTGAAAATTGTAAATATTGGTGTAATAGTACAAAACATTGTCTGTACATCCTAGTACCTTTATACTAACCCTATTTAAATTATCTAAATTAACTTCAATTATTATTTGTTGATACACCACGTAACATCAGCACTTCACACCAGTACAGCTGTACTCAAATCGGGCACAAACAATTTTCTTTCCTCTAAAACTTTGGTTGACCAATCGTAAACTTCTTTCTGGTGCTTTTCATTATTAGCTATTTTACTGGTTGACCCTTTGGTACCACCGGTGACCAAATATTCTCCTCCATTTTTTTCGACTGTAAAATCTGGATCCATTGCAGCTTTTAAAGTCGATAAGGACCCTTCCTCATTTGAACTCCCGGTGATTTCAGAGGAGATGAATCCTCTAAGAAACACCCCCAAAAATTTCAGAGATTTCCATTTGTCGTAATGCTCGGACTGGAAAACAAATCCAGGATGAACGGGGATGAATAATACATCCGACTTGATTTTCGTCAAGTATTTGGCAATTTGAATCTGCGATAATTTGCTTCTGCCATACCTAATCAACGAATAAACATTATTTGGTGAAGAATGAAGTTCGTCTTGAGGTTTGTAATGCTTCGTGACATAGTTGTGGGCAAAACTGGAAAGCATCACAACTCGGGGTACTTTTCCGTCTTCCACTACGTTTTCTAAAGCTGGTAAAACTTTCAAATACAACAAAAAATGGGACAAGAAATTAACTTGCAATTGAGTTTCAAAACCATCTTTAGTCTTCTCAAAGTTTTGGTCTAAAGCTCCAGCATTCCAAATTAATAGGTGTAACTTGGATTCCTTTGTGAAAAATTCGTCAGCCGCTTCGACGACAGATTCCAAATCTGCGAGGTCAACTTTTATGTGATTTAATACACCCAAGTGTTGACTTTCTCGCACCTCTTCAGGGTATGATTCTATTCTTCTCTGTGCCTCATTCTGGATGTCGAGGAAAGCTTTGCTGACCTTCTCAGTTGATCTTCCTGCAAGGTAGATAATGTATCCATGTAGATAAAGGTGAAGGATTGTGTACCATCCGAGTCCTGTACTTCCTCCCGTTATTAAAACTACTCTACGGTCATTTGCAGGGTTCAAATAAGGCGCCGTATCGGGTTTATAGAAGCCACTCTTCACCATGGGGCAAGGAACAATGGCAAATGCAATCAAAACTTGATTAATATGTAGTCAATTTTAACGAGCATTCCCTCGCACTACTTCTACCTAATAGAAGCTTACAGGCGTCTTCGAATTCTTAACGAAAAGCTTATTTTTTGCAAAAGAGGAAGACTTGGCAGTGTCACCAAATTTCAAACTCAACAAAATCTGGTCAGGAACGAATTTTAATAATATGTGAATTTCTTCGTTGGTTCAACTTTTTGGAACAAGTTAATCCATTGTACTCAAAACAAATAGCCACCTTATCTAGATACCATTTGTGCAAAAGAGTAATAGCTTCGAAATCGAGTTGCGTCTACTGATTTCCGTTTTAGGATATAACTCAAATAAATGTTGATTTTTTGCAGAAAAGGTCGAAAATTAAAATCGTGACTCTTTAAATCTCCCTTATATATTAGAGAATCTTACCCTCTTGCTTATATAGAGGACTGATCGTGACCTTTGAAGCTTAGTCTCTGGAACATCATTTCAAACTCTTCAAAAAACAATGTCTGGGGCTTCTATCTTTTATCGAAAGAGTGGCCAATAGGATATTATACTCGTAATTATAAGCCAGATCTATTTGAAGTTATCAAAAAAAAGTAGCTCTTGCACGGCTGTATATGCTATCGATTAGTATTATCATTGTAGCAAGTTGAAAAGCACGTTTTGAATAGAACTGCAATAAGGATTTTGAGTAATTGTTTTAAAATCACATAAGAACGACAATATCTTACCCTTACATTAATAAAAGTTTGAAACCATAAGAAGATTGATTCAAATTAAACATTTTTCAAAAAATTAGTTTTTCCCGAGTAATCGTCCCAGTGATACTTCAGTAACAACTTACACCTTAATTCCATTTGAGAATTGTAGCCAAGGGTATAGTAACAAGTTCACAAAAATTATACTCTTGGCTAAGCAGTCACCTTTTCACGAAACATCTGATCTTGTAAAGCCTTAACAAGTAATTACATCTGTAATTGTGGGCGTAGTTCGGTAGGCTTTGGTACTATAAGCTCCCTTCGTCTACATGTCATCTGCAGCCTGTTAAAACCATTCCGAAATTGATTTGAGTCTTTTGCATTGCAGCAAATAAGTTGTGCCAAAATCATCTAAAACACGTCCAGCATCTCCTACTAAGCTCTAAAAAGACCCATCACAAGCATCAACTATGTAATTGAAGTTCAATATGTGTGCGGGATCTCGTGACATCTGGAATGGTGATTAAGGTGATATTTGGGTCATCCATCTCGCAATTCCGAGCAAAGAGAAAATATTGATCATATATGTTATCCTAGATTAAAAGACAACATTTTGAAACACATTTTAAGCCTAGAACCAATTCGTTCGAATTATTCGAACGATTTATCCGAAAGCTCTACAGCCCTATTGACATTCGAAAGTTCAATGTATATAGCCGTGCATTGGGACATTATAATTTTAATACTAAACCTTCTCTGGCAGATTGCCAAGATTAGGTAGACGAATAAACATTAAATATTATCGTGGGCCTGCATTGCAGCACAATTGACGCTTTCTTTTTCCCAGCGTAGCAACTCTTTACGGATTATTCCCGATTTGGTTTGCATATAGTTATGGTAGGCCACGACCAATATCTGGGGTACTCGATTCCAATGATAAGGTAATTATCCGTTTTTTACCACCAGTCCTAATCTTTCATTAATCAAGTTCAAATAAATATATTCTAGATAACAATTGAATTTGCCCCCATTGTTCGTTAGGCAATTGATTAGATGATAAGATAAAAACTACTATCCAAAAATTTAGAGTAATCGAGGGGCAGGCACGTGAGTGAACGAAGAGGTACCTAAAAAATTACCCACACGACCGAATTTTCTGTATCATTTCAAAGTTACATTTAAAAATAGCTGAGCTTCTTTTGAGATTGGATGTTACATTGGAGTCTATTTCTTTTTCCATGGCATATTTTTTAGGGAAACTTCCCCTTTCTCCATATTATGAGAATTTAGTTGGATGAGCGCGATGACAGGAATTGTGGAACTTACAAATTACAAGAACATTAATTGCATGTCACGATTGTGGAGTTGGAACTGTGGAGGTGGTAATAATGAGCGCAAAACATAATGCGTTTAAAAGATCTTTCGTAATTATGATGTAATTCTTTAAAGGTTGCATTGATTTGACATCGTTGGACGGAGAATGACTAAAATTGTCCTTCGCGCAAAGTAACTACGGTAAATCCGCGGTAAACCATTTCACGGATCCTTATCGTGTGCTAAATGCCTTATCGGCAGTTACCAATGTCATAAGATTGTTCTATTTCATATACGCTTTTTTTTTTCAATAGCCTTCCTCACTTGACCGTGCGCTGAGATTGTTGTCATGAAAAATAAGTTGCACTAAAAGAATAGAGCGGTCGAATTTTCAAACGGCTCTGGTTTAGCTCAAGTGCCGTACAGATTTCGGCCCGTCGATAATAAAAGCTGAAATCTTATTGGTTGAAAACTCATTTCATGACAGTAATACCAAATTTTAAGAGCACTCAATGTAGCAGTATTCAAAGGCATTCGACAATTAGGGGTCTTTCTTGAGGCATTGATGATGTATATCTGTAAATATTTCCTGAAGGTCAAAAGTCAAGAACTTGGTTTTTCCTGACGGTATCTTAAATCAAAAAATAAAAATCAAAGCGCAAATAAACATTTCCAATATTTTTTACGCAAGGGAGTAGGTTTCCTTAAATCTTCTAAATTTAAAATTCACGCCGGTGATATTTATCGATCCGTATTTGCTGATTTCCTCAGTTTCATTTCCACTTGATAAGAGTAATTGTATTCACCGATTGAATTCAGAGCCTCAGTCCCGTCCCTTTATCCAAGAACCACTTTGTATTTCAATAGACCTCATCTGACGGTCTGCATGGATAAGCGCATCGTAATAATTGACCAATACCTTCCCTAAATCTCCGCTCCCACTCGAAAAAAAAAATTGAGTACAGCAGCACCGAGGAGTTAAAAGCTGTGGCAGATAAAAAAAGGTAAGCTCAAAAAAAAGAAAAGAGTTCCCCCATACAATAAAAACATCGCTGTGACCTTTTTTTTGATATTTCCGACAAGTTTACCGCCAATTTCAACAAGTTGATTATCCCCATTTATTAAAATAAAGGCTTTTCCCCGTCACCGATATTGTTATATCACAGTCTTGAAAACCAGCTTATTAATCTAGAGTGATCTTCTCACACCCCCAGAACAAGAGACCGCCAAAATTATTTCTAAGCAAAACCGTTTTTTTGCTTTAGTTAGAAACTCCAGATTACCGCAAAAATGTTTTTGAAGTTGGGAATAAACCCAATCTCTGCGGAGAATAGAAGTAATCCTTTTAACCTATTTGCATTGAAAACCAGTGTTATTGGTTATGTCAATGATGTTTTATTCCGAAAGAGAATAGCCTTATTTCCCAAAGTTGCAGATTTTTTCAACCTTTGCAACGTCAAATTTGGCCCCAAATTATGTGCTGTTGATGACCTTGGATTTTTTGATTCTTATAATGTTCAAGATCTGATTGAATTTCTGAATAATAGCAAAGCCAGCCATTTGGGTGTTGACACCACTTTGGGTGTTTTTCCTATTGAGGGATCTATTCTGGGACATCGTCAACAATCCGCAGCCAAATTTCCTGTCCCCGAATCTTTTGAAGTCATTGGACGCCCACAAAATGGTGTTCCAACTTTAACTTCAGTCACCGGACAACGTGGAGTCCGCAATCACGACCATTTTTCATCACATGCAAACCAGCCTTTGCAGTTTCACTCTCAAAATGTACGCTCTGCCGTACAAAACTTTCCTCATCACCATCAAAACTGCGCAAGCGCAGGCGCTGAGTTGCACCAAGGTATGATCCCCGCTCCTTATGAAATGAATGTTACAGCCGACGAGGCAAGCATGTCCCACTTTAACCTCAACATGATTCAGTTGGGCTCGGACGTCGTCACTGAAAGTTATTTTGATGACTTTGTTCATCCAAATAAAGCGGACTCCTTCGATATTCAATCCTTCTATGGTTCATCATCTGAGAGCTATGTCAGCCCTTTAGATGACGAGTTTTTCAAGAACGTTAGCCCAGAGAGTTCATACTCCAATGAAGATGGAAACAAAAAATTTGGCCTGATTTCTGAGATCAACAAGTTGACCCTCACTACAAGTGCAAACAGCCAAATGGAAAATAATCAAAGAAAGCGGAAATACGACTCCAACTCTCCAACAAAGCAAAACGGACAATTTTTCAATGTTGACTCCGTCGACTATTTGATGCAAGTACATAATGACGCACCACCATACGCCCCAAGTGTAATGAAAAAGAAGCCCTCCAAGAGTGTATCTACTCCTCGTATCAAGAAAGAGCACGAACTGAAAATCAGTAGTCTTTTGAAAGAGCAAAAGGCGGCAGAAGTTTCCGAAGAGACCGGTGAGTGTAAGAAAGCGAAATTGGAGGAGCCAAAGGAAGGGTATAAATTCAAGTGTATGCACTGCGATGCCTCTTTTAAAGTTAAGGGCTATTTAACTAGACATCTCAAGAAGCACAATGCTTCAATGGCCTTCACATGTCCATTTTATCAAGAAATTCCAAGCACGGTTTGTTCAACATCGAAGAAAAATGTGTTCTCAGGAACCAAATGTCATCCCACTGGTGGATTCTCACGCAGGGACACTTTCAAGACACACTTGAAGGCTTTGCATTTCATCTACCCACCAGGTACCAAGCAAGGTGAAAGAAACTCCATTGGAGGTAGATGTGCCGGATGTTTCCAATTTTTCGAGAACAATCATCTGTGGATAGCCGATCATATCGAGAAGGATGCCTGCGATGGTTCTGTGAACAAGCATGGGAATTTTTAATGATGAGAAACTGATGAAGAAATACGTTTAGAAGAAATTCTTGCAAATATGAGATGTGGCTATAGAGTGGTCCGATATCGAAACTTAATGAAATGTCTGGTTCTGGTAACCAGATATAGTGTTCATGTATCAAATCTTGTGAGTAGTTATAGAATTAAAGATAATTTTCATGTAGTGAACTTTGAAGCTAGTATTACTCAGCAACAAGACTATTTTACTTAAAAGCACATTATAAACAGTACATCATGTTATGAACATTAAGTAACCAAAAATCAATGCGTTTAATGGACGATTCGAATGTGACGATTCGAATGTTGGAATATCCAAAAGGAATTAAATTAATTGATTATTTCCAAGAAGGTATTTGGATGCGATTGGAAGAAGTATTTAGGTGCGTTTAGGTATTATGGTTGCAATTAAAAGAAGTATTTAGATGCGATTAAAAGAAGCACTTGGATAAAGGAAACCGAAAGCCGCGAAATTTGATAGGTATTTTCCACCGAAGTTATATATGCGATATTTTTCATTTTGCTGATCATACGTTTTGCTCGTCTAAGTGTGAAAAACTGTGGGGTGCAATTTCAACAATAAAAACTGCAGCAGAATTGGTTTTGAGTTTGAAATACATTAAACAATTGCCTTATGCGTGGTTTGTCGTATAAGGAAAATTAAAGTCTGGCCAGAAATTTGGACTAGGATATATCATGACGAATTTTAAATAATTGAGGAATCATGATGACTGAAATTTTGATGTAGTGTGGAGAATCGTTATGAGGTAAATTTTCATCTAAATCTTAAAAATGTGGTAAGGAATTTGATCAGGTGGTACAGATATTTTGCAATGAACAACCATGTCAAAATGCTGGCTGGCTCTGCAAAAACAATCAGCACTGGAACTACGGAATGGGGAACAATACAATTAACACATTTTTCTGATTCGACAGGAGTATTAATGCATCGATGGTCGAGTATTTGAATCAATTATTATTGATTGAATGCGGGATCGCCGTTGCTATACAGTTCGAAGTCTTTGCTATTATACCAACAGCGATCTGCTACTCAGAAATAATAAAAATAATAAAAATAGGTATGAAGACGATGAGAACTTGATGAGAATTTGATAACGCATACCAAATAATACTTCTTCGCTTAGATTACAACCCGCTATCGGAAGCTCTGCTGATAAATCTTAAACATGCTTGCAGTTTCCATAAATTTCCTGGTACGAATTATCATCACACTCTGTTCAATCGTCTATTAATTCACCAGACTCCTTGTATTGTATCGACGACAATACTTAAAATAGTCGTTTCAGAGAATTCTTTAATCTTTCGGATTTGTCAGTGTTTTTTTTAGTATGTTTTTTTTTTTTTGTTTTTTTCTAAATCACTCTTGATTTGTTCGCTGCTCGCAGCTTGATTTGTTTTTCTATAGCCAAGGTTTGCCAATTGCAGCTCGGTTAGTGAGCTTAAGTGCGCGCGCAAAGCCTTACTCATTTGCTAAAGAAATGGATCAAAAACTAGGCCGTAAGTACTCCTATAGACCAATTCTTGCATGGCCAGCGATCTTTGGACCATGTGTAATATCTTGGTGACCTAGAGAAAAATTCAAATTCAAAACCGATGTTATTCCATTAGCAACATTCTGTCGCCCGTAAATCACATTCTCGTCTACAACCGCCCGCTATTCTGAGACTAATTCTTTTGGGAAACAGCCAGCTAGGAAAATAATAAACTCTGGTGCGCGCACGCCACAAATCTGGTGAGAAAAGTTACATAAAACAAAAACAGCATCTTGAAAGGAAGGTCCGCAGATCAAATTTCTAGCGATTGGTCATAAAATAGCCACTTAACACCACATAAAAGGTATTTTGATCTAAAGTCAATGCCTATGAAGGGGTTTGGAGGATCATCCCGAGAAAAAATGGGCCTGTCACCTCAATATGAGAAGTTTCACCCTGCTGCCCCCACCGAGTTAGATATTTCCAATAAAAGAAACAAGGCTAATGAATATCATTCCCTGCTTAATCGTTTACCAACTTTCGGAGAAGTTTTGGCCAGAAAGACCCAGTCGCCGGTAGACTTGGGTACTTTCTACATCTTCATGGATCAACATGAAGGAGCCATCGATTACTTAGACTTTTGGCTCGAGGTGATGCATCACTTGACCTTATGTAAACATTACGTTAAAGGTCTTCGAGAAAGTGTCATTCGAAACAGTGTCGCCCACAATCTGCTGCATGCACCAAGACAAGTTGGTGCCGGTAATCTGAGACCTAACAGTGCTGCTCTGTTGAACTATCAGAGCCCACAGATGGCCGGATACAGAGACCTGGGATCAATACGATCATCTCCTCATAGAGAGTCCATGCCATTACTGGAGCATCTGAAACGCCGGTCGTTATCACTGTCCCTTCTTTTAGATATGATCGTCAACGATCAACATCTCTTGGAAGAAACCGACTCGCACAGATTATCTCAGTTCTTGAGAGGTGAACTCTCCCTTGATAATAACGACCCAAGAGTACGAGAATTATTGGAAGACTATAGACGTGAAAACCCCGATGCTACTCTGCTACACAATGAACAGTACGTACTGTTGCAACCACCCGCTTCACTGAATAATGATAATGAATTGAGACAAATCCTTGATCAATATCCAAACAAACGCATAAACTCCTCAGCGCAAAACTCTGAGAGACCAATATCTGCAGCCCTGGGTGATCGTCCAGAGTCTATAGTAGAGCAAGGACATGTCGGACAGGCTAATGTAGCTTCCATGTCTACAAATCCCAAATATGTGCAATATAATAGTGGAGTAAGTAACGAGGTCGCCAGCAACAACAATAACAACATTTATCAAATGCAACCACCTGCAAATGCATCTCGGTTGTACTCCAACAAAATTAATCCATCGTTTTTGGAAAAGCTTATTCGTGACCTGAAGATGAGCGAAACTGGCGAAGAAATCTCAAGCAAATCATTTGTCACCAGAGAACATCTCAGAGAGTCGTCTCATAATCTTTTGTTGAAGTATTTCGTAGAAGATGCCGAGAAAAAGATCGCGATTCCAAAGGACTTGAACGAGTTCATTGTTCAAGCGATTGAACGTGATGGTAGAGATGATCCCGACGTGTTTTCCGGGGTAAGGAATTACGTCTTCAAGCTTATGGAAAGCGAACTGTTTCCTAAATTTTTGCAGATGGTCGCCATACAAAACGTAACAGAATTCAGCTCAAGAGTTCGAATTGTGGCCGGATTGGTGCTCCTCTTCTTTGCATTTTGGATAGCTTTTATTTTGCTATTCTTAAACTACGCCAAGCACATACGGGCAGTGGTAGTAGTACCGTTCCTTTTTGCATTTTACTTGATTGTTTCTGCAATCTATTTCATCGACCCCATTCTAGTTTTCCTTGGATTCAGTGAATCATTTGATAGAAAGAGATACTTATTCAAGATTCAGGAACCCTTTGTCCGCAAGCTTCTTATAAAGCGGGCTATTTGGGTAATATTTTTAATTGCCATTTTGACCGCTGCAATGACCTTGATTTTTAGCTTGGTTCCGGGTCATAGACTTTAGTAATGAACATAATTAATAGAACCATTGGTAGCCGTTCATCGAGGGTTGATGATATTTGTAGTACTAGTTGATTTGGTGATATACTTTTCTGTTCATCGAATTATCGATTTTTTGCGCTACTACAACATATTCTATATCCGTTTCCATTTTCTTTAATTAAATACCTCACCTGAAGTGTGTCTGGCACACCGGATGCTTTTCTCCTCCTTATCATCAACCTTTGTATTGCCTTTATATAAACTTAGTTTTCGTCTTCTTGGGTCAGTCGTTTGAACAACTTTCAACTCGTTTCTCTAATACATCCTTAGCTTTCTACTTTAACAGGATTTGGTGCAGGTTCCACTGGACCTTTATTTGCCTCTTTTTTATCGCCATTCTCTTTAGTTTCATCTTTTTCCTTCGTCTTGCTTTCCTTTTTAGCCTTTTTCGGTTTGTCAATCACGTTCCATTTGACGTATTTTACTTGAAATCCCGTGAAAGTCTTAAAATTGGCAGTCTTTTTCGTCCATTTCTTAACCTTACTGGTTTTATCCAATTTATAACCAGTCAACGAATTCATAGTAAGACCCAGGGTCGACATTTCTTTAGGTCCAGTGTTGATTTTGTAGTGAGAAATCAGTTCGGTATTGGCTGGGGATGCAGCCCTAGAAGAAGTAAACTGACCCTTTGTTGAACGTTTTTTTGAAGCTGAAAACGCCGGAAGTGCCTTAAGCACTGCCGGTGAGACTTTGAGCGTCACAAAGCTAGATTTCTTAACGGCCATGGGGCAAAACACGCTAACTCTGATGATGGAAACGAAGGAAAAGAAAGGGTGCGCGGTTGGCAGGGTAGGTATTGATTGTGCAGGATAAATTTGGATGGTGTCCTGTATGTAGACTCACATTAATTTCACGAAGCTTAAGATCAGCTTTAGTGCAGGAGTACCTGAATTCGAAGAAGTGGGTCAAACAACGTCCTCATAATTCGACCTTTGTACTTATTTGAGCTTAATCTGGTGTGACATAAGTATGGAGGATAGAAACAAATTATTACATCGCCCTCCATCGGTTCTTGATGGTCTACTGAACGGTCATAAACTTGATGTCAGAGCACATCAAAGGACCTATGAAGGGGCATACACTAGAACGGCGATTGGTGCATTATCATTTGCAATCCTTATTCTTAAACTTTTCTCGAAAGAGTTTTTGCCCGTGGGGACAGTATACAGCGTTTATGGTAGCGTGCTTTTTTTTATTGGGGTTATAAATATGGGTTCCCTTGATGTCTATTATAATCCAGAGAAAGACATGCAAATGTACAAGACCGCAGGAAATACAGTGATGATATTATCGGTAGTATCTTTGGCATGTTACTTGGTTTTATTTATCTTAATGTGTCGTATGTAAGTCATGCTGGTTATGACAGTACACAGATAGAGATAATGCGATAATCAATCCTCCACGCTGATAGAGTAGGGTATGAATACATGACAACAATTATTTGGAGTTTAAGTAAGATACCATACAAATTGATTAGTTTATTTCTGCTGTTATCTAAAGTAAATCTTCAAGTATTCAATGGAATAAATTTCCGGCATTTATATCACCTAATTCGATTTCACATTGAATTAAGCCGTTAAAAAAATAGGTGCGCTGCCAGGTCTAGTAATTAGACATACCGTTGAGTCCTACGTTTTGATAATACTATTCGTAACTCATTATATATACAGTTAAGTCAACACTCCCAATCCGATAACTAAGACTTGCAAAAACACTTGTAACGACCAGAATCCAAGCTTTTGTACGCGCAACATTCGAGCTTCTTCATCAGCAACGTAGTCCACAAAGTTGTCATAAACCACCGCCAGGATATCGTCCATCAACAAGCTATCGTAAACAGTCCATGATCCACTAAAGTCGTTGATATTCTTAACGACTCTGTTATGAATTTCAATATATGTGTTTTTCAGGTTGATGTAGGCCACAATAGGTCGAATTAGCGCATAGTTTACGTACAGTAACTCCCGGGTCTGGAATGGCACTGTTGCCCTTACATTATTCAAACGTATCATCAAGTCAAGAACCAAGTAGTCTTTGACATCCTCGGTGGTGACATCAGTACCCTTAGATTTCAATTTATTATGCGGATTTTGTACTCCAGCATTTTGGTACCGAAGAGCTTCTCTCCGAATCAGGTCTGCTATGATACCAACCAATTCGGTTACATTGACATCTTTGTTCTCTTGTGGAACCATGTAATCACCGACCATGTCTACTTTTCCAGCTGTGATCCATCCAAATGGTCCTTCTAATCCAGTGTTCAAATGATCCACATTGAGTGAATCTACTCGCCATCTAGTTACTCGGTGGTATTTTTTAAATCCGTCACCATTATTTTCGTTGAAATCATCAATCCTTTGCTTTTTGTGAATTGTAAAGAGAGATCCATCGTAACTACCACTCATATTATTAGCGTTAATAAGATCGTAATAAAGCCAGTGTTTTCTAAGTTTCAGTAACTCACACAGGAAAATGGCGACATCGAAATGTCTGAAATTATTAGGCTGCATCAATGTAAAAAGAACATCTTCCATTCTAAAGTCCTCAAATTCAAAATCTCCTGGTTGATAAACGTTTTTGTAATTTGTAGCATCATCATCAGGCGCCCACATGACATGAGTTCTATCAACAACTCCTCGGATCCCCTTGACTTCTAAGGTCTCCACCATACCGGTTCCATTGATCCATTTATTGAATGAAAGTGTCACGTTGACTTCTTCAATTGTGAGATCAAATTGGGTGTAATTGCCATCATCAATATCGTCACCTTGGTGTTCTGTGGCCTGAGAGCTGGCATAAGCTGCCTCGGGTGATCCTTGTACGAATTGGCGACCATTCTTTGGCCTTCGAGATACGAAACATTTCCTAAATGAAATCTTTCCATCTCTCCATCCAGGAACAATGGCATGTTCGAAAACGACAGTCATGTTAGAGTTTTTCGTAATGAACTCACCGAGTTTTCCTGCAACAAACTCTTGAGCCAAAACGGTATTTGCGGTAAAAATCACCAAGGAAAAAAAGGATGTTGTTCCCAAGATGACCAAAAGAGCATTACCCATCACCAACCACAGGAAAAACGCTGAATAATCATCGGTATTGAAGGGTCGATTGGATCGTTTTACAATCCACTTAAAACGGACTTTGAGTCTCTCGAAAAAATTGTTTGCTCTGGCCAACAATTGCTCTTTTGTTGGCGGTCCAGTCTTTTTCGTATACATTCGAAGCCCCTGATATAATTTGGAGTTCATTGGTGATAGGAAGCGTGGGTTATGGGACCATCTGTGTTCGAGATGAGTGGAGGCGTCTCCGAAATGGTAGAGTTGCTGGCCTCGTAAATTCTGGTGAGGTTGGGGTCGATTGAGCATGCTGAATAGACGTATTGAGGGGGCATTGTGTCCTCTAATACCTTTTATATGTCCAATTCCCCTTCCAAGAGTGGATCGGAGGGCGAAAATGCCCGTTGTATTGACCATCACAGCTACTACTGAAGGAAAAGAATACTGTACAATTAGTGGGGAAGCGTAGTGCGGACCGAAAAGAGTCAAATTAGATCCAATGAGACAGACGTATAGTGGCGCCTGTGACGTCAGGGTTGCTTAATGTACACTCTTTATGCTTGCAACTACTTTACTGCAATCATTGAAATAAATGAGTAACTTCAATAATCATTAATTTTGGTACTATAACCATCTGTATCTATCATATTGTTAGTGGCACTTCCATCGTAATATTTTATTGCGCATATCCCTGCTCTATCGGCCTGGTTGTGAGAAGCCTCACTAAGTCGCTAAATTTAGTGGAAAACCCCGCTGTGATTCAATTTTTCGAATGGCATCAAGCGCACCTTAAAAGAATCATTTATATATAAAGATGGATAAGAAATCTACTTTCGATAAGAAGAAGTTCAAATTAATAACGATTTTTATATTTCGATGAAATGACATTTGGGCACTCTTTTAGAGATGAACACTTTACAGTTTTAGAGAAGGATGTCTTGAATGTAAATCATGGCTCATATGGCTTAGTTCCTAAGCAAGTCTTAACTAAATATATCGAATGCATCCAAAAGGAATATGCGTTCCCGGACAGATTCTTCTTAGAAGAAATTTTGCCAGAATTTGAAAAAGCTGCTACCTTGGTTGCCGAAAAGTACTATCATTGTGACCCTCATAATGTTGCATTTGTGCAAAATGCTACCAGTGGTGTCAATGCCGTCATAAAGCTGTTGAAATTCGCCAAAGGAGATCGAATTGTAATCGCTGATACAATTTATGGAGCATGTCACAATACCCTTAAATTCTTAGTTAAAAGGGTCGGTGTAGAATTGGATATCATAAAATTGGATTATCCGATTGAAGATGATGTTGTGGTAGACCTTTGGGATAAAAAATTGCCCGGAGCTAAGTTGGCGCTTTTTGATGCGATAACTCTGATGCCAGGGGTGATTTTACCTTACCAAAAAATTACTGAACTTTGTCAAAAGCGCAAGGTTATTTCTCTTATCGATGGAGCTCATGCAATTGGGCAAATTGAGTTGGATTTGGGATCGTTGAAGCCAGATTTTTTTGTTTCTAACTTACATAAGTGGCTCAATGTACCTAGAGGATGTGCTGCCTTATATGTTGATCCCAAATTTTTTGCAGAAATTCAAACCATTCCGGTTAGTCATTCATACGTGGATGAAGATCTTGGATCTATGCCATTAACACTTTGGAACAAATTCTTTTTCGTTGGTACCAATAACTACGCTGCAATTTCGGCTATCGATGAGGCCATCAAATTTAGAGAAGTAACATGTGGAGGAGAAGATAAAATTGCTGCCTATTGCCGAGACTTAAACCAACAACTTCAAGAATATATTGCCAAAAAATGGCCCTTCGCTCAAGTCGTTGAAAACTCTACTAAAACTTTGACACCGTATGGTATGGTAACTTATTGGTTACCAGTACAGGAATTTTTGGACCATTTTGGAATTCAAATCGAGTTAGATTTCTCCAATGCAGAGCAGCTTGAAACCTTTCGTCTTGGAGTAGACCGCTTAATGCATTTCACCTACAAATCACGGTTTCCCTTTGCATTTGTAGGGAACCGTATCATTTTGCGTTTCTCCACTCAAATCTACAACGAACTTTCAGATTTTGAATACGTCACAGATATGTGGGTTGAGGCTTGGAAAAAGCAGCTGAAGAAAGCTAAACTATAGAGTGACAAAACTTATTTATTCTGTTTATACACGTTCATCATCTGTAGATGACATTGATGATATATGCGTGTAATTATTATCAACTTGTGCTGTCTTACTCTCATGTAATTGAACCACATGTAATAAATTATGATTCCATGCATGAATAAATGCAAGTACTTACCAGAATGTACATGTATGTAATAAAATTACATGACAACTAATTCAAAAACTGCTATTGTTCAACTATTATGCGCAACTCCTCAAGCTACAATCTTTGTTACAATACAAGTGTAATATCTATACAATGTTTATGAAAGGTATTTGGCTTTCTCTATTAAGCACTACATTGGTTTTGATAAGTTCTGGAAGTCAATGGTTGTGGGATGACGCCAGCGGCAACCAATCTTTGGAAATCCCATTCAACAGCAGCTTCAGTCTTCCAGCACCAGAAAATCCAGCCGGCGGCCATTTCGTATGCGTCGAACTGTGCTTCGACGAATTTGATGACGTTTTCACGGTAAGTGCTACTCCACTTTCCAACGTCGGTGTAGGTGTCACAGCTGTCAATGTAAGCGGTGTTGTCGTAGTCACCAGAGTAACGAGCACCGTGACCGACACCGTTAAGCCACAAGGCACAGTCGGTTAAAGCAGCAGAAAATTCACCAACGACGTTCCAGTGTCCTTCAGACTTACCCTCGGAACCCCAGGTACAGACAGTCAGAATGTGCTCATCGATGCTTTTATTCAAGTCATCAGAGTTAAAGACTTGGTAGTGATGGTGGTCAACAACAACGTTCCATGCCTGGTTGACGACAAAGAAGTCATCCCAGTAACCGATGGACTTGAAGGCATCGTGGATAATAACAGCATTGTACAGATCATCTGCACGAAGTTGGTTGTAACCCTTAGTGTAGAAGTCCTTGAGTTGGTCCATATCCAAGATAGAACCCAATGGTTCGTTAAGTAATTCAATACCGATGACGACGTCCTCGTAATCAGAACCACCGTACTTCTTACTAATGTATTGAAGGACGTCAAGGGTAGTTTGAACATTATTTCCAGATTGGAATTTGTAAGAGTCTCTTAAACCAGAGTTGTCGAAACCGTTTTGAGAACCTGGAGCACCGTGCAAGTCGATCCAAGCATAGAGACCATTGTTTCTAGCCCATTCCAATGCCTTGTCGAGGTATTCTTCTTGACCTTGCACATATGGGTCATCATCGAGCAATTGGAAAGCCCAGTATCCGATTGGAATTCTGACGGTGTTCAAACCAACAGAGGCAATGTTCTTGAAATCTTCTTCGGTAATCCAGGTCTTCCAGTGGGTTTCTAATCTTTGTAAAGCGACATCCTTGCCAAGAGATTTAGTGTAGTGGTACTCGTCCACTGGTTCCGAGCCAGCGGCCCATTGTTCAAACAAGGATGGGGTAATGTATGGTTCTAAAACAAACCAACCACCAAGGTTGACACCTCTGACTTTATCATTTTGGTAGTCAAATTGTAAGCCTTTTCTTTGCAATTGTAATGGCGATGGAGCTGCAAAAACGGTGCACAAGATGGCAAGAAATGGGAGAATGATTTGAGCCAACATGATTATATAAATTTATCGAACTCGTGCAATAAATATGAATGCAAATCTAGACGCAGATGCGAAAGATGAGTTTTAGCTTTGTAGGCGGTGGAAGGAGGTTTTGCACCAGTTATGGGTTTTTGTGTAGTTAAAGGCGGTTGCAAATTAAACTATGAACGAAGAATGCAACAAACAAAAGTGCAACCAGAACGAATGATTTTGGTTTCTAGATTAGGTTAGTAACCAATATAATGCAATATATGTAAATGAAATGTTTGACTGAGAAGAATCAATTGCGAGATAGCTTTTATAAGTGTTAACATTTTAAGGGTTGAATCCAAGAATAAATTCAGCTGAAAAATGTACACGCACAGAAAAAAAAATGTGATTTTTCTTTTTTTCACGCGCAGCCCTCCGCCATATCGAATTTAGCAGGGGGGAAGGGAGTATCGAAATTGATTAGCTGCGGGTGGCAACCCGGTGCGAAAAGGCTTAGCATATTCCCTTAGACAATCTCAACCGGAAAATTTAGGATAACCGTAAAAGGAATATGGCCTGTGTGCAGATGATTATTGATGATTAAATGACTATTGCCAAGCTTACACCGAGGGGTAAAGCCCTTTCATTGCCATTAGTTACAACCACCACAATAATTTGAATCCCCCCCTGCCATTATTGAAAAGGCGTTTTTCCACAATCAGCTCCATTCCAGGTACGTTTTCCTTGCGATTGTTAAAAAAAAATTCACACGCTCACTAATTCCCTAATGGTACAAATTATCGGCACGTTCTGCAGTGTATAATTGCGAAGTAATCAAAGGAGCGGCTATCTTTTGGTTAGCCCTTGGAAGCGATCATCAACCAATATTTGTCGGTCGTCAATATCCGGCATCGCAACCTCTTTAACCTGCTTTCAATGCGCGCACCGCTATGCCCCTCTTTGGAAGAATCTTAAGATGTCCGACGGTTGGATAATTAAGAGGGGTTAAATGAAGAACTATATGTGAGGCGCGGCCCATTTCGACTTCGGCTTAATTGCATACTTCTACCCCTGGGCGAAATAAATGCTTCTCTCAGTCATCCAAAAAAATCTATTATACGTACGTTTGATGTAAGGGATAAATCAGCTCACTTGGTAGATGAAAATCTGAATTGACGATGATGTGCCCAAGTTTTTATACAATGGCTTTAACTTCAATTTATAAATAAACCAGCAACAACAATCCCTACATAATTTCATGGTTATAAGCGTTCAGCCCAAGAGCAAGGGGCGTGTTTTTCCAAATAAAAAAAAACAATTCAAAGGTGCTGGAAGTCGTATTTGTTTTTTTTTTTTGTTTTCTTTGACTGCTTATAGTCTATGTTCTCCCTATCTTATTAACAAATGTTAGGTCCTGCAGCTTACGATTATTCGGTCGAAAAGTACCACAATTTTCCGATAGTTGGATTGTGTCAAATCATGCATTATTAGCTTCCGAAAGTAGTTGAGTTTCAATCGAATTCGATGGAGGAGGTTCGCAATTGTGGTTCTGTTGACTACTGAATTATAAAACTACTATTATTAAATCACTTCTCAGTTAAGCATAAAGTTATTAAGTACCACAAGAACATTGATCTTGAGCACGGATATTAACAGTTTTCCTCCGCATTAATCTTTTTTTTTTAATAAACTCCGGCTTCGCCAGTTTATTTAAAGATTCATGTTTATTTGTAAACACGGGCACTATAACTTTAAATGCTAACTCTTTATTTTAATTTCTTTTTGAAAAATACTTTCACTTATCGAATAATACATCTTTCGCTTACATAAAATCACATAAAGATGGTTGCTTGAAACAAGTAGGTGTAGAAGCTCTTAACGCATGCCCCCCACGCATTCAGTGCAGTTTTAATGTTGCATCAAGAAATTCGCGTTCTGCCACTGATGAGGTCAAGAACAGACATACACTTTAAGTTGAGAATCCTTATTAACAGAATTGACGTTTTTTCAACTGTGATAAATAGTGTCAAGAGCCCTTAAGGTGAACTTCCACAGTTGAATTCTACAAGGGTAGATAGGGAAGTTTTGCGGATTGGTATGTCTTTTGTTCTGGCTATGGTTATGAAAGAAATGGCTGGCTGCGGAAAAACAATACACCATAATAAAATGAAATTGTATTCAATAAAGAAAGAAGTGTCCCTTATTTCAGATTTAAAGCTGATATGTGACTTGCCTTAACTTCAGGTTCCCTTAATTTGGTCAACTTCATATCTCTATTGGAAATTTTATCCTACTACCTGATAGTCAATTAGGTAAGATGTAAACCTTCATCCGGCGTCTTATAATATTTTTTGACCTGGGTCCCGATTGTTTGAAACTTGATGCCCTGGGAACAATCACTGAGAGTCTTTTTGACGTAAACACTCCACAATATTGTTTGTCTTGTCTTAAATCATGGTCACTTAATGCCTATAAACTGGTTACTTACTGGTTTTGTTGAATTTACATTAATAGTATTGTCGGTTACTATCAATCTGAAATAGCCGACATGTTCTTCGTAATTTGTAATTCGTATTCTCCCTGAGGACGAAACGTGATGAAACTATATTTCACTGCGCGTAGAATTGAAACTTCTACTTAGGAATTTATCCGGATTTTGCAGATTACAACCGAACGATTATTTAAAATTTTTCCCCAAACACCAAACATTAATGTTCTAGACTTTGAGACTTTGTGTGGATGATGTTAGACTTCGTCTCAAAGAAATGTTGGAAATAATGGGCGACACCCGCCCCTCGTAGGCCTCTTCCTCTACTCTCATTAATTCCCTGCCTTCTTATTGTGATCTATCCCACTAGGTGTCCAGATGTTTCTCCCGTTTCGTCGCACTTCCCACATAACTACATACAGGCCGGTCGCACCAATTGATTTGGCTAAATTTTTCATTCTCAAGAAACTATCAAACAAGTGTTGCAGGCTAATTGCCAAACATGCAACCTCTTTCAATCAAAAATGAGTTTGTCCCCAGAAAATACAAACTAGACTTGGTGATATCGCCGTCTAAGGCGATATTTTCTGGAACACTTGTACTTTCGATGACCAAGAACACTCAATTCAATTCTCAATCATCCAATGATTCAAGTACAATCTTTCTCCATTCGTCTAAATTAGTGTTAACTCTGGCGATTGTTAACGATACAAAGTTAAAGATCGTTTACAACAAAGAACTTGAGATGGTAACTCTTACCTCGGAATCCAAAAAACTTCCAGAATCCTTCGATTTAAACATTACTTATGTAGGTCAGGTGACTTCCATCAAAACTTTCCAAGACTCCACTTTCGGTTTATTTAAAACCAACTATTTAGATGATGTCAGCGGGAAATCCTCCAATTTGGTATTTGCAACACATAACCAACCATTCTATGCCAAAAAATTGCTACCAGTTATTGACGAGGTTTCATTCAAGGCACCAATTACCCTTACAATTACCACTTTAAATCGTTTCAGAGTTGTTTCCAACACAAAGCTTCTTTCAAAAGAGCCAATTTCCATGACCGAGGATGCAAAATTCACATTTGATGAAACTCCAGCAATGCCAAGTCATCTATTTGCTTTTGTTATCGGAGATTTTGAATTCATTGAAACTAAAACATCTTCAGAATTGCCCGTTAGATTTTACACTCCAATTGGAGAATCCGGGGCCGCATTGTATGCTTTGGAAGTGGCTCAAAAGGTTATACCGGTTCTCTCAGATCTTTTGAAGCATCCATTTCCCCTTCCTAAAATGGACTTTGTAGCGTTGCCTTTCTTGACTGACCACGTCATGGAAAACTGGGGATTGGTAACCTTCAACAAGCACCAAATTTTGCGCCCAGAGACGGACGATCAAACTCGCCTGCAAATCAGAAAAATTGTTGCACACGAACTTGTACATCAATGGATCGGAAATCTTGTGTCTTTTGACGAATGGAAGTACATGTGGTTGAATGAGGCTTTCGCTACTTGGTTGGGTAATTTTGCATTGGTAAAAGCCGACTTGGAGTCCGAAAACGATTATCTTTTGGAAAAAGTCGAGGAGACCGAACAATTGATGATTACGGACGAATTTCAACTGATTTCCATTGAAAGATTTATGTCAATAATTCCAAAAGAGCACACGACAAGCATCTCCACCGAGCAACTTTTCCATAAAGAGGCATACGATAAAGGTATGGAAATTTTCAAAATGATCTTTCACATAATGGGTTCTGAAGCCTTCTTTGAAGCACTCCACAATTTCATTGAGAAATACAAATTTACATCGGTCAAAGGCATAGAATTGTGGACAGAATTTATTGCAAAGTCAAAGCACGAGGGCCTTATGTCAGCTATTCATTCTTGGTTGAAGCATGAAGGATGTCCAATTGTATTTGTTGATTTACGTGACTTAAAAGAAATTGTGGTCCAACAAAGGGGAGAAACAAAGTATCACAATCTCTTGGCTGTGAGAAAGGCTAATGGAGAGATCATTTCCTCAATTTCTGCAGATGAAGAAAGTGTGTTGACTGTCGAGCCTCAAGATTTCGTTTGTGCCAACGCTAATAGGGTGGGTTACTACCGGGTTCATTATTCCCCCAAAATATTCTTGCAGATTGAGTCGTCTGTGATGAACAACTTATTCACCACGAGCGATCTCGTGACCATATTCGATGATTGTCTGTACTTCATAGAAAGTGGAGATGACGATACATTAGTAAGGGATGCTTTGGTGCTTACTTGTAGAATTTTAAAGGCTATGTCGTCCAGCCTCTGGATTGTGAATTTCGATATATTAAGGGCTGGTCTTACCGTTTTGGAAAAAATAAACAGCGTCTTGATAATCAGATCAAGGTACACCGAATTTAAAACTTTCGTGGATGCCTTGACATCATCAATTTATGAAAAAATTGGCGAACTTTCTACAAAAATCTCACCCAGCTACTACAACGAGAATGAAATGTTAGTTCGTAATTCACTTTTCATGCTCAGCTTCGAGAATCCAAAATTCCAGTCTGTCGCTAAAAACCTTTTCAAGAATTTAAATTTAGGCAAATCATTTGTGCCAAAGGAGCTAATCCCAGCAATGTTTAACTTATTTGTCGCGCAAGCAAATCAAAAAGAATTTAAGCAAGTATTAGCATTGACCAAAAGTCTGGATGTGCTGATGATCTCCCACACCAATTGCTCGAGAGAATTTTTTCAAACATGCGCTGTAGAATCTTTAGCTTTCACCTCAAATGATGAATTGCTCGCTAAAACTCTCAATTTCGTCATGACGAATATTGATTCAAAACTTATCGAGCTTGCCTTAATTGGCTTTCAATACAAGCCTGACACGGAAGCCAAAAATAAACTTATGGACTGGTTTATTCTTCATTACAAACAATGGGCAACAAGATCGCTTTTGAGAAGTCAGTGGTCAGCCCAATTGCGCCTGACGTTGGAATTTATCACTAACATGGTGGTGGAACTTGTACCAAATAGAAAGGCCGACTTGGTAGAAAAATCTCTGCAAGTTCCGAATCACGGCTTCGAAGAAAACCTTGCCAAATACATTTCCTCCCTGGAATACAAAGGACGTATCGCTCAAGCTTATGAACATTTGATTCTTAATATCGTGTAAATAGAAACATTCTTACTGTTTATAGTTAAAAAGGCATGACATATAAGTACAATAGTATTGTAATTAAGCGAATGTAGTAATGCAAATGTATATAATTTAAATATATGTAATATGGTATGGTTCTTTTATAGGTATCCCAGCTTTCTAGATACCCCAGAGTACTTCATGCTGGCTTTGATTTTGAAGTGACTGCACAATCGTCAAAATGTTATTGGCATATCTATCAATCTCTTCGTCTACCTCTACTTCTTCGTACGTCGTCTGGTAATTTTGTGAATAGCGTCTTTCATTGGTCGTAGTATACGTGTAATTTATGTTTGGGAACAGATATGATTTTGGTCGTGGTTCAAATATGCCTGGTTCTGAAAATTCCGAGGACGTAGATGATATCAGAGACCATCTGTTGAGCTTTTGCTTCGCTTTGGTTAAATGCATTTAAAAGAGGTTTAATTGATAAATGAAAAAGTGAAATACTTGGAATGAATATATATAAATTTTGCATCCATCGATGGTGACAATTGTAAAGTGCTACTAATTGGAGGGGCAGTTGGTACCATGGTAACAGAGAAGACTTCCATAAAAAGCGAACAGAAAGGTAGAGCCTATTTTTGCTTCAATTCAAATTTCCCGATTAGGCTAAGTGCTTACGTCAAAAAACTGAATATGGATATTTTCCGCAGACAATACGGGATTGAACCTAATTTTGCTAGTGGATTGAGCATATACTAAATCTATTGATGACCTACTCTGAGAGGGGTGCTAAGTATTTCCTGAAATTATCCAGGAGAGTGAGGGCTTTGGAAAAATCCGTGGGGTAGGAGGGGTGATGATATGAAATTTGATTGAGAGCGATAAATTCATTAAGTCATCACTTAACTACAATTTAGATATACTGAAAAATATATTGATTAAGCTATTGACACACACTAAGTACTAGCAGAACCAGTACCAGCCTTTGGAGGGAAATCCTTTCCTTGGAACTCGACCTTAGGTAAACAAGTACAGTAGTTTTCTTCAGCAACACCGCTAAAAGCAGTGGCTACATGCTGTCCACATCCAATCCAGGATGATCCACCTGCGCAGGTTAATAATCTGGAAATAAAAAAAAAGCTGTTGACAACACGCCGATGCGTACTCAGTGGGGCTAGACAATTCAAGTAGTCGTTGAACCAAATTTCGTTTCGAACGTAGGTCATTATAAAAGATGGTTATCGATCATTAAGGGTCACATGACCTTATCGATTATTGTCGGGAATATATTACATACTGCAAGTTGAACATTGAGAAGGTCTGCACATGATTGATATTGATATTTGATAGATAGAGTGATACTCTGAAGAAATTATAGCACAATCCCTAATATATATAGCAGATCAGCGTTTTGGCGGAAAAATAAATTCTTCACGTGGATTCTCAACAGTTCGACGTCTTATTGGCCAATCTGTGGCGACGGTGATAGCTCGGCCAACTTCATATAAAAGACATGACATTCATGTAGGGTATGGGTGGCAACATACAACAATACTACGTGATCTACGAGGTGCGGGAATTAATGATTGGTTCTTAAGCTAGGTTTTTCATGCAAATTTATTTGGTTTATAAGCACAGTTGCCTAGTTGGGACGAGACCGCCGCGGCGGCGGCCGATAGCGGCTCAATGCGGTGTTTCCGCGCAGGCGACGGGGCCGACGGTGACCTTGTGCATCGATTGAGCGGCATAACAATAATCAAACGCCCGCTTTTGTGGGGCTTGATTCTTCTGTATTTTCTTCGTAACGTTCTTGAATATTCCAAAGCTCCGAATAGAGCGATTCTGGATCATCGAGAAGAGCTGCGTGATTTCCTTCCTCCTTTACATGCCCCTTCTCTAATACAATAATTTTGTCAGCATCGGCGATGGTTCTTAACCGATGAGCAATTGAGATATTAGTGCTATGAGAATCGGCGAAAATATCTTTGATTGTCTTCAATAAGGCCTGCTCTGTGTGGGTGTCCAAAGCACTGGTAGCTTCGTCAAAAAATGTTATTGGAGCATTTTTAAGGAGAAGTCTAGCCATAGCTAATCTTTGTTTTTCTCCACCCGATATCATCATTCCTCTTTCTCCAACGATACTATTAACTCCTTGGGGTAAATCCTTCACCAATTGATCTAACTGGACGGACTTAATAATCTTATTTATTTCTTCGTCAGATGCTCCTAGTCTTCCATAACGTACATTTTCAAGAATTGTGTCATTGAAAAGTGGAGTTTCCTGCGGAACAATTCCAATGGCTGCTCTCAACAGATCCAATAAGACCTTCAGGATATCCTGCCCATCAATCAAAATTCTACCCGATGTGGTGTCATAAAATCTAAAAATCAACCGAAGAATAGTGGACTTACCAGAGCCCAGAGGTCCGACTATAGCCACTTTTTCACCGGCTGGGATGGTAAATGAAACATTATCCAAAATCAAACGGTCTTTATGGTAACCAAAGGAGACATTTTCGAAACGAATCTCTCCTGGTTTCGTTTTGTTTAAGACTAAAGGTGGGGCATTCTCCAATTCTTTGATCTTGATTGGCTCGTTTTGAAGCTGGAAGAGATTTTCCATATCTAAAAGCGATTGCCTCAATTCACGGTAAACACTACCCAAGAAATTTAATGGGACTGACAATTGGAAAACTAACTGGTTGATTAAGACCAAGTCTCCGACCGTCAATGAACCTGTAGCCACACCTTGACATCCCATGTACATCATAGCAGTGAGTGCCAGTGAAAAAATGAAATTCTGACCGGCGTTCAAATATGCCAAAGAAGTGGCAACTTTGATCAGCGCATCTTGATAACTAGTGAGTTCTTTGTCATATTTTCTTGCTTGGAAGCCTTCATTATTGAAATATTTAACAGCTTCGAAATTGATCAATGAATCGGTGGCCACACTTGCTGCTCTATTATCTGCACTGTTAGCCTGACGACGGAATTGGGTTCTCCATGCAGTTGTTTTAATTGTAAAGACGGAATATGCAGCCATGGTAGTGAAAGTCACGGCAGCAAATTGGAAACCATAATTCCAAGTCAAAATCAGACAGACCATGGCAATCTCAAAAGTTATGGGAATAATGTGGAAAACCATAGCTTGAAGAACGTACAGAATACCTTTGGTTCCTCTTTCAATGGCCCTAGTAATTCCTCCGGTTTGACGCAGTAGGTGAAAGGCTAAGTCCATATTAAGTAAATGTTTAAACGTTCCGAGAGCAACAGTTCTGATTGCTGTTTGGGCAACAGAGGCAAATATAGCGTTTCTGAGTTCTCCAAATAAAACCGCTCCAAATCGGGCACCTCCATAGGCCAAGATCAAGGCACCAGCCACAGTAACAGCAGTACCTGCCTCGGTGGCCCAGTCCACGTTCATATTATCTATAATTGACTTGAAAAAGAAAGGCACTTGAACATTGAGGACTTTTGATCCCAAGAGAAGGGAAAGGGCTAAAATGACTCTAAACTTGAATTTTGGTTTATCCTTGGGCCATAAAGTGTGGAGAAGGGACTTAAGAATGGGTATATCCGAAGTTTCTGTACTATTTTCATCAAAATCTTTTTGCGGCAGTGAATCGGCGTCTTTGGCTGGTTTTGGAATGGCCTTTTTGGCCTCAACTGCTTCTTTGACTATCCCAACCTTGTTGGTTTTCCCAGCTTCAACCGAGGCATGAATTGGTTTCCCTGATTTTTGGTGTTGCCAACGGAGCACTGAGTTCAGAAATGGCCGCGAAGTGCTCAATGAAACACCTCGCAAACTTCTCAAGCTGCTACGTATGGGAAATTTAGCTATATGAAGCATGTTTAATACAAGATCAAAGCCGTTGTGGAACTTGGGCCGTCTTATAAACCGAAACGAAACTGTGGATCATACCTGCACATAGCCATAATCGCGCACCATATAATAAAGGCAGCATTCGGAAGCAGTTGCGGTTACGGACGCGATTGGCTGAAGATGAGATGGTTTCGGAGATTTGGCTGCAAAGAGTAAGTTCAATTTCGGATTTTTCGCTGCAATGGGGGAGATGAATAATAGTCTCGGAAGATTCCCTTTAATCGGAAAAATGTTCTCGGGGGTTTGACTGCTTTAGGAATTGATGAGGTTCGGACGTTGCCCCAAATTGAGTATGATGAGATATTTTTGCTCGCTGCATGGAACAAATTATCGATACAGCCGTCAGTTTTTCTTTTTTTTTATTCTTTTATATACCTGTAGCCAAGCGATGATTTCACTGAAGCATAAAAGAGATTTGTGTTACTGGTAATATTTAATAGGTGAATCTTCTAAATTTTTTCATACATTGAATTTAGTTTTGCTATTTGTATTTATATCATATTTTTTTTTTGGAGTACTAACTTCCAAAATGCTTTACGACTCAGCATTAGTCTTGGCGGAGAATTCTGCTTGCTTAACCAAGTTGATAGGAGCATCCAATCTTGGCAACATTACTTCAATTAATCTAATTCTCAGGTTCTTGTTGAACTTTTCATCGGAGAACATCTCTTCAGCCTCTCCTACAGTAGACACTCTAATAGCGTCGTAGTCCTTAGCGTTGAACATGGGCAAGATTGCCAAGTTGTTCCATGGTTGAATATCGTTGTAAGTGGCATTCATTCCGTGAATCAAACGTTCAATGGTGTAACCGTCGTTGTTCAACACGAACAAGTATGGTCTGTTTTGCCATTTAACCATGGTAGAGATTTCTTGCACAGTTAATTGAAGGGAACCATCACCAACAAACAAAATAACACGTCTGTTAGGGTCGAGCTCTTCAGCAGCCATCACTGCACCACAGGTAGCACCGACGGAGAAACCAATGGAACCCCACAAAACTTGTGATATACCGATGGTGTTCTTAGGGAAACGAGATTGAATGATACCGAATGCAGAGGTACCGGTTTCAGTGATAATGATATCGCCTTCTCTGAACCAAGAAGAGAGCTTGGTCCACAACCATTCTTGGGTCAATGGAGAGGTTGGAGAGCCTGGCAGGTTGGTGACCTTGAGGTTTGGAAGTGGAGATGGAGTGTAGTCCTTTGCAGCCTCGTGGACCTTGGTCAACAAGGCATTGAGGGTTTCCTTCATTTGAACTCCTGGGAAGGTGGCTTGTCTAATCTTAGTGTAATCAGAGTGGAATTCAATAACATTCTTGGTTTTGTAAGAATAAGAGAATGAACCAGTGTTGAAATCAGACATCAATCCTCCGACGGACAAAATCAAATCAGACAGTTCCACGAGATCCTTGACCTCTGGGTCAGAAAGGGAACCGACGTAAACACCTCCAAATCTTGAATGATGTTCGTTGAATGCAGACTTACCCATTGGAGTAACAAATGCTGGGAATTGAGTGGAGTCGACCAACTTCTCGACTTCTTCCTTACAGTCATGTCTGGATGCACAAGCGTCAACAAGAATTGCTGGGTTTTTGGATTCTTTGATCAACTTGAGCACGGTGTCAACGACTTCAGCCTGGGCCTCTGGGTCGTTAGAACGCAAGGAGAGGTCAATTGGGGTTTCCAAAAGAGCAGCTGGAACGTTCAAGTCAACAAGGTTGGCAGGAAGACCGACATAAACTGGTCTTTGGTAAACATATGCGTCACGAATACAACGGTCAATTTCAGCTGGGGCAGTGTTGATGTCGGAGATGAAAGCAGTGGTGTGGGAGATGTTGTTAGACATTCTGTGGAAAACTGTGAAATCACCGTTACCCAAAGTGTGGTGCAACAACAATTGCTTTGCTTGGGAGGAGATCGAAGGCACACCGACAACGTGAATTAATCCAACGTGCTCAGCATAGGCACCAGCAACACCGTTCAAAGCGGAAAGCTCACCGACACCGAAAGTGGTGACAAGACAGGCCAATCCCTTAACACGGGAGTAACCATCGGCAGCATAAGCGGAGTTCAATTCGTTGGCATTACCGGCCCACTTCATTCCATCAACTTCATAAACTTTATCCAAAAGGGACAAGTTGAAATCACCAGGAAGACCGAAGATGGTCTGGACCTTGAGTTGGTTCAATCTTTCGAAAAGGTATCTGCCAAGGGTTATGGAAGACATTGTTAATGTTCTATCAGTTAAGGGTGAAGTATCTGATTAAGATATAATTGGAAGATCAATTGAGCTGGACGGGACAGACCAGGTTTTATAGAAGAGATGAATTATTATTCGAATGAATTAATTGCAGCCATATGGTACCCCTATGCGTTTACAATGTTGCTCATTGCCTGTTTTATGCATGGTGATGCGCTTATAGTAACCGGAGCCGGGAGGAAGCGGAGAGGGCTTAGGAAAAGTAAAGTCGCCTAAGCGCATACACGAGAGCAGGATGCGAATATAGGACCACGGACAACTAGGTCCGAAGCCAGGGAACCCCGAAGATAGTCATGCAATGGTAGTAAATCTACTCTTACGATGGCAAAGATGATCGTTATGTCTCGGTAAAGATGCAAATCAAACGCAGGTTGAACCGCAAGCTTAATACACACTCCCAACAATTGTAGCAACTAGTTGTTGGTTTAAGCACATTAGGAGCCAAATTGAGATAATTGCTATGAAAACTTCGGGGGCATTCCCCCGAGATCAGTCGACCGATCCCGCATGGAATGAATCTTACGCACTAAAAAGCTCGGGAAGAGGTAAACGCAGGGAAGAAGCGGTTCGGGAAACGGTTAAAGAAATGTTGATACTGGCAACCTTGATGACGTTTGGAATATATTTTACATATTAATTTTGTTTGAGGTGGTCTAGATTTAGATTGAAAATTACTTTTAGAATGTAGGGCACTAGGGGGTGTTTGAAGATTTACGATTTTTCAAAGATTACATCGTCAGGATGTTTCTTGATTTCTTGTCACACTCGTCCCACTCTGGCCAATCCTGGGCTGGGGTGCCCGTAATTTTCCGCTCTCTATTTTTCCATTGCGTGGTGTCTCCGATCGGTGCTTGTCAAAAATCATCCGTTGACACTTTGTCGCATATTTTAATTCAGCCACGCCGATATGCCTTAAGACAGCCCGAGCTCGACCGATGCGACAAATGACAAGAAACAGAAACTACCCACTTCAAGCATTGCACCGTTAAATTGAGATCTTGTTGCAATTGTTTACATCTAATCTTTACTATCTATTTAGATTTTCTAGAAGTAATGTTCGACTTTATATTTGGAAAAGTCGAAAAGAAAACAAGTCGATTTAGCCATACTATCATTTTAATTCTCTCTTTGAAATTTAAATTACTTTTAAAGCTTTTTCTAACAATTCAAACCATTCCTACTTTCTTCATCATTATAGATTAAAATCCAACCACCATCGCTTAATTATTCACTATTTTAGCCAAAAACCGTCAAAAGGCTTCAATCCATCAGTAGTCACATAATCTTACTTGGTATATAAAATGCTACTCACGTGCCCGTCTCTGGCACCTGCATACAATAACCTTAATATAAGGCGGGGTTACCCGGATACAAAAGCGTGATTTTCGTTCGTGATAAAAATCACCTGAAAACCACATGGCATAACACTCGTGACCAGTGTTTTTATTTTCGCTATTGACCCACAAGTACGTCTATTTGATGCTAAAAGGTGCAAAAGAACTCAGAAAACGCGTTTAACAACCAACTCGGTTCTCCTATGATTATTTGGTCAACTAATTGTTATATGAATTAATGCCTTTTGCCTCGAAAAGCCCATCTTAGCCCCCATTCAAATGATTGTTTTGCATCTGCTCAAACGCAGCCATATGGAGTGTACATAATCGAATACTAACCTACTAGTGAGTACCAAAAGAGATTCCCACGAAGACTCGCTCGGAGGCGAGGATAAAAAGCCAAAGCTTGACCATAACGATGACAAGAAAGATGAATTGACCATCGATTCTGAATTGCTTGCTCAACAAGGTGGTTTCCGCGGTGATGCAGCTGCCAGTGCAGTTGCAGCCTTGAATGAGGAACAGGCAAGACAGCAGCAAAATGCAGTCCAACAAGCAGTACAACAGGCTTCAGCACAACAACAACAGGCACATCTTCATTATCAAACAAGATCGCCACAACCAGGATTACCCGCCAATATCCAGCCCACCACAATGCCAACCTCTGGCGTTACCAATAAGCCACCCCATGGAACCGAAGAATGGCATAAGCTTAGAAGGGAAAACCACAAGGAGGTGGAGAGAAGAAGAAGAGAAACAATTAACCAGGGTATCAAGGAATTAGCTGCTTTAATCCCTACTCCTGACCCAAATAAGGCTCAAATTTTGCAAAGAGCCGTCGAATATATAAAGAGATTGAAAGAAAATGAAAGCAATAACATCGAGAAATGGACCCTTGAAAAATTATTGACGGATCAGGCTGTTGCTGAATTGAGTGCTTCTAATGAGAAATTGAAGCAGGAGTTAGAGAGAGCCTACAGGGAGATCGAGCAATGGAAAAAGCTCGTTAATAAGGACGAAAAGAAATAAGACTTTATGAGTTTGAACGAAAGGTGAAAACCTTTACCAATAGCTTTAATTGACCTTCACTTCTAATGGGTCCTTGACTTTTGTACACTAGTTTTTATAATGCATGAATTGTTTTGAAAGTATAACCTGTAAACTAATCGGCTCGTATACATAGTCTTCCGAAAGAGAAAATCGCTCTCAAAAGATTGTCAATTACGTCGTATACAGCCATTGCTTGCCACATCTTAGACAGCCCTCTCACGATAATGACGTACCTCCAATCTAAACGGCGAAAATTCTTGGAATCCGCTGAAAAGAGCAGAGCACGAAAGACCAGCGTTTCTCCGTTTTGTTTCTTCTTGATGAAATCCAGTAACATCTTTACTAATAAGATACTCAAGGTAGATATCGTTTTGAACAAAAAGATCTTCAAAATCCAAAGATGTCATAGAATCAATAAGGCTGCTTTCTTCATGAGTCAATTTTATCTTTTCCCGGGTCATAAAAGTTTGTCTAATTGCCGACGTCAACTCGTCATTCTCTATGGTGATAAAATTATGGAATTTCCACCAAATGTCTGGGTATTTAACGAAGTTATGCAATTCTCGACATGGTAACCACATTCGGAGTGCCTCAACAAAATACCAGCCATTGAATTGCTTTTCATGTAATCCAAATTGGTATTCGAAAGTGATTATTGTGGGGTATCCAATTGGTACATAACCTATTTTACCTTCAACCACCGTTTTTTGGAGAGGTGATATTTGATCGTATGAGGCGAAATGGTTATTTCTACAATTGAAAACCTCTGCTCTTGGTGTCTCAGCGTATCTTTCAGGACGTTGATAACTGGACGTAGAAAGAGCAGTGATATCAATATACATACCAGAATCAATGTCGATAAATCTGGCGTCGATATTGTTTTTGTTATCTCCTTTGAGTCTCTCGGTAACATAAGCTCCAACGTCTAAGAAATAACGACCGTGTCCCTCGTGTAAATCTTCTATGATAAGAGATTGGTTGTATTTTCTAGCCAAAATGTGGAGATCGTTTATCGGAACTTGTACGTCGATATCATCATCCCATGGAAACATAATACCGTTCCAATGCCATGCCATTAAAGACCCATGTGCAACCCAAGTATTAATTTCAGCCTTGGCAGTGAAATCGAGCCAAGTCCGCACCAAACGATGAATAATGGCCCTTTTCTCATATTCCTTGGTGTTGAGTTTCTTGAAGAATCTCCAGTCATGATGAAGTCCTAATGTAGTGCCCTTGATGAGTGGTTCACTGAAATGCTTCGCCCCTTTTTCATTGATTCTACAATACTCAGAGAATTCAAGCGCTTCCAAGTACTTCATATCACTGGGTGACAAGCTATCCCTTTCACTGCTCAACTCTGCTATCTTGGCTTCGACGTCGAATGTGAAGGCATCGAGTGGGATTTCCTTCTCGGTAGGCGTATCTATTGGTACAATTGAACCATGTTTCTTTTTTGAAACTCTGTCAAGCTCCTCCTTCAAGTCAACCAGAATCAGCTCTTTTTCATCTAAAACAAGATCTATCATTCCGGAATCATCCATTCTCTGCTTTCCTGATATTTCGACTTCTACAGTCAGGGAGTTGGCCAAAAATACTAGCTTGCTAGGATTTGGAGCATTTCTGTATAAAAACGACAGTCCAGCTGTAGTTATAGCATCAGGTGACAAATAGTTCGAAGGACAAGAAAAAATGTTGATGCCAATATCAGTAGTATCTTGAAAGTCAACATCGGAACAAAATGCATCTAATTCTTTTTGGAAAGCTCTGAAAGAGCGACATCCTGGCTTGGAACCGGGCCTAGCTAAAATTGCATTGTCCAAAACTGACAAGTCAGTCCAATCATACCAGTGGAATGGGACTGTATCTTTCTGGTCAATTGTCGACAAGTACAATGCGAGAGTGAACTTGGGGTCAAAGGGCCGAGTTGGGTATGGATCACTTTTCTTTTTGATGACCACTCGTTGAGTCGAGTCTGGGACTGTATCATAGATCCACAGTGAAAGTTCTATTTTCTTTGAGGATGATTGTTGGTTTTTCAATACTCCTAGAACATCAAAGTCTATTGCTTGTATGTTGTGACGAAGGGTATAAACGAAAATGAATACTGTTCCGAGAAAAATCAACCCGGTAACAGCAAAATTTAATCTGATGGACCGCTTGAACGTTGACAAACTGCCTTTAACCCATAAAGTACCTCCTGTCTTACCAGCACTCATGATGTTAAGAGGAACAAAGGAATATTAATGAAGGATACCGTGAGAAGATATATTGATAAATTTGCTCTCCTTTCCAGATAATGTGCAAGAATTCACCTCCTGAACCTTGCATTTTGACAGGGCTTTGACGAAAATATCCGTGTTTGGTATTTGCAACAATTTATTTTTTCATAAAAACTTCCCAACCGGGATCGAAAATGTGTCAAAATGCGGTTCACAGCGGTAAAACTAAGTTTGACATGGAATAGCCGGCTTCTGATCCCCAAGTATCAAATAGTTACAGAGGGGCAAATCAGTTCGAGTGATGTATCAAAGCCCATTTCTATTACCTTTTAAGGCTATCTGCTGAACGGGGCTTTGATGAAGGTGGGCTTTGCACTAATCACTGGTGCGAAGAAAATCGCGTTTGAAGCTTATTATTAGAGGGGTTTTAATCATCGCTCATAATAAAAGAGCATAGCCAAGATTAGGAGCGCCTAGTATAACTCTTGACATTGAAGAATTGTTCGTCTTTCGTGGTGGATCGACTAGATGATCTCACATATCATGATGAAGAGTAATAAATAAAAGCTTTTGCCTAGTTTCTCACATCTCAATTACTATTGATTACTATTGTTCGCTTATTTTTTTAAAAATGATTTCCTTTAAAGGAAATATCTCGTGCTAGCTAAGGTTTTGAACAAAATAACTAGATGTCATCTTAATTTTGATCGTACCATAACCGATGATATTCTCCGTCACTGAGATCGATTAGTAGCCCAAATAGAGAAATTTAGCTCTTTCACTGCTATTGGAAATTCCTTATTACATCATAATATAAACACACAATAAAAAACTTGGTACACAATAAAACTTAGTCTTTATAAATTATTCCTTATTGTTCGATCAAAGATACATCTTGGTGAAAGATTGATAACAATAATCAAATAGATGATCTCCTCTTCTCCAATTTTGAGCCTGCAGGGTATATCAGCGGTAAAAGATGAATATTTTCGCTTAGTCCAATTACAAAAGCATTGATTGTTCTCCTTACTAAGTTTAATGTGGGATACCACATCTGCATCTAGTCATTAAGATCGGGTTTATACCCGGGGTTATCACCACCAAAGATCTCTTTCTTTTTATACAGGTTTGATTAGACTGCTCGCAGTGAGTACTACGCGATTACAGTTGCCCGATTACAAATTGTTCCTTTCGCTTATAATCCTAGAAACCGTAAAGCATTGTCTGAGGTTGAGGGGGCCAGTTTTTTTTTGTCTGTCATTAATTTCAATGCTTTAAGAGAAACGTCAATTTATTGCAAAGTTTAGTTTCTACTAGTTGTAATTAACAAACTCCAGGATTACCAATTTCTACCGTAAATGCCAACCAAGAAGGCCAAGCCAAGTTTTTTGAGTTCGGTAAACGGCGTAAGCCGAAACTTTGTCGAACGATTTCATGTAAGCTTCTCGGGCGTAGCGTGTGCTGGGGAAAATTTTGATAGCTGAAAAATAACGAAATGAGATAAGGAATAGATGATGGCCGAAGTTTGCGGGGAGAAAAAGATCAGGGGTCTTAGATTGAAAGACAAAGGATGACCTTTGAGTCCAAGATTATTAACATCATTATTAATTAGAAGAGACAGGGTGACCTAACTAGTAGTTGATTTTTTTTTGGAATCCATATGTGTTAATTTCCAGTGTTGAGACAACGGTTACGGAAACTGTTATCTACGAAATAATTATATATGTATCTTTTACACAATTTGGTGCATTCAGATTTAAGATACCAGATCAAAAGGGATTGATAGCATTAACTATGCGGTGTCAATGTGTCAGACAGCCTCAAACGTTAAGCGGTGTTGAGATAAATCTCCCTGATTAATCTGGGACACAATATACAGTCAGTGGAGAATACCGATGCTATCACGGGCCAATCCGAGCGTTCGATTCGGCGCATCCCGAAAAAAACTCGTCCGGCGAGATACGGGCCTTCGTGAAAAAATGCCTGGCGCCCAGCAAAATATTCTCAGTTGTATAGTAAATTACCGAATAGGTAAGATCAGTGTTTCAGTTGTCGAAAATAGAGATTGAAAGAGCAACCAAGAATGCAGTCCTTCTTTGACGTTTCTGATGAAATTCTAGGTTATGGAGTAACGCCTAGCAACCTGGTGTAACACTAGCTATTGATATGATTAATTCAATTCATTTTGCGGTTAACGCCGCGACTGAAATCAATAGTGTATTCCTGTACGGCGTAGAAGAAGAATACATACACGCAATATGATATTTTTGATGATTATCAGTCAAAGCGGAATGCCGGAGAATTAGGAAGATAATAGAATATTGCATTTGAATAGATAAGATCAAAATTATAATTTCCAAGAATTACATCAAGGGGGGGGGAGAGGCGATGAGGTTTAACTATTGACCCCCCACTCGGGATATTCCTTCTCATTACTCACCTTGGGGCGGCTTGGGCTACTGACGAAATTCCCAATCGAGTAGAAATCGTAAAAAAATAGCTTTATCAGTCACCAAGGCATGCAATTAACATTGATATCTAGAGATAAGAAGATTAAAAGATAGCCAGAAAAGAAAAAAAACCGAAAATTATTTTTTCGCAGCGGAAGTGCGCCAGTAAAAAATTGATGCTCCACATAAACTGATCGAGAGCATTTATTCACAGGTTTATTTAAACTCAAGAGATCGCAAACAAAAAACTCTATTGCTTCAATCTTTCAAGAATCTGTTGAAATCATTTTAACTTTCCCTCAAATCAACGATTCGTAAAAAGGCAATCTAGGTTTTGAATCATAATGTTGCAAGCCAGTGACGTTTCAGTTTATGCGAAGAGGGTCTTCCGCAAATGGACTACCAAAGAAGGTATATTTGGGGATTATGATTATGGATATCTTTTCATTCCTCAAATCCCATTCAGAAAAACCGTTCCAAAGACTCAGCCTTTCTTTGGCTTGAACTCTGATATGCCCATTTTCTTGGGTTTCATTTTGGGTTTCCAACATGCTCTTGCTATGCTTGCTGGTGTGGTTTCCCCGCCAATTATTATTGCTGGTGTCGCCAATCTTTCAGTTGAACTTCAAGAATACCTTGTTTCTTGTTCATTGATTGTATCTGGTATTTTATCATGCATTCAAATCACACGTTTCCATATTTACGGTACCCCATACTATATCGGTACTGGTTTACTTTCAGTGGTCGGTACCTCTTTCGCTACCATTACAATTGTCACAAAGGCCATCCCAATGATGTACAATAATGGCGAATGTCCTATGTCAGCTGACGGAAAGACTCAGTTACCTTGCCCAGATGGTTACGGTAGAGTCTTGGCTTCCGGTATTGTTTGTTCGCTTTTGGAAATTTTGCTTTCTTTCATGCCAGCAAAGGCCTTGCAAAAAGTTTTCCCTCCTCTTGTCACCGGTCCTGTTGTTTTGCTTATCGGTGTCCATTTGATCGAGTCCGGTTTCGAGGACTGGGTTGGTGGTTCTGGATGTGTTGGCGAAATGTGTGGTTCTGGAAAAGTCTTGCCATGGGGTTCTCCAGAATTCATCGGTCTCGGTTTCCTTGTCTACGTTACCATCATTATTGCTGAAAAATGGGGTTCTCCAATTATGAAATCATGTGCCGTTATTGTCGGTTTGCTTGTGGGATGTATCGTTGCTGCTGCATGTGGTTACTTCAGTCCAGATGACATTAACGTTGCACCAGCTGCTACATTCATGTGGGTTCACACTTTCAAATTAGAAGTCTACGGGCCGATAGTTTTGCCCTTCTTGGCTGTCTATATAGTGTTGATGATGGAAGCTATCGGTGATATTACTGCTACTTCTGATGTCTCCAGATTGGAAGTCGAAGGTGAATTGTATGAACTGAGAATTCAAGGTGGTATTCTTGCCGATGGTTTCAACGGTTTGCTTTCCGGTTTGATGACTGTCACTCCAATGTCAACATTTGCACAAAACAATGGTGTCATTTCCGTGACCAAATGTGCCAACAGAAGAGTTGGATACTGGTGTGCATTCTTTATGATTATCATGGGTGTCTTCTCCAAGTTCGCTGCTGCAATTGTGTCAATCCCTAAGCCAGTTCTTGGTGGTATGACTTCGTTCCTTTTCTGTTCCGTGGCCGTTTCTGGTATTAAGATTATCTCCACTACCGAATTTACCCGTCGTGATCGTTTCGTGTTGACTGCATCTTTACTTCTTGGTTTCGGGGGTGTCTTAGTACCTACCTGGTTCGACAACGTCTTCCCTACCGTCAAGAATAAGTCTGCCCAGGGTTTCTACGATGCTATTGTCTTAGTTTTGGAGACTGGTTTCGCAACAACTGGATTTTTTGGTTTGTTCCTTAACCTTCTTCTCCCGCAGGTCGATGATGAGGTGGAAGAAATCAATGAAGTTGTTTTGGAAACCGTCGGATCTGCCGATCAACATGGTATGGAGTTGTACGCCAGAAAGGAAGGCGAGAAGTTGGAAGTTATGCGCTCCCATCTTGACTCCCTGTCCCACGAAAAGAACACCCAGTGATTAATTATTTAAACCTACATATGATAATATTACATTCATGAGATCAAATCGTAGATAATGTTTGTTTAATTTGTCCTTGTAAATCTTTTAAAGAAGTCGGTTTGTTATTTAAATCATAGACTATAGGTCTTTAATGCAATCTTGCCGGAAAGGGAAATGAAAAGCCGGGGAAGCGCCTTGACTATACCGAAATTATTCTCCATTAGGTCTGACTAGTCGTTTTAGATTTAAAATCACTTAACTCAAAGAAGGTTCCAAAATACATATAACTATTTGTTTTAACATAACCTTGAACCTTTAGTCCCAACAACAACCCAACCTCTTTCTCCACCGCTAAAGATGACCTAATCGGGTAGTCTGTAACGAGTATAAATCAAAAATAATAAACCATTAAAACCTGTGCTCCACAAAAAAATCTCAAACCGTGTGATAAATTATAGATACCAGCAACATAAGATGTCTCCAACTACAGGCAAAACGACGCTTCCCCTTTCTGTTCTTCTCCAGTTGAACACTGCATTAAAGAAAAGTGTGTTCAGCCGCAAATTCTATCAAGAGATAAACGATAAGGTCTTGTCAAAGCTGTCTACAATCGACACTAATTTATACTTTATTTGTTATTTTACTCTTTTGCTACTGGCTATTCTCAACAAGAAGGTCGAAATTAAGAAGTTTTTGATCTCTCAAAGGTCCAATTTACTCCAGTTGATCCGCAAAAGTGTCTTAACTATTCTGGGTAAAGATTTACTGGAAAGTTCCCACAAAATTATCGCTCGGGCATTCTCAAAAGATACCTCGGTTGAAGTCAAAGCCACTGAAATTAAGGATGCATCTACTGAAAACACTGAAGCTACCACAAAACCAGTCTCTAACCTTGCCGTACACTTGAAGTCTATCTCCAGTTATCTTTCTGATATCAGAATCTTCAATCGTTTGGTCGAATCAATCAGATACATGCCATGGATCATTGACGAATTTCATGCTTTGGTGAATCCTCTGGCTACAACTCCAAAGCTAGACAGATTTATAAACTTATTACAAGCTCTTAATTGTCTTGTCTTGGAGCTCTTTGAGAATGCAGGTTGGCTCACTGACCATAACTGGGTCGGAACCAACGATAATAACTATTGGTGCATCGAGACTTACATCTGGTGTCTGAGAGTTTGGGGTGTATATTTATTGATCGAGATCATTGAGTTGCTCCGGAGAACTCCAGTGGCCAAGTGGAATAAAAGTTGGCGTATAAAGATGTTCCAACAGCTTGTGCAAATGCCATTGGTTTTGCATTGGTCATTATACGAGGGGTGCTTGACCCCATTCTGGGTTGGACTTTGCGGCAGTGGAGCGCTGTGGTTCCAATTTAAAGACATGTGGAGCTCTTTAGATCTCTAATATTTATTAATGTACATGCAGATATCATACGGATAATTAGTGGTTTCAACCTTTGTAAGAGCTTTTAATCTAGACCTCCAATTTTTTCTCCAACTGACGAGCTCGATCAAAGTATAAATTAGGATGGTTAATGTGCATTCCCTCAGATCCTTTGGCCTTCTCCAACTCCTTTTTATGAGTTAACTCGAAAACACGAGTACATGCCACCGTGTAGTCATGTCTGTTTACATCGTCCACAACACCATTTAAATCTTGTTGATCAGAAATTCCCATTTCTCTCAAGTTATTCATAAGAACTTCCATAGGGAAATCTCTGTATGGACACCCATGATACTCGTCTTTACCAGGCTTTGGACCATTGAGTATTCTAGCACAATCATGAGGTTTGTAATTAATTCTAGCACCTTCAAGACCGTAATTATGTCTAATGTTATATTTGTATTCCTTGTTAAATTTCTCTGCCGTTATACCTGCTGAACCTTTAGTAAATTGATGTGCCCAGAACTTAAGTGCCTCATCAACATTGAGTCCAATACCTTTAAGGAAAAGACCTAGTTGCTGTCTGGCTTGATACTTGAGATGTGAATTGGCAATCAATGAATTCTGGAGATGCTTGGCACACAAGGGGTAGTGTTTAGTAACAACAGGAGTTGTAATAGACATTGCATTTATATCGGAAACACCTTCACCATTACCAAAACCGGCAGGATCGTACTCAAAACTCAGGAAGTTTTGCAGGAGGTTGGCAAGAAGTGGCAATAGACGGTCGTCTTCTTCTAATCTTGGAATTGCCTGAAAAGTCTTCACAAGAGAGGAGGAAAGTCTATCTTGGAATTCAGTGGCCAAAAGACTTTGTTGCATAATTGATGGAATGAAAGCATAACCTTGGCGCACGAGAACCTGTCTCGAAGCAACCAAAAGTGGCACTTTTTCAAAGGGTAAGCGAATGAACTGTTCCAGCGATCTAACGTGCAGTAAAAGCTGCTCTTTAGTGATATCAGCTCCATTTGAATCCAGAATAAGGGCATTACGGATGGCAGCACTTGTTGCAGCGTACAAGTCTTCAAACATCGCGTCTTTTTCATCTCTGGAGATATAATCCCAAGGTAAAATATCCGAATGAGCAGCAATAAACTCCCTTTGTTCCTTAGGCTGAAGAAGACCAAATCTGATACGGAATAGGATCAGTTCATTCTTGACAAACTTTTTACGTAACTCTTCCGAACGACAGAATACCAATCGAAGAATGAAGTGGGAATAGTGGTCCTTTTTACGTTCCTGAGCAGTTTGAAGAGAATCGCCCAGGGTCATTGGTAAGTACTTGAGTAAAAGTGGTTTAACAAGCAGCTCCGTTTCTTTGAAAGTCTTTGAACGGGCCACACAGGATTCAATTTCAATCAAGACTTTAAGTCTGTCTATAGCCCACTGTTCGAATTGTTCTAAAGTGACTTCATCGGTTGGGGGTACTAAATAGTAGCTGAGACGAGCCAGATAAGTCTGTTCTGCAGAGGAGACGACGTCGAAGTTTCTACGACCGGCTGTTCTTCGTTTAGCTCTGAACATGGCGCGTTAATGGATGTATGATGAAAGGATGGTGAAGAAGGGTGTCACTGATCGGAGTAGAAAAAGAGGAAAACACCAAACACGCGTGGCAAAAGAAAACAACGCGAAACGTGCTGCAAAAAAATGCACGTAAAGTAGTATAAGGAGGAGAAGAAAACAAAAGGAGGGAGGGATTTAAAAGAGAGAGACAGAGAGGAGAAAAAAAAAATAAAGATCATAGTTTATGTGGAGAGTATATGGACCAACGGAGGTACAAGAAGAGGAGAAGAGAGGAGAAAACAAATTGAAAGAGGAGTCGTAAATATTAAGAAAAAGAATAGTGAAGTTGAATGAAATACTGGCCTGAAACCAATTAAGGTCATTAGGCAAATGAAATTGCTCCACGAAAAAAAGCGATTATTTGAGGAATAGAAGTAGTGTAGATGTAGTTTACACAAAACAAGAGCGTAACAGATGAATAAACGTTGCCAAATGATGAGGGAATGGAGAGCTTTCCAAACTGGATGGGGTTGATGACTAATTTTATGACGAATATGCCATCTATCTCGACTATAACAACAACAAAAACAACAAAAACAACAAAAACAACAAAAGCAACAGTGGTGTCATTCTCTCCACAACGTTAATTGCACAACAGTTTTAGCACATCATAATTTCGGCACGAAAGTTTCACAAAATAACTTGAAAAAATTCGTAAATATCACGAATATTACAGTGTAAGTAAAACATGCGTAAATGTTTGAAAATTGAATTATTGCAGAAATTGAATAATTGCAGAATAGTGCTCAACTCTCAAGATTTTGATGAGTCAGTACTCCTATTTGGTCTGCAATCTTGCTGGATTAGATTCTTGAGAGAGCACATGCCCATATAAAAATTTCGTGCCCAGCCACAACTATGGCCCACTCCAAAAATAGAACAACCCCCAGGCTCTCACTAAGGCTCAATTAAGCAAACCTGCCTATTTCGGACTCATGCACGCCATAATTTTTTTAAGGTTGCAACCTATGAGCAGCCAAAAATTTCGAGCAGCTATGGCTCCAACTCGGAAAACTAAGAAATCGCCACAACGCCAAGGCAAACATAAACAAGGCCCCAAATCAACATAAAAGGCCATGAATTGACCTTCAATTTTCGATTCTTCATTCTAAAACTGAACCCCAGTCATTCGCTATAATGTTGTCCTCCCAAATCTCCTCTCTTGCCTTGATCGCTGCTGCCCTTGTTGGCCAAGCCCAAGCTTCCCCAGCTGGTTCTCCAATTGATGTTATTCCAAATGGTTTCCAACTTAACAGAAGAGCCGTTACTAACGGTACTTCCACTGCTTCTGCATCCGCTGCTGCTGAAGCCGCTGCTTCTGCTGCTGGCCTTGATGCCTCCGCTGCTGCCTCTGCTGGTGCTGAGGCTGCTGCCCAAGCTGGTAACGGTGTCGCTGCTTCTGCTGCTGCCTCTGCCGCCGCTTCTGCTGCTGTTTCAAGCAACGGTAAGGGTGCTGAAGCTGCTGCTTCTGCTGGTGCCCAAGCTGCTGCTGAGGTCGAATCCGGTTCCGGCTCCGCTGAAGCCTCCGCTTCTGCTTCTGCTTCTGCCTCTGCTGGTTCCGACTCTGGTTCCGACTCTGGTGCATCTGCTGAAGCCTCTGCTTCCGCTTCTGCTTCTGCTTCCACTTCCGGATCTGCTTACGCTTCTGCTTACGCTGAGGCATACGCTTCCGCCAGCGCTTCTGGAAAGTCTGGTATTGAGGCTTACGCTTACGCTAGTGCTTACGCTTCTGCTAGTGTTTACGGTAATGGCTCTTCCGAGGCAACCGCTTACGCTTCCGCTTTCGCTTCTTCTTTCTCGGAGTCTTCTGGTTCTGGTTACGCTTCCGCAAGTGCTTACGCCAGTGCTTGGGCCCAAGCTGGTTACGTTAAGCCACCAAAGTATAGCACCGTTACTGTTTCTGCTGGTGCCTCTGCTTCCGCTACTGGTGAGATCATCTACGAGAAGGGAACTGAGACTATCACTACTCACGTTCCTCTCCCAACTACCACCGTCTACGTTGAAGTCAATGCCTCTGCCACCGCTTCTGTGACTGCAACCGTCTGGCCAGTTGTTGAATCCACTGTTACTTACTACCCAAGTATTCCAGCTACCACTACCGTCACTGTTAAGCCAGAAACCGTTGTCAGCACTGCTACTGCTGCTACCGCTGCCACCACTGCTGAGTCCTCTGCTTCCGAGACTATTGCTCCAGTTTCTGTTTCCACTGCTGAAAACAATGCCAACGGTAAGATCGCTTCCGTTGGTGCCGTTGCTGCTGGTTTGGCTCTTGCCTTGATGTAAGTGATTTGACTATCACTTACGAGGCAACGTGAAGAGAATTTGTGCCTGCTTTTTCCTTTCTTGACGTTTACAGACGTTTTATTCTATATTTCGAATAAATTTACTAATACTTTCGTTGATTGTAATGTTTAGAGTGATGATTCCAAACAGAAATGGTGAGTTATAAGTTTCGGAAAATTTGTAGTCTTTGGCTAGGAGCCTCTGTACATTTTTTGCAGCCATAAAGAAGTGGGTGTTCACAAAAATATCAGCTGAGTCTTCAGGATATTTGAGAAGCCATGAAAAAGTCTTCTTCGAATGGTTATGTGAACTGTGGTTACTGGTTATTAATTGGTTATTGGTTGTGGCACAAAAAATATTAAACTTAAATGGTGATCCTTTGCATCCCGGGATCGCATAATAATTTCGCTACCGTAATTGTGGTAATAAGTAAGTTTTGCCAACGCTATGACATCTATAAGCCCCCTTTTCAATGTAATGTGCTGTATGTTGAAGATTCCAAGTTATGCAAGAACGTTTTTCTGCATCGATATATGGTTGTTTACATTCATTATCCCTAAGTATATCCCGTCATAAAATTGAACTTTCAACATACGGATGCCCAGTCATTGAAAAAAACTGTGGAGTAAATGTTCTTGAGCCTCATGTTTTGAACAAATGGACGGCTTGCTGGGTAAAAAATTACGCAATTGATACCAAGGAATTGAGAAATTTGTTGGTTGAATGTTCCACGCGTCTTAACATGGACCATTATTATTGCAAAAACTCATCGTGGGGCTAAATTTGGACTTGCGGGGCTATGGGAAGTATTCAATTAGCGGGATCATTTTAACATTAATTTTTGTGCGATGAATAAACGTGTTTTGCGGGGCACTTTTATTACTTGTATCCATGGAAAGATGCTGCATAGTGTCTTCTTGGTTACTCGGGATTGTAATCACGGACCATTTTTAATTGGAATAGTGGAACTTGAGTGGTGTAGTTAGGCCAAGCTTGATATTAATATAGCTGGCTAAGTTGGTGACGCTTAACAAACACGTTATTTGAGTGTTAGACCTACAATCCAACTCAATTTCGTAGGCTTTGTACCTAGAACAACGGCCAATTACTATATATCTTGTTATAAATAAAAGTTGAGTGCCTCTTTTTCATCATTTTCATTGTATATAAACAAATCCAAACGGGGAATAGTGTGATTAAAAGCAAAATTTAGCAGCAAAATTGCATAAATGGCTGTAAAAATTATTTTAATACCCTAGAAAATGCATGAATAGCGGCAAAATAAAACAACATCCATAGAAGAAAAGTCAAACAAAATTTTATGCACTTCACTAATCATTGGGCAATCGAATCTGTTTAAAAAGTTTCTATAGCGAAGCTTTTCACACGCGCAGTACTAAAAACTCTTTTAGTGTCAAAAACTTCTCGATCGGTTTCTCCCGTATCGTTTATGGTCTCCCACTTCCATTCAACTACTCGCGATTCTTCGCCACGCGTGAAATTTGGAGATCCGTTTTTCCAAGCACAACCACGATGAGTGTAAATATAGATGCCAATAGCTTCCATCGCCGATTGCTGGTGGTTCAGAAGAACTTGGTAGCAGGAGGATTGCCTGCGTTAGTGCTTTTTGTAGGTGCCTCAGATGATGAGAACACTTACAAGAAGACAACTGTGTTCCAGACATGGTTAACTGGGTATGAGCTTGCTCTGACTGGATTTTACGTGACTCAAGACCGTTGTGTAATTGTCACTCTGACTAAAAGTGCTAGACATTTCAAGCACTTGGAGTCTAAGCCAACTGCAAACCTGCTGACCGTGGAAATTTGGGAACGTCTGAAGGATGATGTCGAGGCCAACAAGAAGTTGTTTGAGAAAATAGTTAAAGAACTTGGTGATGGTAAGGTTGGGCATGTGGCCAAAGACAAGTACAGAGGAAAATTCATTACAGAATGGGAAGAGGCTCTTAAAGAAAAATCGTTCCTGTTCGAAGATTGCCTGCTTTTATTGTCTGAATCTATCGCTGTTAGAGACGCCGACGAATTAAGCTCTACTAAAATCGCTGCAAAAGCATCCGCAGTAATGATGGATGTATTTGCTAATGACATGATGACCACTGTTGATGAAGAATTGAAAATCACAAACGCTCAACTTGCTGATAAAATTGAAGCCAAAATCGATGCCGATAGATGGTGGCTCAAGAGTGCCACTGGCAAAAAATTGCTTGATAGAGGCTTGGAGGCTGACTTTATTGATTGGTGTTACCTGCCCATTATTCAACTGGGAGGCAAGTACGATTTAAAGCCTAGTGCTCAACTGGATTCCAAGAGATTGGTGGGTGACGGTATCATAATTGCTCAGTTGGGTTTGAGATATAAACTGTACTGTTCTAATATCGCAAGAACTTTCCTTATTGACCCAACAAAGGAACAGGAGGCCGTATATGATGCATTGGTGAAAATTCAGGAGCTCGTTGCAGCCGAATTGACTCCAGGTAAGAGTCTGAACGAAGTTTACAAATTCACCGTAGACGAATTCAAGAAGGAAAATGAAGCCTGGGCTGAAAAATTGACGAAAAATGTTGGTTGGCTCACAGGAATTGAATTTAGAGACTCATTATTTGTTCTCAACGCCAAAAATGAGCGTAAGTTGGAGGAGGATGAAATCATTGCTTTAACCATCGGTGTACAATTGAATGATAAGTCAGCTTTTGTTTTGGGGGACACCTATAGAGTGTCCCGAGACGGTGGCCAGCTTTTAACTCCATACTCTAAAGGCAGATCCGAGGTCTCTTTTTACTTCAAAGAAGAAGGAAATGGAGCTACCGATGGCGAAGCCGCCAAGAAGCTCAAGAGTGAAAAGAATATCAAAATTGAGAAAACTCTTTCAACAAATGATGCAAACTCCAAAATCTTGAAGTCAAAGCTTAGAAATGAGCTGAAGGTAGCTAATGCTGACGAAAACAATGCAGAAAAAATTAGACAAGAAATGCAAAGTAAATTGCATGAAAAGAGAATTCAAGAAGGTTTAGCCAGATTTCTGAAGGAAGATGTCGCAGATTCATCAGAGATTAAGCCAGTGTTCAAGAAATACGAATCCTATGTTAGAGAATCTCAAATTCCTTCTCAAGTTAAGGATCTCAAGATTCACGTCGATTACAAGAATCAAACTATTCTTCTTCCAATCAATGGACGTCCCGTTCCAGTGCACATCAACGCATTCAAAAATGGTTCAGTCAATGAGGAGGGAGAGTATACATTCCTCAGACTCAATTTCAATCTGCCTGGTATTGGAGGAATGAACCTGAGAAGGTCTGAGTTGCCATATGAGGACCTGCCAGACAATCAATTTTTAAGACTGATTACATTTAGGTCTAGAGATAGCCAGAGAATGATTGATGTCAACAAGGCAATCCTGGACTTGAAAAAAGACCAAGTGAAGAGAGAACAGGAGCGTAAACAGATGGCAGATGTCATCACTCAAGCACTGCTTGTTGAATTGAAGGGTCTGAGAGTTAAGAAACTCGACCAGGTATTCATTAGACCACAACCAGACACCAAGAAGGTCGGGGGAGTTTTACAAATCCATGATAACGGTTTAAGATATCAACTGAACTTAAGAAGTGACAACCGTGTTGACGTTTTGTTCCTGAACATCAAACATTTGTTTTTCCAACCATGTAAGGATGAATTGATTGTAATCATTCATTGTCACCTCAAAAATCCGATTATGATCGGTAAGAAGAAAACATTAGACGTTCAATTTTACCGTGAAGCTAGTGACATTGCCTTCGATGAAACCGGAGGACGTAAGAGAAGATACAGATACGGAGATGAAGATGAGTTACAACAAGAACAAGAGGAAAGACGTAGAAAGGCTCTTTTGGATAAAGAATTCCGAGCTTTCGCCGAGCTCATTGCTGACCTGCTGCATGGAGCTTGCGATTTGGATATACCGTTCAGGGAATTGGGATTCCAAGGTGTTCCATTCAGGTCTGCTGTTTTCTGTATGCCTACTCGTGATTGTTTGATTCAGCTTATTGATCCTCCATACTTGGTAGTAACTCTCGATGAAATTGAGTTGGCTTACTTGGAGAGAGTGCAATTTGGATTGAAGAATTTCGATCTCGTATTCGTGTTTAAAGATTTCAGCAAGCCTGTGGTGCACATTAATACCATACCTATTGAGGTCTTAGAAGATGTCAAATCATGGCTTACAGATGTCGATATCCCATTGAGTGAAGGTCAAATGAACTTGAATTGGGGTGCTATTATGAAGATGGTGCAACAGGATCCATATAATTTCTTCCAAGATGGAGGTTGGAAAATTTTGAGTGGTGAAGGTGACCTGGAAGATGAAGATGAAGAAGAAGAAGAACTGGAGTTTGAAGCCAGTGATCCTGATCCAAGTGATGAGGACGTCGAGAGTGAAGATGAAAGTGATGCGTACCTGGGTAGCAGTAGTGGCCTGGACGTTGAAGAAGAAAGTGAAGGTGAGGACTGGGACGAAATGGAGCGCAAGGCCGCCAAAGAGGACCTGGCTCGGGGTAGAGAATAGTAGAATAGACGTGAGCTATTAAATGACGTAGGATTTATCATAAATGTGCACACGACCATTATGTGTTTATGATTGTAAAGTATTTCGGAGCAGGCCCTTTCAAATTGTAAATTCGTTTTGAAACATTTGTAATCTTCACCTTGAAATTAGCCCCACCTCCCTAGAGGGGGACCAAGTAGTTCGGATCTTTTCTATTGTTTCCATCTGATAAACAGTCACGGTTCATATTTTTCATAACGCGCTTATCGTGAGAGCGGGCTGAGTAAGGATAGTTCTAAAGAAAGGCGAATTGAAAATTTAAGATATTCTGGCTTATAAAATTATTTGATACCTCAGGTAGATAAAACATTGGTGACTTTTCCCAATATTATCCCCATCCTAGTAAATAAATCCATCAGCTCAAATTCAAATCACCACTTTTCACGGTTGTCGTTTCTTTTGGTCGTGCACACGCCAATCGTCAAGCAAATATCAAACAAAAGTCAGGCCTCAAAAAAGCGGCAGTTGGGCAACATGGCAGAAAACACCGACGACTACTCGTACGATTACGAATATCTCTACAAGATTGTGCTCATAGGTGACTCTGGGGTTGGTAAGCTGAACCTCTTGTCGCGGTTCACCCGTGACGAGTTCAACTTGGAACTGCGGTCTACTATTGGAGTGGAGTTTGCAACACGTACCCTTGAAATCGAAGGGAAGAGGGTTAAAGCTCAAATTTGGGACACAGCAGGACAAGAAAGATATAGAGCCATTACTAGTGCATACTACCGTGGTGCTGTGGGTGCACTTATTGTGTATGACATCAGCAAGACTGAACTGTATGAGCTGGTGTCGAGGTGGCTCAAAGAACTTCGTGAACATGCGGACGCAAACATTGTGATTGAGTTGGTGGGTAACAAATCTGACTTGGATCACTTGCGGGCGGTGCCCACTGATGAGGCCAAGAACTTTGCCAGCGAAAATAACCTTCTTTTCACAGAGGCACTGGCTTTGCTGCTGGATAACGTAGACTTGCTGTTCCATCAATTATTGAAGAACATCTACGAGATGATTCTGAAGCACCAATTGGATACCAACGAGAACCAGAGTGTGTCTAAGCCCCTGGGCGGGAGAACTATTAGCTTAACCCCAGCTCCACAAGAGAAGAAGAGCAAGAGCAGTGGTGGGTGTTGTTAGCACGAGTAATTTTTGCAATACATGGATAATTGGAAACTAATGGCTAATCGTAGAGGATATGTATAGTTGTAGTGGCTGAACCGATGAAGAGAAGTTGACTATAGATGAGATCATTTGACGAGGTCTGTTACTATAATTGCAGATCTGTAAGTAGTCCAGGAAGTGTAAATGTGTGGAAATGTTTGAAATTATCTTCACTAATTTCAGACTTGCAAAGGGATAAGAAAATGTGTTTACTTCAAGAAATCGGCTGAAATGAACTCATATCGAGCACTTATAGTTAAAACATGTTTTGTTTAAACTCTTTTACTGCAACTAATATTCTTATGATATGGGGAAAGTTGATAATTTTACACGTTCTATAGTTGTTTCTTGTCAATATTAGAGATTATATCTAGCATTATACTTTTGCAGTCACCAAATTGAAGTTCTGGCAACAACAGACCCCCGTTAGATCTTATAAATGAGCCAGGATTCAACATTTCAAAGCAATACAGATAAAATTGCATGATTATTCGAATTTTAAGCATACATTTTTGAATTTAGTTCCGATGCTTTGTTTCTCTTGAATGGATGTGGTCTTCTACTTTTCGGTTATCAGAGAGTTAATTATTATTTGGTGGTTATATTTTTACTAGTTTTACACCATCTTCACTTTATTCAATTGAAAACTCTTCATTCATTATCATGGCCACAAATTTTACACCCTTTTGCCACACTAAACTAATTTGCTTATGTTACACTTTTCCATGCACTAAAATCTATATTTCTTCTATGATACAATACTTCCACTCGTTTAAAATCTATCCTTTTCCCTATAAGTTGAAACAATCAGTTCTTCTTGAAGGGACTTCGTGTACTCATTGGAGCCAGGAGCTTGTTTTTTTGACTCACCGGTGTTTTTAATGGCCTGGATTGTCCTTTACCCTTTTCCAACTTGACTCTATCTTTAGACAGTACTGGGGGTGGAGATTCGATGGAAAAGCTCACAATTTGTTCACCTCTTAAAATCAAAAGTCCCAATGATCGTTTTTCTTCTATCAAAGCGTCTTTTCGCCCGTGTCTAAGCTCTTGAAGTGATTTTTTCGTTGGTCTGAGCTCTTCTGTGTCGCCCAAGACGAGGTTTAAATGGGCATCAAATGCCAAAAGTTGGCCCACATAACTACGACCATCTATTGAAGTGATTCGGATCTTATACTGGAGGAAGTCCGACATGCGGGTTTTCTTATTAACGGACGCCATGGCCAAGAATAACGTTCTGTAATGGGTGGATGGAGATGGAGATTGAGATGGAAATGGAGATGGGAACAAAAATGAGATCAGTGAGGCTCTTTTGTGTGGAGTTTCCCACTTAAGCCGTAAAAGTTTTGTGTCGGAAGAGTGTTCAAATTGTGTGAAGGTTAGTATAAGCACGCCAGTGTTAGTGTGATGGATATTAGTATAACAGAGAGAAATTTAAGGTAAACAGGACAGGTTTAATAATTTTCAAGAGGATATTCCGGTGAATTTGGATTGATGATAAAAAAAAGCTAGTATATTCACCTAAAGTCGATTAAAATAAAGACCTTAACTTTGGATTTTTTAGGGAACCATCCGCGCGCTAAAATTGCTGGATCGATAATTTTTTTCTCGCTAAATCATTTTTCTATCCTACTTTTCTTCACTATTCGCAGTATTTCTCTAGTGTTTGATGAAAACATTACCGCTCCTTCTTACCATTTCGCGCTAATTCGTATTGTTTAACAATTATATAGCCCTATTTTGCTCCGGAGTGCACAATTTTGTTGCTTTGAATAATTGAATATTTTGTATTCTTTTTTATAACCACACCAGCCCTAAAGTTAAACAATATGAGTGACGAAGACAAGAAAACCCCAATTGAAGCCACAAAGGAAGAAGCTGCACCAGTTGTTGCAGATGAAGTCGAAAAGGCTCCTGAAAGTGAACCAAAAGCCACTGAAACAGACTCCACTAAACGCGTAGCTGAAGATAGTCTGGAAAAATCTAAGAAGAAAAGAAGAAGAAGAAAGTACGATGATGATGTTCCTAAGGAGACAAAGAGTGATGACGAGGATGAAGAAGGCGAGGATGATGACAATTTGGCTTTAGACGAGGAAGATGATGATGATCTTGTGGAAATTGACCAATCCAACATCATCACTGGTGGTAGAAGAACCCGAGGCAAGGTTATCGACTTTAAAGAAGCAGCAGCCAAATTAGCCAAGGAAGAGGGTAATGTTGTTGAAGAGGAAGAGGAGGATGGAGAATTTGAGGAGAAGACTGACGAAAAGAAAACCGAGTAGAAAAAAAGGATTTAGTTGATAAGATTGATGATTGATTATAAGGGAAAATAACTAGATTAGTGTTGATAATTCTAATCTGAATAAAATGTTTGATGCAAAGACTTGTATGTATTGGAATATATCGAAGAGGTTCCGTTTCCACAAAGTATGAAAGACTATATTGCATTGTTAATTCTACACTATGACCGAGGCATATATCTATTTCTATCTTTTTTATTAATTGACAGTTTTTAATCGCAATCACTGATTTCTACCTAGCACGAAGCCATCAGGTAGTTAAAATAATTATAGCCCATTCCCTGGACATATGGGTAAGTAGGCACATTGGCGGCCATAGGGTGGCCGTAAGACCAAATTTTAGATGAATACGTCGGGTTCGGCGTAAACACGGGTTGCTGTGCGTGAGCTTGGTAGCCCCAGATTGAAGAATCATGAGAATACTTTGGACCCATAACCGTGGGCAGCAGCGTCACCACTGGCAGATAATAATAGTTGGAGTACGAATTCACCGGAGACAGCACTAGCGGGGACTCGCTATAATGTGGAGATAATGGCGAGCTCACTGGAGGCAGAGATGGCTTCAGAGTATATTTCTCAAGCCATGTGCTCCAGCAGGCCTCCAAAGTGCGAATGTTGGACTCAAACTGGACGACATTGAGTTGCCAACCCACCTCTGCGAGCCAAGTACGCTCTTCACGGTTAAGGATGGCGATGTCAATACCAGTAGCTCCACTCCACAGGCGGTTGGTAAAGGTATTATCGTCGTTGAACTTGTTAGCCAAAACGAGCGACACAATTAACACGGTAAAAATGTCAGATTCTTTCATGAAAGGTAATTGCTCAAGTTTCAGATAACGCTGATTCATATACTCAAGGGCAATGATGATGGTCAGTTTGGGCAATCTTGTCGCATAGAGAACTGACACGACCCATTCGTCAAACTGCTTACATGGGTTTCTGTTTTGCTTGAGCATACCAAAAGTACACCATGAAAGGAAAGTAGACATATTGTTGATGTTGTACTCCAAAACAGAGGAGATTCCTCCATTTGCTTCATCAGAAGGCTGATTTTGGGGTTGATTTTGGATTGGGGGTTGAACAGGAGGAGCCTGGATAGGGCCAGACTGCAGATATTGGCCAACATTTTGCGGCACAAACTGTTCCAAAGGCTGTTGAGCTGGAATCTGTGGCGCCTGGTAAATTTGGGAGTAGCTAGGAAGGTAGTTTACTGAAGCGTAAACTCTGTGACCGGCGGTGCCTAAACCCTGGTGATAGTAGGCCGAGTTTGGGTCGGCCACAAGGGTTGGCTGCGGTTCTTGAAAGCCTGAATACATAGCGAACGAGGTCTGGGGATGCTGAGAACAAGGACTTAGTGAAAAGCTCGTTCTAGGGGAAGCAGGTATGACCTGTTGCAAAATTAAAGTGTGGGAGGTAGGAGAACCTTTAAATGACACGGGAAAGGCCCGGTGTTAACTTAGGTCTGCGCTACCGAAAACCAGCGGAAACTGGGGGTTTACTTGCTGGAAGCAAAAAATAGACAATATAGATCCAATTATAAGTTAATATAACCAGAAGAATATTGAATGTGAAGGTGTTTCTTGGAGAAATGAAAAGTTTAGAAAAAAGTTTTTTTCATATATTAGGGGTCGTGCACAAAGGCCAAGGGTCTGTAAAAAAGCAATAGCGACGAGAAAAAAAACAGTGCGACTAAAATAGCGGAAGAGCGGGCGAAAAAAAAAAACAATTGACAAAATAAGAGGCTGGTGATGTGTATGAGGTTAATTTAACAGGCGAAGTAGGAGTGATGAAGAGGAGCGGAAAACATGAGATGATTCTTAAGAGAATTGTGAGATTGTTGAAGATTTTCCGCAAGTTTTTCTAGTTAAATTAGGTATATTAATTGCATCTTTACTCTTAAAGTCAGGATATTTTTTTGAGCGAAAAAAATTGCTTTAGTGAGGCGTGGTCAGGGATGAGTGATGGTTCGGGCCACTTGACTTGGTGACTAAAATGAATATGAAATTTTAGGGAGTCAGCGACACAAGGCTCTAAAGTTTAAGGTTGATTTGAAGTAGTTAAATTTGAATTTAAAAGTTCAGGAAAGGGGGAGTGGGGGACACAGAGAGAAGAATAAATTATGTAAATGATAAGAGAAGAGAAGAAGTATGAGTTTTGTTATTATTTTAATAAGTTTCTTTAATAGTCATAGACGCGTGGTCCTTATTGGTATATTTAAGAGAAATATATGAAATATGTGAACCGCATAGATTTTGCGTAAATTATGGTTACTGGATCCAGTAATATTATGTAAAAATTTTGGTAATTGAGTGGCCAGGGACAAAGTGGGAGGCTTTTGGGGCCGAGGATCAGTCAGTGGGAGGCGAAGATTGAGTTGAGCAGATGTGGGAGACCTATGAGATTGAAGCGACGGTGAGGGAGAGAGAGAGAGAGAGAGAGAGGAAAAAGTTGGTACGAGCAAAATTTATGTGAGATAAAGTGGAGGATCGAAAATGTGACGGAAACGGGAGCGGAGCTTAAGACGGAGCGGAGATATAACAAAAGTGGATGAAATTCCACGTGGTCGAATTTTTGTAAAGAAGATCTAAGGTGTTGAGATATATGAAACAGGATGAACGGAAAGATCCGAAGTTTCATCATAAGACTAGTTTCCGCTATGTGTCGCACTTTATTGATGGATGGGGTTTTATGTTGTATTCTAGTATATGAATGACTTACAGTGGATGTTGGTAAGCACATGAGTGTGAGTTTTGAGAGGGTTAGCTTTCAAATCATTTGAACAGATAAAAGCATATTTTGTAAAGGATAACTGTAAATTAACTATTAGAAAACAGTGCAAGATTATAGAGTTTAAAGTTTGATCACTGCGGCACCATCCCGTGGGGGATAAATTGTGTGTTTAATAATAAATGGAAAAATAAAAGAGTGGATCTACAATAATAGACATAATTTAAGCGACAAAAATAGTAAGAAACAGTAAGAAATTAATTCGAAAATACATACTTATGATGATATCGGAGAAATTCGATGAATTTGAATACCATCAAAACAGTCTGCGTTGTTCAACTGTAACGTTTAAGGTTTTATTGATCACGTTGATTCATACGGAAAATTGGAAACACGGAAAAATTTCATGCAGATAATGCACTGCAGCTCCAACGCGATGATTATTTCTGACAGCGTGATGGTTCAGCTATCTGGAAAAATAAATCATAAAGATGTCACTTGATACGATGTGAAAAAAAGAAGGCGGAGGGATTACATGATCTTTAGGGAAAGCAATATTGTGGTAATCAAAAAAAAACTCATGAGTATACATAAGAATTAATGAAAATCGGTAACGTATATCTATAAAATCAAATTAGGCAAATTGTGTTTGTATTGACGCATCTGCGCTCCAGTGGGGCCCCTCGTATTTTCTAGAGCCACAGCTGTCAAAGAAGCTAATCAACGAATTGATAATAACGATATAATAAATTTATTTGCAGATGATTTTATACCTTGTTTATCGATTCCATTGATAATAATTGAACTGTGAAAATCCTACAAATCAATCGATTTTAATCTATCTCTATCCTTTCCTAACTAGTTATGTTTCTAATATCCATATTGTTTTTGACATCCGGTTGACGGAATTCCTCTTTCCCCAAATTTGTGAACGATAAAACGCTTCTGATTGGTGGGAGAGCTGTTCCTGTAGTGGCAATCAGTTCTTTAGATCCTATTGCTCCATCTTCAGACCCCAGAGCCATTTGTGCCATGTTTGAACCACTTGAAGTCCGATTATTTGAATCCAATACCGAGGTACCATTTAATGTTGTTGACAGACTTCCACTATGAGAAATCCGACTTGAAACTTCGGCATGAAATTGTTGTAAATCATTAGTTGGTGGAGATTGTTGAGGTTGTAAAGTTGGCAGTTGTGATGGCGTTTGTAATGGAGTCTCATTAGGAGATATTATAAAGTTTCTTACCGGTTGTGGTGCTGATGGAATATGAGCATAATGTTGCAGAGGTGATCCCGGTCTTGATCGTTTATGATGAAATTCTATATTTAATTCTGACAGCAGTTGCAGTGATTTTACCGGCATAGGTGTTAAAGGTTTTAATGGAGTCATTCTATGCAATCCGGATATACTAGTAAGTGAATTTGATTTAAGTTTACCGGAAAGTGAACTAAGACTCAGTGAACTTGCATTGAAAATCCGACCTGAATCTGGAGAATTTGCAAGTGATGCAGCGGCTGAATTAGCAGTAGAAAGACTATTAGTCGAGCTAAATACTTTCAGTGATTGAATTGAATTTGATGAAAGCAGTCTTGTTGCACCGAACCCTTGTGGAAATTGGTTGTGATGATTGAAATGTGGTTGTTGACCGGTTGGACCAAATTGGAAATTCGGTGGTGGTCCTTGAGGAGGTCCTTGAGGAAGTCCTTGAGGAATTCCTTGAGGAAGTCCTTGAGAAATCGAGGGTGTCATTGATTGATTTGGTTGTTGAACCGGGGTATTTATTGCCAGATTTGAGTGCAGAGATTGAATATTTGTCGGTTGAAGTTGTTGAACATTAACGGGACCTCCTGCAAGTCCTATTACTCCTTGTGGTAATTGATTTGATTCTTGAGGAGATATGAAATAAACAGGATAAAGTGGATTACCATTACGATCCACTGCAACTGGAATAGCTTGTTGGAAAAGTTGACCTTGATTAGAACCGGTTTCAAGATTATCAAAATCTTTATTTTTCCGTTTTCTTGTACTCGGATTAGTATGAATTCTCAGGTGTCGGGTAAGTTCATCCGAACGAGAGAATCGTTTTTGACATCCCGGATAAGAACATGCATGAGGTTTTTCTCCGGTATGAGTTCTTATATGTCTTGTTTGATGTTCGAGTCGATGAAATGCCTTTTCACAAATGGTACATTTGTATGGTCTTTCATCTTTTGGTTTCTTCTGAGACATTTGGGAAGAAGTACGCAAAGCGGCTGGATCAGCGTGCGTATCAATAGTAGACTCGGACAGTATACTGATGGGAATCAAATGAAGGAATTCGGGGGAAGGATTCAATCAATAATTAAGAACCGAGGGGTTAAATAAAGAGGAAAAAAAACTCCGTTCGAAGGTTTGATAGATTTCAAACAGCGGCGGTGTGCATAAATGCGATGACAGGGGTGGAGGATTCCGGTCGTGCATTTGGTCAACTTAATTTCGGATATTTGTGTGCGTAACGGCCTCACGCAATCTATTCAATTCCTGTCGGGGTGCATATTTAATTGGTAGATGCATAATTTTCAACGCAATTCCTGGCATATAGTTATTCCGAAGGAAAAAAAGAAACGCTTTTTTGATCAACTATTTGGCGATGAGCCATTATAGCGGCTTGGCAAAGGTCTTGAAGATTTCAGTTAATAAATAGATTTGAGGTCTTTGGAGACTATGATTGATAAATATTTATCAACATTAAATAAAACTTTTAAACCTCTCTTTCAAAGTTTTCTTAACTCATCTTGTGACGTCTAAGAGTTGAGCCCTGGTAATCTCCCAATTAGTAGTCACCAGCATCCACTCGGGACTTCTCCAGGCTGCATGTTTATCAAAATCCGAATAGTTTTTCCGATCCGCTTAAAATTTCTTTAAAAAATTCATTCCATCATCGGATGTGCTTCCAAATTGAGGGGAAAAAGTACGGATACGGCGGGGAAGCAATTAAGTTACTCCAGCAATTTCAGATGTTCCGAACTTGTTTGCGTCTGCTCCACGCGGAGAGATTACGGGGTATAAAGAAGATCTACATTAACGAGATTTTCTATTCTAAGCGGTATACTTATAGTTCCGATAAAAATTTCACATTCATGGATTATATAAATCCTGTTTGGAAGTATTTTCGGAAAAACTTTCATAAGCTATTATCGTGTTTTAATAGACTCATTAATATTGACTTATGTGAGGCAAAGAAGTATCATAGACTATTGTAAAATTGTGATTTCTGGTATGTAAACCATTTCTTTTAATGTCAGACAAAATATCGTATCATATTAACTCTAATTTGTCATGTCATATCATATTAAATCTAATTTGTCATGTCATATCATATTAAATCTAATTTATTATATCATATCATCTATCGATCATCAAAGATCCCCACCGGAAGGTGCTGCTTCTAAGTCATAAGTAAAATCTAACCATTGATCGAACCATTGTAAATTGCCAAGAAGCTCATCAGTTATAACTTTGTTGTTATTCATAGCTTGATCTATTGAATTAGGAGTGTCACCATCTGGAGTCATAATTGGAACGACAATGTCTTTCTTATTCAAAAGCTCATTCCCAGTAAAATTTTGTCGTTCATCTTTATCGACAAATTTACCAAACTGGTCGAAATTTTGCTTATTGACATCTGCCGACCCATGATCAACGCCAACCAGTTTCAAATCTGCCATGTCTTCTTGGAATCGGAACAGCACAAGCTTATTGAGAGTTTTAATAGCCCAGAGACATTCCTTTACCATTTTGAATCTCTCTGGAGTTAATACTTTACCAGAATCTTCATTAACAACTCCAGCTCGTACAAGAATTTGAAATAATTTCACCACGGATCGAAACATTTCCTTACATCTCGTCTGTTGAATACCAGCGTTTATAAGGACCAAAGAGTTTACTCCAATATTGAATAAAAGCAAACACACGATATACCAAGGAGTGAACAAGAGTCCGGCTCTTTCGGTATCCTTTAGAACTTGAATTGTCCGTTCACAGGCATTGAGAACTCTTTTGATGTCCAAACCTTCATTCGGAATCAGGCTGCCAACATAATTGAAAAGCACTCGACCATGGATCGAAATTATCAAGTCAAAGTAATGAAGTTTTGTTTGCACTTTCACCAAGGGCAGAATCCCGTCTACTGTTTGATAGATTTCGGCATCACCAAAACCGTTAGAATTAAACCAATCATCTAATTTATCCAATTCCTGATTCACTTGATTCATTTTCTCCGGATGTGGAGTATCTCTGACGAGAGTGTGAATAAAATTCAGGATTTTGGCAATGTGAACCATGGCAAACGCTGGTAAGGTCCACCAATCTTCATCGCGGGTCTCGAGATCAAAGTCAAGTTTGGGAAAGTTTCGGTAAATATCTTCATCCCGAATTCCACAATAACGACCCTGTTGTGTGCCTAAAATACGATCCATAGTGTAAACACACCAAAACACCCGCTTTGCTTTCAAAATCTCGTATGGAGTCGCCGAAAATGTAGCCGGTACATTGTATGCCAATCCCATCAGTCTAACGATGGTCACAGCGCGACCTAAAGCACCAAATGTCAGGGTTTGACGATGGGTTATTCGCAAGTATAACATGATAAGAATCCACAGCTGAATTAACTCAAACAGCTCCCATTCAAACAGAAGTATCTCCACCACGCGATGGCCGTATCTAAACATGGCTTCTTCAGCTCTAAGGGCTTCTAACAGTGGTCCAGATGGCTTTTGGAATTCCAGGAGTCGTATGGCTAAAGCCATTACCAAATAGTACATTGCCAGGAAAAGTCTGGTCAGATTCAGATTCAGGTCCCGATTTCCGCCATCAGCCGTCTTTTGCTCCTCTTCGAGCTCCAAGTACTTTGTTATTTGAGCTCTGAAGACGGTTTCATGCAAGATTGCGTATAATGCGTTAATTTCTTTGAAGAAGTAGTCAATATATTGTTCATGCGAAAGAGGGAGTTGCTCTTTGGTGTCCGGTAGATCTGGAAGTGGTTCCGGTTTGAGGTAATGAACTCCGGACATGTTCCAGCCGAAATACTGTGTTCGGGGTAATTGAAACTTTGGTTTACTTTCATCACTTAATGATCTATGCACGTAATTGGCAAAAGTCACCGTAAGCAAATTCTGATGTCTTCTCAGGAATCTCCACTTACTCAGCAGCCATAAAAGTGTAAACCAATTTTCTGTCTCTCTACCCGCATTATCCTCCAGGCGAAATAAGGTCTCGGAATCGTTCAGAAGTAATGATTCAAGGTACTTCACACGGTTTTCTAATTGATATACGTAATTATCCTTCATATTATCAGAAGTTAACACTTTTTCCGGATGTAATGTCAGATCGAATTGCCTTGAAGGTGGTCCTGCCGAAGTTTCGGGCGTAAAACGGGCCTTTTTGGATATGTGTTCATCGCCATTACCCTGGCCAACGCTCAGGGGCAGGAAACGGCAGTCTTTTTTATGTTTAAGGCATGTGTTGCATGGATATGTACCCAGACACTTGATCTTTTGTCCTCTACAACGATCACAAGCCTTAGAAACTCTCATTCGAGGTTTTTGGGAGGGAATATAGTCCTGAAGGATCAGATCGCTGCCATTGTATGGGTATTTATAAGGTTCGGACATGATATATGGGGCAATAATTGAAGAGATCAGTCACTATAATTTTGTTTTGAGGTCTTTATAAATCAAAATCGAGAGTTTGTTGGACAACTTTGCAGCTTAAATTGCAACCAATGACAAAATATGACACCAGATTTGATAACTGAATATAGGATTGTATTCTGATAACGTTAATTCAAACAGTTATGTTGAATTAGGGTAGCTTTTAAATAATTTGTGGGAGTACGGCTGATAAAGCAGGCAAATTCCAACTAACTCGGAAAGATTCTCGACGGTTTTAAAGAACAAATCCAAAGTATTGGGTTTTAGGAACTATTAGGAGCGTCCTAAAGGCAATTAACAAGATTTCAGCCGTTTAAAGGCACGTTTAGTACAGCAAAAGTCCGAGTTCGATAAATGGAAAGAAAGAAGAAATATCCTGCATGTTGTCGATCAATGTTAAGAGCCGACTACAGTAGCTAGGGGTGGAATAAAACAGTATTGATAGGATATTTATGTTAAATGAAGTGTTAATTACGATTCAGGAAGAAATTCGGTGTAGTTATATCTTTTAGCCGACAGTTTTAACCACGAAATTCATCGAATATTAATGACTCCAAAAAACTGCAATTTGGAGATGCTTCTTTTGAAAAGGAAATCATCGTAAGGAGACTCAATAGTGGGGTAAATACTGAATAAAAGACTTGATAAGAATGAATGTTGATCTCTTGATTGCAATTGTATTTTCTCCTACTTGAAAAGTGTTCGTTTTGCCCTTTTTCAATCATCTTTTCAATTGTCAAACACTCTCACTTGAATATCCAAAAGATATTTCAAGTGTCTACAGGAACAATTCCTTAACTAATACATGAATATGAATTTCCCGTGTATGTATTATAGAAAATCAACACGATTTCATACACCAGCATTTAATTCCCCATTAATATCGAAGATCGATCTATAAATAACGTCTAATGAACCTCCAGTTCCAGACCCTCCAGACCTTCCAGCAACTTCATTTCTGGATCACCAAAACGACCAGCATGCTTACGATTGTAGTGACGACAAGCAGCTGGGAACAAGTCCAAAGACCACATAATCAATAAAACACCATACCAAAATGAAATAGTCCATTCAAAAGCAGCACTAGTCGAATTGGAATCATCTTTCATGTATGCACCAAAGCAAATGGCAAAGGCTAAAGCAGCAGCCATCCAGAAAAGTTTACACACGAATGAAACCATGTATAAGTTCTGCCATTTTTTAGGTCCAAATACAACATGATGATGTTCTGGAGACAACTTTTCTGGATGCCATCCGAAAACAAACAGGAGCCAGAAATTGAATACACATGCGAGGAAGATAAAGGCAATAAATACCCCGACCATCAGCAAATGCACTTCATGATAACTATTGGTGTTGAAAATGGATACAAACAAGATCCCCAATTGACCAATAACGGCACAAACAATGGTTCCAATGGCAAAATATGGTTGCCAACGACCAACATACGGCTGAAGACGATGAGTCTTACGTAAGAACAACTCAATAAGAGGAGTTCCAACAAAGAAAATTGCCTGGAACCCTACACATGAAATGAAAAGTGGTTGAAGATTGGTGGCACCAATATCCGAGATGTATACGGGACTTTGATATTCAGTCATAAAATGATACATCGGTTTACCTTGAAGTGACCAAGCCAGAAGTAATGCGATGAGCATTCCCCACCATACCACAAGGGCTATAAGTGGGATTAAGTACCAGTGTACCACTGTAAATGGATGCTTCATCTTTAGAGATCTTTAAAGATGAGGGTCTAACAGTTGAAAAGTTTTCAAAACTGGTTAATTCAAGTGAATTTGGGAAAACTTAGCTTGCTTGCTGGTTCTGTTGCTATTTGATCGGGAATACGGGAATAGCCGGTTTTGATTTGCTTTCGATTAGAAAGTAGTAAGAAATCAATGGAATGAAAAATGTTTGATAGCGATTAGGAATTATTTATGGAAACAGTCTTGAAACGATGGTAATTTTGTCAATTTATCTATGCTTTAACCAAATTTGACCTCTTTATTAAAACAAATATTTCTTTATTCTTATTCACAATCGAAGAACTGGTGCGCTGGATTGCTATATTTGGAATGAAATAAAACAAAATGCGTATTGCTTTTGCCGGAACAATCACTTTATAACGTCAGACGATGGGATGACTTAGCTTGGTACGAAAGTTTTATTAAGGAATTGCAGTTAGTTATATTCTATATAACAGTTATATGATAGTCACGCAGTAAGCAATTTGACCAGTTCATAGGGAACAACTCAGCCTCAATCTATGTAATTTCAATTGCTTTTGGGTCACATGCTTTCAATAATGAGGTTAAAGCGAAAAGGTGGAGACGGTTCAACACGTGACGTAACACGTGACGCACATCTCGGCGCAGCTTAAACTCCGCCGAAGCCTCAAATATTCAGAGGCTTTGACAGGCAGGTCTGGCCAATAAACATTTATGTGGGCTGGGTTAAAAAAAAGCAGGGGAGATCACCATGCATAGCGGTAAAAATTGGGCGGCGGGTTGAGTAACAAAGGGGAGAAAGCGGTACATGCAGACAAAAAGAAACAAGAGAATCAAGACTAAAAAGATGTCCCTCCGGTAAAATGGTAAAAGATCTAGGAACTATATAGTGGATGTAGTGATGTAGTGATGTAGTGATGTAGTCAAATTTTGGGATGGTTATAGATCGAATGAACCTGGATCGGTATCTTTTTTTGGGTAGGTTTAACCTCAAACCCCACTATATCTCCATCATGTGATGTTTTAGGTTGTCAGCTGACTTGGCAGAATTCCATAGATGAAATATGACGTATGGGCCGAGGCCGCCGGTAGAGGCAAAGTCAAGCATCAGAAATGTTGCGGAGACGTCTAAAGACGCGCAAACGAAACGACACGAAACGACACGAAACGACACGAAATCAATTGAAACGGAACGAAACGAAACGAAACGGAACGTAGGTTAAAAGCAGATGTAGGTATATGTGCGCCAGATGAGTATGCTTGGAATCGAGTAAAATGATGGCCGGACGTACTTTGTACTCACCATCACCTATACGCCGACGATGTACATTGTGAAAATAGAGATTACATATAAGAGATGCAGTGCTTAAACATATGAACGGTCATTAATTTAGGCGGAAAAGTAGAAAATACTAGAAAATAGTTGACAAAAATTGAATAAAAATTGGATAAAAACTTGTACAAAAAAACAAATATTGTTCAAATTTACAAATACATGAAGATAATCTTAAGAAAATAAAAATGTCAAGCTGAAGCCAAAAATATGGATCAATAGAGGACGAAAAGCCTTCACAAACCACGCACTGAATTGAATTTGAATTTGAATTGAATTGAATTGAGTTGATTAAAAAAGACTATCTTTAAAAAAAAACGTAAGATTGTGATCACACGCATTACTTTAAAATAAAAAGAAAAACCAAAAATAAAACAAACCCAGAAACTTTCACAATAAGAAGAGGGACAGAAAATGTCGCCTAAACCTAAATAAGGGCAAGTTTCATGTTGTAGCCAACAGAAAGCGCTGGGGCTCATTGCTTTCCAATAATTTTATTAGTGGTATGCATTTATAATACAATATAATTTATAACATAACATAAGTAATTTCTTAGTCAGATGATGAATCAGGTCGTGTGAATAATTTCAGTAGCTTCAAAATAGTTAAAGAAGCGCAAGTACAACTTAAAATAATTATTACCAATTACTGCATTTCCGTTTAAGCAACTTGAACATCAAGGCATTTTCCGTTACTAGGCGCGCAAAAAAGAATAAAGAATTTGAATTCAATCAAACTATTTACTAGTGTAATGATTCTAGGCCGAATAAGATAAGGAGTGGTAAAAACCTAACAATTGTGGGGATCATATTTGAATGTAAGAGAAACTAATATACAAGGTTTTAACCGAATTGTAAATCCCCGTCACATTCCATTTAGAATCCATAGTATCTATTAACTATAATTATGTACTATACTACTGACACTTACACTATACACACACTACACATTACTGCTGATGTGCTATGATGCCTCAGCTAGTAACAGTGCTGCTATATTAATTTAGCATTCTCTAATTCAAATATTTCCGCTTTTGCAAAATTGGAGCACGACCAAAATAATTTTTCTTTTAGTGGTGCCGTTGGTGTTATGCTTATCCATCTAACTACCCGTCTATGCTCTCTAAAATTCTTGTAAAGTTATATTTGGTTCGAGAACAATAGCTTTCTGTTACGACATGACTCGATACATGTATATCTGCACTAGGAAACTTAGGCCATACATAGACTTCTGCAATGCAAAAAAGAATTCTTAAGAAAAAAAAAACCGAAAAAAAATTCGCCACAAAGGCTTTAGTAGAGGGTGCAAAATCCGAAAGGTGCCCACTCAACGTAGATGCGACAGCAATAAAAAACGCTGAAGCTCTAATATGTTTCTCACTTAGTAGTCAAGCAGATGTTGGGTTTCTCATACATATATTATTTTTCATGCTCGGCCAGAGTGAGTTTAAAAAGACCTTTAATATTTCAAAGTGACACCATACCGGCCGGCCAACTACATATTATATTTTATACGAGAACTGATTGATAATTAGCAAAAGTGTTAGTAGTACCCAGCCTTTTTTTTTCATAATTAGACGGCACTCGGGTTACAAAAGTGCAGTACAAATATTTTTGGCCCACCGAAGGTTGTTCTGCATAGTGCAACGTTTATAAGCATGATGGTTAGTTACCTTTGTAAAGCCTGCCTGCATTTTGAGAACAAGAAGCATTTTGAATAACTTTTTCACAATTAACTATCTTAAAGCAGTTTCAGGTGTTGCAAGAAAAGCATGTATGCATTTCCTCTATAAAGAACTACTTTGCTCCAACTTTTTTTTTTTACGAACTTTTTCAAATAGCGGTAAAAATAAAGAGATATATAGAAAAATAAGTGAAAATAAAAATAATTGGAAATTAAAAAAAATTAAAACCAAATTTAAAAGAATATCTACTCGAGCGAAAAAAAATCTAGAAAGTGAGGTCATTACTCAAGCTGCAGTAGGAGACGTAGCATATTTCGCAAAAAACAATCGTAAGTGCTTTTTCACACATTTCTTGTAACAATTGCTTGCAGTAAATGAAAAGGTTCAATATAATACCTGTAACAGGTTTGATAGTGCGTCACCCGCCCCAAGATTAAATTCAATCATTAGGAGGCTTGAATCAAGTTTAAACAAAGTTGATTAACAAATTTAGCAGGTAACTCTAATCATGTGAAAACAATACTTTGTATTCTTTATAGCTTTGCGATTGAATTTACTAATCCTAACCCTTAAAACATTAAACATTGATTATAATAAAACTACTTGGTAGTGGAAATCGGTAAAATTAAATTAACGATACCTTAATGTTTATTTATGGAAAAGTAATGATAAACTTCAAGATTTTAAAACTATCAATCAATTATTTTACGGTTTTATCGAGGATCAACCTAATTCCTACCCTCCCATTTTTTTCGAAAAATCTTAGTTTCGGAAGAAATTCTCTTAAAATTTCTCTCTAAGTAATGCCATGCAAAAATTGTGAGTGCCCTGCAAAATAAGGTCTGTTTTAATGTTCCATCCTAAAATAAAAAACGTAAATTTAATGCATTGGAGAGGTTGAGCTGCATGCCCTCTTTTCAGGTAAAACGCTGCAGCTTAATGCACATCAGAAAAAAATGAAGGCTGCAAACTTTGTTCAATATCATATATAAACCGAAGTGACCGTTCTACTTATCAAAGGTCACTCAAGACTCAAACTAATTATACCGCCAAAGGCGAATTAAATCAATGTACGACCAAGTCGTTGATACGTACTTGACCTGCGCTTGGTCTCTCTTAAGAGATCAAAGTGGATCTTATTCTTCATACCGCTCCTTTTTCCAGAGCTTGATTAATACCTGCGAATTACTGAAGCAGAATTTGGCTATCCTGCTTTACTATCTTTATAAATACAAAAACAACGAGGTCAACTTGAATGACAACAGTGTTGGATCAAACTTATCGGTCTATTTGGTTTTGACTAGTTTGATCTTATGTAACAAGACCTATGACGATCAATCTTACACTTTAAAAACCTGGGTAAGCATTTGTGACAGCATCGGAGGATTAGATGTGAGTCTTAAACTCTTATCTTCGTTAGAGACCCATTTTTTGGCTGCTCTTAACTACAAGGTATCTTTCACTAAGATTACTTCGGATGGTTTATTCTGGAAACAATTGCAGCATCACCTGAATATGTGGTACTGCACTATTACCGGCGAATCAAGCTGTTCTACTCCTAAATCCAAAGCAACCGAGGTTGCCTATTTATGTACTCCAGCCTTCCTGGTACTGCTGCTTCAAAGCCTGCTGCTGGTACTGAGTTACAGTACTCCATTACATCTTGCTATGCTGAATGCTTCTGTTATTTCACCATTGAAATCGCATCCATTTGTGCCAATAACCCCCGAAACACCACTCTTTGAACCTGATCATAAAAGACGGCGGTTAGTGCAGGAACAACAAAATGTCGCACAAGCATTCAATAGACAGGCTAGAACTGGAGTTAGCTACGGATTTATTAATCCTCATCATCAATTTACATTTGCATTCCCTAACAATCTCCTCTGTTGAATTGAATTAATTAGATTGAACTATGTTCAATCCCCTCAACACAACCCCCTCCCACCTATCAATGAGGGCTTCAACACATGACAATCATTTACTATTATTATTGATAGACGAACAATTAAAGGGACACACATATTAAAGACGAGAAGGTCGGGGCCTTACGAGACTAACGAAACGGACATTATTTTTTAGCATTATTTTTTAAATCTATATCATTACGCTTGAATGTGTAGTAAGAGTTACAATTAGATTTTTTTTTGCGTACTGTGCGTTTCCCAGCTACAAGCCTGCATCTGCCACTTATAGTATTATATTTTAAAAATTCTTGAGCTGGAATACCGCGCCGCACTGAAAAAATTCCCTAATTGTGTATTCTATTTGCATTGCTTAGTTGCATTGCTTTTATAAGCACTCAGATCTTAACGTACGCAAGGTTGCGTTATTGCAGAGCCATGGCATGATTTTAACAAAGGAAGCGAGAAGAGCTATTGAGGGGGGTATAAGCATATGATGAGGTCTAGACATTAACCATTGCAGGTTATTTCCGATGGATTCTCTTTCCTGCGGCCGTCATGATTAATTGAATTTAGGTAAAGTGATGACCGCATCTCTCTTGGTAGTCTATTGCATTAACTACATATCAACATGCGGAGCAGGCCCGTTGAGGCAGATTTCTACTGACCCTGCGGAATTCACTTTATCCTTTGACCGTTCTTGGCCGGGGACTGCAGAAAAAATATTAGCATAAATCTCATCCGGCTACTTTTTCTGCTCTTGGAATATGCTTCTCTCGCAAGCAGATGCCGCTTATAACACTATTTCCGCTGGTTAACAAAAAAAATGGGCGGCCACTAGCTTAGTGTGTAAATAAACTTTACTCGTCACCATGGCGAAGACTTCCCCAAATGTGTTGATGGTCCATTCACATTCTTGGGCCATTCCGATGGTACCCTCGTATATAGCGGGCTATCACTTAAGCGGTACCCTATTATTTACCAGTTACAATTGAAATGCAAGTGATTCGGCATACTCAAGGTTGGCGGTTACGTGGCTGGAGTTGACGATGTTAATCATAGTGGAGGAGTTCCGTATTTTTTTTCATCTTTGTTAGAGTTGGCTACGATGGTGTCGTCACCAGGTGGTCTATATGTGCATTCTTTAGTTAAAATTAACTCTTAAATATCTGTCTTTGTAAGTGTCGTCAATGTTGGGCCGGTCATAAATTCGGCTCTTTTTTCCTTTCGCCGCCTTTAATGGGGTGGTCTCGCGCTGCTAAAAGTTTCGTAATCCTCGAAGACTGTCGCATCAAGAATCTCTTTCCTTAATTTCCTCCTGCGCCTGCCAATACGGTATGATCTATTTAAAGTTTACTGCCTTGTTACAATTTCCCAATACTCTTGGACTTTTCATATTAAATTCGGTGATGAAAATTCCGGTCTTCTAATTAATATTAAAATTTATGATATCCAATTATCATGAAAGAAGGCACTGACATGCTATTAACCCCTTAGTTTATATAATTCCGCCTGTACCATTCTCCATGCTATCAGCAGCCGAGGAACGTTCGTTTCAGTTCTGGACCACTAATTACTGGCATGATTGTATTCCATAAGCCCCATATTATCCAAATTCGGCCCTGCATTCCGTTAACATTCTTAAACAGAACCTTTAATTTGGGGTGTCGAATTAACAACCGCTGTTCCGTCAGGGTTATCTAACGTCTTTTTGATTGCCTTTTTGAATAAGGTTTCACTCTAAAAGGCTCCCAGATTAGAGTCTTTAAAAATTATTTTTTTTGCTTTTATAATCGCTATCGCTGTAAACTTCCCACTTTATCTTTGATCAGAGCGACATTTATTATATTGATTAAGAATTTGACTATGGCTGCGTGTGGGATTTGCAACATCAATCAATCTAAGTATAAGTGTCCTAAATGTGCTGTTTTATACTGTCTGCTTGTTTGTTTCAAGTCAGAGACACATAGAGTTCAAGATGAGGCCATAATTACTGAAAAAGAGCCCCAAATATCATCATCAGGTCCATTCATTAGCGATGAGCCGGTTGCAACTCGTGATGAGCTGTCCCCATTTGCATCTATTGTGGTCAATAAAGACGTTCAAAGCATGTTAAAAGCTAAGGGACTTCAATTTCATCTACTTACACTTGTAAGAATGCTCGATGATCCGCTGTTGACTGGAGAAAATGAGAGCAGTGCTCGACGAGAATTGGCACTTCGAAAGCTTGCAGCCTTAAGAGCAGGAGGTAGTGAAGAAAACCAAATTGTGGAAGAATTTTCAGCTTATGTGGAGCGGTTGATGGAGGAGAAAAGCTTGTCATAGGTTAAAGTCATAAAGAAGCTTTGCATTAGGGTCTTTTATCTGATCTTAAGGACAAGATTACGGGTCAAAGAAGGTTAACATAAAAAAAGCATAAACAGTTGCATCAAGTGAATCGCTAGACAAAGAAAGCAATTTTACAAGATAAATTTGGTCTTTATTATCATCAATCCTTTACTACGTTTCTCAATTCCATTTTCTAGCATTCAAATCCAGAAACAATCCCTTTGATTTTGATGTGGTTACGTCAATATCTCATATTCTAAATAATTTCTATACTTTATCTAGACTTACTTATATCATATACAGATTTTCCCAAAGTGCTTCATTTATAAATTGATTTTGATTGATGCAGAGGGTCTTAGAGAGAACCCTTCCAGATATTCTTAAGACATCCAACGGCTTCAACCGGAGTTTGGAATAGAAATCCTCCACAATCACCTTCAGTTTTGTCAGGTCCTTCGCATTTGGCAGGATCATCAAGACATGTTTGACCTGAAGTAACATACAATATATCACGCTTTGGTCCACCTAAAATACAACATGTGATTCTTTTTGCAGGAAATTTGAACTCGTTTTTGAAATTGCCGTGATTATCGAATCGAAGTACCCTTGAAGAACTGAAAACGGCCGTATAAACATCACCATTTTCAGCTACTGTCAATCCATCAGGCTCAGGACTTTCCAAATCTTTAAGCACCTCAATGTTTCGGGTATCGACAAAGGCACGTTTATTTGAGAGCTCAATGGAATCATTGTTGTAATCAAATTGCCAAATTGTAAAACTAAGAGAGTCAGTCCATAATAATTGAGTTCCATTAGCAACAAATGCCAAACCATTAGAAATTTTGGTGTTCTGAATCATTGGCTTGATACTCCAATCGGAACAATTGATACGATAAAGTACTCCCTTCGGCTCAATATGACCAACATGAAAGTCCAGCATCGTACCGATCCATAAATTACCCCAAGGATCAATTATTCCATCATTGGACCGCATATCTTCTCCATGGAGTGACAGTGGATACTTAACAATGTAGTTTAACTCGGCAATTTTATTAACGACACCATCGAACTGTACTGAACTTACTCCATATTTGGCACATACAAGAATTTTGTCAATCTCGGTGGTTAAAGCAATTGCTCCAACTGATTCTTTGCTGCTTTCAATATGTATTTGTTGGTGACTTTCAACAATTGGGGCACCATTTTCGTTTAGAAAGACTCTATGGACTTTTGCAGCAATTATATCGACCCATAGAAGCAGATTATTTCGCAGGTCATAAGTTATACCTTCCGTAAGTCTACCCCTATACGAGGGAAGTAGTATAGTCATGGTTAACTCCAATAAGCAATGATTGAACCAAGTTGATCACCTCATATAGAACAGGGCTCAAGGAGGGGGAGGACCGAGAAAATGTCGGTATGCGAAAATCGTCCCGCTATGGCGACATTTTCTTGTGCTCACAGCAGTAGCAACAGCATCAGCAGCAACAGCAGTATTAGCAGAAGTATCAGTAAATTTACAAAAAAAAAAAAGAAGGAATTGGCCGACGCCTACCGGGTCCTCAACTTCAAACAAACTACTGCATTTAAGGGTGTTAGTGTTCCGGATAACACCTTTGCAACACCTTGCATTTAATCACAGATCGTAAAGGGACAGGGCCTCCCACTATTATTTACCAGCACTCAAGTTGCTGCGAGTTGATGTATGCACGTGACAGGGTTTTTTTTTGACGTTACCTTAAATAATGCTAAGAACCTAAAAAATATCCACACTCTTCCTATAAGTCGCCTTCTTTCTTCAAGCCCACTGATACGAGTAATGACCGATCAAAACGCACGTAGTTGACGGCCTACACTAAACCTTATGAAGGCCATTTTGACTTACTATACGATCTAATTACAGTTGCTTCCGTCGGAACTTGTTAAATCCGAAACCATTTGAGGCCCTGTTACTTGTTACATCCACTGCGCGCGAGCCCCAATAAGCATAGCCCTTTCTCGTAAATCAAATACTTCTCCGACACACCCCCACATGGATATAAGCCAGTTTAACAATAACTAAAAATTCTGTAGAATAAATACTATTGTAATGGAATTACATCGCATAAGTTTGGGCTCCCATCGAATAATAGAATAAGTCCTACAAGGTGCATATGAATTATTATGTTAAGGTTTATTTTCGTGGTGTCTGTATAGCAGGTAAGAATTATTTTTGGTCTTCTTGGGTGAAGACTCGCATCAATCGTAGGTGCAGTGGACGACGATCTTCTTTAGGTTGATTACGTTCTTCTCTAAAGAAACGGACATATTGCTCCCTGCTGCAGTTACCTGTTTCGTAATTTTCGCCGCCAGCGAGCGGGCTATTTCACCTAATTTCTGGTTGACGGTGTACGTCTTCCTGCCGACAAACCCTGCAGGGCGCGATGCCCTACTGCAAACTTCTGCGTTAAATCTCCATTTATGGGATGACTTTCGCAAAAAGTTACTTGAAATTATCATCATAAAAAAGTCAAACCCAAAATAGTGCATAAAGGTCTTTGTCTTTGTATTCACTTGTTGTTGCTACTTTCGAGCCTCTTCCATTCGCGGACAAGTTCGACCATCGATTGTGCATCAGATGTAGCATTCACCACATCTCTAGGTACTGCATTCTCGCTATGTTCCCGGGAACAAAAGTTGCGTGTACTGCGCGCCTCAACTAATCGGAAAGGTACTTCTTGGTGTTGCTGTGTTTTAGAGGTGATTGATGCCAGTGAATTTTCTGGACTGGAATTAGTTTTAGGCTCGGAATGCTTTCCTGATTCTAAAAGTTCATTCCAGGAAAAAAGAAGTGAGCCTGTAGTACGTGAAAATGGATTTATATCAATAACCCATACTTGCGTATACGGCTGCGGAATATAAACGTCAAGAACAAAGCTTGGATCTGGAAATTGTTTAATGGCAATTTCATTAACAAATTCAACAATAGCAGTAGAGATTTTGGATTTAGCTTCTGCAAGAAAGGCAAAATAATTAGCATCTCTTTGTGAAATGCCAACAATCTCTTGTTCTTGAATAAACACCCGAAATTCGAGCGCAGGATTGATTTCCATCCATTTTTTCACTACTAATTCCATCTTAAGCTTTCCCTGGGCTGATTCAGCGTCAGCACGGTCAGACACTTCATCAAATGCATGGTCCAAATCATGCGTTATATGGTCCGATGAATTCAAAAGAAGGTATAAATCATTTGCAGAGGTGCATTGAGTAGTGTTGTTAGGAAGAATCCATCTAGCATCCTTGGGCATTGACCAATTCAATTTAGGAGTTACAGCCTGAAATTTCGCGATGGTTTCTTCGATCTCCAGATGAAGATTCCAAAACTGATCAGGAGTATAGGTATCTTCTTCCAGATCAGAGACTACAGAGGTTGGAGGGTTGGCTGAATCATCTACCTCTTTAATCTTTGATTCAGGTTCATCTTCCCAATCACTATAATCATCGTTATCGGTTCTTTCAACTTCTGGAGTGGGTCCTGCTAAGCGGATGCTATCACACTCGAGATATTTTATGAATTCGGATGGAAGCGGACGCCAAATGCGATGCGGGTGAACATTATCTGGGAAGAGCGATGCCCATTCAGAGAACTGGCAGTTTAGCACTTGCTTGGACGTTAATGGTATATCTTTAAAGACGTGGGTCATGGTGAAAAGCTTTCTCCCGCACTCAATTATTTGTCAGCCATCTCCCACATAGGTCTAACGATCGTTGGGTGCAGGAGTATCTGACATACTGTATCTGGCATGTTCTCGGATATTTTCATATTTTATACGGGATATTTTTATCTGTTCCCACATTTCACTCACATATTATTGCATTTGAAACACTTGGCTCTGAGCGTATATGCACACCATTTTGTCGATCTTTCTGCCAGATTGTTTCCTGCAACCAAACCAAATTGTACTACCACATTTTTTTCTACTGCGACAGTAAACCTGATTTTTCTAAAAGAAACCTCTCTTCACATTTGCGAAGTGTAAAAAGAGAAGGTGTGTAATTAAAACTTTAAATATACTATCTGCCACCCTTTTTAGGTACCACTCATCGTTTCTTTTGGTCCATGCATAAGATCAATTTATGCTATCTTTCCACATCTTCTCCCACATATTATGTGTAAACTTACACATCAAGTACAATTGTATTCCACACATTTCACCTTGATAATGCACTTTTGATTAATTTCCTGCAGATTTCACAAAATTATTAAACGCATCGATTAGATTTCATATATTATTAAATGAATCATTAGATGTCACATTCTGTAAACGATTGATAATATAGTGAGGATAGGATTTTGAGACAACTTCAATTGCATCACCCTAATTAAACAGTTTCTCATGGGGATTTATCTGGTGGTCCATTTTGTTACTTAGAAATCGCTTTTTTTGGCAGTATGCCATAACATTGTGGAAACGTCAAAAATTATAGCCCCTTATGAGCAGCGTCTTAACATTCTTGATATCAATTTTCTCTGGTCTTCCACGCTGCAAACATGATTGGTTTACTTACTTGTTTATCGATATTAACTCACATTTAATATCTACGCTATGCCATATTTAAACGACTGCACTACAATTTCTTCCCACTTAGCGCTACAGACTAAACCCGAGTCTCCCACCTGAAATCCACAATTCAAAGCCCCAAGCACTTTTCCCAGATACTTTTCCCATGCGCTTTTGTGTTCCTTTTTTTTCTTAAGTTCTCTCCCTGGTGTCTCCCACTTGTACAACACCCTCATCCATGGCGTCCTCCCACTTCCACTTCATATTCTTCAATTCTCGCGTGGGCGACTTTTTCACTTAACCATCATGGCAGCCGTAGCCCGTCCCAACGTGTCCAACGCGACATTCAAGGATAAGGAAAAGCCTCAGGAGGTACGCCGTGCTAATATCCTTGCTGCTCGTGCAGTTTCCGATGCGATCCGTACATCACTCGGCCCAAAGGGTATGGATAAGATGATTAAAACTCGTCTGGGTGAGATCATCGTCTCTAATGACGGTGCCACCATCCTCAAACACATGGCTGTTCTTCATCCAGCTGCACGTATGCTTGTTGACGTGTCCGCTGCACAGGATGTTGAAGCCGGAGACGGAACTACTTCTGTTGCCATCGTCACTGGTGCCCTTTTAGGTGCAGCAGAGAAGCTTTTAGACAAAGGTATTCATCCTACTCTCATTGCTGAGTCGTTCCAAAGAGCTGCCCTGAGAGCATGTGAAATTCTTCTCGATATGCTGGTTAAGATCCTGCTTTCAGATCATGAACAGTTAGTAAGAGCTGCCACTACATCGCTTCTGCTGAAAATTGTGTCCCAACATCTGTCAGTATTGGCTCCTCTTGCTGTCAATTCTGTATTGAAAGTAGCTGCTGCAGATGCTAAAAATGTCGACTTGGCCGATATCAGACTCATCAAGAAGATTGGTGGAACTATCGATGATACAGCTTTGGTTGATGGTGTCGTTCTCACTCAAAACGTGATCAAATCCGCCGGTGGTCCAACCCGTGTAGAAAAGGCTAAGATCGCGTTGATCCAATTCCAAATCTCGCCACCTAAACCAGACATGGAAAATAACGTTGTCGTTAATGACTATCGTCAAATGGACAAAATCTTAAAGGAGGAAAGAGCTTATCTTTTGAACATTTGTAAAAAGATTAAAAAGGCCAAATGTAACGTGGTGCTTATTCAAAAATCGATTTTAAGAGACGCCGTCAATGACTTGGCCTTGCACTTTTTGCTGAAATTAAACATCATGGTTGTTAAGGACATCGAGCGTGACGAAATTGCCTTCCTTTCTAAGGCTACTGGCTGCAAGCCAATTGCCGACATCGAGGCGTTCTCGGAGGACAAATTAGGATCTGCTGACGTTGTCGAGGAAATCGAGTCCGATGGTCTGAAAATTGTTCACATAACCGGAATTCCAGTTAAATCTTCTCGTCCTACAGTTTCAGTTATCATCAGAGGTGCTAATAATCTTGTCTTGGACGAAACTGAACGTTCCATTCACGACGCTTTGTGTGTGATTCGTTGTCTTGTAAAAGAACAAGCCCTTATTGCAGGAGGAGGTGCTCCAGAAATCGAAATATCCCGTTTGTTGGCAAAAGAATCCCACGCTCTCCTGGGGGTTGAACAATTTGTTTATCAAGAGTTCGCCGCCGCCCTTGAAGTAATCCCCACTACATTGGCTGAAAATGCCGGTTTGAACCCCATTAGTGTGGTCACAGACTTGCGTAACCGTCATGACAAGGGTGAACGTAACGCCGGTGTTTCTGTCAGACGTTCTGGTGCTTCCAACACTTACGAAGAGCACGTGTTGCAGCCTGTTTTGGTCAACACCAGTGCTATTTTGTTGGCTGCAGAGTGCGTCAAATCGATTTTACGTATCGATGACATAGCTTTCAGTAGGTAATTAATAGAGCAAATGTGAATATTGTTTGTAGATGGTTTGTCTTTTTTACTCTAGATATGTATTTGAATATTGTTCATGTGCATCTCATTGATCATCGACAAATAGATGTGACGATAAATAATTTTTGTCCTCTCTACAATCGAAGTATCTATTATTGACCTTTTAAGACTATATTACCTCATCTGTTTTCGTTTTGAGAGGTGGCCTTAATGTTCCGTTTTTCTTTCCCAGGCTTTCTTCTCTATCTATCCATCTTTATATCTATCTATCCGTCTATCTGTCTTCCTCATTACCATGTAAACTCTGTATAATTGCGGTGTTCTGTTTATACTCTGCTTAATTCTGTAGCTTTGTCTTCCCAAAATCTTTACCGTTGGTTTGTTTCTCTAATTCACAGCGATGGAGCAGCAGAAAGTTGTTTGATTTTTCGTTTAATTAAACGCTCTGGATTCAAAACAAAGTAAATCTTTTTATCGATTGCTGTACTTTCTTCACGAGTTGGCGTCTTGGCATCAGTAGCGTCTTTGACACAAGTTTTGAGGATTTCACCGATTTTTTGATAGTCGAATCCCTTACTTTGTTTTGCCGAATCTTCCACGACAGAATCTTGTGGATTTTCTGGGTTTCCGGAGGTTTCATCTTCTTTTTTAATCGAAGGTTCATCAATATTGTTTTCATTACTCTCAGTCTTTTCGTCCCTGGTCTTTGGGAATTTTTGTCTAAGATACTTTACCAATACCGCCAGATTCAGATCGTACATGGCAGCCAATGCAATTTGAGGTGGGGTATATAAAAAGGCCACGTCCAGTACTAAAGCATGCTTCATGATCCACCGTTTTGCTTCGTCGTATAATGCTCCTAATACCTCAACTTTCTCTTCCTGTAGCACCGCTTGCATATCTAGAAAGAAGCCGTACAATGGACGGAATGGATGATGAACCAAAAGAGTGAAATGAAGTTCTTGAAGTATAACAAACTCCAAGTCCAATACGTGGTGTGGCTCTGTGTTGGGTAATGGCTTTACGAACAGTTCAATAGACATGAAATAATTTTCCAGTTTAGCCAGAAGAAACAAACACGTATAAAGCACATGTTTTGGATGGAATTCCATTGCCAGTTGTGATAAATAGAATCGTTTAAATAACAGCACCGCCGTTGCTTTCACTTGTGTTGGCATGCGGAAAAAGTCGGCAGTTTCAAGAACATTACCAGCGTAGTATCTAAGAAAATCTTGTTCATCCTGTTCTGAAGGTGGGTCTATATCTTCCAGTTCGATCTGAGAGGCAATTGCCGTTGGGATATCCAATTTTGCCTTGGTTTCTTTTAACTTTTCTCTAGCTTTTGTCAAGGCTCTTTCTCGAGTTGAATGTCTTTTAGCAGCAAGACCCTCTTTGGAAAACGACCAAAGAGTAAATTGGGTGGATCTTCGATAAAGTTCATCAGTAGATACCTGTTTCATGATGTAAATAATCCAATTTTACAGAGATTGTCGAGGTATTTAAATCAGAATTGTTATCAGAAATCTATCAAATTATCGAATTATTCAAATTTATCAATTTTAATTTATTGGTGTTTAATGAGAGTGAATTTTTTAAAGAGTGAATTTTTTGAAGAGTGAACTTTTGAAGAGTGAACTTTTAAGAGTGGATTATTTCATTGAAAAATTACACATTTCAATATAATAAAGTGATCAATACAGTGTAATAACTTATTATTGAACAACAATAAAGATATTTCCAAAAAAATAGATTTCTGAATATCTTTTCAAATATCCAAATAGCCCATCCCCAGCCAATATTACTACAGTTCTTTCATTCGAGTTATGTGCTATTTCAAAAGCCAGGCGGCCAATCTATAATGTTTTGCTATAAAATGTAGTCAATTGTAGTCAATTTCACCAATTGTACCACAATATCAGGTCATAGACCCATAAATCATCGAGAGATGCAAAAGTAGGAGAAAGAAAGAGTAGAGTTAATCAAGTGAACACAACAAAGTAATGTAGTCTCAAAAACTTTGTCATTCTCATACCAACTTTACTGAACGGGTCAAGCCCTTCTTGATACCCGTCTTTTCTCCCTCGTATGGACCCTTTTGTTCCGAGTAAACTTGGCGGACCGACTTGAGCTTGGTCTGTGCCTTGGCGTACTTCTTCCGCTTCTTGACTCTCAGGTTTCTGTTGTCCTTGTTTCTCTTTGGAGTAAGACCCTTGTTCTTGAGGATCTGGAAGTTCAATGCTCTCTTTCCTTCTTCTCCTACCAACTCCTGGCCCTCTGCAAGCTTACCTTCCTTGGCAATTTGCACTGCCATATCGTGAGCCTCTTTCCGTGACGTCTTTTTGGCTTCTCTTGCGTCCTTTATGCTGCTGTAATAATCTTCAAAAGCCTCACCAGCTCCTGCACCATTTTCTCTATTATTATCACCATCAAATCCATCTTCATTATCGGAAACTCCAAGCTCGTCCTTTTGTTCGAGACCTCTTTTCCTTGCCTCTTCAACAAGTCTTTGTTGTCTCTCAAAGAGTCTTTCTCTGTAAGGAAGATCGGTATCACCTCCATGGAATTTCGCATATTTTTGTGCTGCCTGGTCAATCTTGGAAGTGTAGAACCGAAGCGTCTTTCTTCTACGCTTTTTATCTTCAAGATCGACACTGTCAGGTGCTGCTGACTCACTGTAATCCGATTGAAGAGCTTTAGTACCACTTTTACGGGCTTTGGTACGCTTTGCAGTAATATCAGGGAAATCATGTACCGGTTTAGTAGTGACTTCATCTTCACCCAGCACATCAGAATCGTTTTCGATTTCATCTTCACTGGCTTCCTGAGAATCGTATGCATTTTCAACCATGTCTTCGTCCACATCTTCGTCCACATCTTCATCAACGTCACCAGAAAGTTTGCGAATACTTCTGGTTGATTTAAGCTCATCGGCTTGTCTCCATACTTCCCTAGCAGCTAAAATTGTTTCCATCACAGGACTTTCTTTCATACTGCCAAGACCCTCACGAAGGCCTTCGAAAACCAAAGCAAAATACAGCGCAACTGCACCTAAGTATCCCAGAAGTGCTGCATGTTTAACCTGGCCAACTGGATCCAGTCCAAACTCCGTTAAACGTGGCTTTAAAGTGCCTAATTCTTTCAAGAGTGGGACAAATTCAGGAAATTGTTGACCGAGCAATTCCAGACGGTCTTTAGCAGACATTTGTGGAGCCAGCAGAACATCAATAGTTGCAACGGCTTCAGTAGGCTCTGATACTGTGCTTTTTTGCCACTGTTCCATGGTTTCCTCGTCTACAAAATCATCCATAGCGAGCTCTTCAAGGTGTTTCTTTTGCTGTCTCATGGCCTCTTCGGTCATCATTTGGGTATCTTCTTCATCATCTTCACCACCATAATAGTTCTTACGGCCTCCCCACCCCTTTCCGGCTTCACCTTCATCATCATTGGCTTCATTTTCGTCGAGTTCATCTTCATCTATTTCATCTTCATCTTCATCTTGGTCATCTTCTGGTTGTTCATCCAGGTCATTTTCGTCAAGAGACATTACTTCTTCGTCCAGCAGGGAGCTGTCATGTTGATGACGGCCATAAGAGCCAGCTTGATCTAACAAAACTTGCTCTTTGCCTGCGTGAAACTCATCTACTTCATCAAGATCGCTGCTCATCACTGATAAAAATGTTACAAATTTCGCGATGAGCTAAATGGTGGAGAGAAGTGAGAATGATGAGGACTGAGTGGGAAAAATGAGGAAAGAAATTAAGTAGAGAGAAATAAATAAGGAGAAATAATGTGGAAACAGTGAGAAAATACTGAGAAAATACTGAGAAAATACTGACAGTGAGAACTTAGAGAACCTTAGTGAGAATTTATTGAGAACTTAGTGATAAATTTTTTAGATCGTAGAAGGAAAATACTAAGGACGTAGCGAGAATGAAAAAGTTAGTGAATTAGTTCACACTAATCTCACAAATTGTCAGATGAAAAAAATAGTGAGACTGGCATAGGAAGGGAAATTAAATGAGCTGACAAACAGATCAATGCAAGCCAAACTGAATTACTTTTGTTATCATGAATTGACCATCAACAAAAAACGATATTAAAATTGTCTCAATTAAAGAATGAATTCTATTTTATTAAACTGAAAACCATTATACTTGCCCAGGCCCAAACTTTTTTGTTGCCCCCATTACTTCCTCAACTCTCACTAAAAATTTACGGTTTTTCCCACTATTTCCACCATCTTTCCGCAAATATCCCACTATCCTCATCAAGCCATCTCTGAATTCTCACTATTCTATTTTCGTATTTCTCAACTCATCTCGATATTTTGACCATGTCAAACCGGTTGGAGTCCCTCTCTGGGAAGCCCCCAGGAGCTAAAACTTCGCTTAAATTCAAGCCCAAAACCAATGTTGCCCGAAGATCCCAAGAGGAACGTGCAAGAGATGCCCCTGCTGTTAAAAATGAAGCCCCATCGAAACCACAACAGCCACCAAGAAGGCCTATAAAAGGAAGAGGTGGTGCACGTCAACCATACGCCGGAACCCATGTCGTTTCATCTGGTTTGCTCTCTACTGGATCTGTTTCTCTTGGAATGCAAAATGCTTCTGCAAATGTTTCGTTTAGAAGCCCAGCGGGCGGATCATCATCGCTGCCAACCCCAGAATTTCTTCAAGCTCGAGCATCAAAGCTTCAAAAGGGTGCTGATAGTGATGGTGAAGAGATAGATTTCACTAGAATTGATATGGGGAGTGCTTATGACTTCGAGGGAGAAGATACGCTGCTTTTCCCAGTAAGAGCTCCAAGAAATGCAGCTGAAGATCCCATCACTGTAGCATCGGCCACTCCATCGGCTGCCCCATCAGCTTCACCAGCCCCACAGGTCAAAAGTGAACCCACAGATGACTCTTCTGCTCTCAATCAGATTAAAATTGAGGAGCCAATTACAGAAAAACGTATAGTGGAACCGCTGGCGTCAGTATTAGAAGCGGAAGACAATCGTTTAGATCTGGATCATGACCGAATTAGAGCCTTTTTGGAAGGATCTACGACTGAAACCTCAAACAACAATAACTATTTCTTGATGCATATGCCTGCAAAGCTTCCGCAATACGAAGAGGAGAAATCTGAACTTGAGAAAGAGGAATCTGTACCTGAGACAGAGGAAACTGTGCCTAAGAAAGAGGAGACTGCACCAGAGGAAGAGCCTATGCTCCTGCCTCTTTCGGCTGGGCCGTACCCTCCTCAGGGCCAAATTGGGACATTGAACGTGCACAAATCTGGTAAAATCACCGTGACGTTGGGCGAAGGCATCGTAATGGATGTAGTAGGCGGGTCAGAGGCCACATTTCTTCAAGAAATTGCATTGTTGAATCTCGGCCCGGAAGTAAAAGAAGAAGATATGGCAGAACCAACTCCTAATGAGTTATTGAGATTGGGAAAAGTCGATGGGAAGTTGGTGGTTGTTCCTTCATTGTGAATATTGCATAGAATACATGAAAGACACTGGATGGTGTCCTAATTTTAAGAGCTGTAGAATACTTTTAAATGATTTTTTCAAGTGTCGGAAGCTTCATCTTACTTTTGGAATTTCATCGTGCTTCATCTTGCTTCATTTTGTTTCATTCGTCTACATTTGACTTCATCTTAACTTCTTTTGTTAGCTAAAACTCCATCTAGATTTAGATCACTACGTGACAACGATTACAGCGTATCGATCTAGTTTACTTTATTGTCTCGGTACTTTAGACCGCTGCCTATTATCTCTCGATTCTATTAACCAATTTATTCGATCATTCCTCGATCAAACGTTGCGTCAAAGCTTCAAGATCTTCCAAAGTTTCAGGCTCTTGGAATTCAACATCTTCCTTCTCCTCTCTGGTTTCCTTCTCGAACCAGCGTGGCTTCTTGGCTGGCTTTTCTTCGTCCAGGTGTTCCATGTCTCTATCCAAATCCGCTTCCTCATCTGAGCTGATATCTTCTCTAGCTCTGCGTTCAGCTTCCTTTCTCTTTCTCTTCTTCTCTTGACGTTTAGCACGAGCCACTTCTTTATCATTCTCGTCTGCCAAACTCATAACACCACGTTCACGGTTGACGTGAGCTTCCTTTTGAACGACTGCATCACCGGCTCTAGCGAAATCTTCCTCATCCTCGAGCTCGTACAATGGATGTGCTACGCCCTCGTCATCGAACTTAAGCTTTGTAGGGTTACCCTTTGCCAGCGCTTTTCTAGACAATGCCTTCTTGGATTGTCTCTTCGATGTTGGCATTGCCAAATCGATTTCATCTCCAAGATCATGATCAGTCCTTTTAACAGACATGAAATCTTCATCAGAATCAGATTCTTCAGCTTTAGTCATTCCAGTGTACTGTTCCGATAAGACTGTTTGGTTCTTTCTTTCAAACATTCTGTCGTATTTGTTTCTGGCCTTCTTGTCCTGCAAAACGTCGCCGTTCTCATTGGCTTCCTCTAACTGTAAAAGTTGTCGGGATGCATTCTTCTTTTCCTTTTGTTTCTCAGTGTTAGTTCCCTTCATCTTTATCTGAGGTGCGCCCGATAAACCCAAACTTTCAGCGTATTTTTGAGCTGGAAGTGCATCAACTGAAAATACTTCTTTATCTTTTTGAACATATACCAGTCGGAAGTATGAAACAAATGCTCTTTGGGCCAAATTTTTGAGGGCAGGACTCTGGAAACATAACAGTTGCATCTGTGGACGAATCAGCTTTTTCATTTTGGCCTTGATATTCATTCTTTCTATTTGAGGTAATTTTTTTAACATAGGCTCTTCTTCGTTTGGTGTAAGCATGAGTAATGATTTACCCTTTCTACCAAATCTTGCAGCTCTTCCGACTCGATGCACATAAGTTGCTGTGTCTTCAGGACAATCTACCTGGATAACCCAGTCAATTGCAGGGAAGTCCAAGCCTCTAGCAACAATATCAGTAGCAAAGAGACAAGAGTATTGAGATTGTGAAAACTTGACTGTAGTTTCCAATCTGGATGTTTGTTTATGTCTACCATACAACCTAAGAAGTGAGATACCTGGTTGAAGAGTACGGAAGGCTTCGTATGCGAACTGGACCTGACGTGAACTCAGGAAGAACACCAAAATTTTGCTCTTCAAATGCAGTTTAATGAAGGACCACAATACGTCCATTTTTTCGTTGAGAGGTATACGAATGTAATGCTGACTCAAAGTCTCTGGAATCTGGGTTGTCAGATTGTCATCAGAAACCCCAATTTTCACCGGTGCAACCATTGAAAGTCTGGCCAAATCGTTTACCGAATCCGTTTGAGTGGCTGAGAATAATAATGTTTGTCTTGTTGCCGGTAAATGACCCAAAATCAGATCTATTTGACGCTTGAACCCCATATCAAGGCATCTATCAGCTTCATCAAGCACCAATACTTGCAAATTAGCAGTTTCTAACCCAATGGCCTCGTTGAAATGCTGAGCCAAACGGCCTGGAGTTCCGACCAAAATATTCATTTTGCTAACTCTTTCCTTTTCAAACTTAACATCCTTACCACCAGTAACCAAACCAGCAGAGAATGAGTTATGTTTACCAATTTTCGTCAATACTTGGAATATTTGAACTGCAAGTTCTCGAGTTGGCAGAACAATAAGAGCTGCCAAACCGTCGAATTCAGTGATTTTAGCATGGGCCAACCGCTCAAGAGTAGGGATAAGAAATGCTAATGTCTTTCCAGATCCAGTACGCGCAGTAGCCATGACATCTTTACCCTTCAATGCCACAGGAATTGTCGATCTTTGCACATCAGTCAATTTAACAAACAGCGCATCTTTAAGGCCTTGAACCGTTTGTTCTGTAATGGGGAGGTCATGAAACTCCACAGCCTCACCTTCAAACTCATCTACCCGTTTCTGGAGATCTGCAAGTACCTCATCGTCTTTTTTCCGGTTGAGCTTGCGCTCATCGACCTTGCTTTTACGCTGCCCTTTCTTTGCCATGCTAATCTTCAAAAAAATAAAACTCGCGATGAGCTTGAGATGAGGTGAGCTCGAGATGGAGATACCAAATAAGGTAGATTATGGATGGGATAAATTATTCGTAAATTGTAAGAAAAGGGGGGAATAGAGTCGAATTTAGTAGATTTATATAAGACATCACTACCAGAAGGTTTTCAGAAGATATGTAATTATACCAATTAGAGTAAAAAAAGGCATTCCAAATTTTATTGATCATATTGATCGTATTATAGAAATATCAAGAGCTTCAAGAAGATAATCATATTTAATAAATACGCAAACCTACAAAAGTCCTTTGTTCGGATCAATATGACAACCTTCATTCCATCAACTGATATTGTCCAAGTTGTATCGATGAAATTAAATTAGTAGATATAAATCTGTAATTGTTATATCTCTCACCAATTGTGAGTTCTACATAAGTTACAATTCTATGTTTGTGTATATGCTTATAATGAGGCTTGACCAAGGGACTCCACACGATCCGTGGCTGCCTTAATTCTCATGCCAGTACGATTCGAGAGCTCATAGTCACCCTCGCCCACAGTTTCCGCCCGTCGAAGCCACTCTTTACACTCTTCTGCAACCTTGCTTGGCTTAGCACCAGGGGCATTAATCTCAATAAGCCAATTGAACATCAGCCTTTCATATAATGCCGTGGGGTATAAATAAGGCAGATAGGTCATTTTGTTGAACTTGAAGATTCCTCCAGAGAAGTCACAATACTTACCGATGACATGCTTATCGAGTAATTCTTCTCCCTCTTTGACTTGGCCCAAACTTCTCAATGTTACCAGTGTGAGGAAGTACCGAATCATTGCCTCATCCTCTGTTTCTTTCAATTCGGTGTATTTTGTCTTCGAAGCGTAGGGGGTACCTGGTTCACCCAGATATCCTAAAAGCTTCAAAGACAATTGCAAATGCTCTTTGTTCATTCTGTTGAACCCATTCCAAAAGTAAACAAGCTCAAGAATTGGCAGCGTTCCAATACATTCCAAAAATGACTTCCCGGTTTCCTTTTGTCTCTTCTCGATGTGGTCTAACTTTCGCAACAAAAACTTGTCAAATGGCATTTGTTTGTTGGCTCCACCAATACCACCCTTTCTATTTTTCACATTAGAGGCATGGCCTGGGACATGGGTAGGAGCCAATTTCATGTATTTCTCAGCCAAGTCAGCGAATTTCTTGACTTCGGACTCAGGAGCTCCATCCATCTCTAAACGACGCATTTGCAGATGGTAACAACAACCAGCTAAAAATATATAAAGACCTTTAGACCATGAATTGATATCTATGAGCAGAATGAAGTCAGTGGCAGCCTTAACGTTTTCATGACTGAAAGCATAGTACATGGCCCGATCAAAAACAAGAAGGGCCTGGATCTGTTGCATACGAATTTCAGTGTTAGGGTCATCGGTGAATTTCTGCATGGCATCAACAGCACCGGCAACGTCGCCTAATGCAGCCTGTTGACGGCACTCCTGAAGAAGCCACAAGGCATTATTGGGGAAATGTCTGCGGGCTCTTTGGGTGAGCTGCGGCGTGTACAACAGTGGATTTTTCAAAATCTTCTCCAATTCAGCGTCAGTAACCGTTGTTTTGCCCTCCAATGTGATGACGTCCTTGACGTTTTCGTCCTCATTCCCTGGAAGCTGGTAAGCCAGGTCTACAAACTGCATGGGTCCATCATAAAATACCAAAATGACAAGAAGCGCCAATTCTCCATGAATATTACGCAGCGTAATTGCTGTACGCCAAAGCATGCTGAGACCGATCTCTCGATCACCTTTGAACCCCACGATAGACAAAACCCGCCCAATCGTAGGAGGAATAAGAGATAACACCACCTGCAAAATACCAAAGCAGAGCTGTACTCCCAGATGAATAAATTCATCTATAGTTGATACCAGACTCACCCTAAGCAGCAGTGCACCAGACATTACGCTCTCGGCGGCCATAGATTTGGCATCAGAAAATTCATCATCGTCGTCATCGTCAGAGCTCTGACCATTATCACTAACAGGACCCTGATCGGTTGGCTTTTTTGCTGCAAAGAAGGAAGGACTCGACACTCGAGCTGGAGTACGGGCTGGGGTCGATAAACCCAGGCCATTGGCTCCTGTGGGTGTACCAAAGCCTGGGTTTGCGACTTGCAACTCCGACGCCAGCGAAAGGTCACTGGACAGCTGAAACAAGTCAGCCTTTTCTGGGACTATGCCATCAATACGGCGACGACGCATGAGATAAACCTCTTCTAAAGCCTTCATAAGTTTGATATCTTCGCCCGAATTTGGTCCAATTGAAGTACTTTCAAACCCTGGAAGGTCGACAGTAGAAATTGAGTCAGTAGATCCAGAAACTGCGGAATATTTTGCAACATTTCGTCTGAAATTGGGTTCCAGCTCTTGGATCTTACGGTAAATCGCGTCTAAGGTATGGTAGGCTCGACGCAATTTGAGAAGGGCCTTAGCCTGTTCGACCATACCGTTATTCTCTCTCAACAACATTACCAAAGCATTCAACAATGTCAGCTCCGCGTATGTAACTTGAAATTCTGTTCCAGGAGGGTATATATGACTGGTTGCAAGCTTAAGCTTTGTGTTATATTTTTGATTATTGAACAGCTCAGTCTCCGCCTCAGATAATGTGGCATGAGCTCGGTTCATGACATCCGCTTCAAAGCCCAAAGTGGCCTCAATAAACTCCATAACCCCTAAAGCTAATGGAAGAATAGCCTGGGGCTTTCCAGCGACGGTTTTGCTGGCCTTTTCCTTTAAAATTCGTACACCATCCTCAGATCGATCATCCAAGAGGTGGTCCATGGCCTGTAAAGCGACTTCAAAGTCTTTAACTTGGGCTAAAACCTGGTCATAATTTGGAGAGGTGGGCTCTGAGCCCATCAGAAGCATCAGCGCTTTTTTACGAAGCCCACGAAGCATGGTAGACTGATAATCGGGGGCAACTTAAAGATCTGACTGGCCTGAAAAAGTAGCGCGTGTGAAAAGCAATGCCCGATTATGCCGGATAGGGGTAAGTGAGAGGGACGAGCGGGCAAGTTTCGGCGTGTGAGTAGTGCAAATTACGCGGTGAGTGCGGGAAAGACAGCAAAATCAGGGTGAAATAGGGGGATAAACATTGCAGGAGAATAGCGGGCGGTGTTGCGAATTTTTAGTGGGTTGGGGACCGAGATACGGGGAGGTCGATTAGAACTTGAATAGCAAGTTTGAATGGAGTATGTGGGATATTAGTTAATTTGAAGGAGGCCAGAGGATACTAATTAGATTTTCAATATTTAGATTCTTTTTCGAATCTCATCAACCCTCAACCGCATAAAAGCACCTGAATTCTAAGCCCTTGCTACCCTTATCTTCGTCATAATCACATTCGCGCAGCGTTTGATTTGCTGTTAGTGGGGAAGGTTGATGTGATTTGTTCTTTCGCGCGGTGACGTAATTTTTCACTAGTGAAAGCTTATTGAGGAATGAGATCGAGCCTTTAAAGGAGAAAGTGTTCTACTTGTGAATCTTCCCAGACGTATCCAGTAAACGAGAAGAGGTGATTTATTCGTATCAACTTTTTTTTTTCCGTGATGGAATATCTTGCATTCTTTTTGTATTGATGATGTTAGCATTCGCTTATGTTTCTGTACGTACTTTTACGGAAAAAGTATATTTGCTCATTAGCTTTCGCTTATAATTAGATAGTTGTTCTCTATTCATTTTGTTGTTAAGAAACGCTCTGGAAACCCTTCTATGTTCTAATTGTCGCTTTTCTGTTGCATTCTTTCAAATTAAACATCAAGCTATATGAAGCAGCTCCGAGGTAATCAAGAATAAAATTTAATTTTTGCCGGCGTTTCAACCGTTTGCAATACTCAAAGGAATATCTTTGCCCCTGGATCGAAAGCTCGGTTTCTTTTTTGAATAACAACTAGCAAATCTACTTTACAGGCAACCATTTCCTTGGTCATTTTTTCAATAGTTTCTCTTTATTGAGTTCATTTTGCAAGTACCATTTTATTAATGTCTCTCTTAGTTTCACATTTTCCATAATCGCATCAAAAACATTTTTGATATTTATTTTTGGATCTCGTTAAACAGGTCAACCTTAAAAAGGCCAACGAAAATCAACATACACGTGTACTCACTTACAGAGAACAGATCCTTTAAAGTATATTCATAGATATTCTGTACTGGTGTACCTCACCAGCTATACAAATTTATCACTTTGCTCAAGTAAAGCCGTTTTTATTGGCAAGCACCTCCGCTACTTCCGTCCAAATTGGGTAAGTACCAGCGCGCGGGCTGGATTATGCATCAACACTGTTTGGGCCCGCTCTTTAATCTATTTTCAACTACAAACTTAACGCTTAAACAATCTTCTTTCGCATGTGAGCTATCCCTTTGTTTAATACAATAACCATGAACTAGCGAAATCAACTGTGGCAATGACTCTGGGGAAGCTGATAAATGTCTTTATAAGGGTGAGCCCTAAAGTTCCTATGCCAGTAGAAAATGAATCCAATCTTTCGATTCTTATTAATTTCTGGCTAAACCTCAAAAAAGCATCCCAAAATTCGCCAAGTTACTTGCTCTTACTTTCCACCAGCACCAGCAAAATTTGAGGCGCTGCCTTTACCAAGATCTCCATGGGCCCCGACCCCAAGCCTTTTCCTCCAGCACTTGCATCTGACAGCTGCCTAATACGATCCAACCGGGGCATCTGTACTGCATATAACCTCAAACGCTGGCTGCATATTTCCTAATCGAGCGCCCTGCAGCAAACCCTGCGCAGATCTGGCTGCAATTAGCTCATCACCAGCTTAAAAGAGAAAGAGGTTCCAAATTTATATATATTGTGGTTCTGCTTAGATTTTTCCACGCCAGACTCTTTCCCTTAACCTGCCATATATCACTTTCTTTTATGAATCCAACTGCAGTCCTTCTTTTCGCAGCCCTCGGCAGCGCTGCTCCAGCGATAGTTACCAACTATGTCACCGCTCAACCCACCGTGGTAACAGTGCATGTAACCCAAACCGTGAGTTCTACCCATATTATCAACGTAAGCGGTGCTCCACCAGGTGTAGATACCAGCGTTCAGACTGAAGCCGCCAGTCCAACCACAACTGATGTAACTGAAGAAACTACTGAAGTCACTCCAACTACTTCCCCAACGACGATTGCAACCACTTCTGCAACTGCTGAAACTGAAGCTACAACTGCTGAGACCACTCTTCAAACACAGACTACAGCACAAACTTCATCTTCGTCGTCAACTTCCACCACTGCTCCTGAGACCACTGCTGCAACTACTGCTGCAACTCAAACCACTGCTGATCAAACTACATCTACTTCTTCAACTGCAACTGAGTCCCTCAACTCTTTCCAAGCTGAAATTCTTAACGAACATAACGTAAAGAGAGCTCTCCATGGTGTTTCTGATCTCACTTGGGATAGCACTTTAGCTCAATACGCCGCTGACTATGCTGCCAGTAGTTTCTCTTGTGATAACGTCAAACTTGTTCATTCCGGTGGTCCATACGGTGAAAACTTGGCTGCTGGTTACGTTGGAGGAGCTTCTTCAGTGGACGCTTGGTACGATGAAATCAAGGACTATGATTACTCTAACCCAGGTTACTCTGAAGCAACTGGACATTTTACTCAAGTCATTTGGAAGGCCACCAGTAAGGTTGGATGTGCATACGTTACTTGTGACAATGTGTGGAGACAATACACCATTTGTGAATACTCTGATTCTAGAGGAAACGTCATTGGTACAGACTCTTCGACCGGAAAGACTTATTTTGAAGAAAATGTCCTTCCTTTAGTATAAGGCTTTTCTTATAAATTTCTTTCGCTATCAAGTTATTTCAAATAAGGTTAAAATACTGAAGTTTGTGGTCTTAGACTCAGAGACTTCGTGAACCTTAAGAATAGGGGGATTTAATACCCTAAACGCTATACTAGTGCGTCATGTTCCAGTGCTGCTATAGTATGTAAAACATTGCAGCTTTTTTGGACAACCAAAGCTGCACAATTGGGTTTCTTTTTTATATTTTAAGATGATGATGAATTTTTTTGCACAAATAAACTATTGTAGGAGCTAATACTTTCGTCTTAACATCATTCTCACTCGAAATCTCTTGATGTAGAATCATACTTTACTAAAGAATAACGCGATTAAAATCACAACTACATTTTATAGATATCAATATGCATTCAATAGCTACACATAAACATCCTTCATAAATTTTGTGAATGAGTCAAAAAATTTAGTTCTTGAAGGTTTCAGCGAATTGACCCTTAGATGGCTTGGCCTTGGAAGCAGCAACCTTGGTGGAGCCCTTCTTTTCAGCAGAGTAAGCCTTGGCGTATGGGTTCAATCTGAGGAGAACTTGCTTGTTCTTCAATGGGTTCTTCTTCAAGACGTGAGTCTTCTTTTGGGTGGCTTGGCCAGCAGCTCTGACAACAGCTTGGACTTCAGCAGAGTTGATCAAACGGGTAACATCAGTGTTAGAGATGATGTTAGCTGGGAGAGTGTAACCAGACTTGGAGGACTTGGTGGAGTCGGAACCGTAGACAGAGTCCAAGGATTCGAAAGCACCTTGAGTCCAGATGATGAATCTACCGAGGTGGGCACCTGGAGCAAGTTGAAGGAGACCGAGGGAAGAGACGGAAGCGGTTTCAACACCTGGGACGTTTCTCAAGGCCTTGACAATACCGTTGTCTTGAGCGTAGACAACAAGAGGACCACGTCTCTGGGTGAATCTTCTACCTCTCAACTTACCCTTACCAGCTCTGAGCTTCTTGGACTTGATGACCTTGATGACATCTTGGTGAGCACCAACGGCCTTCAAGACAGCAACGGCATCCTTGGTCTTGGTGACAGCCTCGAAGTCGTTAGAGACGACAAGAGGAAGCTCCTTGACCTTCTCGACACGGTGACCACGGGCGAGGACAAGAGAGGTGACAGCAGAAGCAGCGATGGCAGAAGCAGCAGCGTATCTCTTCTCGTTGTGGTTAACCTTGACGTTCCACTTTCTCCAGGTCTTGGTTGGAGCGAACATACGACCACCACGACACATGTTACCGAAAGCGGCTTGACCGGAACGGTGAGTACCACCACCACCGACACGTGGAATACGGGCAACAGCTCTACCAGTACCCCAGGATTCAGCAGAGGTTTGGTGACCAGCCTTTTCAGAGACAGCGTAAGCTTGTCTCTTGTTCTTGTTGACTCTGACGAAAACAGAGTGAACAATGTCTGGTCTGACTGGAGCAGAGAAGACAGCTGGAAGAGCGACTTGGCTCAGGGTTTGCTCGCCGGCGGCGGAAATGACAGAAACTTGTGGTCTAGAAGACATGATGGTGATGAAAAATTTTGATGCGCTGAAAATTTTCATTTGAATTTCATGAGAGTTACCCGGAGATGAGGACTGCGGACTTTGTGCAGGATATCTGCGACACAACCGTTTGTGTGGCGTGTATGCAGGTCTGGATGTGTATTGGTGATGAAGGACCTATAACTTAACGAAGGTGGAGGAAAGTATAACATTTTAGTATACATGTTCGGAGGTTATTGTTTGATCAACTAACAGTATACGTCAACTAGGATTGTTCCGGTGATCACAATTGTCTGGGTTTTTCTTTGAAAGTACAAGTACATAGCCTTTAGCAAAGTGATTATGTTTGTATGCACTCCTACATACCAATGATGGCTGAAAGAGTCCACGGTATAAATCAGAAACAGTGGCCCTCAATGAAACAACCATTGAACCGGTTCAATTATGAAGAAGTCTGAAATAGTATCACTTTGAACATTTAAATCTAATCAAAATGCATACCCGTAAAGATAAAGCCCCCAAATAAATCTCCTACATTCTTCTATTACAACATGTATTGCCCTCTGGCATCTCTATGATGGCCTAGTTCTTACCAAGAAAAAATATAGCAAAAACGTTTGCTGTCTTCATCAGTTTCTAACAACAGCCTCCAGCCTGCTGCTGCTGTTGTTGCTTACGATTCAAGTCCACTCCAGAGACCCGTTTCCGCTTCTCACGAGCCTTATTCAGGGCTTCCTCCACAGGTAAAGCGCGAGCAATCTGGATAAAGACATCAACCACACCGTCACCACTTTTGGCCGAACATTCGGACAGAATTAATCGATTTTCCGCCTGATCAAGCAGCTCCAAGTATTGAGCAACTTCATCCTCGGAGACTTGACGTTCTTCTGCCAAATCAACCTTGTTACCAACAAGCAGAATTACGATCCCTTCAGGAGCCTGCTTTTTTAACTCCTTGATCCATTCTTGCGCCTTGGTAAATGAAGCTCTAGAAGTAATATCATAAACACAAAGAGCAGCGTTTGCATTACGATAGTACATTGGTGCAAGCAGCTTGTATCGTTCTTGTCCAGCGGTATCCCAAATTTCGAATTTGACGGTTGTTTCCAGCTCGGGCAAAACTACCAGCTGAGTAAGAAAGGCGGCGCCAATAGTCAGTTCTCTCATTCCATCAAAGGTATTTTTCACGAACCGATGTACAATGGACAGCTTCCCGACGGCACTTTCGCCAAGAAGCACAATTTTGAACTGGGCAAAGCGTTCACTTGCTTGGGCCATGCTGTATCCCTGATCTTGTAAAGCAAATTATTTGCCGGGGCTGTGTGTAGGAAAAGCTGCGCTGCCAGCACAGGGCTGCGAGAGCTAAGCGAGCGAGAAATAATTTTTGGGCGGGAGAGATTGACGAGATAGAGGTAATTGATGGGATAAAAAATGATGGGTTGTACACTTTTGGTGTTGGAGGTGATGAGGATTTAAGATTACTATTGTGATTTACAATTCCTGATGCTTTGATGAATTCTATAAGGTTCGAATGCTGAATGTTATGTCAAACTTCAGTGTTCAATTGCGGGGTATATACATGATGTATGCACTATTTTTCACTACTCTCAGTTGCTCTAAAACATATTTCTGGAACTGGTATAAACTATGGTGTCTTCTGTAGTTTATTGCTGTTCTTTTTAAAATACCTTATTTGCGATAATTAATTAATCATTACTTTGCTTTGATTATCTCGCTTAATTTCTGTATCCTCCTCATAACGCTATATTAACTACCTTTTACTCTGCGAGTGATTATGTCTCTACTCACAATTATATCTAAATAGAAGCTTGATATCCAGAGTTTTTCACTAATTTTATGAATCTTGTCCATTTCTAAACTTAACTTTTCAATTGTCCATTTCTTATACCTCTATTCAATGGTCATTAGCTTAAATTCTGTACTCCCTATATTCTCTTTTCTCATGAAATCTCACTGAATACTTTAAATTTCGTGGTCCACTAACGATGAGCATTCTCGGTACATATTTTTTTTGTTTTAATGGCTCTATTTTTTCACACTCTATTTTTCCAATATCTCTCCATACTTTTAAATAGATTGGTGCCCTCCAATCAACGGTTTCTCCTGTTGCAATAATCTAATTGATGACATATTTGACCTTCTCTTCTCTTTGACACACACAAAAATTCTCTCCCTACATTATCTTGTGACTTTTCCCATCCATAACTATTTCCTACATCGTTTCAACAGATTATATATTTACAGGATCTATTCAATCTTGGCCAAGATTTCCTTGTCGGAGTACAACAAGAACTCTTCATCACCAATCTTGATTGGGCTACCGCCAAAGTTTGGCAACAAAATCTTGTCACCAGCCTTAACAGCACATGGGATAACATCTCCAGTGTTGGAAGTAATACCAGGACCAGTGGCAATAACTGTACCCTCTGGCAATTTCTCTTGGTTCTTCTCTGGGATGTAGAGACCAGAAGCAGTCTTAGCAGCAGGCTTAATTCTTTGGACCAAAACACGGTCGAATAAAGGCTTCAAAGCTTGAGCAGATTTCAAAAAGGACTATCATGTTAGTAACTCATTCGATTCATCTTCATCGTCTTCTTCTATTTTGAAAACATACCATGTTTGATTCTTACGAAGTTCAAAAAGTCGCTTTTGATTTTCGTAGAAGTCGGTGGAAATTTCTTTGAGCCGCGCACGCCTTTTTCGTACACGTGACCGGCTGCAAAATCTCAGACATAATTTTCAATACCGTTGAATACTCAAACACTATAATCATTATATGACTTTGGAAAACCATTATTGGGGTTTATAGGGCTTTAGTTGATTATGAGTCAAATTTTTGCATTTCTTCAACAATTAAATAATGTAAAATCTATTTTTTTATCTATAAAATTAGAGATTGACCTTCAATTTCGTTCACTAATCGAGGTAACGATCCAAAGGTTCACCCAAAACCTTCTCAATAACCTTCACCAAACCCCGTCTTACTTCGGATTCCACGGCTTCGTCATCATCCTCCAATAATTCAGCTATGTATGGAATCAAAGTGGGCAAGAATGGTAACCATTGTTCACCCATCTTCTGGAATATCTGGCGCAACACTTTAACTGTCCAGAGCTTGCTCTTGGAGCTAACATTTTCCTCATTGTTGGAAATGTATTTAATCAAACCATGAACCAATTTCTCGTTATGCTCATCAGAAGCAACATTAACAGCAAATGCAGTAAGTGATTTAACCACATACTTACCAATACTGTCCTCAATATTATTCAATTGCTCCAACAATGGTCCCTCAATGGTATCGAATCTCAGTTGTTGAGACCAGAAATCATCCTGGTCATACTTGAACGAAGAAGTGAGTGAGTTCAACAAAATACGACGCAAGTTGATGTCTTTCAATTCGTTGTCGGCAAATTGCGTAAGAAGTTCGCTCACAGAATCAATGACGTATGAATAGTACAGCGTAATAATGCTCTTTAATTGCTCTTGCAATTTGTTGAAAAATTTGAAGAAAGCTGTCAATCTTTCGGTCTTTTGACATTCAACTTGGGAGCCTTCACCGCTGACAGCCCATCTTACTAAGCTGGCGAATAATGGTCTAAATGTCTTGTCGTTCAATTTCATAGAATACAGAATACCACATGAGTGGAATGATCCTTCCAAACGACGAACAGTATTGATGTCGAATCTGTCATTTTCTGGCTTGAGTTCATTTTTACTGCTAAACTCGAAAGAAGTGATGAGCCATTTCATGAATAATGTAGCTTGCTTGACTGCAACCTTCTTGTCAATCTTCTCGACGGTGGATTGCACTGCGTTCAAATAAAGACCTATACTTTCAGCATCACTAAAGTTGCTGACTTCCTTCCATGTGTTACATAATGATTTCACAAGAGCATTTGCATCCATATGTTCAATCATGACATGAAGCAAATTAGATCTGATGGAAGGATCAACGAATTCAGAAGAAACAGTCATTACCAAAAGTTTATCCATACTAGACACCAAGAATGCTGGCATCTTTTTCACAAGGCATGAAAACAATACCAAAATAGAGGTTTGAAGAATTTGAAGCTCATCCTCCTCTATGTCTTCACTGTCCTTCGTGTTCTTCCAGATTTCAATACAACGTGGAACAATTTTTGGGAAAAATCCGATAATCTTAACTCCCAAGGCATTAACGATACTGGTTGAAGCATTGATAGAGGCAACAATAACTTCCAAGTTTTCGTTACGAAGACCACACTCAGAAGTGATAATGTTCAAGCTAGATGTGATGGACTTAGCTTTTTCAGTGAGGTTAGGAGCAAATTTATTAATAGTTGATGCATATGCATCCAACAAAGATTGTTGAAGAGCTGAGTTAATATTCGTCTCGATGTTAGAAAGTAACATAGGCACAAATTCGTCGAGCACAATAGTCTCGATTTCCTCGGTGATATTGTTCAGATTCAACTCTGTTTCGATTTTGTGAGCTGCCAAAATAGTGACATTTCTGGCAATACCGATCTGCAAGGGATTTCCGTTTTTCAGGTTATCGATGGAATCAAAAATCGCCTTGACAAAGTATTGCAATGGTAAAAGATCCAAAATTTGATTGAGCAATTTGAACAATTGAGTCAGCATTTCACTACCTTCAGGGTGAACTTCCAATTCTGACAAGATAAATGAGACAATTCTTCTAAATGGAACAAGGATTTCTTCATCAGAACCAAAGAGTCTCAAGGCAATCTTCATCTTCAAGCTATCCTCGGAAGTATTGTCTTCGTGTTTCAAGATTGAATCAATGAATTCAATCATGCCTGGTTTCATGGAAGGCACCACATTGGTGAACAATGGACGAACTGGAGTTTCGTCATCATTGGACTCCGCAATCTCACGCCAAAGTTGATAAAACTCTGCAACCGCATTCAATTGGTCAAAAGCCGAGAATTGAACTAAAACGGAAGCAACAAAATCCACAATAGAACGACTTTCGTGATTCTTACCCTTATTAACACTGGCAGCAAAATCTTGTGCGAGCAAAAAGAGAAGGACGTGAAGAGAGTTCTCTGGCTTCAAAGTTTTCATCAAGCTCACAAAAAGGTTAACTCTTCTGTGGAGAGGAACGTGAGGGATAGCTGTGCAGAAGGATGCCAACAAGAATTCAATTTCAGTGGAGTCTGTTGCTAAAGCAGGAACCACCTTAGCGATAGTTTCCTGAATAACCAAATTAGAGAATTCATCATCTTGACGAATGGTATGAGCTCCCATGAAGGTAAAAATTGGCATAACGGAATGAAGAATAATCTCCGGGGAAATTTCTGCCAAAGCTGCAATAACAAGAAGAAATCTGTTCTGGACTTGGGGAGACTGAGAGTTTCTGATTGTGTTAACGATCAAATCTGCTCTAACAGAGTTAGAGTCCAACTTGACGCCACCCAATTGAAGAATTATAAGCTGCATACAAGTGGCCAAGGTTTCTTGGGCATAAAGGACTGGAAGATTACCATCGTTACCGAGGTATTCCAAATCTGTTAAAGAGCGGAACAAAGATTGAAGCAATTCAGGTTTGCTTAAGCTGGAATCATTCTTTCTCCGCAATGCTGTTTCCAAAACATCCAAAACAATTGTTAACTTCTTCATTAAGGTGGAAGCCATATTATTAATGTCATTTCTGGCCATGGTGGAGCGAGTTGACAGCGATGATCTTCTTCTTCTTTTTGGTACGCTTTGTTCAGGAACAGTCAGACTGATTTGGACAACCTTGAGCAAGGCAACGGCGAGTTCGGAGTCCAATGGCAAAGATTGGAGAGTCTCCAATGGGTCAATGGTACCTGGTCCTTCACTTTCTGAAGACAACAAATCAATGAAGCTAATCATTACTTTGAGACGACAATCAAGCTTCCATGTGGGGAACAAGGCCAGAATTCTTGAAATAACAATGTCGCCGTCAACATCTTTCTTAAAAGATCCAAGTAATTTATCAGCATCCTCAACAATACTGAAAAGGGCTTCTTGGACATTTCTGTACAGAATTTTTGCTGACTCGGTCAAAGAGCGCTTATTCTGTGCGCTGAGGAATGCATCGACGTCTTTTACAAAAAACTTACCATCATCTGCAAGGGCCCAGGCTGGATATTTGAAGACAATATCTAATGGCAAGGACCATTGAGTATAAATAAATGTTTTGAACAATTGACCCAATCTTTTCTTTTGTTTAGTGAAGATGTCATTGAGAAGAATTGAAGCCTGTTCTCTATCGAGAACGACATTCTGCAAATCCTCAAGAAGAGAAAGAAGCAATTTGCTGTCTGTAGGGGAAATTAAGGAGCGCTTTGAGGTCTCCAATGATGCGTAGATGGTTTCCTCCATGAAAAGCTCCTTCAGATTTGAAGCGGAATTTCTAACAACTTCTAAAAGGTGTGAAAAACCATTTCTGATGCTTTGGTGAGAGTCGTAAAGACCCAAGAGAAGAATAGGAGTCAAAAGGTAGGTCCTTTCTCTCAATTCCTTCAAACGGCGTTTAATGAATGAAACGGATGCAAGACGGACGGCAAGTGGTACTGAAGGGGTTAAGGTTACTCTCAAATAAAATGAAATCGAGGCCTCTGGCGACTTGAAAACATTCTTTGAGAACTGGGCCACGGTGGCTTGCTTATTACGGATAGCCTTGATCAATGATTCAACCAAAGGTTTAAAGGATGGAGTCTCCACAAGGAAAGATTCGTCCTCCGATTTAGGAAGTTCGACTTCGACTGGTTTGTCCTCCTCGTCCTGTTCGTTAATTTCAGCTTCTGGTTCGACGGTTTCAGAAGAGTTTTCCAAAGTAGTCATTAAAATCATTTCCAAATCAGATAATTTGAATCCTTCTTTGAATTTATTCAATGCAGCCAAAAATTGTTCCTTGTTAAGACTCAAAAGTTTTTCACAAATGGAAGGAATTCTTGGATCCTGGCCTGCATTTTCTAAAATTACCAAAGACACGGCTTCGAAGTGTCTGCTTTTAGATAAATCGAGAATGGAAAAGACTTCCAAGTTTTCGGTAGCCAAAAAGTATGCAATAAGAAAATCTTGCAACTTGACACCTTCTTCGACAATATCAGGGCCAAACTTCAAGATGAGTTTGACTGGAATAGTGGAAATAGCCTTTGATTGTTCAACCTCAGATTGTGATTTTCCCTGGTAGAGTAATCCAATGGTTATCAATGCTTGTTTTTGCAAGTGCTCTATCTCGCTCTCCATAATCGAAGTCACCAAACTATCGATAGTGTTTAAAGAAAGAGGTAAAACCGATCCCAATACGGAAACAATGGAAAATGCAGACAAAATTGCATCACTGCTACCTTGCGATAAAAGTTGACCGACAGCCTCGAGGATTCTGGGCAAGAAATGCTCAGATAATCTCTCTGGTTGCCTACTGAGAAGACCAATGACTTGCACTGAATTGGCTAAGAAAAGAACTATTTGTTCTTTGTAGATGGAGCCATTTTTAGACAGTTCTATCAAGTACATCGAATAGAATTGGAAGAATAAAGGATCTGAAAATGCCTTCACAAGCGATGCACTGGTTGGCGATTTCAACAAATTTTTATAACCGACCACCCACTCGAAGATTTTTGGAAATGAGGTTTGTGGTATAACGTTAAGCACTTTCACAAAGAAAGGGGATCCGTAGTGAGGCAATGCAGTCAATAACATCATCTCAGCATTGTGAATATTGGCATAAAATCTTCTTACCAACCATTCTACGGCCTTTACCGCTGGCAATATTTGATAGTATGGGGCAGCCAAAGACAAAAAGGCGTTGACGTTCTTGTCCAACATTTCTACGACATCCTTTTCTTGAACATTTCTATCCATTGTAACCGAAGTTTCAGAGAACAAAGTGGATCTAAACTTCAAAAACCTAGAATCGATTTCACATAACTCTTCGTAACCTTCAGATGAGATCAGGTAGATCAAGTCATAATCCTGGGTTGCTGCAGTTTTTTGATCAAAAAGAAGAGACCTGGAATGAAGCTTTGACCGTTGTTTACGATCAAGAGCAACACTCTGGTTGTTCTTCCCAATGGCCTTAAGTTGCAGGGATAAAGACGACATTGGTTGTTCGAGATGAGCTGAAAAATTCGAGATGAGTTGAGATGGGTAGATGTTAATATGCAGGATTTTTAATAAGTAGAGTAACCAAAGAAGAATAAAGCAGTTGAGTTTGTTGATTATTGAAGAATACTGAAGCATTCTGGGTTACTGTAAGGTGAAATTGAAGTTTGCCAATTGATATTTTCTTCCATTTTCTGATTGGTTTTTGTTCTTGTTTGAACCAAAATTAAGGTTGCCAAAAAAAAATCAAGCCCCAGAAAGGCTCAAATATAGAAAAAAGGTTATCTTGAGACTAAAATAATTAGAACACGCAAAGGAAATTTACAATTACAAAGTAGCCAAGTCAATTCAAGAACTATATGGAAAGTTTTTGGTTATTGTATGGTAAATATGATGTGAAAGAGAAGCCACCGATCAAGTATAAAGGATTTAGAAAAAAAAGTAATTGTTTTTAGGAGCAAAAAAAGAATGGTCCCTAGCAGGATCGAACTGCTGATCTTGGCGTTATTAGCACCACGCCTTAACCAACTGGGCCAAGGGACCGATTTCTTGATGAATTGAATTGCATAACGTACACTATGACTAGCTATACTGGTTTGATTAAGGAAAGAGAATGAATATTTCTTTACCTACAATGCTTCATCCTAAAATTTATTGTTGATATAGAACCATAATTTACCAGGTTCCCTAAAAAAATCATCCAATCGTGAGTTTTTAACCTATGCGATCCAGAACCATATTCTTTCTAAGAAATTTCTGGGAACTCTTGGTACGTAATTGCTCTCTTCTTCCTCGATTAAGTCCAAGCCAGTGAGTAAGTCGATGTCTTCAATAGGGTTCAACCAATTAGTCACACCGTTAACAGTTCTGTTCCAAATTCTGTGAACAACATACAAGAAGACAAAAATAGGGAGGGTAATATAAGCGGCAACAAAGTCGGCACCATTGAAATCGAAAAACACAGCGTAACCATTGGTCAATGTTAAAATCGAGATAAAAATAATGACATAGTAAGCTCCATATGGCTGCAAGACGGTTTTATATGTGACTCTGTCGCTCAAACCATGATATTGAATGGCCTTTCTCCAACGAATGTAGGCGGCACTCACGGCCAACCAAGAAATGAATCCAGAAATTGTACAAATGTTAGTAAACCAGGTGAACACATTAGCTGACTTAGCAGAAGAATTCAAGTATGCCAAAAATCCTGGAAGGGAAGAGACAATAACTGACCAATATGGAACCCCCATTCTGTTTACTTTGGTGAAAAATTTTGGTGCTTGTCCACTCTTTGCTAAACCGAACAAAGTTCTTGAAGCAGAGAAGAGGAAGGAGTTACCGGCTGAAGCTGCCGAAGTCAAAATTGCAGCGTTAATGATATGGTCTAAGACATTGATACCGGCCTCTTTGATTCCAATAACAAATGGAGAAGCGGAAGCATTAGAAGCACCTAATAATTCATCGTTGTTTGAAGATACAATAACACCAATAACCAACGTTCCCAATACATAGAAAGCAACCAAACGATAAACGAATCTGTTAGCTGCCTTAGGAATATTTCTTCTTGGGTCCTTAGATTCTGCACCACAGACTGAAACTAATTCAGGAGAACAAATAAATGCAAAACCAGACTTGACTAAAGCAGTCCAAACGGCCAAAAAACGGCCAGTTGCACCGGAAACCAAATGCTCTTTGAATGGACCAGGGGTTTTCCAATAGTGGAAACCTAATCTAAAGTGATTTGGACCACCTCCGAAAAAGAGAACAACTCCAAGGATAATCAATCCCACAATACAGATCAATTTGATGGAAGCGAACCAGAATTCGGCTTCACCGAAATATTTCACCGAAGTTAAATTCAAGATTATATTGACGGCAAGGAAAACAGTAATCCAAACGGCCACATTAACACTAGTGATCCAGTATTGGATAACGATAGCTGTTGCGGTGACCTCAGAAGCAACCAACATTGCAAATGCATACCAATAATTCCAACCAGTTGCAAACCCGATCGAACTATCGAGATAATTAGTTACGAAAGCCTGTGGTCCATTACCAGGTAAAGGTAAGAAAGTTGTCATTTCACCAAGCATATTCATCACGAAGAACATCACCAGTGACATGATGATATATGAGATGAGCAATGGAGCTGGTCCACAAGTACTCAAAGCAGAGCCAGTACCGACGAAAAGACCGGTACCAATACAACCTCCGAGGGCAATAAGTTGGACATGTCTCAGTTTAAGACCCCTTTCTAAACTTTCACTTGTTAAACCTTCAGAACTTCCACCGTCTGGAGTTCCCTTTTCATCATCATCATAGTTGATAATTCTGGAATTGGAGATAGAGATAGAATAATGAGCGGAGTCTTCTCTGTATATACTCGGCCGTGAGCCATTTGACTTAACGTTGTAAAAATCCTTTGCCATTATTGTTTATAGCTCAAAAAACAGATTGCAATGACTAGTAATTTTTTTCGGCTTGAGATTGGTCATATATACTGGGCCTGCTTCTTTTTTATAATACGGGCACTGGCTCTCCACCTTTTGCGATAACAAAAAATATCTCTTCTGCTGCATGATGTGCAGAAAAAAAAATAGCGATAAACTTTAATTTGATTGTTAGGCAACATTTCCAGTTGTGTGGGTGCTTATTATTTTCTTTGGGTATAAATATAAATCTTGGAAGAAGAGACTTAAGTATGTTGTCTATGGTCTCAATTCATTGAAGTTTGAATTGGAAACCGACATCTCAAGATCATCCTAAAAAACCATCTATAGTGGAAAAGGCGTTCTCGTTATCTTATCGCACTTCCGGTTTTCGGTAGCCCTCTCACTTGATCGCTCCGATTGAAACACTTTTCCGTAGTCCAAGAAAAGTAAAATAAAAAAAAGTAAATTGGGCCGCCCAGTCTGGAAAAACAAGCGAGGCCTTGTAAAGCCGTGCAGAGTCCCCTCTTGATCATGAAATAGGGTAATAACCGTTTGATTTCTGTCTTTAAAAAATTCAAAGCTCTATATTCGTACTAATTGTTGAGTTGTAGAACTTTAGAGAACTAGCATTGGATTGAATCAATCAATATAACAAGTTGTGGGACTATAGCGCAAAAATGCTTGCAATTGACGATTGGCCTACGTTGAAAAAAAATGGGCTTTAGCTTGAAAATGCCGTTCTCCGACTGCGCTTATAGTACTGTTTTAGATAAGTAACCGTTGAAGTCAGCACGTGGAATGGCGCCTATTGAAATCTTTTAAGTAAACTGTACACCACACCAATGATGAAAGCAGTTTCTTGCAACAATGTGGGGAATTGTCAGTCGTACCAGCCACACAATTCTTCTGAGTGGGCCGATCCGATTATAAGCGCTATGAAAAGTAAAACCGAAAGGCCCGAACTCTTGTCTGTAACAGGTTGCAAGTATAATAGATGTAGCAACGTCTTTCTTTTTGCGTCAAAACTACGTTTCTACAATAAAAGTCCGTCTTTATGTTCCATATGCGTGAATCCGCTTAAAGAATAAAATGTCTTGTCTATTGTTTTTCGGTGTCTCTTTTAAAGTGATTTTTTAAACTGCGTAAGCGTATTTTAAGTGGTGTGGTGAAGAATTGGCTACAACAACGGCTGGGTATGGTCCATCGGTTGATTCATGTCCATCGTTCAATCCAGCAACAAAGTCAAGGTCTCTTTTTTTTTTCATCAAACGAATTTGTTTCATCAGCTCTTGCTAAATTTATCCAGTAAAATTCTCCTATTCTATCTAAAAAATTTTTGTATTCATCAATAAAAGGTGAAATTTCCAACTTCAATGATTTGCAACCGCTGCACAATCTAAAATTGGCTAACGTAAAGTGTGGAATCTTCCTAATCGCTTGATATAATTACGGGCGCCGCGGATAAGTAATTCCATCACTTTTATCGTCCAATTGAATCGAATCTTAGACATTTCCGTTATCTCATCAAATGGCCGGTGGGCGTTCGAAAGTTTATTTTATCGGACCTGGAAAATTCCGAAGATCTTTTGAAATAGAAAGCGATGGTGGAAAAAACAGGCGAGGATATGAAGAAACCGATAGATTAGGTGTTATTTTGTACCAAAATCTTGTGAACAACCTCAAGGAAGTAAACTTACTACTGCTACTGGCTTGTATTTCTCTCAGGAATAAAGTTGAAAAATTCATCTATAATTCCCCCTAATTTTGGGGCGCCTTGTATTTACTCTGCTCATAATTCTACGGTACTCGCTTCGTTTAACCACAACGTTAGAATCAAAATGTGGGGTAAAACCCTGAAGGTAGGAGCACATATACGAGAAAAATGCAAGTGATCTATTAATTATTCTACATAGGAGGTTGTCGCCACGGCACTTGTCTAAAATAAGGGGAAGAGTGTGGGGTAGAATGTGTCACGAGTTGTCACCCTGCTTTTGTTAGCTGGCCCAGACCCTCTGGTTGATGCGTATACCAAAAATAATCGTGTACGATTGTTTGACCAAATTGTAGGAAAGGTTTCAAATCTTTGCCATGAGCGATCTAAGGAGAATCCATAATCGACATTGCAGTACTGAAGAGTTGGTATAAAGGATTGTTAAGGCATTTCTAGTTGATCGGGGAACAGGCGAAAAAAAATAATGGTCCCTAGCAGGATCGAACTGCTGATCTTGGCGTTATTAGCACCACGCCTTAACCAACTGGGCCAAGGGACCTGTTATATTTGCACCCTGAAGGTATGTTGGTTTCTTTTTGAAGATAGATTTGAGCTGGCAAGTCGTCAATAGAATTGTATATCATTTATTCTACTTGTTTATTATCTGATGTGTTTTGTAAAATCGAATTTCTTAGAAACGAACTCTTGACATTCACAATGTGCATTTTTTTTATTAAGTGAATCAAGGCATTTTTGCAGAAATTGCAAAATATTAGAATGTTTTTGTATTTGTAAGTTGAGAATTTGAACATACGTTAATGAAATTGGATACCATTTTTAATAACTCCAAGTATAATCTTGATGAATCAAAGAAAACTCATCAATATATCTATTCTGATATCGTTTGCATATTTTTACAGATGTTTTTGATGTTCACAGCATTATTTTTGGTGGTGACTAATTGTACAAGCTGCAAAACTAGCGATTCTTTTTGTTACCCTCAAATTGTCATCAGAACGGATGACTTAAATAGGGCATCTGATGGCATAACCCTTCAAGATGTACAGGAATGGTATTCTATACTTCAAAGTGTAATAAATGACTTAAGTCCGGAACGGGGTGAAAGTTTACCAACTATAGATTTATTTGAAAGTGGTACCGAATACTATTTAAATTACGCTGGTTATTGTCGAAAAAGTGAAAATAATAAAACAACATGTCAACGAGGTTCAATAGATTTATTTGCTGCTTTAATAAGTGATACTGGAATGAGTTTCATGAAAAATCGTCTGACTCCAACATCAAAAATTGCCACCTCTTTTCTCTTGGATTTATACCACCAATTATTACTGAATATGTCCACCGAAGGATCTGGACAAAAAGGAGAAGGTTTAAGTCATGGAGATATACCTCAGACATTACGAAAAGTTGCTACTTTTGCAGAAAGCTGTTTCCGGCTTCAAATAGTGCTCGCTGTATTACTAGCAACAGGAATAGGTTTAGAAGTTGCAGCCATTCTTACCGATTTTCAAATATTGCGAAGAATTTGTATATGGTCTGTTACAATAGGGTTGTTTATAATCTTAATAAGTCTACTTGCTATAATCATATATTGTCAAAAGTTAAAGAAAAGTCTCCAAATGGTGGCATTTGTTCAATTAACCCATGGATCAGGGTTCTTTGTTCATTTATTGGTGGTCTTTGTTCTTCTGGCAATAATTTTGATCAAAATCGCACAAAAATTGAGAAATTAAGTGAATTTGGCGAATCGGGAGATGAAATTCAATAAATAGCGAGAAGTTTAAGGGCAGACAAATTACAACTTTCTGAGGTAAAGAACTAAACAAATTATTAAAGAGGCTTTAGAACAGAATCTGCATTTATGATTAATATCAATAATCCCTTTCGATAAAAAATATCGTGAACATAAATGATTGTCAGATCATTACTTACAGCAATTGCCGATCAAAAAATCAACGAATCTCACTGATCCACCACGCTAGCGCTCCAATAATTCTACGACAAGTAAGGTGTGTCTCTTCCGACAATATATTTCGTTAAAACGGTGACTAAACTATTCCTTCTTCTTGAACAAAGGTTCACCAATGGCTTTACCTCTCAACTTGACACCCAAAGCACGTTCCAACTTACCCAAAAGTTGTTGGTTTGGAACAGCTCTACCGGCTTCGTAGTCGTTGACAACGGTTGGCTTTTCGTTGATTTTAGTAGCAAGTTCCTTTTGAGTCAACTTCTTCTCTTGTCTGAACTTAGCAATGGTCTTACCAACGGTGGCATCAACCTTTTTGGTGGCAACAACATCATCGGTATCGTCCAACTTGGCCATTCTTTGGCCCTCTGGATTGTTCTTGACGTTGGTGGTACCGTATTTCTTCTCGGTACCAATCACAGCTCCGGATCTTCTGGCGGCATTAAGCTCACCGGCGCTTCTAGCAACCTTTTCTCTTGGTCCACCACCACCAACTCTGGCCTTGGACCCAATAATCGTTACGTTATCCCAATCAGACATGTTCTAAGGAAGAGAAAATGTCAGGAGGAAAATTATCGGTGGGTGTGCACACGACCGAAGCTTCCAGAAAAGCGGAGGGCGGCTGCAGCATGACGGATTGGCAAGAATGAGCAAGCAGCCGCAGATTGAGAAAATTGAATATATATGGATCGCACTTAAATTTGAATTCGGTAATGGTCTCTAAGGAACATATATAGGTGAAAAACAGTGAATTAATGTGGTGCAGAGTCTAAGGGTGTACTTTTCTGTAATTTGATCAAATGTGATCTTCATTCACAATGGGAAGTACACCCGTGCTTTATATTATCAAAATAAAAAAATACACGTATAGATTTCTCTTCGATCTATCATCAAAATTGTGGATAAAATTGCTTATTGATTGCGTCTAGGGATTAATTATGATGACGTACATTTTTCCGAGTGGTATCCCCACATACAGTTAATTTATGGATTATTAACGCTTAATAGCTTCTTTTAAACCTTTAACATCTAGCTCTCCATATTCATATGTCAAAACATTACTCAAGAATATTCCAGTTAAAAACACAGTTTCGCAAAGCCCTCATATATTATTCCTAGTTTGATGGAGCAAAATTCACATTATTTGTACTCTCATCTGCTACCTCTATTTCATCTTCTTTAACATCCAAAAATCTTCCTGCGTATTCATAACCCTTCATATTGATAACCGCATCTTTACAATCGTTGCGATCTTGAAAACTTACTACCAGCGTGTTTCCACGTCTCTGCACCTTACTCACGGGACCAAATGGAACAAATAATTCTTCAATTGTCTCTAAATCCACATCTTGAAGATTGGCTTAGTTAGTATTGTTCTTCTGACTTCCAAATTTATTACATACTAATTACAACATTAGCCATAGCAATTGTTAATTAAACAAAGTTAAGTTGCGTTACCTAAATTTCGAAAAATACCGGTTGCATTATTTCGAAGCCTCCCAATTTTACTCAATTATAATATTGTATTTCTCGCTATTTTGTCACGAATTAAAATACTTTTCCCGTAATTCTTCTCTCTAAAATGTACGCGCGCCTCGCTAATTTTTCTCACACTCCCTCGATAGCAACCACCTTCTCACCGATTTACCCGCGCTTGCTTTTCTTAAATTCTTTGTCTCACTTTTCACCACTCCACTTTTAATTCTCCATTGATCAACTTTACCCTCGCGTTTGCAATAATTTATTGGCACAATGGTCTTGATTGAAGTCAAATCCCGTTCTAAAAACATCAAAGGTGCCAGCACCGATGAATTGACCTTGGAGGCTCATGTTTCCGAGCTCGTCAAGCTCATCGCCGCTGAAAACAACCATTTGAATCCAAACCGTTTCAGAGTCTCCATCTTGGATCTTTCCAATCGTCACACCTCATTGGATTTCTCCAAAAACTTTATTGAATCTGGCTTTGCTAAAGATGCACAGCTGATCACTGTCTATGTTAAGGATTTAGGCCCTCAAATCTCTTGGAGAACTGTTTTCCTTGTGGAATATTTTGGTCCACTCCTCATTCACCCATTGTTTTACTACTTCCCAGCTATTTACAACTCGTATTCCAGAACTCATACACAAACTCAACAGTTTGCCCTTGTGTTGGCAATGCTTCACTTTGCAAAGCGTGAACTTGAGACAATCTTTGTCCATACCTTTTCTCAATCTACCATGCCGCTTTTCAACATTTTCAAGAATTCGGGTCACTACTGGATTCTTTCTGGAGTTCTTCTCAGTGCTTTCTCTTACGCTCCTTATGATTTTAACCCAGAAAAGGCTACTTGGAAAGATTGGTTATTCCATGTCAATGATTTGCCTGAATGGGCTAATTATACTCTTGCCGCTTTGTGGGCATTCGCTGAGTTATCTAACCTCAAGACTCACTTGATCTTGGCCCTGTTGCGCCCAAAGGATAGCCTGGCCCCAAAGAAGCATGTGATTCCTTATGGTTATGGATTCAACTTGGTTTCTTACCCAAACTACTTCTTTGAACTGTTGTCGTGGTTCTTTTTCGCTCTTTTGACTAACAACTGGCTGGCTTGGGTTTTCTTGATTGTTTCTGTTGGGCAAATGTACCTCTGGGCAGTTAAGAAGCACAAGAAGTATTTGAAAACATTTGGAGACGAGTATAAGAAGTTGAACCGTAAGGCCATCTTCCCCTTCATTGCTTAATTGAAGGTTACTGTGTGTTGGATTAAGTATTAATTTTTTTTATGATTCTAATGTAAAGTTAGAGTAAATTGAAATGTAGGAAAGCTTGTGAAACCTATGGAAAGAGTACAGCAAGTAAATGATGTGTTAAGATATTCTAAGATGATCAAGTGATATTTGAGTTCATATTCAGTTTATTTTCAAATAGAGCTATTCATTTTACTCGTCGGTTTTGAGTTTTAAACAGACACTGTTCACACAATGACGTTCATCGGTTGGATTTTTGTAGCCTTCACCACGGAAAATGTGTCCTAAATGACCTCCACACAGAGAACATCGCATTTCCTCACGGACCATACCAAGGGATTCATCTTTGTAGATTTTGAGTGCACCTGGAATGGCTTCATAGAAAGCAGGCCAGCCACAATGGGCATCAAATTTTGTCAGTGCCTTGTAAAGTGGCTGATCACAACCTACACAGGCATAAGTTCCAGTCTTTGATGCTGGAGTACCATTATATTCCCCCAGAAATGGTGCTTCAGTACCCAGTTGGCGTAACACTCTGAATTGAGCTGGAGAAAGAATGGCTCGCCACTCTTGTTCGGTTTTCTCTGAAGACATTTTGATTGATTTTAAGTATGGAGTTGTTGATAAGAACCTTCTGGATGATTTTGATGTTGAAACAATTGCTCGAAGGGATGAAGTGGTGGGTTTGATCATACAAAGCAGCTGCGATGAAGCTTTGAAATTATTAGTAAGAGTAGTCTCGATAAGAAAATAAATAGCAATCAGCAAAGGTAGAGCAGAAAATAGAAAAATGACCAGGATTGTTTTAAATCATTAGAAATTGAAATCATGTATTTAAAAAATGATAGATTTATAAGAGATGATTGTTATACAAAGACAATTGATCAGATCTTTCAATTAATGGAATAAAGTGGTTTAAGATGGGTAACAATTTTCATAATGTTTACCAATTGTGACTTGAAATAATTTTAAAGGAAATCTTCCCGAGTACATATAATAAAATAAGCACATAAAGCCTAATTACATACATTTCTTACAATCTTTTGATGTTTAACAATCAGATCTATCATTACTATTGTACACTAACGCATGAAGTAGTTGTATTTACCCTTCTGTGCGCGCAGGGCAGGTGCTTGTAAGTCCCAAGTGAGTTCAATGTCCAACTCACGTGGGTTTACCTTGCTGGGACGCAGCGAAATAACACCTTCAATGGTATCACCCTTCTTTAAATCAAGAACCTGGTCCATGTAGAAAACGGTTTGTTTCCAGTGGGTGTATGGTTTCATTGGACCAGTGTAAAGAGTGACCTTTTCATCACCTGGGAACTCACAGTCGAACCAAACAATGTATGCGTGACACAATTCAGTGTCAAGAGCTTCAAGCTTGAATGGATTAGAGAATTGTAAACCTTCCTTAGTAACGGTGTTAATATCAAATTCAAAAAACTTGTGTGCAGTGGTAATAAGCAGCTGGTTGTTAACAGTGTCGACTAAAGGTTCAGACATGGCAACTTCAATGAATGGCAGGTAATCGAATCCGTAAACGTCTTCCCAGTAATGAATTTTTTCATCCTTGTATTCCAGATCTTCAATACCGGCAATGTACATCTGGCACTTATCAGGCAAAATGAGTCCACCTTCGACCAAGTAACGGTCTCTAGCGTACAAAACAGTGTCCAACATGGATTCGTAGAGTAAGAAGTAACCCATCCATTCGGAGACAATGATATCAACTTTGTCAACTGGAAGTTCAATGTCTTCCAACTTACCTTGCAAAAGGGTGATCTTATCATCAAGACCATTCAATGTGACAATTTCTTTGGCCTTTTCAATAATATTGGACATATCAACAGAGTAAACATGCTTGGCACCAGCCTTGACTGCAAACATTGAAAGAATACCAGTTCCACATCCGACATCTAACACGATCTTGTCTTTGAAAAGATGCTTATTTTTGAACATAGCAGAACGGTAAGAAAGAGTTCTTGATTTATCTTTCAACATCTCTTCATGGATACCGAAGTGGTCATAAGAAGAGAAATAGTGCTGCTCGGTAAACGGCATCTTGCTCTTGTCCGAAGACTGTTCAGGCTTGGACATAATGTTATAAGATGGTTGTTTTTTTCAAATTTCAAATTTCAAATTTATTTAAAGCGCGCGATGAGCTTTTTATATAGATGCATCTATGCGATGAGCTCAATGAAATATGGATGTGGGTATATTGTTTACAGATGAAGATCAGTTACAATAGAAATTTATGATGCAACGATGTATAAACAAAATATTACAATGATGTATAGTTAGAAATCTCTATTAGATATTAGGCTGCTAAAATCACAAACAATTGTCCCCAATATATTTGATCAATATCTCCATCGCTTCTCCACACTTTTCCGCATCGCATCTCTCTACATTGACATCTCAATTAACGTAAATTATAATTACTTTCTGGTTTGACGGACTTTGTTCTTGATGATGTTCTCAACAAAAGAGGCTATAATACTGGCACCAAGCATGACTACCAACATCATGTTTGAGTATTTGTACAAACGTTTTTGATCAGCAGGCCATCCAGAATACAAAGCATAAGTCGAAGTGACCGAACCCAAATTACCCAAACCTGATACCAAGGCAGCACTTACAGCTGATCCAACATCACCATAACGTTCTTCAAAAATTTCTGCAGACCAGGTCATACAAATTGGAACGGTAGGACCTAAACCGAATCCACAAATTAACAATCCACCCCATTTACTCCAAGATCCAGGAGCATAGGTAGCCACGAAAAGACCACAAATGATGATACAACATGCGCCCAGGAAGAAAACAGCCCGATAACGCTTATATTTGTCTGCGAATGGAGTGATAAGTAAGATTCCACCGAGATCAAAAAGCCAGATTGGTGCATAAAGTAAAGAAACATTGATTGATGAAAGATTTGGATTGTTGGCTGCAATGATGGTTGATCCGAAAACAGCCAAACCATATCCTGTTCCAACTGCTCCAAAATACATGATAATGATGGGCCAAATACGCAAATCAGAGATGATCATCACAACATCTTTCCAAGTCCAATGAACAATACGTTGCTTATCAATAATGTCTCTCTTATGGATTTCACGTTCTTGTTCGTTCAAAGGATGAGCAGTTGTGAAATATTTATTGTACCATACCTTCCATTTCGACTCAGGTTCACTAGTTTCCTTAAAGGGACGATCTGGAAGCCACCATACAAGAGAAATACCCACAGCAACAGTAAGAACCCCGTAAACAAGGTATGCCCATTGCCAACCGGTCTTTCCTTTATCGCCGTCCATTTTCTGAAATCCAGCAGATACTAAACCAGCTACAGCAGCAGATATTTGAGCAGCAGTGAAGTAGTATCCAACTCTACGAGTCAGACGATCATTAGGGTACCAAAGGGAAATATAATAGGACATTCCTGGCCAAGTTCCGGCACCAACCACACCGGAAATGAAACGACAAGCGATAAGGGCACCTGCTGAATTCAACTTGGTGTAACAAGCATAAACAACACCCACAGTGATAACAATACGAGCGAGCCAAGATTGTGGAGATACTCTGGTCATGACAAGATTCATAGGGACATCAAAGATAATGTAACCGACATAATAAAGGGCAGATGCTGTAGCGGTATCGTGCAGCGAAAGCCCAAGGGATTGTCTAAGAGAGTGACCTTGAGACCGATTCATGGTCAAAGTCAACCCATAGAAGTTCAGACCAAAGGAAGTCAAAAAGTACATACACCAGAGAGCAGGAATAATTCTGCGGTCCAATTTACGGTAAATATGATTGAGTTCTTTTCTGTCTGATTCTTCAGTGATCAGGTAGTCAGCCTGAGTCTCTGGTTCCTCAACGGAGGCTTTAGATCTCAAAGATGCTTCCTCTTTTGCACTCATGATCAGATATGATTGCAATTGATTTCTGAGGAAACAAGTTCTTTATATATTGCCAAAAAAGCTTTCCAAAATGCAAGTTTAGCCCAACAAGTGTGCTATAACGGCTTGGGAAAAATCTGTTGATGCACCCGGTTGACTAATGAGTCTTCGCGCGATGAGCTATGCGCAGGAAAATGACTCGCAGTCATCATCTTTCTGCAGTACCGGCAAGCCAAAGTCCGTGAGTCCGTGAGTCTCGAGCGTGCCGTAAAGAATAGATTGCGTAGCAGAAGAGGTAAGAGATGAAGGTTGTGGTAAGGGATTCAATATAGAGAGATGGAGTTCAAAGTTTTCCACTTTCAAGCTTTTAATGGTTCCACTATTGGCATTATTGTTACCGTCTTTTAATTTGTTACAACCATGAATGAGCAGTTTGCTATTACCTACTGCAATGCAACCTAAATTGATGCTTGTTCGTTGATTTTAACTGGTCAAGGCAATTATGACGTGCGGCAGGTGCTAAATTTTAGACTTAGGGCATTATCGATTAACGCGGTGTTTGAAAACGGCAAAATAACGGCAAGCGTCACGGCAGCGCTACACAGAATCCGCACTTCCAACATCTGACAAGCCTTATATGTAAAGCAAATTAAAGATCTCGAAGGATTTATCATATATATCTGTTTTCATAAGTGTCTACTCTCGGAGTCACTAAAATCTTATATCTCAAATTTTTTTGATTCGTCTTTTTATCTTTCTTGAAAAATGTGTCAATTTGAGTCAGCCTGCTTGACTCAACAAAATAATGAATCACCCTATTCAAGCACATTTGAGATAGATACTACTGAACCAACATTCATGAAATTCCCACTTGTTGTGAATTACAGGTATTCTGCAGCACCCAACAACGAACTAGATTTAGCTTATATATATATATCTGATTCTTTTATCTACTCAAATCTTAATTTTCATGACTCTTCATTAATAAGCTGACAGTTTAATCTCTTTTCTTTGAATCTGAACCTTGCCACGATTAGATAAATATGATCGCCTAAATTTACTTTATCTACCACTGAGTCGCCAATCAAATCTCATAGTTTAGTAAGCTATCTAAAATGGTATCCAACTCAATCCACACCATTCTGTAGATGAGGTCCTTGTATTGTGTAGACTTCATCTATCATATTCCTCCAGGGAAGGCTCTTTTCAAAGCCTTGCAGGTAATTTCAGCAAATTCTTTGCTACGATCCACACAAAATGAATGAGTAATTGACAGAGGGCCGAGCTCAAAGTCTAAGTTTTCGTTGTTAGGGTCATAAAAATCAGCCATAATCGAATCTCGTGTACTATCATGCACCCAATAGTCCAGCTCAGCAAAGAACACCCACACTTTCACACCTGATACAGGGAGTGCTTTGAAAAAAAACTCATTTTCTTGATCATGTTGGGTTATTTCAGCCATCTCATTCTCGGCCAATTGTAATGCTTGTCGTACAATGCGCTGCAGCAGCACCAACTTGTAGGTCGCTTCAACCGACGTCTCTAAATCGTGTTGAACATCCGCATCCGTAGCTACATCCGGATGGGTTGCAAATTTAAATCTGATAATCGATTTGATTGTAGATTCGCTTAAGAACAATTGCAACATCCAACAGAGAAACAATGCTACCCTGACGAGTGGTAAGAATCGCAAAAGTCTCGTCAATGCCACTCCTGACAGCGAGAGCCTGATATCGAGAATTGTAGGGCATATCAATCCAGCGAACTTAATGGTGATCTTATCCTCCAAGCCATTTTTCCTATCCAAAAGTCTATGAACCAACCTTTGAGTAACATAGGCCCCCATTGAATGGCATAGAATGAAAATTTCGGTGTGCTTGCGTTCGGGATGGGCGGCAATGAACTCTTTGATTACACTGACCTTGTGATCTACTTGATAATGTATGTCATAGAATTCATATGGCAGACTTTCGCCTCGGTCAACGAAGTCATCGGTGGTCTGATACCCAGCATGGGAGATATTTAAAATCTCGAGTCCAGGATTCTGTTTTTGAATCAAATTAAGATACGTAGTGTAGTAGTCGATGAGTCCAGGATTTCCGGGGATAAATACAAGCAATTGTCCCAGACCAGGCTTCAATGCTGGACGATGGTACACAGATGTGAGAGGGTGTGTTTTGTCGGTGTAGAAGGACATCTTCCTATCTTTTTAACCCGCGTGTTTTCAATATTCTCTACTTGCTTCCAAGGCAAATGCGCGCTGTACTGGAAAATTCATGTGAGAACGGCATAGGCAAACTTGCAGCCTAAGGGTTTGAGAGTAAGGATATGGCCTTTCGAGCTCATTAATTTTACAGAATGGTGTGCAAATGCTTCCATTTTGAGACGACGCCTCTTATTTACTTGACTCTCCTAGCTTTATCTCAAATTCAGCGGTTTCGTTAGCCTCGGACTCATCGTCATTCTCATGAATCGTACGCTCTATATAGTACAAATTACCCAGCCGGTCAAGGAGGACAACAGTCTGGGTCCTAGTTCCGTAATAGTCTCCATAGACGAGGTTTTTCGATGATCCATACCCAGTATGTACTGGTGGAATGAAAATTGACTTGCGCAACTCTTGCAGTTTCGTCTCAAACGGCAAGCTGCTGTCCTGGGCAACTGCTGCATCAAACCGATTAGTACTTAACACCTCGAAGCACGACTCCACGAACTTTTCCCGCAGATATTCTGATTCCACCGACCTGGAAACTGCTTCCAGTAACAATTGCTCTGCCAATTTCACCTTGGGCCACGGATCGTAGTATAAACTATTCAGAAGCCCAAATGTAGTATGATATTTGATATCTTCACCGGTACCAGCCTCATGAACAACGCCTCTATCGCCTCGATTGCTCAAAACATGTAAGCGATTTAACTTGCCCTCTTCATTCAACAGAAGCGTACCATATAAAAGCAGAAATCCTCCCATATCTCTTAAGCTTGCCTGGTGTGCTCCATTTGCCGTTATTTCCTCCTTCAATTGGGTCAACCACTCGTCCTCGCTTTTGCCGCCGCTGCTGATATAGCTGATTGGTAAAATTCCTCTTGAAAGCAGTTTGATACTACGAGTATCACCCCTTTCACTATAGTTTAATAATACCGCTATTTTACCATCGGTCGAAACCCCTATCCATGTTCCATGCTCTGGGCGAGCTAAGTCGAGGGGCAGAAGAATCTTGATGCCGTTATCCATTTGCCGAAAATGGGCTCTTTCGGTAGGCCGCCTGAAGAATTCATCTCGGTTCAGAAGAAGTACCAAAGGGAATTCTGGGTGCTCTGTAGTCAGTATGACAATGCACATGCTTTATGAAATCTTTGATGACGAATTTGTGGATGTTTTTTGTTGCCTTCGTGACACGATCTGCGTACAATCTGAACCTTATGCACGATGCAACGGCGATTTCAATTGTGGGGAAGAGCGAAAAAAAGTTACCGAGCTGGAAGAAAACTTCAGACCACCACCACTACAGAATATGCGAATGCACATTATCGTGTTATTAATCCCTGCTCAACGAAACACTCACTATTTTACTCCCTTCAACTAGCCTTTCTCAAAAGGAGTCTCGCATTCTCTTTCTGCCGATACTGTATCTCGGGCCGTCTCGTCGCTACTGTGGGTCAAGCATTTATCGTAATTGATGTATGCTTCAGCTTCGTCAAGAAACAGCTCCAGTGGTTCAAACATATATGCCGCTTTTCTCGAAGTGAATTCGACTTCCTCCTCCTCTTCCTCCTCCTCTCCTGAGAACTTTTGCTCTTCATCACTCAACTCTTCATCACCGTAATCTGTAGCACCTAAATAGTACAACGAATCGAGATCACCGATTCCAAAAGTAGAAAAGACTCCCTCATAATCTGCACTGTTTCTTAGGACTGAGTTGACAGTCAAAGAGGATTCTGTATGCCCACTTGTAGAGAAGTTACCAGGGTTAACATATTTACAATGGGACGGACTTTTTCGAGCCAAGGAAAGACGTTTTGGCGATACCGATTTGGGAGTATTAAGTATGGATTCTCTGAGTTTGGAAACACCAGGAGATGGGCTGGGATACCTGTTTTCATCGTTTGCAACTGTGGTATTAACATAAAGGGCATCTTGACTGGGCTGCAACATCAAGACATTCCTAAAATACGGCCTGGAGCAGATCCAAGTAATAGTGGCTCTAGTATCAGGATTCCAAGTCAAACAGCGTTCAATGATCTCCGATAATTCACTTAAATGAGCCAAATCTTTCGGCAATATTTCTTCGATTTTTAATCCGTTACTTTTGGGTAATGAAAATCCCAACTTATTGGCTAGAACTTCTGCTTCAAACCATAAGCCACCCAATGGTGCTGATCGAGGATCGAGCTCGGCCTTCTTATTGGGCGAACCTAATACTGACAAGATCTTCCAGGTCTGATCGAGCTCATTTGTACCAGGAAACAAAGGTCTAAAAGTAGCAATTTCCACAGCAACCACAGCAAAGGCCCAAATATCTACTGGCAACAGATATCGTTTGCGCCGGAGCAAAATTTCGGGCAGGCGATACCATCTTGTGGAAATGTATGAGGTGTAGGGAGTGGAATTCTGATGATGACGAGCAAGCCCATAGTCAGCAATTTTAACCACATAGTTGTCATCTTCCCTAAACGGTGGGATGTTCATTGTCAGCCCATAATATTGGGCCGTCAGCATTACCAATATGTTTTCTGGTTTGACGTCTCTGTGGAAAAATCCATGCTTGTGAATATGTCTTATACCATCGGCCAATTGCCGAAGAATGCTTCTTAAAGTGACCGGCAGAAACATATGATTACGACGAGACTTCATCAACTGGTACAAGTTCTGGTTCATTTCCTCCATAACAATATGTAATTTCATTGAGTCCTCGTCTACAAATAGGTCATAAATTTGAACAAGGCAAGGATGCAGAGTCACTTGAAGAATAAAACGTACTTCTTTGACCCTTGTGTACTCTTCTGGATCACGAAGAATCTTGTTCATGACTTTCACTGCCACTAATGCCTTTGGATGTGCTTGTGAATCCACCAATCGTTCCAACATTGTGCCTTCAAATGCATTATTATCATGGTTATTATCTACAGGTTTTGCCTTTGCCAAGTACACTGTACCAAAGCTACCGCTTCCTAAAACCAGAATATTTTGGTACCGACTATTGTACAGCTTTGATTCAAGCTCAAAAGAGTCAAATAAATTTGTCATGTTTCTACCTTTAGCCATACTTTTGTACGGCCAAGTTGTGTAAGCATCAGCTTTGCGGCAGCGTTTTGCAATCGTGCAGCACCTTTTTCTTTTGGCTGCAAAAAGTCGCATTATAAAAGGGTCATCGGAACTCTTTTAATTGAAACGATTTACGTGGAAAATTTGTACTCGTGCATTTAATATACTACAATTCAGATCTTTAGGAGGTTATGTATTGAAATGGTTTCAATAAGATACAGCAGTCATTGGAAGAACGCAAAATTTTAATGCATCATATCTACCGACGTCTATCCCAATGAGTATTTATTTCTATATGGTTCCATAACTATGCTAATTAGTATATATAAACACTTCCTTTGATCCACCTACCCCCAAAACCGGCTATATACATGGTCAATCGACTATTTGAATCTTTGAACCTTCTCATGTTTCCTTGGTTTCCCATGTTACTCAACTCCCACGAAATCATCACCTTCTTTAAGCTCATCACCCCCTCTCAGATCATCCCCAGATCCATATTGATCATCTTCACTGTCACTATGTAATAAGATCATAAACTCAGAGTCCCCCTTTTGCTCCTCCTGCGGCTCAGTATCTATGTACATGTCATAACTGTCCTTTGGCCGTACAAATAAAAGCAGCGGATCTACAGTGAAGCTGCTTACCATTTTTCGGTCGTCGCCCTCTTCGATCACAACCTCCGAGTGTGTTGCCTCCAGAAAATCCTCTCGAGGGCTTGCCTTCGAAGCAATTGACAGGGAGTTTTCACTTGAAGTCCCAGAATCCTGCTGATTCGAAAGCTTTGGCAATGTCTCTGAAGAATCTTCTCGTTGAGTACCCCGCAGACTGAGTACATTTTGTTGCACCTGACGTGTGTAATTATGCTCCAATGGACACCGAGTTCCTCTAGGACACATTCCTCGTTCCTCAAAGTCAGCACATCGAAAAAGATGGAGAAATGGACAAAGTTTGCCACGTTCACAGACCCCAACATATGCAAAAGGACGACAAACCAGAATACTGACTTCTTCAGGCCCAGCGGAAGAGGGCCTTTGATGCAGATAAACACATTTTTGATTGGAGCAACATCCATCAAGAAAATATCGGCATAACGGCGTATTGTACTGACTAGGACCGTGAGAAAGAAGACAATTTTCGTGACACTGATAATGTTTACCCACGCTCTTACATAATCGCAAATGAGTGTCCTTATGAAGAAAGGCGCAACTCGTTCCTCTTTGGCATACCCCGGTGTTAGCGAAATACCGACAAACATCGCCAATAACTCGTCCTCGATCCATAGAAAGCCGATGTAAGTCACCACTGACTTGACGAATATAGGTATCGCCATTCCATCGTTCGCTACCTTCACTTTTCCAAGGCTGTGGCACCGATAAAAGAACCAATTTGGCCCCCCTTCTCGTGACCGCATAAACAATACCGTTAATACGTACCCTATCATCCCCTTCTGTGCTTTGCATATTTCTCTTAACCATGCTTTGATGCTTGTAATAAAGCCGTTGTTGTCGTACCCTTTCCTGCTGTTCCCGATGGTGAGTCTCTTGAACCTTTCTGATCCGACTATACTGCTCCACTGACATAACGGAGTTCCCGCCTCCCGTCACGGTGTGAATGTATGCATTAGAACCACCATCATTGGCTTTGCCATTTTTGTCTTTCAGTACTACAAGACTGAGGTTCTGATGTCTTCGTGGAGGGCCGTTCTTCATTACCCGGTTGAAGGGTCTGTTCGGGAGTGAACTGGGCCCTGATGCAAGCCCTCGCAGGGCATTTTTTCGTTCATCGATGGCTTTCTTAAGAGCTGCAATCTCCGCATATTTCGCTCGAAGTCGCTCCTCATCTGTTGCCACCATTTTATTTAAAACCTCGCGTTTCAACCTTTTGGGATTGTTTCTCGTGGTAGCTCTTCTCGTTCCTGTTTTGGTTATGACGTTTTATGAGCAAAAAAATTGCTGCAAATGGCAACTTCCATGCAGGTGCGCCTGGTTTTTTTGAAAGGGCCCGCTTATATTTGAGCTAATACTTTCTTACTTCCTAAAGAGTAAACACTGGTCATGGACGCTCTTCGAGACTTCGCGGTTAAGTCCATCACGGCTATAATCCCTCTTGATGAAGAATCAGCGACAATGATGGCTGATTATGCCCTCTCTATTGAGCGAGATGCTGAAGTCATAACTCATTTCAAGGGAATTTTGGGCGATTCAGACGATGCAGTGGCATTTATCGGCCAATTCTTGACCAAAAGAAAACAATTAAAGTCTTCAAATAATACTACCAAGATATCACAGAAACAAAAAGCTCAAGAAGTACGAGAACTGCTGAAAAAGACTACCGGAGTTCCTGCTTGGGGTGCTCAAAATACTCCCAAGAAGAATGTCACTCAGGGTCGATTAGCTAATGTTGCCACTTCAACTACTACTTCCGGTCTTTTAAATTCAAGTAGTACCCTGACACAATCCAAGCAGGCTCAGAAGCGAAGCAAGCGGAAGAATATTGATAACTTGAAAGATATCGAGGCGGTTTTAAATGAGTTGGAAGTAGGTGACAACAGCAATCTTCAAGTTCGGGTATGCAATTGCATGGGAACAAGACACCCACTCTTTGAAGTTGCCCCGAACTGTCTTAATTGTGGTAAAATAATATGCGCCAAAGAAGGTCTCCAACCGTGTTCATTCTGTGGTGCGGACTTGCTTTCACCACAAGAAATTCTGGATATTGTAGGGATTTTGGAGCAGGAGAAAGCAGGCTTGGATGATCGACCTCTGTCAGCCAGCCCTGCTACCAGCGCAACAGATAGCGGTCATCTGACTCCAAAATCAAGGCAAGCACCGAAAAAGATAACGGTTTCGATGCGCCCCGGCGAAAACCTCTGGCAGGCTCAAGATCGGATGCTCAAAGCCGCAGATAAGGCCAAGAAAAAGGCAGCCCAGGAAAAGGAGGAATCTGCCAAAGAGGCAAGAGAGCTTGAAGAACAGCTCAAAAAAATACAGGATCTTGAAAACAAGAGTCATAAAGATCCAGCCCTTCTTAAGGCACAAGAAAGACTCGATACTCTTTTACATTTCCAGGAAACCGGCGCAGAGCGAACGAAGATTATAGACAACGCTGCAGACTTTGAAATGCCCACCCTCAGCAGTGGAAACATGTGGCTTACACCGACCGAGAGAGCGCTTCAATTGAAAAAGCAGCAGAAACTTATGCGTAAATATGAAGGAGAGGTCGCACAACGCAGTGGACGTGGTAAAAAAGTGGTTGAAATGGTCATTAAGGATGGGAAAGTTGTTATGCAAGAGCGTACAGTAGAGGACGAACCAACAGGCGAACCAGAGGATGACTTGGAACAAAAGGTTCAGCAAAGGCGACAGGCCGAAACCGTGTTAACTACATGGGATCATGAAAAGGATGCACAATCGTGGGAGAAGCCTCTTTATGCGTTTGGAGAATCAGGAGGTAGTGACAATGATCAGGCTTCTTATCAGCCTCGACTGAGGGTTCAAACTCTCGTTGATGCCGAGCAGAATGAGTTATTGGCATGAAATTATAGAGATTTAATACGTATAGACACATTTAATTTAATAGAGAGTGACTTTTCTCATTAGGATATTACACCACCTATTATCACATTAGTTGTACAACCCCGAATGATGTCTATTTTTATTATATAACCTATTCATATACTACTGAAATTGGCATTAGTCTGATCACAAAGTTTAAATGAATACTATAGTTGTCTTTAAACCATACTCCAATTTCTTTCGTTCACAGTACAAGGTCTCCATAATCATCATTAACTTTACTATAAAAAAATTGGTCAAAAATTATTTCATTGATAAATATCATGTATATTAGAGTTATCAGGACAACCCATATCCATTAAATTTCCAATCAAATACAATTACCATAAGAGAAACAAGTAAATTTTAATCCTCTTCCTAATTTCTAATGAACGTGACAAAGGTGCATTCCAAGTATCACCGGCCCTTTGAATCCAAGCCTCCCACTTTGCCCCACCAATGGTCAACAGTTACCTCACCCTCCCATATAAACTCGCCCGCGCTCCGCGACCTTTGATTGGTTTTACGATTTCGCTTTTCCACCGAACCACCAACAATGATCGCTAGAGCGTCCCATAGAGTCGCTGCGGCCGGTTCTCGGCGGACAATGTCTGTGCTGAGACGCGTGCTTCAGCAGAACAAAGTGCCGATTGCAAAACCCACTGAAACTGCTCTCGCTGCCGAGCCAAAGCCCACCTTGATTAAGCCGGCAATCACGGTCAAGCCGGTTCAACCAAAGAAGAAGTTTTCATTCAGTGGCTTTGTGTTTAAGACCATCTTGCTCGCAACTGCCGTTTATGGTGCCACTCTCTATGTAGCCACCAAAAACAACACCGTTTACGACTTCGTTCTCGACCAGCAACTTCCATACTCCGAGGATATTATGGAATTCATGGAAAAGGGTAAATGGGAAGATGTGCAAGCCAAGTTCGACTCGTTAAAGGCTAAATTCATGGATGATGCCAGCAAAATCGAAAAATTGACTCACAAATTGGAACAACATGGGGAAAAGCTCTATGAAAGATCCAAGGAAACTTTGGACAGTGTGCTGAAAAACTTGCCCGGTGTTTCCTCTAGATCCTCGGAAGCTACCCCTACTCAATCAGGTTTAGGCTCAACTGATGTAACCCCAGCACAACAATTGCAAAGACCTGTTGAAGTTGAGCAAAAGCCCATTGAACATCTCCCATTGGTAAAATTGGCTTCCACTTCTGCTGACGAACTGGTCAGTGCCGCCGTGGCTGCCTTCAACAACCTTTTGAGTCAGATCGATGTAGGCCAGGGTGCTAACAATTCCAAGAATGCTGACTTGGTTAAGCAAATTAACGATAAGGTCAGTGCATTGGCTACCAAGGTTGGTGGCTTGACCAAGGCTTTCGAAGATGAGGTTCAGACTAAATTGAAGCTGACTCAAAATGAACTTTTGGCTCTGTACACGAAGAAGGAACTCCTGCTTACTGAAGACTTGTTGGAACAGTTCAACCAGGAAAAGAAGCAGTTAGAAAAGAAGCTCAACGCTCGTTTGGAACTGGAGATCCTGGCCACCAAGGCTCTGATCGAACAAGCCGCTGTCAATGCCGTTACGCTTATGAGAATCGAACAAACCAAGAGATTTGAGAAACTTATTGCTGATAAGGTGGATCAAGACAAGAACGGTCGTTTGGCTGGACTTTCTGCGGTCAACTCTCGTTTGGAACAACTCGAGAAGCTTTCTGGTGATCTTAAGACTCAATTGGTGCTGAACCACAACAAAGTTGTCATCCAACAGGCTATTTCTCAATTGAAATCGGTTATTTTCGCTCCTAGATATTCAGGTGAAGAGGCCCAACTTTTGGCTCCTTACTTCGAAAAGCTCAGCTCTGCTGTGGGCAAGACTGATGATGAGGTGTTGAAATTAGCAGTCGAAGACTTAAAGAATGCTGCTGGTACCGAGTCTACTCTCTCCTTGTACAATTCGGCACAGCTCTTGACCAGATGGGAAACCCTCGCCCCTGAGCTTCGTTCTGCATCACTTCTTCCTCCAAATGCTGGTTTGTTGGGCCATTTGGCCTCCATCGTATTCCTGAAGCTTTTGATTCCTACCAAGGGATCTAAGCCTGACGGAAAGGATATTGAGTCTGCTATTGCCCGTGTGGAACTGCTGTTGACTCGGGGTGAATTGGATGTGGCTGTTGAAGAAGCCGCCAACTTAAAGGGTTGGACCCGTAAGCTTGCCGATGATTGGGTTGTGGCAGGTAGAAAGAGATTGGAGGTTGAATTTTTAGTAAGCTTGATCGAATCGGAGGCCAAGTTACTTTAAATACACGATACATAAGAATTATGTAGTCAATTAAATGTAAATCAAGTAAAACAATGTGAATTATTAGGATCCGTGTCAGTAAAGTTTATATCAGCGAACTTCAGGGTACTTATTAAACTACATAGTTCCCCTGTCTATTCTGTTTATGGTTAGAATCTTCCCGTTTTTCAAATTTGTTTTGGGAAAAAAAAACCATCACTTTCCCACTTTACCACTCACTTCTCTCTTCCAGCTTGGATATTTTTCAAAACTCACCCAAACTATGGCAAACACGTACGGAGGAGACGAGATCAACGCCATTGTGCTCGATGCCGGTTCGCATACTACGCGTATCGGCTACGCAGGTGACGATTTCCCGAAAATAGTGACCCCGCTGGCTTATGCTGAGCGTGAAGATGGCCAAAAATACTTTGGCGAAACCATCCACTTTCCCCGGGCCCAAACAGAGATCAAAAGTATCCTTGAGGACCTGATGATTACTGATTGGGATGCTGCTGTCGATCAATACACTCAGGCATTTGAGAAGGATATGAATATCGCGTACGATGAGCAACCTATCCTTATTACTGAACCCATTTGGACCACCACCACCTATCGAAAACAGCTCGTGGAAACTTTCTACGAGAAGTTTGGATTTCCAGCTCTTTTCTTGGCTAGACTGCCCACTTGTGTCTCATTCCAACAGGGACGTGCTAACTGTCTTATTGTTGATGTGGGTCACGACACAGTATCGGCAACACCGGTTATCGATGGTATTTCATTGACTCGTAACCTGTTAAGAACTCATTACGCGGGAAAATATTTGAATCTGCGACTTGTAGACTTGGTGGACTCTAAATTCAATTTACTGCTTATTCCTCGGTTCAAAGTTGCTTCCAAGGTTATCAAAAACTACCCAGAGGAAGCTGAATATAAGCTTCGCGAGCTGGTTCCTTCGACGCTGGCGCTGTTCGACCAGTTCGAATCAGAACAAATTCTTCATGAAATGAAGGAGACACTTCTTGAAGCACCAGAAAAGCGGTTAGTACTGCCAAATCCAACTTACAATGCATCTGCTGAAAGTCAATACCTGGCAGAAAAGCATGAGAGAGCATTTGAGTTTCCTACGGGTCAAAGTGTCACACTTGGTATTGAACGATTTCAAATTGCTGATTCAATTTTCGAGCCTCAAAGCTACCCATTTACTGATGGTGGTTTGGATGAAAAATTCCCTGCTGAAACTGGTGAAATCGATTTCCTGGATAGTTACGAAGATTACAAGCCTATTAAAAGAGGAGGTCGTAAGAATGAGCTGGCACAACTGAGTCCTCCACCTAATGAAAAGGATAAGAATGGTAAAAATGGGCCTAGAGGGCTTCTGCAGTTGGTGAGCCAAACTTTGGCTAGTGTGGATATTGACTTGCGACTGCAAGTTGCACATAACGTGATTGTGACGGGTGGATCATCATTGGTACCCCAACTCACGGAAAGACTTTATATGGAGCTTTCCCAGATGAACCCAGGACTTAAGGTGCGGCTTCATGCCACTGGAAATACGCTTGAGCGTCATAATCAACTGTGGATTGGAGGTAGTGTTCTTGCCCTGTTGGGAACATTCCACCAAATGTGGGTGACTAAAGAGGAGTGGGAAGAAGCTGGAAGTGAAAGAATTTTGAGCCAGAGATTTAGATAAGGTAACATAGAATGATAATAAAAATTAGAGTAAAATTGGTTAGTTGGGGTAGGAGCTTTTTTACAGATAATTCGAAGTAAAGAGTTTGAGATGGAAGGGCACAGGAATTAATTATGTTTAAAGGTTACATCTATAGACCAGTTTTTGGGTCATATCGATTTATGAAATAGTAGAAAAACTTTAATGAATCATTATCAGATAAATTGATATTTGACCTGTAGTAATGATGCTAGTGATAAAGAAGGAGATTGTTAATCGTAAAAACCGTAGAGTAATTTCATTTTGTATTATTGTTCAATGGAAGGCTTTCTGAATTTTGTGAGCCGGCCTGAAAATCGGCCCAATTGTTCGCCGAAGCGGAGGGTAAGGGCGATGTAACGCTGGCGTGGGCGAATGCGGCGGCGCAATCTCGACACCGACCATTTTTTTTTTCTAGTGCATGTTAAATGCTGGATAATTGAAATCTTAAGACGAGACGAACAATCAAGATGTGGTTGGTTGCTACGATGGTCTTGCTTTTGAAGCTATTATTTTGAATGGATTTGTTGAATTTAAATAGAATTGATGCTTAATTAACTTACTGGATTCGTTTTACGAAGCCTAAAGCCAATTAAAATTTCCTATAATTAAGATGTTAACAATTTTCGATAATATTTCTGCTCGCCGGATAAATTCCATTAATTTAAAGTTATTCTCTCACATTATCGTCACTAAAATTTTGGCGAATTTCCTCGCTGGTCCGCCCTTAAAAGCACCAGCAAAAACTGCGAATAGCTAAAAGGAAAAGATAGCCGTGGTAAATTAATAACTCTTCTGGTTTAACAAAGATAATGCCAAAGTAACACCTTTTCATTTAATATAAAATTAGCTCAACCTCAAAAACATTATGCCACCCATTAATCACATATAACCGTCTTCTCCCCCTATTATACCCAACCTCTTTCCCCCACCAACCTCTTCTTCCTTCCATGCATTTTATTTCATTCCCGCCCAACATGCGTACCGTCAGCCCACCGCTTCCCCACCTCCTGCAGGCGGCTTCCCCACGATTGTGCGTATCAATTCCCTATCCCACTAGTAATTCATCTTTTCTTTTCCTTTCCTTTAGCTATCGGACGTGCCAGCTCAGCAATATACTACTACTTTACCCCTTCAATTTCCTTTCAAAGGTCTTTGACTTCCTTCCGTATTAACCTGAAACAATAATGGCCCCAGACCCACGCATCAAACCCGCAGTGGACCTTGATCCTTGGCTCGAACCCTTTGCTGGTGACCTCCTTCATCGCCAGACAAAGGCTGATGCTCTTTTAGAGAGTATCACCAAATCTCAAGATTTGCTTTCATTTGCCCTGCTGTATCGTGAATATGGTGTTCATGTTGACGCACAAAATACTGTGGTGGTTCTTGAATATGTTCCAAATGTACAAGAGGTAGCTCTTGTGGGTGACTTTAATAATTGGGACCCACAAGCTCACAAATTTGAGCGTAAGAACGAATTTGGACTTTGGGAACTTCGAATTCCTGCCCTCAATGGTACCTGTGTTATTGAAAATGACCTGAAAATCAAACTTGCCATGCTCTTGCCCCTGGGTGAACGTATTTTTAGACTTTCCCCTTGGCTTGTTCGTGCCACTGCACCAGAAGTTCAAGCTGATGGCTCAGTACTTAGTCTGATATATGATGGAAGATTTTGGAATCCATCGGAGAATTATAAGTTTCAAAACCCACGACCAAAAATCAAGGGTGGTCTTAAAATTTATGAGGCTCATATTGGTATTTCTTCCCCTGAACCCAAAATTGCCTCGTATTCAGAATTTGCCAAAAATGTACTCCCAAAGATTGCTTACCTTGGTTACAATACAATTCAACTTATGGCAGTCATGGAACATGCTTATTATGCCCTGTTTGGGTACCAGGTCACCAATTTCTTTGCTGTTTCTTCTCGTTTTGGAACTCCTGAAGATCTTAAAGCTCTTATTGATCAGGCCCATGGCTTAGGAATTCAAGTTCTCTTGGACGTTGTTCATCTGCATGCACTGAAAAATGTCGAAGATGGATTGAATATGTTCAATGGAACCGACCATTACCTTTTTCACGGTGGTTCAAAGGGAAACCATGACTTATGGGATCTGCGCCTTTTCAATTATCTGGACTACGAGACTTTAAGATTCCTTCTCCTGAACCTTCTGTTCTACCTCAACGAATTTAAGTTTGACGGTTTCCGTTTTGATGGTGTTACCCTGATGTTATACAGACATCACGGACTCTCTGTGGGTTTCCTGGGTAACTACAACGAGTATTTCAGTGACAGTGTAGTTGACACCGATGCAGTTGCGTACCTTATCTTAGCACATCGTTTGCTTGCAGAATTAGGGGCCAAAGAGGACTTTCATTTTGTTACAATCGCTGAAGATGTTTCAGGAATGCCTACCTTGTGTCTTCCAACTACAGACGGTGGTGTGGGGTTCGATTACCGTCTTCTGATGGCTATTCCAGATATGTGGATTAAGATTTTGAAACACTTGACTGACGAGGAATGGGATATCGGTAATATTGTACACACATTGACCAACAGACGTCATGGGGAAGCCTGTATCTCATACTGTGAGCTGCATGACCAGGCACTTGTCGGAGACAAGACGCTTGCGTTCTGGTTAATGGACAAGGAAATGTACACTCATATGTCTGTTTTAACCGATTTAACCCCTGTGATTGACCGTGGTCTCTCTCTTCACAAGCTCATCCGCCTTGCTACTTTCGCTTTAGGTGGTGAGGGATATCTTAACTTTATGGGTAACGAGTTTGGCCACCCGGAGTGGCTCGACTTCCCGCGGGCCGGCAACAACGAAAGTTACCAGTACGCCAGACGCCAATACAATCTTGTTGATGACGATCTTCTTCGTTACAAATTCTTGTATGAATTTGATGCTGCCATGCAGCATTTGGATACAAAGTACACGGTATTGCAGCTGCCACAGGCCTACGTTTCGCTCAAGCACGAGTCGGATAAGGTATTGGTTTTTGAGAGAAATGGGCTCCTTTTTGTATTTAACTTCCACCCAACCCAGCTGTATGCCGATTTCAAAATTGGAGTCGATATTCCCGGTGTTTATAAGGTTGTATTGGACCTGGATCGTGAAGAATTTGGAGGCCATAAGCGTGTTGCTGCTGATCTGGAGTACTTTACCAATCCTGACGGCTGGAATGGTCGCCAGAACCTGATGAATGTTTACATTCCTTGCAGAACGGCTTTGGTTTTTCAATTGCGTGATAAGATTGCGTAGAAGCAGCATTAATCAATGAGACTTTGCATAATCAAAAATTGTAGACATCATAACCAATCGATTGAGACGGAACTTCTTGTCTTGAAAATGTGTAAAGAGTTTTGAAATTCTTTCCTGTTCCACGCAGTTTGTCCAACTACGTAAGGCTTGAAAGCTACATTTAGATCGAGTTATATCTATGCTTAATTTCGCGAACACCTTCTATAAAATTTCCCTATTAGTGTCCCACACCTTTCATTTCAAATCTCCCCAGCTGTTGCCATTCCCGGACAGGGTTTTGGAAACCTTTGAATGCCGGGTTCTTTTCCACTCGTTGTAAAAGGGTGAATAATTTTTCTGCTTCTTGCTCCTTCTCCTCTGCTGTCATTGGCGGGAGCTCAGTCTCGGTTGAGGGATTTCCCATCAGGACCCGTTGGAAAACTTCCTCCAATGAGGTTCCCGAACTCTTTTTGGTCAGATCGTAATGAACAGGATTGAGAAACTTTGGGTCTGGATTTTTGTACTGCTGTGGATCAATAGAATCTGGAAGGGTTATTTCCTTGGTAACGAGATAAGTTACAGTGTTGGTCCAGCCAAAGCACCGGAGAAAGAGCTTGTATGTGGCTTCCATGTTTACCGGATACGTAGTGCACATTGATAAATACCAATTTAAGACAAGACCTTTGAGTTGCAGTGCAATGGCCATATTCTGACCGGCCCCTGATGCTGTAGGCAGTGACATTTCCACTAATTGATAAATTTTACAATACAAGTAGTTGTCACCACCCTCGGTGGGAATAAATTGACCCACAAAATAGTCGTGAAATTCTTCTAAAGCTTTGGATCGATTTTCTTGCTCATAAAATGGTCTAAATGAACGATACAGTACGGCCAAAAGCGCAACTATAGTTAACAAATCAGACATCTCTAAAGATGGGTCTTTTTTATCGAATAATTGAAGTTGCTGTTTGAAAAACATGAAATAGTTCTGACAAGAAATTCGCCGACGATCTAATACAGAACCTTTCATCTTGGCGTCGGAAAATACTTTATACCTGCTTAAAAAGTATAAGTTGGAAAGACTTTTGGCTAACAAGGTTTCAGTTTGTGTGTCTATGGTGCGAGCGAAGAGCTTGTCTAAGGTGAATAAACATTCATGGTGCAGGACATGAGGCTCTGCCCATTGATTATGATTGATCACTTGGATCAAGGCTTTGACAACTTCGTTCATGGTTGCCAAAAATGCATCATCGGTGCTGTACTCTTCGAAAATGTCATAATATATGCGGTAGGTTTCGACCAAAAGATCGTTTGTTCTAATGACAAGATCATCCGGTAAAGTTTCACCGGCACACATGATCAAGAATATAGTTCGGTAAACGGCAATTTTCTTAAATCTGTGTACTGTTGAATTAGTGGTGGCTAATTCGAGCTCGCTAAAATCACGGTCAGCAATTTCCAAAACGTTACAAAGCAAGTTACCAGCTCGTTTGGGCAAATGTGATCGAAGTAATTCTCTATTTACAAGTAAAACATTAGCAATAGTTGAAAGAATATCCAAAATTTCCAGTTCAGGACGAGCCTTTTGCTCCAAAAATAAGAGCATATGGTCGAAGTCATCGGCCAGTACTTGAGCCAAGAATGTTCGGTCTCGGCCCTTCTCGCGAAGTTCACGAACCGTTGAAGGGACTACAACGGTCATGAAGACGTGATTCAGGTATAGATCAAAATTTTTATTCTTTGGGGAAAATCAAAGATTGAAACTGAGTTTCAAAAATGTTCTTAAGGAGGCGAAATAGTATCAAATGAATAGAAATAAATATAATCACGGATGAATAGAAATTTAATGCAGTTGAGAAGAACTGCCCTCGGAGAATAAATTTAACCGCACGCATGTAGGACCAAAAATAGGTAAAATATGAAAATAAAAAATGCAGCAAATCGCTCAAGGTTTTCAACGTTCTGTATAGCACCTCCAAAAATTTTGACAAGAATGCGATCTAATACGGTATTTTTCGAAAAATAATTACTTAAGTTCCCAAAAAATATATCGTCCAATTCTTTGAAAGGTCTGTAAACGCGGAACTATCAGATGATTTGAAGTCTAATCTAAGCCGAGTGTTTGAATTTTAAAATGAGAGAATGAAATTTTCAAGAGCAATCTACGGAGTTTACTTATTAGTATATCTTTCTTTAGTGCCTTTTGGCCCTGAATATACGACGGTTTGAGACGATGCAATGCATATGACAATTGATATTTCTGCAAATGTGGTAACTCTCAATGCATTTAGTCTTGCTTGAAAAAAATCAGACATTACCATAGAGGGCCCTTAAGGATAATGACCGACGTAAGCCCGTGATTACATATCGCCATGGATTTAGAGGAAAAAAAACATTCTAAAATTGAAGGATTTCGGGATCCAACGCATGTCAGTCTTGTCGGCGTCTAAACTTTAATTTTGTGGTTTGAGAATCGCCCCACTGGATCATCGATCTCATCACCGATTTTTCAACAATAAATCGGTTTTAATATTAATTAAACAATTTTTTAGTACAAAATTTATAAGGACACAAATAATATTTGACTCATTTCCGTTATCTTTGAATAAGTTAATTGAGAATAATTCGAAATGCCACACCCCCTCAAACAGTTTTCTCAATTAGTTGAAAATAATTTATCTATTGAGGACACTCGGTGGTATTTTTAAGAGAAAATGTTTTGGGTTTTTTATTTATCGGTGCTTCCTTTTCATGCTTCTCTTATGAGAATACGGAAAGTATTTTCCATATTTTTTTAAAAAAGATCTGATTTTTAAAAAATTCAGACTAATAAAAGAAGAAAAAGAAAGATAGATAGAGAGAGAGAGAGAGAGAGAGAGAGAGAGAGAGAGAGAGAACAGGGGCTCCATGAAAGTCTCGGCCTAAACGAAAGGAATTCAATTTATCATCAATCTCTAAACATTTATAGTCCACTTTATACGTCAAAGTAATCGTTTTGTTTCGTCGCCTCGCTTCCAATAATCGCTTCGGAAATAAAAATATTCATCAATTAGCTTTGCCTATAGTGGACCCGCATATTCCTTCACAGAATATCGGCTATACATACTCAAATACAAATCAGATAATCGTTATGCACCCATGAGGCGTCTAGGGACATTGCTTTACCGACAAAATAGCTGGAAGCTTTTAAAAGAAGATGTCTAAGAAGCTTTTGACTAAGTAAACCCTGACATATACGACGAAAGATTCCGCCCGGAAAATGTTTTCTTTTTCTTTCTTGTAATGTTAAAATTTTATTGCATGCCCATTGAAAGTTAAAATCTAAACCGCTTATAACGTCTTTCCATTAAATAGTAAAACTCTTTGATCTAGAAGTCTTCGGAAGAAGGATCCCTTTCTAGGTTCCCACGGCAATTTGGTACCATTTTTTTTTATTTATCCTATTTCGTCTGTTGCTTTTATTCTAACGTTTATTTCTATTGTTTTTTCGATGTTCTATTTATCGCCCGATCTCTTTGCTTTGACAAAGTCATCTCTAAAAAAAAAATTCAAGAAAACCGTTCTTGTCCGTTAACATTTTTTCTTTTCTCGGTAGAATCCGCATAGAATTTGTCCCATTTATTACCCATGCTAGCCAATGGCATAATTCACACCTAGTTCTCACTTTTCAAAACGACCCCACATTTTTGTTTACAACACCAAGTCACCATGGCCGATAAGGAGCTTACAACCTTTGTAGTGGATGTAACTTCGTCCATGGATACCCATTTACCAGCAGTTAATCGGTATATTACCGATGTCGTGGCAGCAAAATGTCTTCGTGGCCGTAAAACGGACTTTGTGGGTTTAGTGGCAGTGGGTCTGCCCATCACTGACAATCCATACGCTCCCAAAGCATTTAATAACGTCCAAGTGGTGCTAGATCGTGTTGCTCCTAGTTTCAAGGACTTAGAAACCATCCAGAATGCATTGACCGCGAATTCCGAAAATGTAGACACCCAGAATGAGTCAATTGGTGACGTATTCGAAGGTCTTTTGGTGGCTATTTCGCTTATGAAAGACACGGCAAAGCTTAAATACATTCGAAATGTGGTTGTTTTTACTAATGGAATCAGTCCAGTACATCTGTTTCAAAGTCGTTTAGCACTGGCGACAAAAGATGCTATCGATAAACTTGGAGTAAATTTACTCTTTGTAGGGCTCGGATTTGATTCTGTCCCGCTCAATTTGGATGGTCTGGATCGTCAGGTATTGCAATCTTCCGATTCTAATAATCATGTGCTCGACAATTCGTTGGCACATGATGCATGGAGACAGAAGATTGAAGAACTCGGTGGACGAGTAATTTCCGGCGAAGATGCAATACTTTCAATTCTTCATCAACCGCCAATAAAACCTGTCCGCCCAATGAAGTCGTATAAGGGTCCTTTGAGGTTTGGAGCAGACCAATTCCTGGAATCTCAAGATTTTTCAAGTCTTCAATTCTCCGTAGAAGTTTATCCAGCTGCCAAGATTGAAACTTTGCCGAGTTCGCATCTTTACTGGAAAGGTAAGGACGACGACGATCCCGGTCGAATTACCTACAAACGAGAATACTATATCAAAAAAAGAAGGATCGAGAAGGGGCAAAACTTCAAAGAAAAAGAGGCCGGCGAAAGTTCGTCGAACCTTGAAAATGATGACTTTGAGGAAGAAATTGTCGATCCCTCAACCAGAGTAAAAGGATTCAAGTTTACTAATCACGATTTGATCGCATTAGATGATACTTTGAGTGACGCAGTTACTCTTCATACTTTTTTTGGAATGGACATTTTGGGCCTTTACAAAAAAGATGATTTCCCCATCGCATATTTAAGTGGGCTGTCCTACTACATTATGGTGGGTAGTAGCGCACCATATAGAGAAATAGTTGGATTTTATGCATTATGTTCAGCGATTGAACAACTTGATTCGATAGCCGTGGTGCGATATGTCGCCAAAAACGACTCAGAAGTAGAAATCTGTGCCATGTTCCCCGTGAAAATCGATAACAAGGGAAGTGAAGTGCGTGCCTTTTGCATGACTCGTCTACCTTTCAAAGAGGACGAGAACATTGGTAGATTTCCAAACTTGATACCGAAATCGGACCCTAAAGAAATTAGGAATCTGACAGACGGTAATCCAAACAAGGAAGACTCCATAGGTCAAGATGAAAAAACAACGCAGGCCGAATCTTTCACAAATTTGAACTACCCACATGAAAATATAAACAATGCCATGGAGCTGTTTATATTAGCTAAAGATTTAAAACTAAAGAGTGAGAAGTCTATAAATAATGCAAAGGTTACTGCAAGCTCCACCAAAGCATCATCACTTCCACAACCACCAAACGGCCTGTGGCTAAGTGACTTTTCTATCTTGGAACCCTCGCCAGGAATTCAAAAATTCCACACCAATCTCCGCCGCATAGTTTCGGCATCTATAAAGGATGGAAATTTGGGAAGAGTTGACGTATCTAAATTGTCAGATGACTACGAATTGATAGGAAAGAAGCGCAAAAAAACCAATCTTTTCAACTTGAATAATGTGTTTGCATTAAATGGCAGCTTGGACAATTCTTATCTCAGTCTGATTAACCAGGATAGCATCCCAATTTCCAAACGGCTCGTGGAAGATTTAGACATCAGATACGTAACTCGCGAAGAGGCAGAGCGTAAGAGAAAGGAACAACAAGGTCCAAAGTTAAAAGACCTTTTCCAGGTAGAAAACGATGACGAGTATGACGAAATGCCGGATATAGATCGAATGCTTGGTGAATAATTTACAAGTTGCTATTATGACGGACAAGTTGTATAATTATTATGCTTTATTGTTTGAATAAGTCTATATATTCCAATGGATATCGAACGAGGTAGGTGAAATTTCCTATCAGTTATCACTTTCGAGACTCCTTTCCACATACTCAGTGAACATGGGAATGATTCTATTTACATCAATATTTCTCATACGGTTCAAGGTAATAAAAGTTCTACGAACTCGCTGGAGCTGTGCTAATGAAACATGAGTGGCAGGCATTTCGAGTTTCAAATGTGGTTCTACTGATTTGTCGATAAGTACTTCTCCCCCAACTGGGTACATTTGTTGATGAGCAGCGATCTTCAGAAGTACCGAGGCCGTTTTTTGATCCAATTCTTGAAGAAAATCATTCCCGGATGTGGATTTAACAATAGTTGCAGCATTGGGAGGAGGGGCCTGCTTTAAAACGAGAGCATTCCAAATTTGATCCATGGCAAGCTTTTCTTGATCGTAATCGGAAATCACAGTAAACAATGGCGAATCCCAACGAGTAGCATCATTTGGTTCTTCATATCGCATTGAAAGTTGTTCAATAAGCTCTGGTGACCATTTATGTTCAGTATCGGTCCGGTTTTGGTTCCACTCAAGACATTTCTCCACTGGCGCCGCGACCTGCACCACGCAATGGGGAGTTACAATCCCCTTGGCTTCACAATAAAGTTGATACCTAAAGCCCTTGATATATGCCATTGTATCAAGAACTACAATGGATGTTCTCAGAATATCCCGTTTGACAGCACTCATTTGAGTGCCTCGGGCATGCTTCTCCAGTGCCGATTCTCGGTAAGTCTCTGGCGAGATGCCGAGCAGCTCATCGCTGTGATATACAACCGAGTAATTGGCCCCTGGAGTACCAGAAACTTTTTTTGCTTCTTCTATTCTATCTTGCAACTCCTTTACAAGCTGCTTTGCCCATTTCGTCTTACCTGAGCAAGGAAGACCCGTGAATATAACTAATGGCATCGGATCTAAACTGTGGAGAAGTTCAAAAAAAATTCCCGATTCATTCAATCTTTGCGCACTCTATTTTGTGGGATTTTTTTTTTTTGAAGTATCTAAATTCCCTGAATCGATTTTCAGATAATCAAATTTAATAGACCTCATCGCCATGACTTGGATAGTTAAGTCCGGGGTTGGGACCATTCGAGGGATGCACACTGCAAAACTGAAGTTTATACCGCGAAATGTATTTCCTGAATATAACGTTATACTTTCCAACTTCCAAGGCCATCACCAAAAGGCCCTCACCCGATTTCGTCATCTTGCCCCCCAGATTGATCTAGTATTAGAGCTCAGAGACGCTCGTGCACCAATTGCAACATCTAATTTGTTATTTGATCATGTTCTCGGTGGCAAAGATAAGATTGTATTATACACAAAACATGACTTACTGTCGCTTCCAGCTAAAGCTTTAGCAGATCTTCACTCAGACTCCCGTTTCATGATGATAGACAGTAGATCCAAAACAGATGCTAAAGCTGTGTTAGAACTCGTGAAATCCAAATATCTGGAAATGGTACCAAGGCCGCCTCTTGGATTACGATTAATGGTTATAGGAATGCCAAATGTTGGTAAATCTACTTTTGTTAACACTCTTCGTCAGACTGGTTATCAATACTCATCAATCTCTTCAAAACGAGCAAATGTAGCTCGAACTGGAGGTCAGCCAGGGGTTACACGAGCCACCAGTGAAATGATACGTATTTGTGAAGATCCAGACCTTCTCATGCACGATACACCCGGTGTTTTCTTACCATCAGTGAAAAATGCAGACACTATGATTACTCTTGCACTTATTGGCTGCGTTCTGCCCACATTGGTTGATCCAGTCATTCAAGCAGATTACCTTCTTTATATTCTTAATCTTCAAGACCCTCTGGGTCTGAAGTATCGACAATATTGTCCATATCCAACCAATAACATTGATGAATTGTTATACAACATAGCGCGCAAACGTGGAGTGCTAAAGAAAAATGATTCGTTTGATGAAGTGGGGATGGCAACTCACTGGGTAAACCGGTGGCGTCAGGGTAAGTCGAAGCATTATCGTGGATGCTTTGATGCTGAGCTCGTAGGACTGAAAGCTCGCGGTCTTCTGGAGGCTTTCGAGCTGGAAAGACAGAGGGTTCGTTACATGGCGCTGACAACCGGTCGCTTAGACAGATTTTCACAAGAGAAGGGAAATAGAAATCGTACTGCCAAAGACCGAGAATGGGATTTGAAAAATACATTATTCAGAATATAGGCAATGGTTTTGGTTGGAGATGAACCACTGCAAATATCACAAATTAAACATAACAAGATAATATGTTTAGAATCATCGAAAATTGAGCACATAAAATAAAATTGAAACGGAAATGAAGTTATACAACTTCAAGGTTTGGGTATTAATGTACATAGATATTGCATGAAGAGAAAAATAGTTAGCTTGTAGCACCACTTTGTTAAGCCAAGAATGGTATTTAATTATCATCCATGTTATTGTGGAGAATTTTGAATTCAAAATTTGATCTACAACTAAAGTTATTATACGTCCAACCTTGATAGGACACGATATATTATGGTTTTTATATGGACCTTTCGGACCAATCAACATATTCATGTTGAAATATGCATTTTCTTCTCTTCATCATCTCTTCTTCATTATAAATCTCTCCCAAACTTGCCCTCTGCGGATCCTGCCTCGGTAATCTACTTCTTTCTTTGGTTTTTCCACTTGAACAGTACTTTTCCATCAGCAGAAACTACCTTCTTTTTGCTTCCTTTCTTCATCAACTCCTTTTGAGCGTCCATGCGGCTTTCGACTTGCTTCAATTCAGCTTCTCTTTGCATTCGGCGCTTCATAAGCTTGTACTGTTTAAGTTTCTTCATGTTTCGGAATTCTTGATCTTCCTCGTTCACCGTGGCAACTCTCTCACGAGTTTCTAATTGATCAACTCTAAGTCTATTTTCCTTTCTTGTCACAAGACTACGGTCAGTATCGAAAAATGTTTCCGGTTTTAACTCTTTCTGTTGATCATAAGAATCCACAAACACCGTATGTTGACCTTTTGATCCAAAGTTGAGGTTCTGTCTCTGTTTCTCGATCTTTGCTTGTTCTCCCAATCTCATTGTACGGACATAGTTGACATCTTGAGACTTCATAAGTTTCACTTGTCCCGTTGAAAGTGCTTCATTACCTCTATCACTAACTATAATACCACGAGAGTCTGTCAGACGCAGAGTCATGGCATGATAGTATTCATCGGGATTGTGACTACTAGCCTTTGCCTTCAAAGCTTTGATGGCAGCTTGTTTTTTGTGATAATCTGTTGCACGGAGCTTGTAATCCTTCTTTTTCTCCAAAAGACCGAACCGGGCACGGTCCAGAGTCTGTGACCGTTCACGATGCTGTTTCTTTTGCACGTTATGAACTAACTTGGCCATTATTGTTGTTTGATAAAGTTGTTCTTAGTACAAGCTCATCGCATTTTTCAAGATGCGATTTTATGTGAGAGCTGAAAAATCGCAGATTGATTTTTGCGGAGTCAAATTTCTCAACCTCTCCAACATGTTCAATCGTGCTGTATATATACAGATAGCGGGCGCCACACGTCGCTTTATGCGTAATGGTACTGCTCCATCGCTTCGTATGATATCCGGAAGTACCAGGGCTTTAAATAATGACTCCAAAGTGACAGAAAGCGATCAACTGATGGATCTCAATTCTGAAACCGTTGCCGAAGCGGCTATCCCAGAGGCTGAGGCCAAGGAAAGCATCTCGATTCCGTGGTATTTGCGTGAAGATGTTGCTTCTAAACCAGTAGCTAAAGCTGAGGTATCTTTGCCAGAAGTTCCAGCTGGATCTCCGCCCCAACTTGTTACCTTTTTGCAGTATCTCGCTTCTGATTTGGGCATTTCAGATCTTCAACTTTTCAATGTTTTTGACGAAAATGCATACGCCTCATATAAATACATGATTGTGGGAACAGGAAAGTCGGAAAAACATGTGTATAAGGCGGCCAATGAGCTCAGAATTTGGATCAAGCGTGAATTCAATCAGGTCCCACGACTTGAAGGTTATGTCTCTAGTGCCATTCGAAGCAGACACCGAAGAAGAATGCTTAGGCGAGCTAGAAAGGGACCAATGGCTACTGATCGCGATTATGATACCCCAGCAAACTCGTGGGTCATGTGTGATCCAGAACTAGAGGGAATTTGCATTCATATACTTACAGAGAACAGACGACAAGAGCTTGATTTGGAAAGTTTGTTCCTGGGAACAGAAGATATTCCAGAGCCAATCAACGAGCGATCCAGGTACAGACGTAAACCAGATACTTCACATTTCTTCTCCGGTACCCGAAATCTCCATACTTCCAGACAATTAAGCTCTCCTGGGACACTCTACCGAGACTTTCTTGGTGAGTCTAGCGATGTTACGATAGATCAGATCCGACCATATATTCAGGCCTCAAAAGATAGTAGACCGGTATCTTTAGATGACTATCAACTGAATTACTCGCTTTTAAGGGCCATTCATGTTATTCAACCTGAACTAGTACCATTTCAACAAGTCGAGCAAGCACTTTTAGCTAAATATTGTCTGCCTACTTTTATGCTCGGATTCAAAGACAATTTGGCCGCTGTCAAATCAAACGATGTTACTGAGTTTGTCAAGCTTTTAATAGACTCTCCGGAGCTTGCAGGCAGCACGTGGGAGACCAAAATCAAGTTCAGCGGATTAGAGACTACTCAACATATCAGTGACTTCTATTTCGATCGGCTTTCGAAATTTATGAGCAAATTATATAAATTCTCGGATGATGAAGTTGATCTCAGCGGTGATTTGATTCCTCTTTTGTTGAGACTTACAGTATGGCAGAAACCAGGCTCTACTGGTGAACTTATTGGATCCAGACACATAGATGAAGTTCTTTCAGTGGGAGAATTCCCACGACCAGGCCCGAGCCAAGACGGGATCTCGGCTAACAGTGACCGGTTGCGGGGTCTTATGGATATTTTCAAGTATTTCAAGACCGTCCCCTCTAAAGAGCTTTTATTGCATATTCTTGGAACTTGTGATACAGAACACGGCCAAATATTGTTTTGGAAGTTCTGGAATGACGAGCTTGCATTTTTTGCTCGTGATGACGCCAAAATATGGATTCGTCTTGTCATTTATCTTGGTTTAAGAAAAAATCCTGAATTGCTGCAACAATTTTTCAGCAAATATTGGGGACCTGGAAATGGGAACACTTTCCTGGACGTTATTAAGGCAGAAAATCTTCAAACTAATGAAAGAGCAGGATTAAGAGGAGCTTTACAGGCAATGGTTGGTCATCAAGATGATTTTGGTGGTTTATCAAAAGTGAAAGAATTTGTAGTGGCTACATTACGCTAATTATGTACATAGTTAAAGCATCAACGAAATGAAAAAAGTAGAATTAAAAGATTATTTAAGGTGACATAATCAAGTGAGCAATGTAGTTTAAATCATTTAGTCCAACTTTTGTGCTTAATTAAAATATCAGCTTGAAACACATAATGGGAAAATTGAACCAAGCAAATATACAATCAGATACCATATAATTCGATCTCTGTCTTTACTATATCGAATCTAAAATTCACACTATTATAGACCTTAATTTTGCTATTCCGTGCGCGCGCGCCGCTTCATCTCATTTTTTCTCTATTTTGCAGCCATCGAATTATTTCCTGACGCGTTCATGGAGTCTCTTGAGGTGCTTCGACGGCAAATAAAGGCATGGGAGCATGGTTTTGCGAAGGATAAAGGCCATGCCCCATCCAAAGATGACATACGTAAAGATGAGGCCACAAAAGAATTATATAAGCAATACCGCCGACTTAAAAAGGCCCACGATGCGCCTCCAACGGCGCCAGTGTCTCCTCGCCACGAAAGAGTGGCCAATGATCCACAGAGAACACCCTCTAGACGATATAAAGACCCTAAGACGACCCCTAGCAAGATACTGTCGTTTAATGCCCCAATCGGTACAGAATTGGGTCCTACACCGCAAGCCAATGGTAAGGTGTTGCTGATCTTTGATGTCCTGACCTCTGTCACTCCGCCGGAAACATCACCCTTAAGACGCAATCAAAGCCATCTACCACCCACGCTCGAAGTTTCCCAAGCGGAGGATCTGCTGCCTTTTAAAACACCAACAAAGCCAGCCCGTGTGTCTTTAGTTCAAGCATCACCATCTCATAAATCTAGTTTGCTTCTGAAATTAACCCAAGCCAGTGCTCTGTCTGAGATAGCCGCAACCCCTGCAATCATTAGGCAGACACTGTTCCTGACCAACTTAATGAATCTGGATAATTTACAAGGCCCTATGAATCTGGAAAATCTTACCACACCTACGAAAAGCGGCCGAGTGGTAGATGTCACGGGCAAATCATTTCAAATTTCTCCATCGCCTCTCAAGCTTCACCGGTTTTTATCATTTGGTGAATCCAAGAAAATGGTAAATTTATTCAAAGATTACGAAAGTATACAAAAGGAAGAATTGGAGTACGAAGAAGAACCCGAGAATCTAGAGGATGTTTTAGGACAAAACGATGAAGGTGAAGCCGAAACCACTACAGGGTTTAAGAGGAAGGCAAAGACTCAAAAACGAACAACTAGAAACTGGCACATTAAACCGCGTCTACAGGCCGAGGAAGACGTGATGCATGGAAAATCGGTTCAGGAAATAATGCGTGATTTAGAGCAAGAATCTGAAGAATCCGAGGAAGCCTCGGATATGGATAGTGATGAGGAATTGCGACAACAAAAACAAGCGGCTATGGGCGCCAAGGAACAAGAAAAGGGCAAGCGTAAGCCAATTAGTATGAACTATAAGCGATATAAGATTAACGATCCACGAACAAAGGCATTCAAACGACGGATGAAGAGATAGGAGACAGGCAAATGGATAAAGAAGAATGAAAAATCCAAAGTATTACATTTATTGATAGAGACAAATCAAAAGCATAGACGGCTTCACGTCATTAATATACATCTATTACTAAACGTCACGCTCTTTCAAGGCCTTTTCAACTTCAGCGTAGACCTGATCAACCGAATGGTCGCATCTCACTTTCACAACCTTACCCTGCTTTCCAAAATAGTCTACGACGGGCATCGAGGTGTCAACGAAAGTTCGGAAACGCTTCTTAATACTCTCGATATTGTCATCTGCACGGCCACTAGTCTTACCACGTTCCAAAAGACGTTCTAACATAACATTTTCGGGACATTCAAAGAACAAAGTGAATTTTGAGGGAGATATTTGCTCTTCAAAAGTGATAGCTTGATCCATCTTACGTGGGAACCCGTCCACCAAAAACTTTGTTGCGCCTTTCGAGTTATTTTCAGTAATTGCTTGTTGTAAAAGAGCAATGGTCACTTCTTGAGGGACAATAAGACCATCACGAATGTACAGAGCAATTAATTCACCGTACTTGGAGCCTTTCCTATTCTGTTCGGCCCTCAAAAGATCACCAGCTGAGAGATGAACAAAGCCGTGGTTTTGAACCAATTTGGCACATTGAGTACCTTTACCAGCACCGGGACCTCCCAATACAAAAATAACCGAGATTTCATCTTTTTTGAATGCTTGAGGCTTTGGTTCCACTGCCAGTTGCGGTGGGTTTTTGTTGTAGGATGCTGCGAAGACAGTCAGACCAACTGCCAAGACACCGAGGGCAAGAAGTACATTTCTTTTGGTATTGTTGGGGTTGGAGTTAGTCGAAGAGTATCGGGCAGTGGAAATGAGTGGTTTTAGTCCATTGCGAGTAATGGAGGTACGTGAAATTGCTCTAAACATGATGGTGTATTAGTCCGTATAGATAAAAAAAAATGTCAAATTGCGATCGGAAGATCTGATGCGATATGAGAAAAGAGGGAGAGAACGGTAGTTAATGATATTGGGAAACAACTCAAAAAGGGCCAAATTCGGGTACACAACAATACAGATGGATTCCAGTAATTAGTTGGATGTAATTGTTGTCGGAATGGTCCTCTAACCACCCTTTTTACTTTATGATCAAGAGGTAAACAATTATGTTTAATGTAAACATGTCAAAAAAGTTGATAATATATCAAAATCAAGTCGATTAAGATGTCACCGTCCTGATACAAATAAGTATCCTGATGTAATATTTGCCTCAATTGACGTTGAAAAATGAATTAATCTGTTTACAGAAGAACTGATGATTAGTTGCTTGTTAAAATTATCATAATTTTACCCAACATCCAATTTCAAATGAATCAAAAATGAAGTGTTTCATAAAAGAGTACTCACAAATTGCTTCTGCGAAATGTTAATTATGTGGGTCGAAAATTGGATAAAAACTACAAATTGATCAAATTTGATTATACACGTTTTGGTTAGTATGTAATGTAATCTCTTCAAAGCAAACGTTAGGTCTATTCACCTATTAATTCCGTAAATTTCTCTCCAATTTTTACTGGTCGCTACATTGAAATTTTGCTAGTTAAAGAGATTTAACGCTGAAGCATTGAGTAGATACAAGACATAAATGAAAGCGATCAAGATTTTAACCTACTTAGAAATTGTCTTCCATAATATTTAATGTATTCAAGACTTTAACTTTTGAATAATGACTTGAGAATATTGAAAGAAAGCTGTTCACGTTCTTTTGATAAATCTCAAGCCAAAGTGATATGAACTACTGTCATGTAGTAAATCGATTTCGATTGCGTTTTCTTTTCAGTTCATCTTGCAAAATTTCCACAAAGTCATCATCCTATCATCACTTCTTCAATCTGTCGTCGTCATACCTGACATAAAGTCCATTGAGTTCTTGATCCCAGCCTTTGGTAGCAAGATCCACGTAAACAGCAGCAGGGACCAGTACTGGTAAAAGTTTTCCTTGCTCATGCAAATCAGTGAATCGCTTCAAAGCCTCGGGTTTCATACTGGCTCCGAATTTGTCCCTAATGTCCTTCTGCATATCAGTATCAACCACCCCGGGGGCAACTGAAATCGCTGGCACTGACGGTTCTTGGGCTGCCAATTGTGCCACAATATGGTTCAAAGCAGCCTTAGAGGCTCCATAAGCAGCCCATCCATCATAGGCACCTGTAGATGCACCCAGCGACACGGCAACTACCCTACCACCAGATTTGCGGAGCTCGGGTAATGCATCGGTTATCAATTGAACCACACTGAACACGTTAATGTCAAAAAGACGACGCCAGTCTTCCATCGATGTCAGTCCAATTGGTCCCACTGGGTCAAGAACTCCAGCATTAGCCACAATGGCATCTAATTGGCCAAACTTACTCACAGCAGTGTCAACGGCTGTCTTTGAGACTTCCGCATCGGTAACATCACCAATAACTACAGCCACTTTATCATTACTAGCATACTTCTCACGCATACTTTCGGAACGGGCAACAACCACGACACCATGACCACGTGAGAGTAATTGACGAGTAATTTCCTCGCCAATTCCTGGAGTTAGTATTGTATTATTGTGAAAGGTAAAGTTAAGGAATGTAAGGGGGAGGTGCTAGTAAAAGTATTAGAACCAATTCACCAATTAAGAACAACATAAAACAGCCATCGGGTCCTAAGAATATACCAATTCACCCTATAGTAGAGCCCTTAAGCCCCAAACAGTCGTCTATTTTCATTTTGTATCGATAATACACACCTCTTGATGCTCCAGTAACAATCACCGACATGACTTTTCAAATCGCGAATTTTGTTATTATCCCCCAGCCTATGAATATCAACATCGACCTGGCGAAGGATACGCTCTGCAAGAACATACTCATCTATGGGTACTGTAAGTACGAGAATAAGGGCTGTGTATTCTCGCATCATCTCAATAAGCCCGGTTCTGCACCTTCTGGAGCCCTGCTGACTGCTTCTACTCAAAACGTGAACGGTGGACCTGCGGGGAGTGAAGCTTCTCCTCGTCCTAATACGGTAGCTTCAGAAGTTCTGCTGTCACTGAGTGGTCCAAGTATTGCTCAGGGATCAGCAAGCTCAATTTCTGCCGTTCCAACGACCAATTCGACCCCCCAAAACGCGGTCACCTCGAACCCTGTCGCTCCCACAACACCCGCTGCAGGAGGTACCAAGAAATTCAACTTCAATACACCTTCGTTCCAACCTTCTTACCTGCTGCTGTTTCTGCCACAATCTAAGTTCTCGGGAACAGCCAATTTGAAAGGAATCCCCACATTTGTGCCCGAAGCTTCGTCTTCTATTCAGTCTCCAGTGGCCCCTTCAACAGCAGGTGCCCCAGGGACATATACAGGTGGAGCTAACTCGTATTCCCTCGCTACTGGGTCTTATTCCACAACTTCTGGATCCCATGCTCCAATCCCTACAACCCAAGCTGATCAATCTTACAAAAAATTCAATGCTTCCACCCCTTCTTTCACCCCAGCCTCCTATACACCTGAGCCACAACCTAATCTCTATAGTGGGGCTCAGAATACTCAGGACTACTTACAACAACGGGCATATCCTCTCCAGTACCATCTTTATGCTCCAGCTCCTCCTCCACGACTCACAGTGCCGCCCCCTCCCTTTCAAACTAATGCTCTGCTTATGTTTATTCCAAATAAGCTCAGAGAAAGACTCACGAAAAAGAATGAGGCAACACTTCAAACCCTTCCTGGACTGACATTACCAGAGCATGTCAACGTTTATCACCTGTTGGTACCTTTAGATACACAAATTGGTCCTAAATCGCGTGTTTATGGGGTAAAAACTTCTGTGTTCAAAGCCTTTCTGAACACTGATGGTAACGCCTACACCCTCTTGTGCATCGAGAATGCTCGCATAACTACAGATGCTCCATTCCATTCAGCTAAAGCTTGGCGATCGGTTCAAAACTCCAATATTGTCAAGTACCATGAATCATTTACTCTGATGGCTTTTGGTGGAAAGTCCCCTACTTTGGTCATTGTCTACGATTATTATCCAGATTCAAGCACTCTCCTGGAGCAACATGTCACCCGTAAATTAGGTGGAAAACTCCAGCCTGTGACTGAAGATGTGCTTATTCTGTACATCATTCAACTATCTAGTGCCCTTCAAGCCATTCATGCCAAGAAATTGGCTGCTAGGGACGCTTTAGATATGCTGAAAATTCTTGTCACCAACAAGAATAGAATTCGTGTTGCCTCACTCGGTTTGAGCGACATATTGAACTATTCTGAAGTTCCAGAGTCACTGCTAGCAGAATTACAGGCCCAAGATATCAGTAATATGACTAAAGTTATCGTGGATCTTGCAATGACTTCATTGCAGCCAAATGCAAGACAAGGTATTAAATCTCTCCGTACGCTTCTGACATTCTCGGAGCTGTTCTTGCAGCTTTTAGAGGCACTTGTGGCTTGGGAAGGTAGACCAATCACGGAACTTATTGAAACTCATTTGGCTTCGCATTTGCTCCGTTTCAGTGACTCATTACAGGTTTCCAATGACTATATCGAGCTGCAATTATCGTCTGAATTAGAAAATGCTCGTCTTTTCCGATTAATCACAAAATTGGACTTTATAACGGCACACGCTGGCGGACCAGAATGGCAAGAAAATGGGCCAAAGCATGTAATTGGCTTGTTCAAAGACTATGTGTTCAATGAAGTCAATGAATTGGGCAAACCCGTTCTCAACTTGCTGCGGGTTCTTACCTGTATGAACAAGCTTGACGCCGGCATCGAGGAAAAGATATTATTGGTAAACAAGGACGAGACGCAGTGCATGATTGTGAGTTATAAAGAGATTAAGGAATTGATAGGCACGACATTTAGGGGTTTAATGAAGTAATTAGATGGTGGATGTAGAATAGATCAATAACATGAAGACAATTAGAAAAAAGTGTAAAATTCATTATTGATTCTACTGTGTTTTATTTGAAAATGTTATTCTATTAATTCTGTACAATAAATTTACATTTTTTGGACTCCATCTCCAAAGTAGCAAGCGAGCGTTTGAACAACAGAGGGACCGCAGGGTCAACAAATGTGATCTTGGAACCAATCTTGCTATTGAAATACGACCGGAATTGAACGGTGCTAACTTTCAAGTTCATGTTGGTGAAAATGGCCATCCAGTGGGCAATTTTATGATCTACCGAGTTGGAATTGTGATCAAAATCAAACTCGCTCTTCATCATTTGGTCGGATCTAATTCTTTGCTGCAGAATAAAGTCGTAACTGAAGATCATCAAAACGTTACACCAGTTTTCGTAAGTAGTGGCGTTTAAATACAATTCGTAATTAAGAAGCTTTAGGACTTTTACTTCAATGTCACGCAACTCTTTAATTGATAATTCGTCGTCATTATTTGATCCACAAATTTTCAACCACAGCTTAAACAGATAATTGTAATCTTGATTAAACTTCAGAGCAAGGATCACCAAGGACAAAAATAATTTTCGGGAGCAAGTGTTCTTCAAATCATCAGCCTTGGCGGTTAATTTAGCCAAATAGTAGCATGCTGCTTGAAGCAGTTGAATTGAAGTCTTCAGTCTTCTTAAAATCTCCACGATGAAGAAGCGAAGTTTGCGCTCATTTACATTGTCATAGATTGCCTGCAATAATTTGACGGCGGAGTTGATTAGAATCAAATTGAAATCAGCTTTGTTGAGGTAATCCAGGTAGTACAGCACTTGATTTGGGGAGGTACTGCGTGGGGATTGTTTGGAAGAATCAGGTGAGGTTGGGGCACTTGCTGGGGAACGAGTCTCCAAAGTGTTGGAAAATGTCGACAGAGGGGGTGTCAACACAGAAGATTGCATATTTTATCGATTTAACTGGTAAAATTTCCTGTGGTGGTTTCGTTTGTAAAATGTTTGTTTTGAGTGGGTTTTTGGTGGGTTATATTAGCCTTGTTGTGGGTTTCAAATGAGTTGAGCTTCAACACAGGGCCTAGTAAATTCGTTCAGACTAGCTGGACGCGTTCACAAATGGGGGGAGATGAGTTCTCTTCGTTTTCAGTCTTTCTTCTGGCCTCAAAAAGAGGCAGTTCAGAACATCTTTAGATGAGTTCTAACACAATAATACAGAGAATAAACTAACTAGAAGGTACAGACGTATCCAGACGCTTGTAACAGGAACAGAACGGTGGGGAGGATGTGATAAACGGGTTGGTTAATCAGTTTTGCACGCGCTATGTTGGTGTGGGTTCCAAACAGCAGCCAGCAGGGTTGAAAAAAACGACGCTCTCCACAGTTAATATACCTGAATTTCGCTATCAGTGACCCATACTTTTTCACCCGATGCGTCATGACTCAAGGGCAGTTGTGCAGGAAATGAGTAATGGCACAGGTCGTGGGCGGTAACGGTTCCATGAGGAGGGCTTACAGGGTTCAGAGTAGTGGTGTGAGAGACGGAGTTCCTTATAGAGAAAGTTGATGGGTTATTAAGATAGTGTCGTCTTGGATAACTTGAGTTCAGTATACTATCATAGCTGTATGGAACTTTAACAATAGCATGAAAGCATCACTTAACTTCATCACGTTATTGCTATTCAAATGGTGCCGTCCCTTATCAGAGAAATGGTTTGCCCCACACACGACTGTGGCAATTCCGCTCAACCGCTGCGAGTGAAGCCGGAAAAAAGAAATGCGCGCACCGTAGATGAAATTGATTCATGGATTCGCATACTGGAATAGCGAACCACCGCTAATTGAATTTCGCGGAGCCGAGAATTTCCACTCGGTAGTTTCTTTTGGGTAATATCATCGGTTTACTGATTTACTTACACCTACAATGACTAGAGAATGATATTGAATTATTTATCGGTAAATAGCTAACGATCAGAATTTTAACAGGTGACTAATACATGACCAAAAAATGCCCGTATTTGCATACTTCCTAAAGACGGAAGGGGTTATCGTTACTTCAGGCGGGTCAATACCGGCAGCTAAATGACAGGGGGTCACGTGAAGTCACCGCGGATTAGTCACCGTCGCAGATAATCCGCCAATTGCACACAAATTTAGCGGCGAAATTTCGCGAGTGATGGCAAATTAGTGATGGCAAATTTGAGGAATCACGTAAAATGCAGCAAATCTAAGAAAGGATGCAACAAAAATTGCATGACAAGAATGCAAGGTAGTAGTAATAAAATTAGAAAATTTACGGCCCGAAAGCGGAGCCAAATTATACGCCCGGTCTGAATAAAAACTATGGTGGCAGTGGGCTACACAATTCTCATTCCCAGTTCCAATATTGTAACTGGAGACAACACAATAAATCAATTCACTAAGAACAAGTCTCCGCATTCGCATTGCGGAACAATATTTGGCGACACTAAAAAAATTACTCCGTTAGCAGCATAATTAATACCAATACCAGTAAATGCAACATATCTTTTAGGATATCCCTATATTATGAACCTTGAGAATCTTTATAAAATGTAATGGAGATCTATATTTATACATACAAACATCCGTCACTACCCCAACGCGCCATTATACCCGTAGGCATGTAGCCCTCATTCTCTGTGGTTCTGCCTAGTCTCAGCAGTCTGCCTATATTATAACCACGCACATATACTTCCCCGTGTAACCCGTCATCAACACCATCCTTTGCCACTAATTTAATCTCATCCGCCTGTGCGACACTTCCATATCCTACTTCTGTCTTCACGACTCTGTAATCGTAAAAATCAGTCGCCAAAACTGCCCCAACTACTCCAGATATCATCGTTTCCACCACTATGCGGGAATGGTAAAGAGCTCTTAAATGATTGAGCTTTGCCAGATAAGCCACCGGTTTTACTCCCATCTTTCGAGTAAGGTAAATTAACCGCAATCTCCCAACTTTTGGAGTGAAAATACCCTTGGATAGTAAATTTTCCTGGATTTTTATAGACAAGTCTGCTATAACAGATCTGGTTTGTACATTATCATTACGACGAGAAAATTCGTGAAATTGTTCTTCGCTGGCTGAAATTATTGTTGGTGCAGAAAGCTTGAGGTCAATCGAATCAGTCAATTGTAAACACAGACCAGTGACAAAAGTGGCCAACATTTTGCCCACAACATCAGCATAATCGTTGCCAATAACTATTTGTACAAGGTCTTTGCTTGTCAAGGCATGTTTTTCCGGGAGATGTTGCACGAATGCAGCAATGGCACTTGCAAAATTTAATTGTGTGTACTCGTGGGTAACACACATACCTCCAACCTTTTGTGATGTAACAAATGCAACCCCACGATCATGTTCCTTTTCATAATTATTAACAAATTTCAAATGAGCGTTCTCGACGTCTACTAACTTGACTTCTTCGTTAGCGATTTGATTTTCCGAGAACGCATATGGGTGCGAATCAATCGAATCGACTACGTGAACAGGTATTTGGTTTATGAAGCATGCTATGATAGTCACAAAAGCTGTAGCAGAGCCAAACAAATCTGTTTTAGATATCGCCACCAGATCAATTCCTTGAGATCGTAAACGGTTCCCCAAAATTTCTGCACTAGCGTTGACTACATCCACTCGTACGCGCCAATTGCGACCTTGCACTATTCTTTGCGGGTCGATTTTCCGGATCTGATTAAGATGAATCTCCCAGATATCTCTCATGTTTCCATTTCTGATCTTGTAATGATCATATCTGATAGCTAGCCCTGCCCTTATTCCTCCGGCAAGTTTACTCGATGTATGGGCCGCTGATTCTAATGGCTTCCTTGTAGGACTTATAGTGGCCTGTTGCTCGAGATAAACGTCACTTACGTCTCTTCTGTAGTCAATGTACTGATTCCATATCCATTGAGCAATCAAAACCGCCACTATGGCTAGCAACACTTCTTCCCATTTTTCCATTATCGTCCGTAATATAATGGTTAATTGAATTCAATGCTCTGACTTATATCTATAAGAAAACGGCTTTTGATGGTACGATGCGGAACGAGCTGGTATTAGAATGAAAAGTGAGAGAGTTGGAAAATCTTATGGTGCAAGAATATTGTATCAATGTAGTGAGATTTTTTTCCCATGCCCCCGGTTGGAATTTACTGGTAAAATTAGATAATATTAGACGCGCAAGCTTCAAGTCACCGCTAAATATTTAAAACACGGTATAATGAAAAATTCACAAATTGTACCAGAACTATGTTTACTTTAAAGAAAAGACTTTAGTCAGCAAGATCGTTCACTGGACTGGACTACGGAAATCGAACAGCTTTTAATTGAAAAAACAATCCTCAAGCTATTCTCAATCCTGCTTCAGTAAAGTCTTTATAATCTTCTCATATCTTTGTCCCCTATCCTAAATTTATCCACCTCCCCCAGACTTTCCTGCGCGCAGCTCACAATTAGCTTGAAAATAACACCACCATCATGAGATACTTTCCCAAATTCCGTAGTATAAACCATCTCTTGGTGCTCCTTGGTGCAGCATGGGTGGTATTATTTCTATACCAGGAACGCTACAGACCTTATTCGGCTGCTGTCAGCTGCAAATGGCCACATATAGATCCCGCAGACTATACTAATGACCACACGGTACTGCCTGATTTCGATGAAACCCGTATAATGTTTATTGCTGATCCACAGCTCATTGACAATCACACATACCCTGGGCGTAGTGCTCCTTTACTTGCGTTATCTAAACATACAGCGGATATATATTTAAAGAAAAATTACCGTCTGCTTGTCAAAAACTTAAAACCCAGTCACGTCTTCTTTTTGGGTGATTTCCTCGATAATGCTCGGCTGGCGAGCCAAATATACTACGAAAATGAAGTCAAAAGATTCGATAGAATCTTCAAAAACTACGGATTTACTACATTTCTGAAGGCTGTGCCTGGAAATCACGACATTGGCTTCGGCGATGGGGTCAAATTGCCGTCTCGGGAACGATTTGTAAAGAATTTTGGCTCCACCAATAAAATGATCACCGTAAATCATGTGGACTTCATCTTGTTGGATACACCCTCTCTTCTGAGTCAAAAGGAAGAAATTAATGCAGAGTCCCGTGCTTTTTTGGAGCAAATGGCTCTTGCTCCACGTAACCGACCAAGAGTTTTATTGACCCATATCCCTTTGCATAGAGACCCAGAAACGCATCCGTGTGGCCCTTTGCGTGAGCAGAGTGTTTGGCATATGACTGCAGGTTACCAGTATCAAAGTGTGGTTTCTGAGGCGTTGACCAAAGAGATTTTAAATAAAATTGACCCGGATTTGGTTTTTTCAGGTGATGACCATGACTACTGTGAAGTTGAGCATGATCCGGTTGACGAAGCAAGTAAGGATAATCCCAATGCGCATCGTGCTCGCGAAATCACTGTTAAACTGATTCTGATGGCTATGGGCATAAAATATCCAGCGGTACAACTCTTGACTATAGGATACGATCATCGTGAGTCATTGGTTGATACTGATACTCGTAGTCATTATCTGACTAGTATATGCTACGCTGCAACTCCATACGTTGAAATTGCGTCTTACATTATTATGGCTATAATCCTGGGACTCATGATATTATGGTGGAACGTTTCGCATCGCCAAGTGCGGTACAACAGTTTATATAGCGGAGGAAGTACTTCTTCCTCAGCTTACCTTTCATCTAAGAATTCTTTTCGGTTGCTGAACTTCCTTCAAAGTCTGGAAGCACCAGAAAGTCGAACGATGCCGCGTTCGCTATACGAGGCTCCCGAAAATAAGCAAAAAGTCAATCGGTATTTGGAGATGACTTATGAAAAGCTTTTAAGAAATGGAGTCATTGGATTTTTGGGGCATTCTTCAGTGATGGCCGTACTCGTTATTACGATTTACTACGTGGGATTTGCATTGACTGCCTAGGTGTGAGAATTATGAGAACGGTCAATGAAATCATATACATCAAGATGTGAATCAAGATTACTGGCGGGGATGTATGTTTAAAGTGTTTGGTGTATAATGCTAAAGAGAATGATAAAATTACACCAAGAGATTATACTGGAGTCTTTTAGCCGGAAGAGGGCCAACGGGTAAGGGAGATATCTACAGGTCATAGACGATCGATATATTTAAAGTCTTAAATTTACGAAATAATAATGAATGTTGTAACATTCCAAGCCATCGATGATTTTTAAAGAAAAGTTTAATAACAGAAACTAAATCCGTTGTTGAATGACTAAACATTTTGTCCTCTATAATATCTATGCTCACCTTCCGCTCCTCTCAAGCGCATAGCCGAACGGCTGTATGCCCTTGGCGCACGCATTGTACTCATGTGCACTCCTGGTACACCGTTTGGTTTCAGCACCTTCCAAATTTGCCTAATCGGGCCGCCAATTGCTGCAAATGCGGTACCCTTGCACTTTATTTTACCGACAAATTTTCTAATAAAGAGACCACATTGAAATGTACTCCAATTTCCTCAAATTAACCCCTGCAAGGCTTAATTGTCGCCACCAAAACTACCAATCTATACTTCATAATGGGTTGTGTAGCCTCCACTGACTCCGAGTCGTTCGAATACGGCAAAGGAGCTTTCAATGAAAAGAGAGTCAACGATATGATCGATAAACAAATCCAGGCCCAGCTTAAAAAGAACTCAGTTCTGTTTAAAATTCTTCTCCTCGGGGCAGGTGAAAGCGGTAAATCTACAGTATTGAAGCAACTAAAACTTCTTCATCTGTATGGATTTAGCGAAAAGGAACGAATCCAATACGCTCAGATCTTGTGGGTTGATGCTGTTCAACTGATGAAAATTTTGATAGCCCAAGCTCGAAAAATTGGGATCCCACTACTCTGTGATGACATTTCCAATACTGAATTATATCGAGCAAAACAACAGCTTTTACGAATAAATCCTTTGAAACTGATCCAGGCGGAAGCAGCAGGAGGAACTGAATTTCTTCGAGACTATATGATTCGCTACACCCGCAACAAAAATCACAAATCTGATCTTGAAGGTAGTCTTGGAGCACAAGGCTATGAAGTTAATTCCACAATTGAAGAGGACGATTTTGATAATCGGCGTAAACTAAGCTCAACAGAGGAAGTGGAAAATTTAAGCCGAGAACTTCAAAGAGTTCATGCTTTCCAGACTGAAGAGTATACTAAAGAAGACATAGCCGAAGCCATTCAATTATTGTGGACTCAAGATCTGGGTATATCGCAAGCATTTGCCAAACGGAATTTATTTCAATTGGAGATGAATGCTAGTTATTACTTTGAAAATGTTCATAAATTCGTCAAAACAGGTTACCGATGTCTGGATCAAGACATTTTGATGGGGCGAATTAAGACCACTGGAATTACGGAGCTGAATTTCGAGATACGTCTGTTTAAATTCAAGGTTTTGGACGCAGGTGGACAGCGTCTGGAAAGGAAAAAATGGATTAATAGTTTCGATGGTATTCTGACCATTTTATTCGTGGTGGCACTTTCTGAGTATGATCAAATGCTCTTTGAGGATGACCGGGTGAATCGCATGCACGAGTCAATTATGTTATTTGATTCATTATGCAATTCACGTTGGTTTATCAACACTCCTTTCATTTTATTTTTGAACAAAGTAGATGTATTGGAACAAAAGTTAAAAAAGCTGCCGATAAATTTATACTTTCCAGACTATAAAGGTAACCCAACCAGTGTCCCGGATGTTGTAAATTTCTTCACCAATATATTCCTTAAACTGAATCGAACAAGAAAACCAATTTATGTGCATACTACTTGTGCCACGGATACGGCGTCGATGAGGTTTGTGCTAGCTGCGGTGACTGACGTGATGGTACAGGAAGGATTGCAAGAGAGTGGCATTTTGTGACTTGATGAAGCTTTTTAGCATATATAAATATGAAAACTGCACACAATTGTGTTGACACCAACTAGTAAAAGGAAGCAGTTCTATTTCTTCCAATACTGATTTATTTACAATCCTACATTGATCAACGATACTATTTACTTCTACGTCTAGACACTCATTTCTGTATAATTAACAACAGGTCTATGCAATTACCATCTCATCATGGCCATGTCGTTTCTGTTACGCATGTAGTCGAAGAGACCTTCGATCTGGCCAGTACCAGAGATTACAATGTCTTGGTCCCAGAGAGTGGCTTGAGCCCAGGCCTTGACGTCAGCAGTAGTGATAGCATCAATCTTTTGCAATGCTTCTCTGGCAGAGGCTCTGTGTCCGAGAAGACACTTACGGCCAATGTCGGTAGAGATAGCGGTTGGCAGCAGCAAAGCGCGCAAGAATTCGGTCTTGGCCTGAGATTTAGCACGGGCGACTTCAGCGTCGGTGACGGAGATAGAAAGTCTGTTCCATTCTCTCAAAGCGAAGTGGGTGAAGTCATCGATCAGGAAGACGTTCAGCATCTCAGAAGTGAAACCCCACAAACCAGTGTCTGAGTAAGAGGTGGAGAAGTGGCTGTACTTGTCGACAATGTGGTACTCTGGGACAATGGAAGCCAACTTTGGAGAAGTGAACTTGGAGAAAGCAGACTTGTCGTTGTAGTTTCCAACAACGGCAGCAGCGACCTTGGCGACGTAGTAGGCTGGGGAGTTGATACCTTCACCCTGCACAGCGATAGAGACGTAGGCCTTTGGCAAAGTGTCATCTCTCATTCTAACCTCAGATCCAAGGAAAGTGGCTGGAGAAGTGGCGAGCTTAGAGCCAGACTTGAGCTTAAGGTTCTTTTCGATGGCGTCAACAAGCTTGTCGTGGTCAAAGTTACCAGAGGCAGAAATGACAGCGTTACTGGCGTTGAAGGCCTTTTCTACGAAACGCAAAGAGTCGGAAACTTCCAAGTCTGGAATAGATTCTTCAGTACCCAAAGTTGGAAGACCCAAGGAGTAGCCTTGGAAAGCAGAAGCGTTCAAGTGCTCCAAGACCTTAGCAGCTGGGTTGGCTTCGACGGCAGCGGCGGCAGCATACAACTGAGTTCTGGCAGAGGCAAAGTCGGACTTTTCGATGATGCTAGAGGCATCGTTAGTGATATCAACGATGGCCTTGGCAGCAGCGTCAATGTTTTCGTTGGTGGAATGAGCGATGAAACCGTTGCTCTCCTTGGTGTTGTCGGCAGAAACAAAGACACCTGGGGCCTTGTAGTCAGCCAAGACATTGGCGGTCAAGGCAGTAATACCGTTACTCAAGGAGTATTCAGAACGAGATCCACCATTGACAAAAAAACCAACTGCAGAGGAAGTAGCAAAAGCATTGGTTTCAGTGGCCACAGTGATTCCATTTGACAAAGTGGTGTACTTGGTGGCACCGGAGGCCGCGGTGGACACGCAACGGCGACCAGCTGCAACAGCAGAACGAGCAGAGGGACGGAACATGATGACTTCTTGGTTGAAGATGTTGAAGAAACGATTTTGGTTTCCTGCAGAGACCCGCTTGCGGGCCCGGGCCAATCATAGCGGGGCGAATTGAGGTGTGCATGCTGCGGGATGAAAGTGACACAAAAATTATAGGTGGTGTGAGAAATGCGATTCATTGATTTTGTTACTGGAGTGTTTTTTTTTTATTTTTGGATTTTTTTGTAGGTATAGGAACTGTTTACGGTGAGGAGGTATTTATTCATTATAGTTATCTTTTTCGATTACTGATGGTAATTCAGGTATATTTGTTGTATTGAAACTTTCCTGAAATTTTTTTTACTTATAATTTCCAGCCCCTCTTTCAATAAAAAACGGTTACTAATTCAATCTGGAATATAAATCAAACATAAATTGTAATGTATTTTAGGCCACAATTAGTTAAAATCCGCGAAAATTACATTAAATCTTTTTAACTCATAATTTCCATTGGCTACTCTATTCAGCCAATCGCCTTAATACATCGTTAATACCCACAGATCTGTTTGTATTTTGTAAAGAATAGTAAGTTTGTTCAATTGACCGATATATGAATAAATATATAGCACTTGTCCCCGACAACTCTATTGCACCTGAAATCAGGGTACCTTTCAACTTAATTCCTGTATAGTTCCAAGATCAGATATTGGTTGCAAACATCATAATCGTCCTCATCTTCGTCTTTGACCTCATTATCGTCGTCGTCTAAAAACAGCAAATCTAACAGACAATAAACATCCATATACCTTGGACCATTCCTCCATGATTCAAGATTTTCATTCTTTAATTCAGCTTGAATAAAATCTCCACTAAGTACTTCAAAATCTCGACTTGTAGGTCCATAATGACCAGTAGATGCTCTTGCTGCAGAAACTGATACTCCACTAATAATACTCTTCCAAGCACTTTGAACGGCACTACTTCTAGATACAGGGACTTGACATTCTACTGGGAATGATGGCTTGGACAAAACTGGTGGACAACTTTGTACACTATGACTTCTTGAAACTCCGTCTTTATTATCATCTTTGTTTCCCCACTCATAACTCATCTGCTGCAACCTGGAAATAAGTTTTGATTTGAGACTTGGCTGCGAAAAAGATTGCTGTTCGATGCCTTCCGACGTATGTCGAATTTCCTCCATGTCATACTCCATTGTTGACAAGTAACCATTTTCTTTACCTGTTGGTGATGATTCTCGTTCAAGTTTTAAAAATTGCCCTGGCCTCTGCAAATATGGATCTCTAGGGAAGGTGCGTAGCGAAAGAAGTGGTCCATCAGTGATACGACTGGCTACCACGCGTGGATTTTTGCTGGTACTATACCATTTTAAAGACCATGCAACTCGAGCATGCTCTATACGATACCTTATATCTCGATAGTTTTCTTGTAGCAAGTACACGGCCATGTTTTAATTGTGATTACAAGCGCAAACCGTTTTTGTGACGTAGATTATAGACGCCATGATAATATGAGAAAAAAATTGAGAGCGCCTGCTTTCATATAGTAGATGATTTTGGTCTTAACTGACGAGAAGCTCACAGTTACAAGGAGTATATTCATAGAGACAAATTTTTATAAAGTTTTGTAATAGATCGAACCGTTAATTTATTGAAAAAACGAACCATTTTAAAAGGTTTTAATAATTTGTTCATTATTGGTGATATTTGAATACGGAAAGGATCCATCAAAAAGGTACATATTTACCACCAAAACTAATTAAAAACATACATTCTACTCATAAGTATTTCTAGCGTTACATCTATTATGCTTCTATATACATTAGAGCTTGATGAAGGCTCTTTGGGCCAAGGCCGTCTTGTGCATTTGCGCTCTTCTTTCATAGCCTGGCAGCTTACCTTCAAATGCGGAAATAATTTCATCTGCAAGCCTAACCGCCATATCGGTAGACTTCTTTTTGCTTGAACCTTCAATAATCCATTTGATTGCATATCTATTTCTTTGCTTCTGGTTTAATGGATAAGGCACAATTCTGTTTTTTGCGGTACCAGTCTTCTCAGTTTTGGTAGAAAATAATGGACCTAATTTAGTGAGAGTTTCAGACAAGACTTCAACAGGGTCTCTTCTTGTCTTGAGACCTACCACGTACAAGGCCCTATTAACAGTCTTTTGAGCTCTCAGCTTTTTCCCGTGTCTCATAATGAAATTTACCAAACTTTCTACCAATGGATTCACATATAAGGGCACTGGAATTCCTCTAACAATTTCCACCTGCCTTTGTTGCTCTTCTGTAGCGACAAACTTTTCCGATAAATGCTCCTCAGGTTGGGCGAGCTGTTGCAAATAGATTTCAGTTGGTGTTTCAGCTACATCGGTAGATTTTTTGATCTTTTGGATCGCTTTGAGCCATTCGTCGACGTCTTCTTCGGTGATGGATTCCTTGTCAATTGGGTAGACCTGGGCAGTCAAGGAGACGGCTGGTTTCGTGGTTGCTGTGGAGTTGAAACGAAGGCTTGCTAGTGGGGCTGCTCGAGCGACAAGCAGCACGCCACGGTGCCTGACCATGGATCTACAGAGCGAAAGCATGACGAGTGCCTGGTGGTGTGGAGTGAAAAAATAGCATTTGGTGCGGTAAAGTACGCGGACGACGGATGCAAAGGGTAAAATTCAGCACGAGGTGATGATGGGAACTAGGCGGGACAACCTTCACCAAAATTAGTTAAATGGGAGGGGCGAAGCGCGAACCCGTCTCGCAAGCGGGCAAAATCAACTAAGCAGAGAATGATTGCCTCTTTGTGTATATATAAATATATTTTTTTAGCGAAGCATAATCAATTTGGTGGATGATCTTATTCAATAATTAGGTACATAAATAAAGATAAATTCATATAAATAACAGGAAACGATATAAATTACACAATAATTAGTATGAAGCGTGGTGCGTTTTTACAAATCTGAACAAAAGCTTTCTATCACTTTAAAGTCCTATCTGATGGCCCAATACATATTGAAATCCTTTTTCCCGGTGCCGGGCTCAGATGCTGCATCGGGCACTGAAACAAGTCTCCCGCAGTAGAGAAGGATCATATTTTTAGTTTTTTTTGCTGTCACGGCCGCAAGATCTTCCTGTAAACAACATCCCTCAATAATCCCCCTTGTTTCAATTCAGTGATATTTTGAAATAGAAAGTTACTCCATTCGACTTCGGCATAAATCATTAAAGTTACATCGATACCTAACAACCGCCATAACCGCCCAAATCGTCGCCTGCGCAACCTGCAAAGCCATTTCTTATTCCCTGCGGTTAAATACGTTTCTATTTTCCGCCCTCAACTTTTAAACTAAAAACCGTAACGCGCCGCTCCAAGATTGCCCACAGCAACATACACCGGACCACCATGGGTTCAAGTAAAACATTACATGATCAACTTGATATGATCCAACGCACACGCTCTTACAAACAACCCTGGAAACCTCTCCGAAGTCATATTTGTGGCCGAATATCTGCCCTCCCCTTCGCCGACCGCGGCAGTGCCATCCAAACGAAGAAGATCATTCTTAAACTGCTTCAAAAATTTACAGATTCACCTCCATTTACTATTATTAGGATTGCCGAGCTCTTGGTAGATCCCCATGCAGAGGGATATCGTCTTGATTCAGAAGCCAACGTTCAAAAATATTTAAATTCGTTGAAGCGTGTGATATGTGTGGAGTCTCTGATAGACAATTATCCTAAGTCTCAAAAGTCCATCGATATGAAAAAGAAAGCATCCAAAGAAGATTCGATGTCTCAAAACCCCCAGGCGGAGTTGATCGATATCCCATGGCTCAAAAAACGGCCCATTTCACCCGATAGTAGTGACCTTGATGACCCTGAGGGCGCGAGCGCCGATGGAAACGACACCAACGAAATTAGCCCAACCGAAGACCCTGTATTTACCAGCATGGGGAGTACAGAGAACCTTCTAGATTCTGCCGCTCCGGAAGTTGCAGATCATGCTATTAAACGTCCACGAACAAACTCGGACGATATGAACACCAGTAGCTCGGCTTTGGACATGGATATAAGCTCTGACAATATGATCGAGTCACCTCTCGAATCTCCTGAGCGAGAATTGCTATCCGCTAGTTGAATACTCATTAAAGTAAAGAAATCTTAATTAGCTACTACAGTATGGTGTTCAAAGTAGGCTTCCCCACGAAACCTTAATGCATTTCGAACTCAATTCCGTTATGTAATTTGCAATTGAAAGGTACCTTCTAATTTGAAGCTCAGGAAAACATTACTGAAAATTTTAAGTATCCACCTGAGCTTCAACTCTTCGGTTAGACAGGATTTTGAAAATCCTTCTAGCTCCGAATTAAAGAAAATCACGGCATTGAACACCATTAAAAAGCATATTAATACATCAACCACTGATTCAATGCACCAAACATTGGCGCACCATAATACGATGTGTATTTATATTACAAATTACAACCGTTTAGACTTGTTACTAATCTCGCGACGGCGACCGCGACCGTAATCGTTTGTCCAGTTTACCTGGTACGTAGGTATCCGTTTCCGGTCGGCTCCTTCTGCTTCTTGGCCTTTCATCTCTCGAGCTGCTTGTACGCCGAGGGCCATTTCTTCGTCGTCCACCATCTCCGTGTTGGTTGTTGCCACCTCGGCCCCGCGTGCTCTCTCTGCGGCCAAGACCTTTGGATCGTGATTTATCACGACCACGATATCGAGGTACCGCATTGGTGTCGCCATTAATGAGCGAATGGTTTACTAAAATGATGTCACGCTCTTCATCTTTTTCGTAAGTAATTTTCCATCGGCCATCTTTAGGGCCACGATCTTCTTCAAAAATCCATTGATTAATTGCCTTAACCGGGATGTAGTCCACGTACAAAGGAATACGCTCAACCACGTCATTGAATTTTTTTGGTGGTTCGGGCTCGTTTGGAATTGGCTCTGAGGTTTCTGGCTTGGATTTGCGCTTTGTATCAACTGCAGCCGTTCCCTCAGAATTGCCTGATTCATCCTCTTTTTTGTTATCTTCCTTGGTTTCATGATCTTTTTCTTCAAACGCCGCCCTCTCTCGGGTATATCTCTCTCTTTCTTTGAGGTCAAACTCAGTCCTGAGCTCATCTTCTTCATCTGGAGGAGGGTATATGGAGCCGTTGAGCTGTTGATATATATATTCGGCCCCTTCTTCATGATCCACAAGAACAATTGCCACACTTCTATTCCGATTAAGCCAGGCTCGTTCCACCTTGTATGAGCCACCTTGAGCGGCCAACAGCCGAAGTTTTGCCTGTAAAGCCCCAGCATTAAGTGGCTTACGCAAGTTGCCAATAAATAAAGCTCTGGTACGATTGAAAGCAGGCTCATTTAAAACGGTATAAGTATGTTCATCCTCTAACAAGCCTTCAATTGAGAGGCCTACATGGTCTCTACGTATAGGCGGATTTGGATCTTCCAGCTGATATTGTTCCGATGGACTTGCATTGGCGGGCAGATACTCCACATAGTCATCTTCAAGCTCGATATCGGACATGTTATTGAGTTGGATGAAAATTTCCGAATTGATCAAACGAATATGCCCACAAAGAGTGCAGGTGGCATTTATTATCGTGAACAGTCTCAGATAATTAGCAAGAGCACGCAATTCTGCACGAGCCACCGGCGACGTCAGCAGGGTTACGGGGTGCCTTACGAGGCTTTTCACCGCAGGAAATGTGGCAGCTATGCCGTTGAAGTTGAATTTTATTTGCTTGTGTGCTACAGAAACCCCCCCTCAAACCTATTGTTAAATCTAATTATCTAGCCTTCTTTGCCGATTTCTCGGTCTACGATATTGTTGCAACCTGCGTCTAATAGAATCTTTACTATTCTTCACTCACAGGAGATCTCGCGGGGGCTACCCGAGCGTCAGGCACGACATTTAAAAAAAAAAAAAAAATGCTTGCGGTGACACATTTGCGGACCTTGCGAATGTTAACAATAGCGCGATAGATCAAAATGCGGGTGTAGTAGCAATTTAAATAGAAATAATAACGGAATTTACCGTTTTTTGCAGATTATTTGGTTAGTTAGTTATCTTTTAATGACTTTGATGGTTTAGTATTATCTTTTTTTTTGAGGAAGACTCAGGGAAATAATGAACAGAAATTGTTTCTTCGAGTCATGGATATCTTTACCTCATAACTTCAATTTTACCTCGATGTCGCGTAAGATGCGTAACCTCTGGTTGCTATTTTTTTTGAGAGTGTCGTTTTTTATATGTTTCAGTTTTGAGCAAAGTTTCAAAAAAATTGGTCTCATTCTCATTCTAGCCAAACTCATTTAAAATATCTGATACATCACTGTCACATTTAATTGGTGACGTACCATTAGAGTATTAAATCAAATTTGATCCGTTCCAGGATTTCTCTTTCTATTGTATTTGGTCGATTCTAGTAGTCATAGTTGTGGTTGTTGTAAATTGCTCCCGGCAGAATTTGCAGTTGTTCTCGTAGTAAATTTGACCCAATAACATAACTTTATAATTGGCCGACTTGTTTAAAAGAGTTATCTAACATCCGAACCAGTAAGTTTTGAAATTAAGCAGTAAATGATCAAAATTTTATCATTCTGATTGCATACTTTTTTTATCTGTAGAGATCTGCCTAATTTTAAAAAAAACGTCTTCGCAATTAAGCGAATTTAATTTCTTCTGATCGAATTCTTACCGGTAAAAGCTCTTATTACAATCTTAAAAATTATGAACCCCTTGATACTACCGATGTGGTTGCATAGAAAACCACAGTACACTTCAATTTCTAAAATGTCAATCACTCGAAAATTGTCGGAATTGAAATTCTTAATTTATGTTAGCATATCCTTTTAATGCTTTACATTGTCAATCATTTCATTCGCTTATTTTCCCTCCATATAATTTTGAGCATCGATCATCTTCTTTATATCCTTATTGCTGGTCTGTGCTTTGAAAATTTTGGCATACTTAGTTCTGTCAAATGACCACTCATTTCATCTAAATAAAAATACTTTCACCCACTTAAGTCACCTCTCATCACGTTTATTATTTCAGGTTTCTCTTTAAGTTAAACTATACTTTCATTAAAATTCCTCACCTCAAAGATTTCAACCTTCTACAAAAATATTTCAAACGTAGTCATTTTTTATATACATTAGGCAGCCCAAATCTTCAGCAACAAGTCAAATATGCCGTTATCGTTGGTCTCCAATAAATAAATCCCGTACATTCCCGTAAATGTCCCCAAAGTGAGTAAGCCACTGGCCATTTTGTGCCAAGCGCCATAACGTCTCTTTTGAATATAGTCAATGATACAAGCCTTGAACCCAGCATGGCAGTGAAATAATAACAATACACTAAAGATAGAGTCCAACACAGGATACTCAACTCCACCAATAAATGGAGTCATAGCAAGCGGTACAAGTCCAACTGTGACGAGTCTTTCGTACGTCCAATGATAGCCGCCCTCATAGTAATTGGCCATCGGCGGCACGTATGCATCGTTGACAGTTCCTACAATGTTTCCAGCTGGTTGTTCAATAAGTTTGAACTTCTGGAAGCTTGGAACGAGTCTCAACTGCTGTAATCTTGATGTGTGGAGTGATCTGAACGTGAGGAGTCTGCTTGACATGGCTAGTGAGGTCTGAAAATTGTTCGCACACAGATTTATTCAATAAAAGTGAGGTGGGGCGCGAGATGAATGAACATGGTTATGGTACAGAAACCCGTGAAAACAGATGAACAAATACTGTTTGGGTCTGAAATCCCTCAAAAATTGCTAGATGATCATCTTTTGTAATCCATAAATTCCAAGTAAAGCTTATTATATATAAATCCTACAGTCATCTTTAAATATCATCTCTATTTTACTATATACATCACCAGGAGGCCTTGCGAACACCTGGAATAAGCCCAGCACGAGCCATATCTCTGAATGTGGTTCTATTCAACTTGAAATCACTGTTGACGGAGTGAACGTTTCCGGACGAAACACACCGGTTGTTGATCTGACAATAAGAAGTGTACTTGGGCATCGAGGCCAATTGTAATTGAGCTTCAACTCTGGCTCTGGCTGGTAACTCTGTGTTTCTTGCAATATATCTTAAGGCATTTCTGGTGACCTCATGCTCTGCGTACTGCGTACGTTTGAAATGGTCACGAATGACACGACCATTCAAGTACGAGTGCTTCGGAAGCTCTACTTTGACGGGGAACCTGAAAGGCATGGTGGTGAAAAATTAACGATCTTGCGTTGAGAAAGATGTGGGAGGAGATTTTATTGATTCTGGTTTTATCTGGGAAAAAGTTCAAAATGCAAAAGTAACCTAAAAGAGAGAAAATTTAGGAGAGCCGTTTAAGAGTTTAAGAGAGAAGAGGGCTGAATATTTGTATAACTCACGGAGTAAAGTGCTTTTAGAAAGCAGTACAGGAATCATATTACTAAGATATTTCACTGAGGATACTCATTACAATACAATGTTTTACTTCCCACTTTAAAACTTTTACACACCAATACCGCTGTGAAATTTTCACTAATATTATTTTTACGCACTGATGAGTAATGAAATCTGGGGTCGATTTCATAAATCTCAACTTTTGAGTCACAACTTCTTTACACATATTTAACTAAGCATACGGAGGATGTTTACAGGACTTGTTGAGCATATAGGGACTATTTTAGAATACACTCCCGTTGATGAAACTGGCGGAGTGACGATTGTTATCGGAGACTCAGCTCCTGTTCTCGGAGACGTCCATCTTGGAGATTCAATCGCTACCAATGGAGTTTGCCTCACGGTAACAGCATTTGACGAGGCCAAAACTCAGTTTTCAGTGGGTGTCGCTCCGGAAACTTTAAGAAGAACTGATTTGGGAGTACTTAAACCAGGATCTAAAGTAAATTTAGAGAGAGCCGTCACTGCAGACGTCAGACTTGGTGGACATGTTGTGCAGGGCCATGTCGACACAGTCGCCAAAATCGTCAAAAGAGTACCCGATGGTAATGCCATCACTTTTACATTTGAATTGAGAGATAAACAGTTTATTACTTACATTGTTGAAAAAGGTTTTATTGCCATCGATGGTACATCTTTGACCGTGACTCATGTGGACCACGAAGCAGCTCAATTTCTGATCATGTTGATCAGTTATCTGCAAGGAAAAGTTATTCTTCCCCTGAAAGAAGTAGAGAAGACCGTTAATATCGAAGTTGATTTGACTGGTAAATTGATTGAAAAGCAAGTTGAGTTGAATTTGGCTGCTCAGATCGATAATTTGAACAGTCCTTTGGTTAAATTGATCGAAAAGATAGTAGAGAGAAAGCTCAATCAGAGCAAGAAATAAGAGAAATGAGACGAAAATTAGGCTAGAGGGTCTTTTATAATATATGCTTAAAAGAGAAAAAGGATAAATACAGACTTTATCAATCAAATAGACAAGTAGAATGTTTCCATCACAGAGATATATAAATTGAAAATCCAAGATCAAAGATACATACTTTTCTCGTACCTTATTTATACATATTAGAACATTTACACTGATTTTTCAAATAGGTTCTTTTGAAAAGCTAAAGCTAATCAATCTCTCACTATTTTCGCACCGTCTCTCCAATATTGTTTACTCACAATTCTTTAACTCACCTTCGCATTCTCCCACTAAAACTCCCACTGTCGGATTATCTCACAATCCCTCTCGCGCTTATCCCTGCACACATTGATGGCAAATAATCTCCACTACTTCAACAACCACCATGGACATCATTTTGGGTATCAGAGTGCAAGATGGCACGATAATCGCATCATCTAAAGCGTTTACTCGGGGAATATCTATTCTTAAGACGACCGACGACAAAACTAGAGAATTGAACAAGCATAACCTCGTTGCCTTCACCGGGGAGGCGGGTGATACAGTTCAATTTGCTGAATACATCCAAGCAAACATTCAGTTGTATTCAATGAGAGAAAATGACGAGGAACTTTCACCTAATGCTATATCTTCCTTTGTTAGAAGCCAATTGGCTACCCTGATCCGTTCCAGAAAGCCTTACCAAGTCAACGTTTTGCTTGGTGGTTACGACATTAAGACCAACAAATCTTCCCTCAGTTGGATTGATTATTTGGGTACAAAAGTGGAATTGCCCTATGGAGCACATGGATATGCTGCCTTCTACTGTCTGTCGCTCTTGGATAAGCATTACCGTAAAGATATGACCGTCACTGAGGGACTCGAATTGCTTAAATTGTGTTTAAAGGAACTTGAGACTAGAATGCCAATAGACTTCAAGGGATGCTACGTCAAGGTAGTAGATAAGGAGGGTATCAGAGAAGTGGAAGCTTAGATAGTAATGAACATGAGTTAAACCTGCCGTAGATTGGTGCGATTAAGAAAAGCTTTAATCGGACTCCAAATTGGATAGTAAAAGCATTGCAAACATACTCGGTCATATAAATTTTAGACAAAAGTATAACCAAATTACTCCTTTTACTTTGTACTTTTAACCAAAAATACACCCGATGACCACCAAAAATCCATTAAATAGCTATGTTATCCGTGGTTTTTTTCCGATGAGTCGATCTAGAGAACTCACCTTCCCTTTATTTTATAGACGATCTGAGATGCGAATTGATTTATTTTCAACATATGGCTACCCTAGCTCAGCTTACTGAGGAGTTCTTGGGCACAGATGACGATGATGTGGTACGCTTTGTCCACGACTTGTACTCTAGAGCTTCTGGTAATACTTATGACTCCAAACTTGCAAGTTTCAGAAAGACGGTGGCAGAAAACGGTGGCGATGACTTCCCAGATGACTATATAACCAAAGTCTTCGAGGTGTTGCAACCTCAAGTGAAGCAAGAATTTTCTGCCTTGAGTATTCCTAACTCATTACCGCCTCCAATAAAGAAAGAACCAATGATTGAACTGGAAGAAAGAGACAGTATGACTTCAAATCAAACAGGAACCATACTGGTCAAGCGAGAACGAAACTCTGACATTAAAATAGAATCGAAACCAAGGCGGGGACAGACGATTGACCCACAAGTTGGCCACACATATAAAGGAATAGTGACGAAGTTAGCACCCTATGGCGCATTTGTGGATTTGGGTGGTATATCAGGTCTATGCCATGTATCAAAGATATCATCAGATGGGAGTAGAACAGAGCGACCACTGGATGTATTGAAAGTCCATCAGGAGATTTTCGTTCACGTGGAACAGATTGAAAAAGATAATAGAGGAAAGTCTCGAATATCCTTGTCTATGAGACATGTTGATCAAATAAGTGGCGTATTCATGGAACCTTCACGTGGTCGGAAAAGAGAGGCAGATACATCCCTGCTGGCACCAAAACGTAGACTTACATCACCAGAAAGGTGGGAGCTTAGACAACTCATTGCTTCAGGAGTTGTATCTAGCAAAGATTACCCTGAACTTGAGGACGAAGAGGAGGATGTACCACAGGCCAATAAAGCCGCAGTCGAAGTTTTTATAGAGCTCAACACCGAAGAACCTACGTTTTTGAAGGGCCAAATTACGAAGACCATTGAAAATAATGAACCAGATGCCATTAAACAAAACCCGGAAGGATCTCTTAGTAGAGCTGCCACTGAGGGATCCCAATTGGCAAGAGAAATCAGAGAAACTAGAGTAAGAGAAATCAAGGAGAAAGAGAAAAATGACCGGACTCAGAAGTCTCGAAGTTTAGAAGCCAATGACCCGATGCTAAAAAATAAACAAGACACCGAGAAGGCCATCGTGGAATGGAGAAAGATGCAGAAAAATGTAAATTACGGCAAAAGAACGTCATTGCTGATGAGGGAACAAAGAGAGTCACTCCCTGTATTTTCAATGAGACAGGAGATCATAAATTCTGTGAGAGAAAACCAATTTTTGGTAATAGTTGGTGAAACTGGTTCAGGTAAGACGACACAAATCGTCCAATATCTCGCAGAAGAAGGACTTCAAAGGGGTAAGTTGATAGGATGCACACAACCAAGAAGAGTCGCTGCTATCTCAGTTGCAGAAAGAGTACTGCAAGAAGTGGGCTGTAAAGTTGGTGACTTTGTTGGCTACAATGTCAGATTTGCAGATGTTACGAGTCCTAATACAGTTATCAAATACTTGACTGATGGTATGCTATTACGGGAAGCCATTAATGATGTTGATTTGTCGAGGTATTCAGTAATTATGCTTGATGAAGCTCACGAAAGAACAGTCGCCACAGACGTACTTTTTGCTTTGCTCAAAAAAGCGGTTGATAAGAATCCAGAACTTCGAGTTATAGTGACATCAGCAACACTCGACTCAAAGAAATTTAGCAGTTACTTCAATAATTGTCCCATCCTCAATATACCTGGGAGAACTTTCCCAGTTGACATTATGTTTACTAAAGAGCCTGAGCTAGACTATCTTGCTGCGAGTATCGACTCGGTGGTTCAAATCCATATTTCTGAGCCCCGAGGTGACATTTTAGTGTTCTTGACTGGTCAAGAAGAGATTGACACGGCATGCGAGGCCCTTTATGCAAGGGTAAAGGCCCTTGGAAATGCTATGGGCGAGTTGATTATACTTCCAGTATACTCCGCTTTACCACAGGATATACAAAGCAAAATATTCGAACCAACGCCTGAAGGATCACGTAAGGTGATTTTTGCTACAAACATCGCTGAAACATCCATTACAATTGATGGTATATTTTATGTGGTTGATCCTGGGTTTGTCAAAGTGAATGCATTTGACCCTCGTTTGGGAATGGACTCGCTTATGGTGCAACCAATTTCTCAGGCTCAGGCTCGACAAAGGGCCGGTAGAGCAGGTAGAACAGGGCCAGGAAGATGCTACAGGTTATATACCGAGACCGCTTTCAACATGGAGATGCCACAAAACACGAAGCCTGAAATTCAACGTCAGAATCTCGCTTCCACTTTGTTGATGTTAAAAGCTATGGGGATCAATGACTTACTTAATTTTGAATTTATGGATCCTCCATCGAATAAAGCTCTTTTGTCAGCCTTACAAGAACTTTACACTTTACAGGCTTTGGATGACAAGGGTTATTTAACGGAGGACGGTAGAGTCATGGCAGACTTCCCCATGCTTCCAGCATTGGCAAAAACCCTCATTGCATCAGCGAAATATGGATGCTCCCAAGAGGTGGTTTCAATTGTGTCAATGCTTTCAGTACAAACAATTTTTTACAGACCCCGAGAGCATCAAGCCAAGGCAGATTCCAGAAAAGTTCGATTTCACAGTCAACATGGAGACCATCTTACCTATTTGAATGTATACAATGGATGGGTGAACAGTGGTCACTCACATCTGTGGTGCCAGGAGAATTATATTCAAGAAAGAAGTATGAAAAGGGCTCAGGAAGTTCGTAAGCAATTGGTCCAGCTCATGGGAAGATTTAGACTTCCAATGATTCTGTGTGGGTCCAAATTAGATAATGCCCGTAAAGCACTTTGTGCCGGTTTCTTCAAGTACTCTGCTAAAAGAGACCCTCATGACGAAGGATATAAGCTGGTAGTGGAAAACACACCCATGTATATGCATCCACTGCTGGCTTTGTTCAAGAAAAACCCACAATATGTCATTTACCACACGGTTCTTTTGACTACAAGGGAATACATGCAATGTGTATCAGCCATAGATCCTCGATGGCTTGTGGAGGCTGCACCTGGATTTTTCAAAGTCGCTGATGCTGCACTGGTTGCAGAGAGACGCAAGGGCGAGAAGATTACTCCATTGTTCAACCGATTTTCACAAGATCAGAATAGTTGGCGTTTGAGTTCCATCAGTGCTAATAAGGCTGCAGCACTTCAGAAATTAAATGATCAGTAAAATATGAACAAGATCTGGTATTTTTGTTGGTGTAAATGAGGGTTCAACTACAAATATATATTTAGAAGAGATTTGATAACGTTCATTAGTTTAGTCAATAGTCAGCTGTAAAACCGAGACATAAACACTATCGATCTAGCTAGAAGAATGTACAAGTTCAATCTATGTTCGGAAATGGATATCATGAAAATCAACTCAAAGAATAAACTTTCTTTACATCATCAATAGTTGACAGATCTCTTATTCTACAATTAGCGTATTGAATTAAAAAAAAAAATAAAACAGTGGTCAAAAGAATAAAAGTTAACCAATTCAAAGTATCTTAGATGGTTTCCATGATTAGGGACCTATAATTGCTATAATATTCTCAAAACATTGGATTGTAGCCATTCAAAATTCAACGATTTACAAAATTAAAACACACATCTCTAAATTTCGATTCACCAATCTTAGCATTATCATAATCATAACCATAATCAAAAACAATAATATTATCAAACTCGCTTAAGCAGAGCGGAGAATTCATGTGACTTATGAGGGTCGGCAAAAATTCGGACAATATATTCTTGAGGAAATAAACATATAATCTCCACATTGAAAAAATACCTCAAACTTACTCTTACATCTAATCTCCCCCTCCCGTATAGCCCGTCGGCTTTTCGACCGGTCTTCTTCTAAAAAAATTATTGGCAGGTTTCAACCAAAGAAAAGCCCGTCTAAATAAGCTTTGGGCAAAAAAAAATTACCCCACCAAAATTGCTGCTGATCACAAGTTTCAAGTCCTGATTGTATATTGATAATAAGTTACAAGTGGATTGTTTTTCACTGATTTTATTGTAGCCATGGCGATTCTGAATGTGCTCACAAGTATTCCAAGTATATCCACTCTCTCGAGTAAGACTTCCTCGATAGATTCACTGAGATTACAATCGATTTCGACTAGAACTGGAGAGGTGGCCTTGCCCGTGTCAGGACTGGACAGGAAACTGATTGTGAAATGTGAACCGCTTCATACGGGAGATGGTGAATTCCGGGATCATTTAGAACGACTGGTGACACTCAAAGGTATTAATATCGATGCCATGATGAAGCTCCCAACAAAGCCTTACCTCAAATCCTGCGATGGTGACAGCAGCGACCCTGAAAATATCTTCTTTGACGGTGATAATGTCTCTTTTGTAGGAAGACCTTTCCCCTTGGAAGAAGCTGAACATCATATACGACGTATAAAACTGTGGGGGTACAATACCATTAGATACCTCCTTACTTGGGAAGCCGTTGAGCATGAAGGCCCAGGTAAATATGATCAAGAATTTATTGACTACACGGTTGAAATTTTAAAGGTAATTCATAATGTCGGCGGAATCTACGTTTTCTTGGAATTCCACCAGGACGTCTGGCTGAGATTTCTGGGTGGTTCCGGTGCACCCCTTTGGACCTTTTATGCTGCTGGACTTGAGCCAAAACGATTTGCTCAAACAGAAGCAGCTATTCTCCACAATAACCGGAAATTTAAAAAGGAAGAATACCCTAAAATGCTTTGGGTCTCCAACTACAATAGATTGGCATCATTTGTAATGTTTACCCTCTTCTTTTCTGGAGACATTTACTTTCCTGATCTACGGATTAATAACCAAAATGTTAAAGATTATTTTCAAACCATATTCTTTAATATGGTACTGTATTTATGGAGACAGATAACATTAAAATTGCATGCTATGATCAAAGACGGAACTCTCATGGGGTTCGAACTGATGAATGAGCCAAACTGTGGGTTGGTAGGTAGAGAAAACTTGGGAGAATTTCCTGATTCCATCCACTTGAGAGTGGACTCCACTCCATCTCCTTTTCAAACCATAAAGCTTGGACTGGGAATGGCTTGTGAATTAGATATGTACAAAATTTCTATTACTGGCCCACAGAAACAAGGCACAAGAATTGTCAACCCAAAGGGCCAAAAAGCATGGCAATCTGAAAGTGAAAGACATTTGACCGATAAAAAATATGGATGGGTAAGGAAGAACTGGCCAGCAGGCTGCATCTTTAAACACCAAGGTATCTGGGACCCAGTGACTGGTAAATTATTGATTCCGAATTACTTTTACCGTCCCCCAACCGTCGATGAACCCGTCGATTATACCTACTTTGCTAATCATCAGTTCAAAGATTTCTATATTCGTCACAAGAAAGCTATTAGAAATGAATGTGAAAATGCATTTGTATTTATTCAATCACCAGTTCTTGAAATTCCGCCAAAATTTCTCAACCTGGATCTTGTGGACCTGAGAACCGTTTATTGCCCTCACTATTACGATGGGATGTCCCTCATGTTCAAAACATGGAACACAAAGTATAATGTAGACACTTTAGGAATCATGAGAGGGAAATACATCAATCCTGTACTAGGAATAGTCTTCGGAGAAAGGTCTATAAGAAATTGCATACGTGCTCAGTTTGAAGAGATCAGAGCAGAATGTAATTCCAATATTGGTAAAATACCAATTTTGATGCTGGAAACCGGCATGCCTTTCGATATGAATGAAAAAATGGCCTATAAAGTTGGTCGATACTATTCTCAGACTGCAAGCTTGGATGCTCTTCTGTGGGCATTAGAAGGTTCACGTTTGAACCACACGTATTGGACCTATTGCCTGCAAAACCAACATGAACTAGGAGATTGCTGGAATAACGAGGATTTTTCATTCTGGCTGCCCGAAGATCGATCTGAAGACGGCGTTCACAACGTAGAGACCACCAAACGACTCAAGATCAAGGACTCTTTAAAATCGGTGACCAGAGGAAGCTCAATAAGGAAGCACTCTCGAAGTGATTCGGCATCTAAGAATGGAACAATTTTTACAGAGCTGACTACATCGTTGAACGGAAGGAAGTCTTTTGAAACATTTGACGGTGACGAAACTGATGCCGCGTCCGTCCAACCATCCTTGGGGGCCACTTTGAGATCTCTTCCGTGCTCTTTAATCAGAGCTAGCCATGTTAACCTTCAATCTAATCATTTAGAGAAATGTTACGCCTCTCCAGATGGTGTCAGAGCTGCTAGTGCCATCATAAGGCCTTACGCAGTTGCCTTTCGAGGCGAGAAGGTGCTGCTGCATTTTGATCTTAAGCGTACAACGTTCAAACTTACTGTCAAACTTTCGACGGAAGATTTGGATGACGACGTACCTACTATTATATATGTTCCTAAATGGCACTACCCATACTTGGATGCTCGCGACGTTTCAGTGACCTCTGGACGAGTTGAATACAACGAGGAACTCCAATACATAGAGTGGTTTCATAAGGATACTCCGGATCATTTTGACAACGATTCACTTATCAATCAAGAAAGCATCGTCATCAAAAACTTGAGTGGTAGTGTGGATCAAGAAAATCCAGCCTTGTTCCCATGTGGAGGGGAGTTATCTTGCCCTGTCAGTTAAATTCCACGAAACTGGCTACAAATTACATTGGTATAATCAAAAAAGAATGCACATTTGGTAATATTGTAATCCTAAAAATCTAAAGTATCAGCATGTTCTCTTTTCTTATTCTCAGTCAGAATTATACTTTGAACGTGTCTTGAGAAATAATCAACATATGGCTTTAAAGAAGTCTTTTCCCAATCTGGCATCCTCCTTGGCTCGTATTCTGATTCATCCTCTGCCAGGCTCAGCTCTCTAGCGGCGTGTTTAGTTTCCCAGATGTCAAGTTCGTGTTGTAAGCGGCGCAAGTTTGGAGCAGTAGTTGGGTCGAACCCGTAGGAATTATTTTTACCGGTGATATCTCTCACTGGATTGAATGGCACACATACATTACCTGTTCCAGGATGGATACAGAAGGGTGATTTCAACAAATGGATAACTTGTTTAGACACTTCAAGATCCAATCTGGGATATAAGTAATGGACAATGATGTCCTTCTTGGCCTCCATGACTAAGTTGAGGTCTTTCTGTGATTTAAGAATCTTTTTAGCGTATGCATTAATGTCCTCCCATTTTTGTACTGAACTCGAAGCTCCAGAGCCCCAATGTTGTTCAAGCTCTTGTTGGAGACTCTTGACGGGAATGAGCTTTAACAAGTCACTATAATTTTCTGCAAATGAATCTTGCTCTTCAAGAATAATTGACACAAAGTCTTCTTTTAAAATACTGAGCGATCTTTCCAAGTGAGGATGTAAAGGTGATCTCATACCTTTCTTTGATTTTGATACATCCAAATATTCTATTATGGCTCTTCTTGATGACTCATCTAATTCTCGAGCTCTTTTGTCACTGACCCAGCAATGTGCACCTCTTCTTCCCGAGAACACCCAAATCAACTGGGTGAAACCAAAATCCTCTCTCAAAGCGGAGTCCACTACTTTGGAAGCCACTTGTACAAATTTCCAACATTTGGTGCAAATATTGGTTTTGCTACAACATGTTCTTACATCATCATAATCAGTCAAATCAATATCGAAAACCAATTCTTTGGAAACAGGCTTCAACGCGTTTTTGGGGAGATTTTTACGCTCTTTAGGATTGACAGTGTAGACGGCCCCAACCTCAAAACGGGTTGGATTTGCCTTTACCACCAGTTTTTTGAAATCTTCTGGACCTGAAAACAGATTGTATCTTTGATAAGCTCCCAGACGAAACTCATAGGCAAATTCACGCATGGTAAAGTCTTTTTGAGGTTTGGCAGCATGGTTAAGCCATTGAAAGACATGACGGAATGGTAGTAAATGCTCATAATAAAAGTGCATATCAGCCTCTGAAGGTTTCCCTGGAGCACTGGATGAGTCATCAAATGACTTGAGTTTGGGCTCACTAACTGTGGGCTCCATTTCACCGTTAACTGGTTCGGAGATTGACATTAAAGTGACGCGTTGAGGAGTAAACAAAAACCAAATGCGCGCGCGACAAATAAATGATTTATGATGAGATTATGTGATGAGATTGAGAAAGGCCAGAGATGAGAATTGATACGAAAGAAATTAAGAGTATTAATGTATATACGAAAGGGTTAATAATTTCAAAGATAAGCAAAGTTTTTAGAATGAGATAGAGTACTTGTGTTTGAAATCTGCATCACTAGTTGTTCTTCCATCCTGGAAATTTAAAATCACTACCACATATATTGAAGTAGATAAAAGAAATCCCTATTGGCTTGTTAGAAAGACGTTTAAAAAGACTATTTTGGTAGAAAAGACTCCTACATCAAATTATTGTAACACCACCATTATTTTTGGTCGTCTTAAATTTAGTAAATACCATTTGATCTAAATCTAATCACCTTTTGTCTCTTTTAGCGACTAGGCCTGAAAGCTCAGCTCACACCCCCAGCGTAAATCTTTTCGAAAAGAGTGAGCCTTCTTAAACCTGAAAGACCAAACTGACACCCTCATCACCAGCAGTGACAATTTTAGTGTTTTTCTCCACCAATGCAAAATCCAAGACACCCATATTGTGGCCAACACCCTTGAAAAGTTCTTGACCAGTTCTAGCGTCCCATTTGTAAACACATCCATCCATACTTGAACCAAATACTTCAGCACCTTCTCCAAACACCAATTTGGTTACGGTATCTTCAACTTGAATTCTGTGACGAATTCTCCATTGTTGAGTTTCGAAGAATAAAACGTCTCCGGAAACCAATCCTACCGCTAACAATGGTAAAGTCTTACACCATGAAAGGGCCTCAATAGATAAGTCTGCCTCGTCTTCGACGGTATCTAATGTCTTAACCAAGTTAACCAATCTACCGGAATCGTGGATAATGGCCAATACACCGTTTCTAGCACCACATACAAGAACATTGCCATTTACCGAGATAGTTACCCATGGGTTTTCAGCTCCCTTGAAGTCAGATGGTGCCAATTTCCATACTGGAGTTCCTTGGAAGCAATTCCAACATACAATCAGTCCATCCTCACTGATAGTGACCAAAGAAAGTTCGTTTTCAACCTGTTCATGAATAAATACACCAGCGTTACACTCCAAAGAATGACTGAAACCACTCATAAGTTGTGAAACGGTCAGTCCTTCAATCTGATAAACCCAGACAGATCCATCTTGGGCACCAAAGGCAAAATAATTAGCAGTGGAGTGAGCTTTTACCCAAAGTACTTCTTCAACTTCTTGTAAGGCCGCGACTTGGACCCATTTTTCACCACCTTTAGCCAGTCTGTGTACCAAGACAACTCCAGTCATATCCGCAGTGATAAGATATTTTCCATCGGCTGTGAATGTGCCTGAAATAACTGATTCTTTATGTCCTTTGATTTCAGCCACAAATTTTGGTGGCTGTGAGTGGGTAGTCCATAAATAAGCGGTATTATCACCTCCACCTGTAACGACCATAGGAAGCAGAGGATGGGAGAAAATCGTGAAGATAGAGTCGTCATGCTTGTCGAAATAGGTCCATGAGTTATTAGAAAGATCGACCTCAATGGTCTCGGTATGGTCCTCGCCATCGACTTCTTCTTCTTCTTCAGGTGGTGGGGCAGCACCATCATCAACGAATTCTTCGGCAACCTCGGAAAGATCGAGGTATTCGTCCTTCTCCGGTACGTTCTGTTGTTGTTCTTGCTCGCTTGACATTATATAATTAACTGGCTAGCAGTGATGGGTTTATGCGATGAGCTAGATTTCCAGCGATTTTTTGCGATGAGATGGCGACTGGAAATACTGCGAAATCTTAGTGCTTATTAAGTGCCAATTTGTACAGGCAATTAGTAATAGAATTTAGATAGAGTAAAGAAATTATTGGAGTGGCAGAAAATTTTCGGTTAGTTCAAGTAATAAGGAATTTCATATCTTTGACAACTAGTTTATGTAATTTTTGGAAAAAAATGAGGTAGCGCTTGAGGTAATTAATACTCTTTTAATCACAATGTTTCATTCAAGTGATAATCTTAAGCTCTTGGTGTGTAGCAACTGAGTTCGCGCCACAATAAAGTGGGAGACACTCTGTCGTTACTTCATGTGAATATTATAGCTGAGCCTACTTATTTATAGCAAGTACCTCTTTTATGTGGGAGACTCATCAAATTTATACAACACCCCACTTTTAGGCATTCGGGTCGCCGCGCTGCCGTTAATTCTCACCTTTCCGCCTACTGTGTCTCCACTTTCACTTTCTCACTCATTACATTGATCGCATTTTTTCAATCCTCTAAGCTATCAGTATGTCGTGGGTTGCCACGTTCCCTGGGTTTACTCAGGTCATGACGACCGTCAAGCGTATCTTCGGCGGCATCGTTCGCACGGGTCACACACCGCGGCACATAGGAGTCATCATGGATGGTAACAGACGTTATGCTCGCTCTCACAACATTGAATTGAGAGAGGGTCATAATATGGGGTTTCAAAGTATGGCAACTATTCTCGAGTTACTTTACGAGTCTGGCGTTGAGGTAGTCACAGTTTATGCATTCAGTATTGAAAACTTCCGTCGACTGCAATATGAAATTGACTGGTTAATGGATTTAGCAAAAAACAAGCTTCTGCAATTGTGCCAGCATGGTGACCTCTGCGATCAATATGGGATTAGGATCCGAATAGTGGGTAAAAAGGACCTTCTTCCCAAAGATGTACAAGAAATACTAGCCCAAACTGAAGAGATAACAAAAGATAATTCCAGAGCAACTCTCAATGTTTGTTTCCCTTACACATCTCGAGAGGAGATGACACAAGCAGTCCAGAAAACAGTAGCTCAACTGCTTCAAAATGGTCGTTCTGAATCGGAAATTTCAGAAGAAACCATCGAAAAAAATCTCTATACCGGTGACTGTCCTCCACTTGATATCCTTGTAAGGACGCTGGGTACATATCGACTTTCAGATTTTTTGCTCTGGCAAACAGTGCTGCTGACGTGTTCCATCGTCTTTGTCAACAAGTTATGGCCAGATTTTAGCACCTGGGACATGGTCAAGATCTTGGTTAATTGGGAGTTTAATATGTATTGGTATGGGCATGGTAATGGTGTATTCAACGAGAGTCTGGCAGTTATGTCTGCAGATTTAAATGAGCTGGCCAGCGACGTAACTGTGGGCGGCAAAAGCTCTGTTTTTGAGCGGTACCAAGAGTACAGTGATAGCATGGACGAGGAAGACAATCAGGAGGATTACGTAAAGTAAAGACAAGGAAGTGATGAGTTAGACGATTTCCAGAACATAGGAGATCAAGCTGAAAGTATATTTTTTAATAACCTTCGACTTTGAAACTGGTTATATTACTTTCATATTTTCAGGAGAAAAGAGAGGATGGGAGGAAACTAAGGCTTCGAAATACTTGGATAGTATTCATTATAATTTATTCTGAATCCTGTCGTCAAAATTCATGTATGGCATAAATAGACAACAATTGATAAAAAGTCGAGATAGCCAAATCGTAGCCCAGCCGCACTTGCTAACCGCGTTAAAAAGATATAGCCTGCACAAATAGTAAGTGAAAAATTTAGCAAAAATTTTCATCACACATCATGGATACCAAGACCCCAGTTACCTTAGCTAAAGTCATCAAAGTATTGGGCAGAACCGGCTCTAGAGGAGGTGTCACCCAAGTTCGTGTCGAGTTTGTTGAGGACTCTTCCAGAACTATTGTCAGAAACGTCAAGGGTCCAGTTAGAGAAGGTGACATTCTCTGCTTGATGGAGTCTGAACGTGAAGCCAGAAGATTGCGTTAGTGTATTATATAATAGAATAGAGGCCATAGGTTATACAAGAAGATATTGTAGCTGATCATTAATCGATAAGTTCTAGTGGACTTGGTTGCTGAAAGACAATTGGGTGGCCATTTATTGAACGGTCCAGCAACGAAAGTAGTGTATATAAGTCTAATATTAGTATGGTCATTTTACCAGACTGAATTAAATGACTGTAAATGTGTGGGGATTATATGTAATGATTAAACAACATTTAATGACCGAAGAAATCATTTTCAAAACGAAACTTCCTACATCTGATTTTGGTAAATATGCTTAAAAATAGTCTAAAAAGATAACTAGCGATATTATCATATCTGAAGACAAATAAAGTGTAACCAAATTTGTCACAATTTCAGATTTCTTCGATTTGTGTGCTTATGTCGATTTACCCATTTGTTTCTTCTGTGGCCTTAATTCTTGCCTTCTAGTCAAATCTACCACTTAACTCAAATTTTCGTTTTATTTTGCTCGTTGCTCGTTAGTCGTAATAAATAAATAGTTAATTGGCCCCACCGACGTGAAGTCTACCATCGTAAAAGGCTTTGTTTTTCCACATGAAGTACTGAACAATGCTCTCATATGCAACTTTGTCACATCTCCACAAATTTGCCATATCAATGTTCAAAGGTGAGTCTGGTTCAGGATCATCAATCAACATTAAGATTGCCATTACCAAATGATGCAAATTCCAAGCTGGCGACCATCCGCTCTTCAATATATCGAGACAAATCTCACCGGTTTGGATATCTATGTTGGGATGGGCAATTGGAGTCTTCTTACTGAACTTCATTTTCGGTGGTTGCATGGGATAGCTATCAGGTATTTCGATCTCTAATGTCCATTGCCCGTTGTAGTAGTAAGGCAGGTCCAGGTGCAGAGGCTTGGCAATGGTGGCAGTCCAGCGGCGGAGGTCCTCCTTTTCTGGAGCCAAGTGTAAGATTTGTGGGTTGGATTCATTCTTGAGCCCCTTGAGCTCTTTTAAAAGACGTTTATCAGCCATGATTTTAAAGGAAAGTATGTAGATGAAATCTGGGGCAGCGATGCGTTTATCATTTATATTCGCCTGTGACAAGAAGCGCGCAAGTGTGATGCTGCACTGCGTAGTGCGTGGCTACCGAGGATGACATTGCGTAGAAAAAAAAGTGCCACGACGGTGGGGGGTAAAACGAGTGAATCTGGGTTTATTAATAACCAAGAAAAGAAATAGAATTGTAGTGGTTTAAGCAGTAGTATATAACATAAACTACTAGATACCTTCAGTTTCCTTCAAACATAGTTATCTGTTAAATGTTTAGAGCTTTGGCGCTAACAGAGATGGTCCAGCATCATTATTGATATTGCGAGCGGAGTCGGGAGTGCACACGCACCATCGCAATATGAAAAAGGAGGGGTATGATAGTGTGACTAGCATGTGCAGGCCGTCAGTAATGAAAAGGCACGGCAACGACGGCACGGAGCTCGGAGTCGGATATTCAACGGACATTGCGCTGAAAATGAATAATCAAAGGCCAGCTGAAGCAACGATGTAATATTGAAGGATAGAAGCAAATGATAGAGACAGAAAACAGCATGATTGTTAAATGTTTATATACAAATTCAGTGAGTTTTGTGCCTCACTTTGGTAATTATTAGTGTATTTGTTACTGTACATAGTAGTGCAAATTTTACCTTTGAGTCGGTATTTCATCAGAATTTTAGCCGGTATCGCACTCAGAAAATGCTCAACTGTTTTGCATAAGTACAACCAAATCAATGCTATAATTTACTAGTAGAAAGAAAAAAAAAAAATGAAAACAAGTTTAATAGCTCAAAGTAGATACATCACACCAATTTAGAAGTGCTTGTAAACATGATGATAATCTTATGAATCACCTTGCTGGCAAGATATAATGAATATAATTCCCATTTTATTATAACATTTATTAAAACTTTATTGTAACTATATTGTTGCTTCTATAATAATTTGATCCGGCAAAATATTGCTCCAATTAGGCTTTTTGCTTTTAGAGGGGAATTTTCTAACTTCAGCATTCTCTCACTTTGATCGCTTTTTCGCTTTCTAGCCATTCGGTTTCACAGTTTCTCACTTTCAATTTTTCTTTTGATTATTTGATAATTTGTTTTTTTTCGGTTGCGAATTTTCCATTTTCGCGGCGGCCTGGACCGGTGAAAGGATCACGTGACCAAACCAGATCACCGGGCCGTAGACGGCCAACAACGACTCACAAAATTCCCCAATTCCATATGTTAATGTAATAACCTACCATCAATACAAACCACTATGACAATTCCATAACTACTGCATACCATTATTTAAAGCCCACCGCGCGGTTCCCCTCCGTCCGTCCGCGCGCTGATGACAACTCTTCTCGCTGATTGGCTCGCATCTCATCGATCTGAGCGGTTGCGGCAGAAAAAAGCTCGCGATATTTCAAAAGCGCTCAGCGAAAAGTTTGACACCACAAGATGAAGGCCGCCACTACAGTCCGTGGCTTCGCCACTAGTGCGCAAAGAGCAGCCAAAAAGCTCAACAAGTACTCATCCATTGTGACTCAAGATAAATCTCAAGGTGCATCGCAAGCTATGCTTTATGCTACCGGTTTCACCGAAGAAGATATGGACAGAGCCCAAGTCGGAGTTGGATCGGTTTGGTGGTCTGGTAACCCATGTAACATGCACCTTATGGACTTTAATGATAGAGCCACTGCTTCTGTGAACAAGGCTGGCTTGAAAGGTATGCAATTCAACTCTATCGGTGTTTCCGATGGTATTACCAACGGTACTGAAGGTATGAAATTCTCTTTGCAACTGAGAGAAATCATTGCTGACTCATTCGAAACTTTGACTTTGGCTCAAATGTACGACGCCAACATTGCAATTCCTTCATGTGACAAGAACATGCCAGGTACCCTTATGGCCATGGGTCGTCACAATAGACCATCTATTATGGTTTATGGTGGTACCATTATGCCTGGTTCTCCAACTTGTGGAGCCACTGCTCTGATTCCTGAAAAAATTGATATCATCTCAGCTTTCCAGCTGTATGGACAATTTCTTTCTAAGGAAATCACCGAAGAACAACGTATTGATGTCGTCAAGAATGCTTGTCCTGGTCCTGGTGCTTGTGGTGGTATGTACACTGCCAACACTATGGCTTCTGCTGCTGAAGTCTTGGGTATGTCTCTTCCTTACTCTTCTTCTGCACCTGCCTTGTCTGATCAAAAGAAGGATGAATTGGACAACATTGGTCACGCCATCAAGAACCTTATGGAACTCGACATTAAGCCAAGAGACATTATGACCAAGACTGCTTTCGAAAATGCCATCACTTATATCATTGCTACTGGTGGTTCCACTAATGCTGTGCTCCATATGATCGCTATTGCCCACTCCGTTGATGTTGAATTGACTGTTGATGACTTCCAACGTATTTCTGATCTGACTCCATTGCTTGCTGATTTCAAGCCATCCGGTAAGTACGTCATGGCAGACCTTCAACAATACGGTGGTACTCCAGGTGTTATGAAATATTTGATGGAAGAGGGTCTTATCGATGGATCTTGTTTAACTGTTACTGGTAAGACCATTTCTGAAAACTTGGCTGAATTGCCTGGTCTTTCCGAGGGACAACCAATTATTCACAAGATCTCTGAACCATTGAAGCCAAACGGTCACTTGCAGATCTTGAAGGGTACTTTAGCTCCAGGATCATCTGTTGCCAAGATCACCGGTAAGGAAGGTACCTACTTCAAGGGATCTGCCAGAGTTTTCGACAAAGAGGACGACTTCATCACTGCCCTTCAAAACGGTGAAATCAAGAAGGGTGAGAAGACTGTCTGTGTCATCAGATACGAGGGACCAAAGGGTGGTCCAGGTATGCCAGAGATGCTTAAGCCATCATCTGCCCTCATGGGTTACGGTTTAGGTAAGGATGTTGCTCTCTTGACTGATGGTAGATTTTCTGGTGGTTCCCACGGTTTCTTGATCGGTCACATTGTCCCAGAAGCTGCCGAAGGTGGTCCAATTGCTCTTGTTGAAGATGGAGATGTTATTGTCATCGATTCCGAAAACAACAAGATTGATCTTTTGGTAGAACCAGAGGTCTTGGCTGAAAGAAAGAAGTCGTGGGTCCCACCAAAGCCACGTTACACCCGTGGTACTCTTTCCAAGTACGCCAAATTGGTTTCTGATGCATCCAAGGGATGTGTCACTGACCACGAATTTTAAGATCATGTCCTTAACACCATTACACGGATATGGCCGGAGCCATGTGTAAAATGACAGCATTGATCTTGCATGTACATTATGTCCACGAACGGATCTCATAATACTTTTCTCTATACATAATGAAGGTATTCTTAATGAACGAATCATCATTGACAACGTAATTTAACTGGATTTTTATTGATTAATGTAGCTAAATATTTGTTCGTTCGACATTTATTGTGACAAAGTCATATCAGAATACGTGAGCCAAAACTCTTCTCTGGTATTATATTAGCTCTTATTCATTTCAAAATGACAAAAGTCGGTATGTGATTAGGTGGTTCTATAATATGAATCAGTAGTTAATTATTGATTATCATTGATCTATTGATAAAAGGATCGTGCCATTAATGAATACAATTATATTTATTCGAATCAATGATCTTGATTTATACCCTTGACTTTCTCTTGAAGTGCCTCCAAAACCCATTGCTTGTCCTCTTCAAGTTCAGGATACTCCCAACCATTTTCAAGTGCAAAAAATGGTACTTTCCACTCCTTTAGACGTCTTGTGTTAGCTATATTGAGACCCACTTGCTGTTCATAAACTTCTTCTGCTAACTTTTTGAGTTTGTCCTCTACCTGCGAGTCCGTATAGTTTGGATTAGATTCAATTGATTCCATTATCCTTTTCTGTTCATTTTGAAAATCATGGTGTTCGTTAACGACACTTTGTATACGTTTTAGCATGGATACCTCCATAAAAGAGAGGTATTTTCGGGCGTGAAATCTCGTAGTTATGTACTTTGAGTCTAATTCTGAGTCTTCACTTACATTGTTCGCTAAGCTGTTGTCTTTTTGGAAACAGTTTTCCAATGTTTTAAACAATTTGGTGGAGTAATGACTTCTCTTTGTGATGATGTCTGCAATTTGGGCTTCAAGTTGAGGCCGATGCCGTATGATATAAACTAACTTCAGAACATTGCATTTCTTGATACTTTTAAGTGATCTAGATCTAGATAATCGTGTATACAGGGAGACAGTATCGTCTAGGATTTCTCTTAGACCTTCGATGGTCATTTTAAATGCTAGAAATTTAATGGTTCAAATAAGTTTTCAAGTGAGAATTAAAGCGAGAAAGCGAATACGATAAAAATTAAGAATCGATCATGGTCACCACAAAAGGAATCAAATATGGTGATGTCAAGTAGATTCCAATCATTAACATCCAATTGAAAGTTTACATTAGATTTTTTCTCTTTGCTACAAATTTGCATCCTTAGTTCTATAACTTTTATTTCATTCTGACTGTATAGTCCTCCCCGTTCTGTGTGATATAACGCACCCAAGGGTACGATTGGTATTGCAATTTAGGCTCATTGATTCTCAAATACCTTACTTGTATACCACTAGTTGTGAAGTAAGGAATAGAAAACTTGACCTTTATTGGTTTCTTCGAGAGTAACTCTTCGGAATCCATTACCGCTGGCAACCCAAGCTCGGCCTTCATGCTAAATTGCTTTCCACCTCCGAACGTCTTAATCTTCCATACCATCTCGGATCTTTCTGGGTACCATTTGACTTTTCCAACTTCTGGGGTAAATTTAGGAGTATCAGCGTCTTCTGGAATTGGGATAATAACCTCAACATTATTGGCTGTCAGCTTTTTCTTGATCTGGGCCCTAACGGTGCATACAATTTCGATTCTCAGATGCTTGTGGACCTTCGTTTTACAATTCACAAGGATCAAAGGTTTTACCAAGAATTGAGTCAGCAGAAGTCGGTACAGCATCAAAGTAAATTCTCCATCAGGAGGAATGAAGGTAATAATTCTATCGTTCTCAAACTTCAGCAAACGCACACACTGATGGAATTTGATATCCTCCATTTCAATGCCTTTGGGGTTCGATGGTTGTGAACCAGCCTCATCGGCATCTGATCCACTGCCAATACTGAAGATATTCTTGTCATTAAGACCCAATCTAAGATCAGGCATACCCAGAAGATGCAGCTTAATTTTAATTTCTCCCAAGATTTCACTGTTCAAGACTTGTCCGGAAGCCAGAATGAGCATATTGATCAGTTCGATCACATCGAGGAAAGCTTCATTTTTCTTGTAAACAATTCCATCTGGACGCCACGATACCGCGTTAGTGACGGCATTAGGTGGTTGCACCTGGCGATTTGTAGAGTGCCTGATGAGCTTATAATAGTCCTGAGTGATGTATTGCTTCAATATTTTGGTATCGGTTGTCTGTGGAGTTCCATAGTCCATCATTTCGTCGAGCAACTCGTATATGATGACAAAATTATCTCTAATGGACTCTTCTTCAAGCAGCTTGAAATACTCAGTTAAAACTTCAATGATCTTCAGAAGAAACACTACTATCAGCATGACATTATCATTGGCCCTTGTTAATGCACAAATGTAAAGGTTGTTGTGTGCAATATAGATGTAGTTGATGCCGTTGTCGTGGAAGAGAGGTTTATAGTCCTCAGAGTCTTCATTCTCAAGAAGAAGAAGGGGAAAACGTTCGATTGCTGAGCTGGAAATATCACCCTTATAATCTCGTGAGAGTAAGGGCTTCCCCTTGATGTCAACAAAGTGAATTTGTGACGCCATGACGGGGTAATAGATGAGGAGTTAGTGATTGTTTGCGTGTTTGGTTGGCGGTAGTGGAACAAATCCGCGCTTATATGCAGAAGTGAAAAATTACTGGTGAGAGTGGGATATTACAACTATTCTTGAAAAAGCGTGGGAGAGTTTAGAATGTATGAGATTTGTAACGAGGTTGAATCCAAGGGAAATTCGAAGAGATACACAATAAAGATAATGTGAGAGCTTGTAATTTTTTCATCTCATGAGCTATTTTTGTTTGAATAAAGCTAGATGATTCTTGGTGCACGAATGGTTTACTTTGACATTACTTTTATCAAGGTTGGTGTTCATCTAATTTAACATTTTTTAACATTTTATTGACACTGTCGCTTTCAACAATCATCAATTTAATGACCAAGATCACGCTAAATTATTGCTGCGTAAAGGTATCGATCGCTAGGATCGCGCACTTACTTCTTGACCAGCGATTCGTGGATATTAGCTTTATGTTCGAAAGTTCTTGTGAAAATTAATTGTTAAATACATTATATATGCTGTTAGAAAAAGACATTTCTTGGCCAGTAGCAATCGAGTATATACTACAATAGTTCAGACTAAGAAGGTCTCAATACTTATTATTGTTAATAATAAAGCTGCGCAGTTTTTCGTCATCTCTATATTTACATCTCGTGTTGACAGTGTAAACATTACATGCACGCTTCACGCCGCAACTATGTTTACAGGTTATGTGCAAACCCAAAATATACATTGGTTGATCTGGTATAAGCTCTCTATTCAAGTGCTTTATAGTGTTACATGATACAAATAAAGTCTTTTAAAAGCTTAAAATTTGGATCCCCGTAAAGGTATGTTGAATATTTCTACTTTAATTATTTCCAATTTACACTGACGCCAAATCACCATATCTGTTATCTCGTGAATGTCACATTCATCTCTGGATCATTCTGTTCTGTCAATACCTATACAAATCTTTTTTTTTTTGTTGTATATGTTTTTTTGATATGCGGCATGACATTTTCTCTTATTTTTGCCTGAGCCGCAGCAATCGATACCCTTGACGGTTTGCAAGAGTTCATTGCGGGCAGTTGTAATGCTATGCTTTAAACGCCAAACGCCAAAACCTTCCGTCAAACTGATAGAGCCAAGACATTGTCTGTTAGATTGTGAATTTTCTTGTCGACGTCGAGGCGAAGCTGTCCAAGACATTCGTGCTGATCTCTTTTCTTAGTGCTTGGCTATTATTTTTATTTTTTTATTTTTCATGGTGGGGAGAGAGAGAGAGGGTGTTTCGTTTGCTTAGCTTGATCTGGTGTCAAGTGTATGATTTGAAGTCAAATCAAATAGATTTGATGTTTCACGAATAAGTGTTTGAGGTATTCTTGGACACGGCTTTACATTTATTTGATATTTATTCTTATCACTACATTATTAAGTTTAGCCGCTTCTCTATTAATCATCAGCCACAAGAACTTCTCTCGCGTACCTCGAGTTTTTTTTGCTTCAAATTTGATCTAAGCCCCGCTAGGCCCCACTGAAAAGATCTGGACTGCGAAGGTTGGAGCTATTACTTGAAATGTCTTCCATGACTATTAACGAGTTTTCCTTCCATCCATATTCTTTTAAGATGACTTTCTGCAAGCTACCAGTCATCTCTTAGAGATAAGTTTCAATCATTCCAGGAAAATCCAGCAATTCTAGCATCTTTAATACTCTGCCATCTCTTCCCTTCACTCCATTAAAATTAGATTGCCGCGATTTCCTTTTTCGGCGCGCATTCCAAGAATAGGCTAAGAAAAGAGCCAGCGTCGCTAACCTGTGCAACATTGTGCTTGTCGTTTGTTGTTGTTTGTCTGGAGTATATATAAGGAGACGGGATACCAGACACTTTCATCGTTTTAGTTCAAACATTCTCCTGGACTTCAAAAGAACTGAAAGCCAACTTTGGTATTTAAATCATACACTCGCTGCCGCTAAGCACCATCATTTCCTCAGCCGCTCTTTTACGCCGTCCATTCCATTATTAGCTACCTAAGCCCTGCCGCACCCCGCAAAAAGTAAAACTTTCAATTATAAAGATGCACTTTAAGTTCTTTGTCACCCTTGTGGCTGTTGCTCAAGCCATTTCCCCCATTATAACTAAAGGTAATGCCTTCTTCGTAAAGGATTCCAATGAACGTTTTTACATAAGAGGTGTTGACTATCAACCTGGTGGAAGCTCCAAGCTTATTGACCCCATTGCCAATACTGACACTTTAAAGAGAGATATTGAAAAATTCAAAGATCTCGGGATCAACACCATTAGAGTATATTCCATCGATAACACAGAAGATCATGATGAAGGTATGTCTATGCTCGAAGACGCAGGTATCTATGTTATCTTGGATACAAATATCCCACAAGCTTCCATCGCTAGAGATGATGCAGAATGTTCTTACAACACTTTGTACTTGGAACAAGTTTTGGCCACCGTTTACAAAATGGGTAATTACTCCAATGTTTTGGGCTTCTTCGCTGGTAATGAAGTGATAAATGATGAAACTTCTACCAGTGCTGCCACATATGTCAAGGCAGTTCTTAGAGATATGAAATATTTCATTAAGAACAAATTGTCAAGACAAATTCCTGTTGGATACTCTGCAGCTGATGTGGAGGAAAACCGTTTAAACACCGCACATTTCTTCAATTGTGGTGATGATGAGATGGCTAGAGCCGATATGTTTGGTTTCAACGATTACTCTTGGTGTGGAAAGTCTAGTTACACTGTTTCAGGTTATGACAAAAAGGTCGAGGCTTACGGGAACTACTCGATTCCTTTATTTCTTTCTGAATATGGATGTAACAAAGTTACTCCAAGACCATTCACCGAGGTCGAAGCTATTTACTCTACTGATATGACCGGTGTCTTTTCTGGTGGTTTGGTTTACGAATACTCCCAAGAGGCTAACACTTACGGTTTAGTCAAAATTGACAGCTCTAGCTCTGTTTCCGAATTAAGTGACTACGATAACCTCAAATCTGAATTTGCAAAGACCAAGAACCCTTCAGGTGATGGTGGATATCAAAGTGACTTGCCACCATCTAACTGTCCCCCAGTTTCTGACTCCTGGAATGCCACTTCAAAATTACCGGACACTCCAAAGGGTGCTCTTAAGTGGATTACTGGTAAACAACTCCCCACCGGTAAAGGTTTTAAGGCCATAACGCAATGGGCATGTGTTGACGGAAACAACAACAACGACGATGGAAGTGGTGGTCCTCTTTCTTCTTCTGGAAGTTCTGACTCCTCATCTTCTTCGTCTTCGTCTTCGTCTTCATCGTCTGATTCTTCATCGTCTTCATCGTCCGATTCTTCCTCGTCTTCATCTTCTAGCTCCAGTAAGAAGGGAGCAGGAAACTCTCTTGTTGCACCACTCATGTTTGTTGGTGCCTCCTTTGTTGCAGGTCTCCAATTGATTTAGATGCCTCAATATTTTAAATTATACATAACAGCTTATTTTTCATTTAAAGTAGCAAACAACATCACTTTTATGTAGCTCTACACGTTGTAACATTGAATCATCTATAGTCTACTTACTTTTGATTCCAACCATCATTTCCTCCTTGTTGATCAAGTGACCAATGACATCGATCTCCTCCAACAACTTGTCAACGTCGTAGCACCAGCTGTTCAACATCTCATTCACATCTTGAGTAGTCTCATTTCCGGAAACACTGTTGACCAGAGAGAATTTAATAATCCCTTGCGGTCTGTTGATTTTTGCGCTGATCATTCCTTCATTGACAAGCTCGGATACATATACCTCCAGCTCGGCAACCAGAAGTTGCAAAAGGAATGCCAATCTATCAATCTTAATGCATTCATAGTACTTGTTAATGATACGAAGATTGTGCTCAATGATACACTTCTGTAAATTTTTGAAGTTAGCTTCGTTATTGTGGAAAATCTCAGACTTGTCGAAATATTGTGTCTTGTACTCGTTCTCGATGTTCGACCAGTAAATGAGCTCATTGGTTGTAAAAGTTTCCAACAATTTGTAAACCTTGGCGTCAACGTTTTTGTGGAAAGCAGGGTTGAGCTGGATTTTGTGAATCAAATCATTTTGTAAATTATTGAATGGTGAAAGCACAATGTAGTAAACGACGGAGGTCAAGTAATTGACATATGCGACGCGGTCCTTTTTAATACTATCCAACTCAATCAAAAGCAACGAATTTTGCACAATCTGAAGATAATTTTTGTCCACAACATCAATCTCAATCAAGAACTTGAGATATGTGGCCTTGTATTCCTCAGCTTTGTCAAAACCTTTCAAGGTTTTCAAAAGAATTTTCCTGCTCAAGATTTTACCTTGCTCATAATCACCCTTTTGCAACGTAAGTCTAATTTGTTCTAAGATGTAGTCAACCTTTTCGCTGAAGGGCATAAGGGAGTAGGTTTCGACTTGTAAGTCACATAAGATTTTGGTAGCCTTGTCCAAATCATTGAAGTGTTTGAGGTATATTTCGGAAAGCATACGCAGTGCAGTGGCCATTTCAACTTCAACAAAGATCTTTTTGTCGGAAACAGTTCTGATGGTCTCAATAAGCTTGATCTTGTAATCCAAGTCTTTCTTATTTGAATCGTTTAAGAGCGGCAACTTGTCGATAACACGTTGAATCAAGGTCTGAATAGACAGTTTAAGCTGACCATGCTTTTTAGATAATGTCGAGATTAAGTTATTAAGATACTCCCATTCATTATTATCAGCGAGGGTGTCTACTATCTTGGTCAACACTCTTTTGGACGACTCGAGGTCGGAGGATTGACGGGTTTGCTTCTCAAGGACGAGGTATTTGTCAATAGCCAGGTGGCAATCCAACTTCTCTAAGATAGGGAATTGCTCATCGAGGGTGGCCGAGAAGTCTTTTTCTGCTTTAAGGGGGTCTTCTCTGGACATGTTGGGTGGCGTAGAGGAGTTGATTGTGGAATCTGAATAGCTTTTGTGGATGCAGGAGTGAGAACGGGGAGATGTAAAATGTAGGCTATGTGGGAAACAATTTTGCAAACCTCTTGGCGAGGAACTGTATAAGTGTGAGAATTAGGGAGTTGTTGCGACGAAGGTATACATTAAAAGATGTTGAAGTTGGTAAAAGGTAGTTTCATGAGACTTTGAAAGACAGAACATCAATACTCAATCTCTTATAAATGCTTTGTTTTTTCTGAACAAGTTCAAACTGTAAATACCAAAATGCATTTTGAGCAGATTACTTTCGATAGTCATATAATCATATCTTCACTAACACATTACTTAAAAATCAAGTATGAAATTTGTTTATAAAAACTCAACAAATATTGCTACAAAATGATCTTTGTAGTCTATCATATTAGCACTTCTTCTTTCTGGTAGTGAGCAAGATCCTCAAAATATTTTACTGATGAAATCCACCAAATTACGAAAGAAATGGCTGCGATAGAAAAGAACTTACAAGGGAACCTTCTCAAATGACTCACATTAACTAAGCACTACCTTTTGGGCCGCTTTGCCACAAAACATAGCATTATGATTATTTTTAAGGTGGAAGGTTTGTCATTGACAAGTTTTACCGTTGATAAGTTTGCAAATTATGGCTTCTAACTGGTCTACATCATGACTCACTAATTGGGAAATGTCTGCAGCAGGAAGTGCATAATTTTATTTTCAGTATAAGAAGCCTTTTATGTCTCAAATTAAATTCAATATTTAATACCACTTTTGAATATATTGCAATTAAAATTATGACTTTCGGTCGTCAGTTTCGTGCAGATCATTTCTCCAATTTGGAAAAGACCCATAATCCAGTGAATCATGGGGCAATGGGTGGTACTCCAGATATCGTGCTTGATAAATTCACTAAAGTCTTCATGGAGAGTCAACAGTTTGTAGACGAATTCTATCGATTCAAAGCTAGAGAAATATGCATTGATCTGGCTAGAGCTATTTCGAGCTCCGATTTACTTGATTGTGATTATAAGGACTTGGGATTTGTTGATAGCGCATGTGCTGGTATCAGTACAGTTCTACGCTCCTATCCCTTCCAAAAAGGTGACAAAATATTGTTAAGTTCTTTGACTTATGGGGCATGTGCTAAGGCAGTTAAATTCGTGGAACAATCCTTAGGGGTGAAACCTGTATTTATCGAGATATCATATCCAATTTCATTTGATGAAATCGTGAAGTTATTTCAAAATGAACTTAGCAAGGGCAACATTAAAATGTGTTTATTTGACACTGTTACATCCATGCCTGGTGCGAGACTCCCGTTCGAAAGATTGATCTCCTTGTGCAAACAGTACAATACTTTGTCTCTTGTCGATGCTGCTCATGGTATTGGATTGGTCAAGGTATCACTTTCCAAATTACAACCTGACTTTTTTGTCACTAATCTCCACAAATGGTTGTACGTTCCAAAGAGTTGTGCTGTGCTTTACGTTGACAAGAAACACCAGCATTTAATTCAGCCCCTTGCTATAAGTCATTCGTATCAAACACCCGAGCACAAATATGCGACTGCTGCTTTGCAGGAGGATCGCTTTTTCGACACTTTTGAATGGGCCGGAACAATGCAAAAAGTACAGTTAGCTACGATCAATACGGCTATTGAATTTAGAAGAAATGTTTGCGGGGGTGAAGATGAGATTATCAAGTATTGTAGAGATCTTGCTTTGAAGAGCGTCAAGCATCTTCAAGATAATTATTGGAAAAACTGTGAAGTTTTAGGATCTGGTGATGATCTGGTCACTTCAATGATAAATCTCGAGGTTCCATACACGGAATGGATAAGTCAATCTTTTGAGACCGTTAGTAAGTGGATCCCTCAATTGATGTACGAAATATGTACAACCCAACGTACGTTTCCTCAGGTATTTGCCCACAAAGGCAAGATATATTGTCGATTGTCTTGTCAGGTTTACAATGAAGTTGATGACTTCGTGGAAAGCGCAAAGGTTCTTGAAGAAGGAATGAAGAGCTTTTTCAACAATTTAAGCCACTTTGAAAAACTTCCATTACTGGGATCTGATTTTTTAAATGTCGATCCATAAACAATTACAAGACTTCATAATAAAACTATGCCCCAATTAATTTAAAGTAGTAGTCTCTATTAAAAGTCATGGGAATTTTCACTTTTATAATATCGAAAGGACTTCCTAATTTTACTGCTTTTTATACTCTCGTCTACAACAGTTCATAAATACTATCTATTAGATCTATCTCAAACTCTACAGTTGTGGATGTCAAACACCAAAATGTCAGAAGCTCCGGCTTTCTTCAAGTTGTCCATAATATTACCAATGTCCTTCTTCTCAACCATAGCGGAAACGGCAACCCATTCGTCTGCTTCTTCCTTTTTGGTTTCCAAAGCAGAAATTGTGGCTGATCTTCTACCAGGAGTGATAGTCAAAACTTCAGGAAGGATCTTTCTTGGAGCGTTGTAGTTACACAAGACGTATTTTTGGGCAGCCAACAAACCTTCGAATCTAGAAAGAATGGTACTGACCAATTCAGGGAACTTTGGAGATTTGGAAGCAACCAAGTGTGCTGAAGTAGACAAGACGGTCTCGAGTGGCTTCAATCCTGCAGCCTTCATGGTTTCACCACTTTCAACCAAATCTATGATGGCATCGGCGACTCCAAGGGCACACGAAGCCTCGACGGAACCACCGACATAACGAATGTGAGTGTCCAAAGATTCCTTACCTTCCAACTCCTGGAAGTAGTCGGTAGAGAGTTTGGTGAAAGAGGAGACAATCTTCTTTCCGATCAAATCCTTGGCGGAATTGTAAGGTCCGTTGGCTGGGACTTGGATTTGCAATTTACACTTACCGAATTGGAGGTCTAAAAGATCATCAACCTGGTCAAGTAATCCAGCTTCTTTGATTTGGTCAAGACCAGTGATACCAATGTCACACTTACCTTCACCAACAAAGATAGGAATATCAGCAGCAGGGAGGAAAATAAGTGCAATGGGGAGGTTCGTGGAAAGAGCGATATCCAAACGGTTTGATCTTCTAAATTGAATGTCAATTCCGTTTAAAAGGTTGCAACATTTTTCATACAAACGGCCCTCTTTTTGTTAGTAATGGAATTATTTGTATTTCCTTTAGTTTACATACTCTTTGGCACTGCAAATAACAAGCGGTCTTCGAGGTGGTTGACTAAATCCATGATTACTAGGTTTATTCGAATAGTTGACTATTTTTCACCGGCGATGGTGAATGAGTCAATGCGTCAAAACGTGCAGGACGGAAAATTGGCTTGCCGATAACGAAAGCAACAACCAAGAAGAAAGAGTTTATACGAAGACTAAAAAAAATGGCTGTAGTTTTTGCAATAGAACAATAAATTTCCTGCCTTTTATAAGTCCTTTCTTTTCACTGGTGTTCGTTCGATAAAGTAGTGACCATAATTCCGTAGTCAATTGCAAAAGCCCTAAAATAACCCATGTGTCTGATTCCTGCACATCGTCAACAAGACTAGATAAAGCCCTCGAATAGTGGAGAGGAAATAAAAATGCGATTATGCATTTGTAGATCTAGACGGGTAAATTACTCTGATTAAAGGGCAAAGCATAATCACTCTTTGATACATCCTAAATAAATTTGATGATTTCTAATATTTTCATGATCTTTATCTATTGCAAGGGTAAAATTGGAACTTCATAATGTATTGTGCTGGTATTAAATTTTGCATTTGATGTTTTTTGTAGATACGATACTCCTGTGAATAGTTGCAAACCTTTTCTCTATTCAAATTTTTTTCCCGCTAATAAATACCGACGCATTAGCATTTTCTCACGAATAAGTACTCACTAATTCACGTCTCTCACGTGCATCCGATCATACCCATTCACTTCATATTCTAGCATTAATGTCGTCCAAAGCCATCTCTCTCTGATCATTTATATTTTAAGTCACTCTCTTTAAAAACATATGTCGTTATATACTTCCTTTAAACCCCTCTTCATCCCACTTTATCCCACTTTACGGTGCGTTATAAATTTTCAAGCCTCTCGGTGCTCATCGTTATTGTTTCACGATCTTCTCACCCCATTCTCGCATGTCACTGTTTGTTTTGGTTACAGTTTTTTTTCGACTACTGGCAACTCTGCCTCGGCTAATCCATACATCAAAATACATTCTACCGTTGCAATGGTTGGTGAATCTCGTACAGAGCTACTTCAATGGCTTAATCTGGAGCTTGGACTCCATTATACTAAGGTGGAACAGTGTGGTTCTGGTGCCGCATACTGCCAGCTAATGGATCTGATTCATGGCGGCGTACCCATGGGAAAGGTAAAATTTGACACCAAGTCGGAATACGATTACCGTAGTAATTTAAAAGTACTTCAAGCTGCTTTTAACAAACATGGAGTTACCAAGTCTATAGAAGTAGAAAAGTTGGTCAAATGTCGCCTTCAGGACAACCTTGAACTTTTACAGTGGTTTAAAAAATACTGGCTGGAGAATAAAGATGTACATTCCAATTATAATCCACAATCTAGGAGAAGCAGTACTGGGACTGGTTCACGGGTGTCTAGTGGCAATGGTTCTGTTGTTGCCAGATCAAGACCATCATCACGCATTAACCCTGCAAATGGGCCCCTTAATCCGGCAGGTGGCCCCTCTAAAATTCTCCCAAAACAACGTGAAATAAATGCAAAAAGGGCCAGTTTTAATAATGATTACACCCCTTCCACGCCAATCCGTTCTGGTAGCATAGATTATGAGGAAAAATGTCGACAATTGCGTACAGTAACAGAAGAATTGGGTGAATATAAAGTTCAATTGGAAAGTATGGAGACTGAGAGGAACTTTTACTATAACAAATTAATCGATATTGAGCAAATGGTACGCAACATTTTATCTGGGGAAAAGGATATCGACTCATTGACGGTTTCAGATTTTGCAAAGCAATTGCAAGATATTTTGTACAGTACCGAAGAAGGGTTCCAAGTGAGTGAAGATATGGATGCTGAAACATTTTAAGGAAAAACTACTTTTGATCTCAATATAATTACTGGCCTCATCATTAGTACAAAATTGTTGCTCACTTACAAATAAACTCGCGCCTTAGTTTCAAAAAAATTAGACCCAATTGAGAAAAAGAATCGAATTAGAAGTCTCAAAAAAAAATTGGCAATGAAAAACTCTAATGATGCAAAAAATGTGAGGGCTTTTCCTGTCGCTTTTTTTTGTCACCAACTACCGCAACCCATAACATAAACCGGCACCAGGACCGGAAATTTAGTAACAAATATGACGGTAGGAACTCATTTCGGTTACAATCGTCGTAATCTGAATTCAAGTCCGTATACGATACCGGCAAAGCATCAACAAACCCCATACAGTCCACCAAATAATGGCATGTCATCGCTGGTACCAACCTTGAGTCGAAACTTTGTGTCGAGACGAATTAGTGAGGGTGAAACAGGAAGACTCAAAGAAGAGTTGAAATGTGAAGCCTGTGGTAAAGGCTACAAGCATATTCTGTCTTTGGCAAAGCATCTTTGGGAGCATACCCCAGAATGGAACGTAACTAAAAAGCTTTTGATATCGAAACATCAGCAAGTACAGCTTTTGGAAGCAGCGAGCATATTGGTGGGTATGGGCGAAAAGGAGGGCGAAGCAGTTCTGATGCTGCTCCCAAGGCTGGTGAGCACGGCACAGAGTCATAACCACCCAGTTTCGATGGGAATGAGCTCAGAAGGCTATGAATCTGCAAAGTTCAGGCGTTCTTACTCGGTACTGCAATATCCCCCAAGTGAACGACCAAGAATTCATGATATGCCTGCGGGTTTTGTGGGAGGTTACTTCGATGTAAGAGAGCCTATATCTAGGAGTAGACGAGGTTCCGAACTTGGTAGTATTCTGGACAACCCAGTAGTGTTTTCTCCATCGCCTCCGGTGAAGTTGGACTCTCCACCCGATGATTATGACGATGAAGTTGTGGGGCGCATGGATTGAACTAAGCGGGGCTGGACTCGGTATATAAAATAACGGTACATAATACAGGATTACAATAGAAATATTGGTTTTATTTAAATGGTGAAAATTTCGTCTCTATCTGAAAATGAATCTATATCAATATCAACACACGTCGCTTCAAGAAATTGCTGTGGCTCGTTTGGTCCATGTTTAAACAAATATATTTATATTTTTTTGGACTGCGAGCCTCGAGACGCGATGAGCATGCATCGAAGAGCGAAGAGATGATGTATTAATGATGAGTAATTTACTTAACAGATTCTGTAAAGCACCAATTTCCGTTGAATTAGTCCACATTCAAATAACATAGAAGAAAATTGACCATTTTATAGTCTATACCACTAATCCTCTTCCTTAATGATCCCCCACCTCCAACGAATTTGTTCTGCGTTTCCGACTTTAATTTACCAATTGGGGTAGTGGCTTGGCTGCAACAAATCCCGGAACCGAGACTCGGTTATGTGCAGGTCTGTTGTTTGACCGGGTAATTTACTCACCAATATCAAAAAGCTCGCGCAGTGGTTTTTTCAGCATCATCGATATCTAGACCGTTCTGGCCGGGTAGCCCATGCCCTATATCCCTTCACCAGCGACCCGTTTTGGGGAGCTGCCTAGGGCAGAACTAACTGGCGGCGGTGGCTTTGCTACCGTTGATTCGTACACTAAAATGTGCATCATAGTACATCGAGTGAAGAGCATCGCTCAAGGCAGATCACCGGTGTCTCCAAGAACACATACATTTTTTTTCATATTGGGGATTTCGTAGGATGTAGGGACAAATACGTGATTGATGGGAGGGAGAACGAATTGAGGTTTTTGACTGAATGTAAAAGGAAACTTTTAAAACTAGTTTTGGGCATACTTGTGGCGGTGTTGTGGGAAAGGCACATCATTGCGCTAAGTTGCCTCTTCTTCTTTTTCTTCTTCTTCTAAGCTGAAAAATAATACGCCTATCTCTACGTTTCGAAAAAGTCATGAGGTTTAAAAGATTATGCCGAATCGACATAATATGCTATTTACATGTTATTCTATGACTATGATGGCATGCCTTATTTGACCGTATATTTACCAATCCTGTTGTTGCACGTCCATCATAGTCCAATTTTGATCTCTTTCTTTCCATATTAATAATAGTAACCTAAAATCTGCCTCCCCCGTCCCACCGCACACAGAAGACAGTCTTCTCTTTGAGCGAACTTCGTTAATCCATTAACTGATCCATACAACAGAAATCATTTCTCTTCTCCTTCAATGATTTCCTTATTCAATGGTTGTACTGCTTCGAATTTTTGACGAAGATCTGCCTGAATTTGGGCCTCCTTTTCGTTGGCCAATTGCTTCTTCAGCTTTTCCTTAGCAGCCATACGTTGAGCATCTTTGATTGGGCCTTGACGAAGGGCGGCTTGCTCAGTTTTTTGGAGGTAGTTGATACCGATAAACAGCCCAACTGCAAACACACACAGTGCGCCAAAGGTAATCTTCAGTAAAGTTGACATGAGTTGAGTCGTATTGATGAAGTAAGGTCTATTTTAATATCTCACACAAGTAATTACTGATATTCTTTTTTTTAAATATTTCGTGTTAGCGAGAGGCAGCTATTAAAATTGCGTCCGCTATTTTCACTTTACCTGGGAAACACTACCTAGTCAGAGTGCGATCCCATCAATAAATCCGCGGCAGCTCAGTGCATAATGTGAGTCAGATTCAGATCAACAATGTTACGGTTGTTTTATATTGCATGCTTAAGTCGCTATCTTGCGTTAAGCACAATCTTTAAGTCAAATCAATAAAAAGCCCTCGAGTATGCTATATTTTAAGCTCGAGTGTAGATAATTAGGTATTTTGTGTATTGCGATCTCTCATATTTCGTATTTCTCGGCGCGCTCCGAGCCTACAAGGTTGCCAGCAATTAGCGCCGGCTTGTACGTCGGCGTGTACACCGCTCCTCCACTTAAGGCCAATTTACCTGCAATGTGGGTGGCTCTTTGTTTTTTTTTTTTTGTAAGCACTATTGAGGAAATTTCCGTTAATTGAATATTTCACTATTAAAGTCAAATCCCGCAAGCGATTTTGCCCACTTCACCCTCATTTCGGGGGCATTTCCTCATACACAGTTCAATTTTCCAGGTCTTTAAGACCAATTGATCAACTACACTGCTAATCTTTTTCAATTGTACCATTTCCCCTAAGTAAAAAAAAAGCATTGACACTTACCGATCCCCCCCTCTCTCCCGCAATTTCTCTCCCCCTCCCCCAAAGGCGTTGTCGAATCCCACTCTTATTGTTTTTCCCGCACTAACTTTCATCCTAAACCCCCGCTATAGACTAAACCCAGAATTATGGCGTCCGAGGATGACGCCCACACCCGGTCTTATCTGCTCAAACGGGGCGAATCCGATGCTGAGCAGCCCCATAAAACGAAGATGTCCAATTTGACGCGGCACTTGATGAATTCTACACCCTCTGCAAGTGTCTCCCCAAACCCAAGCTACCTGCAATACATAGATGAACACAATTCGAACTCGGAGGGTCCAAGACAAGATCATCAACTGCTGCTGTACTACTTCCGTAACCCCCAAACTCCTGCCGCTCAATTCGGTCTGTTCCCCTCTTATGGAAGCTACAATAATCCGGCCCATACCCCAGGTCTGGCTTCAAGTGCCTATCGTTCGGCCAATAGCTTTCAGCAACCCGTGCTGGTCCCGGCTACGACCAATTATATTCCGTCAACACACAATACTCCAAATATGGTTACACTGCTGTATCTGCTGAATCATCTGTATTCACTGTCGCAATTTGTACCCCATTATAAACCTGCCAGTATAAGTCAGGGCCATCCAACCACCACCCTTCTGATGGAACTGGCTAGTCCGGCCCCAGCTTCGTATAATAATTTTCCTCGATTTCTGAGCTTTTCAGAGCCGCATCCGACTCATCAACAGCTGCAACTGCTTCTGCATCAGGCCCTGCTTTCTACTCAAACCCTGCTCAATCTGACCCTGACCCTGCTTCAGAGCCAGCCACCTCACCTCCAGGGTCAACCTCAAGGACAAAATCAGGATGTCAACCCATATTCGGCGATGCGTAGACTTCCATCATCCTCAGACACACCTTTCAGGGTATCGGAAGAAGTACTGCAAGCGGATGTTGCGAGCATGGAAACGTCGGGCTCAGAATCAGCCGCTTATTTCGATTATCATACTGAACCGGATCACTACATGACTTATAAAGAATTCCTAGAGAATTTGAATCAAAAGGACAATGAGGCAGCACAAGTCGCGGGCACCGCCGCGGAGGAACATCTCAACATCATTGACTTTTCAATTAATGACCTCATTCTTATGCTTTCATGTTTATTGACCAAAATTGTCGAGGCAAATGACAAGCTCCACCCCAATCACTTTGACAACACCATTGCCATGAGACAACGACAGAAGGATGAAAAGCGTCTTCGTAGAGCACAGAAGCAGAAAATAAAAAAGGATGAAGGTGTTATAAATCACGACGACAACTACGTTGATGTCTTTGAATCCGATGATGACGATGACGAAATGAAAAATAAATATCTTGCCAATGTTCTAGCATTCCATGGGAAAAATGTTCCTGGGATTTCATTGCATGCATATTTGACTCGGGTTTTGAAATATTGTCCCGTTACTAGCGACGTCTTCCTATCGTTATTAGTTTATTTTGATAGAATTGCCAAAAAAGCGAACAACCTCCGCAAGCAGAGGAAGGAGAGTGTTGACAATAGTCACCCCAATGCATCCAGTCACCATGGATCCGATCTTGACACATCGGGTGGATTATCAGGTGAGCCTCAGACTGACAAAGCTCAAGACGAAGGATCGGAACAATTATTTGTGATGGACTCCTATAACATTCATAGACTTATTATACTGGGTATAACGGTTTCCTCAAAATTCTTTCTGGACATCTTTTATAAAAATTTAAGATACGCTAAAGTGGGTGGGCTCCCATTGGAAGAGCTCAATTATTTGGAGCTTCAGTTCTTGCTTTTATTAGATTTCAAGTTAATGATTTCGGTTGAAGACTTGCAAAATTATGGCGATTTATTGCTCCGATTTTGGAAGCGAGAACAAGTCACCAGTGAGTTGGTGAATGCCAATGGTGCTTCTGCTCTGGAATCAATACCGACTAGTACGTAATACAATATTTAGTTTCTTATTGTAGTTTTTTTTAGTTTGATTTCCAAACTTTAGGTATTTTGCCCTCCTATTCATGGCATCATACCATTTATTTAAAAAATTATGCGGTATTCAAAAGAAGTGATTTAATCTATCAGTAGGAATTTTTTGATGTAAACTTCGATTAGATCAATTTTAGGTTATTTACCGAGTAAAGCCGTTTACTTTCTACGCTTTTTTAATTATTTATAAAATTTATTTTTAGCTTGAAATAGGTTTCCCCCAACGAAGATGAAACGCCTATTTCAACTTATTAACAATAGTTCGAAGTCGGGAATACCAGAACTAGCAAAACATTTTCAAGTGTTTCATCCAATCAGATATAATACTTCGACGCTTTTCAATAAAAATATTGCTCAGCTTAAAGACCTCCGATTAATTATTCAAAGCAATAGTTTTAAGCGATTATATAATCGCGGGTGGGGGGATGCCTTATGCGAGCTTATTGTATAGACGTATTATCGATGGACCAAAAACTCAATTTAATTACATTAAGCGGCTGCAAATAGATGCTTAGTGATCATTCCCAATTAAGCCGAACGGTTTTCTCGAATTGCTAATTGTTATTTCTCGTATTTGCCATAAAGTTTAATTCCTCTCCTTCCCCTCTTCAAAATTTAGTCAACATAGCCTGGTTTTCGAACTATATGCGGCTATATCCTGATCTATGGATATTAGCGGACCTCGAACGGATATTAGCGGTTTTAGGTTCAGTGCGACAACCACGCTAATTTTTCCGTCAGCAGTTGCATCCGGAAGAACCGGTCGTAAAATTTGCAACTGAATTACAAAGTCCAATTTATTCCATTTCATTGCATATGAAAGGTCAATAAATGATACTTGAAAACATGCACATCCTTGCGTAGTTTCAATTGAACTGGTGCCATCACAATTTCAATTTTTTTTTTGCCAAGATATCGCCACTTCTCAAACCATCTGGCTCCGGGTCGCATATATTTTTCTCAACCCCATCGTGGCTGCAGGATGATGTAGATGCAAGCGAACAAGTCCTCGCTAGAAGGCTGTGCTACCACTTATTTACCTTGCTAAAGGAGTTAAGATAATAAGAAGCGCCGCTTATCTCCTATGTTATTATCTCTTCTTAATTTATTCGAATGATTGCGGCAAGTCTTCCCCCACCCTTCTACCTTGACTAAAGACGGATTTTACCGTAGAAAACAAAGTTGCATATCTTATTGAAAAAAAAATTATATTGCACTGCAGTGGCACTGTTATAAAAAGCACAGGGATCCACACCGGAAATGTAGTTTTATTTCCATCAACCAAACCATGAGCGACGCAGCGCAACAGGTTCTCAGTATAATGGGCACTTGGACCGCCACATCAACGACAGCATTGTCCACTTCAACTCAGTTGACTCTGGTCGATCCAACTCACGTGCTGGCATTACAATCATCACTTAGTAATGCGGTAGTCTCGCTTGCTACCGTAACTTCCGTGGCCGATGTTTTATCCCTCAGTTATGTTATTAGAGGAGCTCAGGCTTCGCTTACTGCGGTATCAGCTGAGCAAATATATGCTACAGCCACTGGATCTCTGATTCAAGCTCAAGCAACACATGCCTTATGGGACGCAACATTAAATTTGCAGCTGTTGAAATGGGATATGAATTTGTACGATACTTGGTTGAATAAAGGTGGCAATGGATTTTTCACGGCCGTGTTTCTTTTCCTTTTCATAATTCATATCATTCTTATGTTTATTCTGAAGTATTATTACGTGGGTATTGCACTCTTCTGTGGGATTGGTCTCGAATGGGCGGGTTATTTAGGTCGTACCCTTGCAGTCGATGATACTTCGAACGAACAATACTTTCTTTTGCAGATCGTCGCATTAACTATCGCTCCGGCTTTTATAATGGCTGCAGTTTATTTCTACTTGGCTAAGTTGATTGTGGTACATGCGAATGGACGTCGATTCTCTCTTTTAAAACCTACTTGGTATTCATTCATTTTTGTTTTCTGTGATGTCCTCTCATTGGTGATTCAAGCAATTGGTGGGGGTATGGCTTCTGCTGCCAGCACTGAGAAAAAAGATCCACAAAATGGAACAGATGTGATGATTGCAGGTATTGCTTTCCAAGTCTTTTCCATGTCTTTATTTGCCTTCACATGGTTTGACTTTTTGTACCGGGTGAACTTCACAGCAAATCCGGAAATAAAGTTTACTTTCAAACGATTGTGGGCATTTATCATTAATTCTAAAGAGGCGGACAAGATCCGTGATGCTAATGAGCCATATTATGTGGAACAATATAAATATATTCGCCAAAGGCCCTTTTTCAAATGGTATCCTCATGCAATCACCTGGTCCATCATATTCATCTACATTCGTTGTGTATATAGAGTTGTTGAATTGGCTCAAGGTTGGTCGGGGTACCTCATCACTCATGAGGAGTACGTATTAACACTCGATGCCATGATGGTTTGGCTTTGTGTTGTTGTGCTTGCGTTAATGCACCCATTAGTGATGTTCGGAAAGGATGAACGTTTGCCCTTGAGACAACGGAAAGAAGTAGATCCGGAAAAAATCTCCGATGAGTTTCATGACGCTACAAGTGGATCAGCAATGGGTGAATCTGGTATAGAAGAGCCCCTGGAACGCAATTTAGCATATAGTGAACCGGGGACTGAACGTCACTCAACTTCCAGTGATCCGGTGACACAAGAGAAGAGTCGAAGCGTACTTGATCATTAAATTTTCAAAAACAGAGGGCAATTTAATCGCTGCATGAAAACTGCAGCGAACAAATATGGGATAATAGAATATGCACTACACCGCTTTAATATAAAATTGTAGACAAGTAATTTGTGTAATTCAATAATATTAATCAAATCCCTTGGTCCCATATGTGGATTCTATATCTCTAACTCTAGTATTTGTAGGCTCAAATAGTCATTCAACATTTCCCTCGAGTAACACTACCACGGCTTTCCATTTGTGTTTGTTATTTCGTAGACACCTTTAATTATTCTCTGTTTCAAACCGCACGAATGAAAAGTAATTATTCTCAAACGGGAACTGCTGATGTCATTTATATAACGCTCCTGTTTATCTTGTTCTTGTTCTTGTTTTAAACTCTTCTAGATCTGGTTTTTGATTACCTTCTTGCTCTGGGAATCCAAGATGGTGCATCTTTCACGCAGTAGGAATCAGCACACCCACAAGGCTTGAGCTTACTAGCATCCGTCTGCTGATCCTGCACGATCAAACATGGGTGGTATGGAGGTACATCTTTCTTGGCCTTACTGGGGCAATTTGGGATGTATGTGTTTTTTAAATGTAACTGAAGGTTGGAAGAGTCCATCTGGATGTATAATTTGTAACAAATTTGACAAATCAGACAAGGCTTGATTACTGGTATAAATACAATCACCCCTTGTAAGTTGCGGCATAATTATTTTAATGATTCATCGCGACACTGATAAGACCTGCGTCCGCCTACTTCCTTTTCTGGCCAGGTATGGGGGAAGTGCGATGAGATGATTACGATGAGCTATAACGGAGGAAAAAGACGTCGCTAGATAGTCCAAATAACCTCTCTGGTCTGGTCATATTTTGTAATTTTTTATATCCCATACCGTTCGATGTTTACATTCAAAAAGTATACATATTTTTGCCTTGTTTCACCAATTCTTGGGCCACTCAATCTTGCCGTGCGGGAAGCATTCCCGCTGCATAACCGCCGCACCGAACTCTTTAAAGCTTCGGTAAGTTAAACGTTAGTCACCAAATTCTCTACCTGACCCAACTTGAGACTGCATTACAACAGTCTGTGCCACATGTCTATTCATGTGATATCTTAAATAGTATTTCTATCAAAATTATGAAGGTCATTATCTAGCCCTGATTGGATATATACTCGAAGATTACATGTATCAGTGATCAACCCAGCAACATTGGAATAAGAGCAGAAAATAATATTGACCTGAATTAGAAAAACTACAAAACAAGCGCACTTGTCGGGTTGCACTATATGCGACCATAAAGATCTTAAAGAGAAGATTACCAAATAAACTTTTGCCTGTCCAATGCCACAAGAGCACATCCAGGCGGAAATAATTCAAGCGTGTTATGAAATGTTTGTATGTAGCTGAACGTGTGGCAAAGTCAATAAAGACCGATGTGAAACGTAAAGCTAATGTTTATTCTTTCTGATATCTTACTTAACATGTAACATGTTTTATATGAAACTCTGCAACATTTCTTTTTACAAGCTTTACCATGTGCTATCCCACCCTGCACAACATATGTGTCCAAACTACAAATTAATATTGACGTGATTTTAGAGATTAACGATATACGCTTATTTCTTGGACTTCTTGGAAGAGGAAGAAGCAGCAGCCTTTTCCTTTTCTTGTTGGTCCTTGAGGACTCTCTTAACGATCTTCTGCTCTTCAATCAAGAATGCTCTGACAATTCTCTCCTTAACACAACCAGCACATCTGGAACCACCGTAGGCTCTAGAGACGGTCTTGTGAGTCTTGGAAACTTGAGCGTATTCTCTTGGTCTCAAGGTGGAAATACCAGCCAAAGCGGAACCACAGTCACCGCACTTGACTCTAGAGGCAGCCTTCTTGACGTGTTGGGCTACCAACTTTCCACCTGGAGTCTTGACGACCTTGATCTTGTTGGATCTGGTGTTGTCTGTAATGTTAGTATTGAAGTTAGAGAAACGATGAGGGAGTACCAAGTCTACTACAACCATGAATTGTCAACCCGTCCCATATCCGCAAACACAAGCAATTCAAGCTAGAAGGATTCAGATATTACAACAACGATTAAATCAAATCTTTTCAATCGTCCGCTTTTGTGCCTGTCTACGCTAATTCCTCCATGGTCGATTATCTCTGAACAACATAGGTTTAGAAGAAAATAACCGACATGAGAAACAACATATCAGGCAGCGGGAGGTTGGATGTCGGGTTCAAACTAGAAAAACTTGTAGTAATTCATGATACGGAATGCGTGGATACACCATCGGGGTGTTCGGGGTCACAGTAGGCGATCTTTCGCTGCCCTTCGTAGGCCCGATACTTTGTTGAATTTGGGGACCCAGAATCGATTCTGGTTTATTTATGGATCGTCATTCTGATCAGTGGTATCTTGTTCTCCTTCTCTATCTTAAAACATACATGGATTTCTCCTTCTGTAGGTAACACGTTGAGCCATCTTACTTGATATGTCTAAACAGTGCAACTGAAGCTGAGCTTTTGGTCAAATTTTTCGCGGAGGCTGTCGTGTGGAAACTGAAAAATGCGTCTTGGGGTGCACGGGTTTACTTTAGGGTGCAGCCCTAAACTATCACGTGGTCTTCAGCAGATCATACCCTTTTAATTATTTTGGGGCAAACTAAACCCTAAAACGTAGTATTAGACAAGATTGAATAGAACTGCTCTAAACTCATTTTCTTAAGTCAAATATTGGCTGTTATCGATTTTCTATGACGCTACACTTTGTAGGGACGGAGTCGGGGAATTTTGATCGGAGTCCGATCCCGAGTCTGCTCCTATGCAGTCTTGGTGGCTCTTACTAGTCCTAATGGGGACCTATCCAAGGACCACTGATGTTATCAATTGCTACAATTATAATGAGTTTGTAAAATTTATCATTCAAATTTTGTAAATTTAGAGCTTTGGTTCTTCCTTTTCAACGGCAACAACTTCCATTTCTAAAGCGACACCCAATGGCAAGCTCTTGACTGCAACACAGGATCTAGCAGGCTTGTGCTCGTTGAAGTATTTGGCGTAGACAGAGTTGAACTCAGCAAATTGCTTCTCCATATCGGTCAAAAAGACGTTAGCCTTGACAATGTGCTTCAAAGAAGAGTTAGAAGCTTCCAAGATATTGGAAACGTTGGAAATCACTTGTTCAGCTTGCTCAGCAATAGTTGGGGTACCTGGAAGTGGCTTGTTCTCTGGAGTGTAAGGAATCTGGCCAGAAACAAAGATAAGGCCGTTAACCTTAATAGCCTGGGAGTATGAGGCGGCTGGTGGGGGAGCATTTGCGGTTTTAACCTAAAAGGAACTGTTAGCATTGTAATTTTAATGTAGCGATTCATTAGTCACCTTATACCAAAGAAAGGGATCTCAAGTTTAGGAAGAGGAAGGGAGAGTAAATTCTCCCGTTAGATCACTTTTTCGGGAGACAATTACCCCCCTCAAGGTTCATACATACTGGGACCAAGGTCAGAGAGCTTCTGGAGGCAGACATGTTGGCAATACGTGGCAAGTTTGAACGGAACACTCTAGTTGATAACATTATGATAGTGAGGAAAGATAGCGTTTTTATCGAAAATAGTGCGACACGAGTCGTCCGAGTCACAAATGTTGCTTACACGCCACATTTGTTTCATGGTTGCAAGACTACAAACTAAGATCAATTTATACTTTGATTGATAGATTTCATAACTTCGTACTCTATAGTCTATAATATAGTTATTTCTTCTTGCCCTTCTTCTTCTTTTTCTTCTTTTTCTTACTCGACTTCTTACCGCCCTCATCTCGGAATTCTCCAAGACCATCAAGAAATTCATCGTTAAACTCATTTTCCATATCAGTCTTGTTCAGCTTTGCTCGGTTCGCCTTTGATCCTTTCCCTGATGATTTTCCGTTTTGACCGAAATCCGTATTTATACTTTCTTTCTCACTATCTTCATCTTCCTGTTCTTCTTCATCCTCTCCCTCTGTATCTTCAATATCTAAAACCAGTCCATATTTGGCTAATTTCTCTATATCGACAAAGATCTCTTGAGCAAAAAATTCCATTTTGCTCCATGTGTTGAAATTATTCAAAAATGTTTGGAAGTTGTCCTGTAACTCGCTGAGAGTAGGTTTGGGGCCCAACTTATTTTCAACAAACTCCTCGTCCTTGCGATTTAAACAATTAATCCATTTGAGATCTCTTTCAAGACTGTTGGTGAAACTGTTAACAACTAAAAGCTTTTCTGGATTCAGTCCAAAATATGTGGAACTATCCCATGGCTCCATATCCTTAAGATCTTTTAAAAGTTCTTCTTGTTCGGCAATATTTCTCAGACTCTTCATATAATTCTCAACTTCCTCCGCCTGTACACCCTCGTTATCATCATCTTCAGCGATCGCTTCCACATCCTCAAGAGTTGTGTCTGCCAGACTGGCCTTCGCACTTTTAATTAAAAAGTACAATTTACGAGCAGTTGGCAATATTCCGATCCAAGAAATCAAAAACATTTGAAGGTTTTGAGAAAAGTCGTACAGGTCTTCGTGGCCAGGTTTACCAGCGTGGACATCAATAACTTTAGAACCGATAAGTGATCCAATCATCAAGCATACAAGCATTGCCAATTTGACTGCCAATGGATTTGAACCTGCGCCTGATTTGTGAATCTTTTGAGCGAGTAATACCAGGGCTCTCGAAATGAATTCATCAATCAACATCAGCCTTTCAACTTCACTTAATATGACTCGTCCGCCTTTTCGACTAAAAAGTATTGTGTTCCCACGAATTCCCTTAGCTAATTCGAAAACGTAGTTAATCGAGGCTGGACTGAAACTGACAACTCTAGCAAGGTACCAGATCAACAACCTTCTGTAGCCCTTACACATCAACATCTCATCAAATATTGAGCTTGCCAACACAGCCTCATTCATAAATACCAACTCCCAATTGGTGACCTTGTCCAAATGGTGGTCTATGATCCAGTTTTTATCTTTGGCCACTTGTAAATCTTCAGGGCTTGCAACGGAAACGATGTGCATTTGGATTAGCTCTGGGGTAATTTCTTGTTCAATTCCATTTTCCTCGTTTATGATTGATTTGATAATCGTATTATGCACCAAATCTGACATCTTTCCAAACTCCGGCAACTTGAAATCGGGTGTGGTGGCCACAAAACTAAATGCCTTGGTGAAGTCTTCCCATTTAGTGCAATAAGAGTCACCAATTACCTCTAAAACATGATCCAATACCTCGACATTGTCGCCTCGAGGAATGTCTCTCCAGTCTCTACCATGTTCATCAAAATTGAGTATTATTTTTTCTGGGAAGCCGGATTCTTCATTTTGATTCATTATCTGATTCTCTTGAGATCCTGAAGTTTTCGAGGTGACATGTTCGGTGGCGTCTGGTTGATTGAATATTTTCGGTGATGCCTTACCCTTCTTCGCTTGTTCTAAAAAGGCGGTAACTTCTTCTTGGGATAGCTTTTCACCATTTCTATTGACGTACTCGTACTCCAGATCATAACCGTCATCCTCTTCATCAAATTCTTCCTCTCCTCCTTCTTCTTCTTCTTCTTCCATTTCTGCTCCTAAAAGAAAAATATACCGTATGTCTTCATCGAATCTATCCAGGTACTCTAGATCAAATATCAACTCCCCTACTTCTGCAGCAGTGGAATTTCTAAATGGTTTGTCGTCATTTTGTGATATTTCAGAGCCCTCATCTTTTATTACGCGGGAGTTTGGTGGTTCTGTCTTAAGATGTGGCCGTTCTGCGTTCACGGTAAGAAGAGCAGCAGCTATCAAACGAATGTCTACAGTCAATGCTCCTCCGTCGACCTTTTTGCGGCCCAATGGATGCATAAACAGAAGTAAACTGGTTTCTTTCAAATCGTGCTCAGTTTCTCGTAATTCTCTTAGCACAATTTCCTTATCAACTGAATCCAGAGATGAATTTTGATTCAATATCCAAGCACAAATGTATCTGATTGCGGAGGAGCCTTTCAAAGTTTCGAGAACAAGTTCCGGAGTACCACTTGTTCCATCTTCATTTACTATACCATTTTCTTCGAGGCGGCGATCTATCTCTAACCCTAAAAGAATAATTGTAGTATGGCATTTCCAAGTTTTCACAAAGAAAAAGAGAAATGGATTCATGGCCAAATTATAAGGAGAACCATCTTCTGGAATAAATAGCTTGTATAGTATATACAATAATACGCAAGCCATTCGATAACAAAGATTATAGTATAATTGACCCCGTCCGTATAACATATACGGGGTCCATTCATCCATGGACTTAACCCAATTCTCCTCTGAATTATCAACGGACTCCAATACCAAACCATCTTCACAATTTAAGCCTATGAGGATGGTTTCAAGTATTGTGAAGAATGCAAGCGCCATATCGAACTTAAGTGATTGAATTTCAGGGTTTTTTACCTCGTCTGCTGCAAGAGGGCTGACATTGAGAGAGGTCTTCAAGTTGGAGTAAGCTAACGCTATGACCAAGTCTGCAATATAATCTATACTTAGAACTATATCGTCATTCTCCTCTGGCTGTGTATATACATCACAGAATGATGCTATCGTATTGAATATATGGTTTAAATTAGATAAGTCTTCAGGAAGGCCAAGCATCTTTGAGAGCTCGGCGTGATGAGCGGAGAGATCATTGCCCGGAACACGAGCAGACAAGTCTGGGAGCGGTATTTCGAATTCCATTGAGGGTGAAGAGGCTTCTGGGGGTACATCAGACCCCAACTCATCGCTCAGCATGGTTCAAGTGGCGTGCTGTGCCCGTTGTGGTAGTTTGATGTTTCTGCTGGTGAAGGCTATATGTAGGAAACTGATCGCGACTAAGAAGGCTTCTTGAAAACGGTTGCAGTGGAAGTCTTTTTGTTCGCATTTTGCTTAGAGAAATGTTATGTGCTTGGGGGAGAAGGGGGGAAATCATCGAGAGATTGTTCTTTTAAGGTAGGAAAATTTAACATATATTAGTTTTTTATGGTTATGAAGTTACGGTTTAAGTATATTTCTGTATTCAATGATGATCTATTAATTTATACACTGACAATTTTGATCAAATATGAATAATTTTACATGAATATAATTTAGAACTTAAAGTTAATTGCTAACGGATATCGAGCTCGTATTATATTTTCGTGTATTTTCTCCTGTAAATGCCAATGTAACCTGAATGAATATTGGTTTTCTCTGGACAACATTACCTGCTACCATTATATCATGTCGTATTACTATTACAAAAATCATTGTTTTGTCTCAAAACTGCAAGCTCAGCTGTACAGTCGGATTGAAAAAATCTGCTCAAGACCACGACCGAAAATACCACGAACACTTCTCAGATTATGCCTAGAGTAAGCCACTAACACAGCCATTGAAAGAGCAAATATTCCCGTTTCACCGCACAAATTACGGAAAGTAGGCTCAGAAGGAACTAATGTTCCCAATGCTCGAGGGGCAACAAATAATGCCAATTCTTTCCGTCTTGAATCTCTTTCTATGTAACTACTGAAACCACAAGCAATGGATCCCATCAATGGTCCCATAGTATCGTCCCAATAAATTCGAGGGGTCTTGGGAAAAAAAAGAGGACCCAATCGAGTTCTCGTTAAGCAAACAGCGTACCAGTAAAAACTAATGAAGGCACCCAAAAATGCCGATGATCGAACTGACGATTTTATTGCATTAAGTATGCGCTTCTTCTTCGATAATTTACTAGGAATGAGGAGCATAAGCAAATTCAAAGGCCCATAGACTTTGAGAGCAAAGGAAAAACCTCTTTTAAATCTCCAAAGAGCATGAACTTCACAATTATCTGAAACAAAAGCATGTACCGTTCTACAAGGCAAGGCCTCCTTCTTTGCGAACAGGCCCACTTTTTTGTAATCTTCACCGTATCTTTCGCAGTATGGTTTTAATATTTCCTTCTTTTCAGAGTCTTCTCCATACTTTAATTTGCCCTCTCTCAAATAATACAAACAATCCAAGATTTCTTGATCCATATTTGCTGCCAGGGTAATCCATTTGCGGTACGAAGGAGGTAAGGCCTTTGGTCTATAAAACCATGAGAACATGATAAAGGTACACGAGACAATAAAAAGTAAGGCATTAGCATGTTTAGCTAAGGCAAGTGGCAGAATTTTAGCCAATCCAGAACTCAAGGCAGTATCCATAGCTCTTGTGGCCACCAATAAGGTCAAGTCGAGAGAATAGTTTCGACCGTAGCTCAAAATATGATTCTGAAAATGAGGAAACATAACAACACTCGATAAAAATGACAGAAGGAACGTGGAGATAAACAAATTATTAACAGGAGATCCAGAAAGGTTTCTTCTCTTTAGAAGGCCATACAAAATTGGCTCAAGTAGATTAATTCCGGCAACCATTCTGGCTGCAAACGAGGGGAACTTGCTAGGATTGAGAGCAGAAGTCAATACCTTCCACACTCTTTCAGGAATCTTATCGTATTGCTTTTTGCGGAGTAAAACAATCACAATATTAAAGATCCGAGGAAGGGTCACATAGAGATACGCGTAAAGATATGCTTTAGCAGATGGGCGAAGTACTCTGCGATCCAAGTGGAGCGACAACGCTCGCAAGAGCTTTTTGTTCGAGGTCACCGCTGTGGACATGATATGAAATGAAGTTCTTAAACGAGTGACAGGACGATAAGGTCGGTAAGTTGGATGTTGATCTAATGAATTTTAGCAGTTGCAATGGTATGAATATTGTGTGCACGCACCACTTAGCGAAAAGCGGGGGGTGCATTTTGTGTAATAACACACTGAGGAATAAACTCAAATAGAATAAGACAATTTTGATTTCTAGAAATCCAAAAACATGAAGAGATCCGAAATCAAAATAATTTCGACAAAGTATTTGAAGCACGATTAATCAGCATTAGCTTTTCGAAAAGTAAGAATGTAATATTATATAATTAGATTATGAATTAGATTCAAAAAGCCGGTATTTGTCTTGAAATCTCAATTTGTACAGTAAATGTCAGACAATTGATAGCAAAAAAATATGTGTAGTGCACTAGTGAAGGTGAAACTTTGAAATATGGCTGAGTAAATAGTGTAAGAGAAAGTAAGCATGAGAGGGTGGAGTTTGGGTTTGTGAATAATAAATGGATATGTTTTCGGTGAAAGGAAAAATTCCTCTATTAAAACTGACGCTTCTTAATATTGGAAACTACTTAAAATCAGTAATAAAGTACATCCTAAATAGTGCAGTTTACTATTTAATCAAGTTAATCTAATGAATCTTGTAAAATTCCCCAGTAAAATATTTTGTACATAGAATATTCCTCGAGAAAATTGTAGTTTAGCAATAAAATTGAGAACCACAATAACTTAAAAAATGCTAGTGCAAAAGACATCATGTATGGTTATAAATAAACAGAGGAAGGGTAATAATTCCTTATTTCGACAACAAAAATTTTATATCCCAATATAATCTATATCAACCTCTAAATCATCTCAAATTCCCACAATTAACACACCCTTTTCCCCAATATTCTCTATTCTACTCACCACAATTTCTAAAATTCCTACCATTTTTTGTATTCATTGCTGCTACGCGTGCAGAACCACTCCTGCACAGATCGTCGGTTTCCACCACGTCAACAAGATTCCTCTTTTTCCACAACTCAAATCGACTCCACCGCATAAATGGTTAAGCTAGCGGAGATCAATCGGACGTCGACGTTCGCCTGGAGCCATGGAAGCCTCCCGCTTCTTGTCACCGGGACCGTAGCCGGCGCAGTGGATGCCAATTTCAGTCTGACCTCCATTTTGGAGCTTTGGCTGGTGTTCAACCCCGTGGAGGAAGAAAAGGACAAGCCACTTGTATCTCTGAATGTTGATGCTCGTTTCCATGCACTCGCATGGCTGAAACCTTTTGGTAAGCACACTCAGGGACTCATTGCTGGTGGTTATGAAGATGGAACTGTTGAATTCTGGGATGCCGCCGTGCTTTTATCCACTAAGGACTTGTCCAAGGCCTCTGTTCACCGTCTGAGTGCTCACACTGGTGCTGTTAAGACCTTACTGTTCCACCCACTGCAAAACCACGTCATGGTAAGTGGTGGATCCAAGGGCCAAATTTTGGTTTGGGATCTCGAAACTAAGGCCGAGCCAACCGGACCTGGCCTGGCAATGACCCCCATGGACGAAATATCCAGTGTTGCCTGGAATAAACAAGTTCCTCACATTTTTGCAAGCACAGGAAATAGTGGATACACTTCTGTATGGGATCTCAAGGCAAAGCGCGAGGTTTTGCACTTGCTGTATCTGGGATCACTTGGAAGAGCCAATTTTTCAAGCGTCGCTTGGCACCCAACCTTATCTACTAAGCTCGTAACTGCAAGTGACAACGATGGATGTCCTTTAATCCTTACCTGGGACTTACGTAATGCCAATGCCCCAGAAATTATTATGCAAGGTCACACTAAGGGTGTCTTATCCTTGGATTGGTGTTCTCACGATCCAGAATTGCTTATTTCAAGTGGCAAGGATAATGCCACATTCTTGTGGAACCCGATCACCGGCCAGAAATTGGGCGAATACCCAACTACTGCCAATTGGGCATTCAAGACCGAATTCGCTCCTGCAGCTCCAGACCTTTTCGCTACTGCTCTGTTCGATGGAAAAATTCTTGTACAACTGCTTCAAGACACTTCGCCTCCAGCAGCTCAAGCTACTGTGACCAAAAACGATAACGATTTCTGGAACGAAATCTCAACTACAGACACTCAGCAGCCGGAATTCGAGGTTAAACAGGCCCCATTATGGTTAAAGAGACCCACCTCGGTCTCTTTTGGATTCGGTTCTAAATTGGCCATCTTGAAAACAGAAAATGGGAAGTCGGTCGTTACCGTCAGCAAAATTCCTCTTCTGAAGAATTTGAAAACTGACAAACTTTCCTCTGCTTTAAACAGTAACAATTTTGTTGAATTCATCAGTGAAAAATCAAAGTCGCCAACTCATATAAACGATACAGTTAAAAGTGATTGGGAATTATTAGAGAAATTACTGACCTCTGAGAAGTCCAAGATTTTGAATTTGGAAAGCGATGGCAATGAAGAAAATGAGACCGAGAAAAAAGACCTCAAGGAAGATGAATCTGATCAAGCTGAAGAAGACTCCTTTTTCGATAACTTAGGTTCGGGTAAAATTGCCAAGGCTAAACAGACATTCACTCCAACTGGAGACTTTAAACTTTTCGACAAGGTCAGCAAAGATGAGGGCGAAAACAAGCTTTTGAAATTGATCTTGGCTGGAAAAACCGATGAAGCCGTCAATTCTTCCATCGAGCAAGGTAAATTAGTAGAAGCGCTCATTCTTGCTTTAGACGGATCCGAAGATTCGAAAGCTGCAGTCAAAAACGAATACTTCAGCAAGAATAAATCCAATGCTTTGTCGAGAATTCTCTACAGTGCAACTTCGAAGAATGTTACTGATATTGTTTCTAACGCCGACGTTTCAGATTGGAAAGAAATTGCGGCAAGTATTTCAGCTTACGCAGTCGACACCCAGGATTACAACGATAAAATCACCGAACTTGGTGATCGTATTTTGAAGCTGGAGAAGCACTCTAGGGAAGACGCCTTGCGTTGTTACTTGGCCGGTAGTGCATTGGATAAGATCTCGGCTATTTGGCTCAAGGAATTACCAGATATTCAAGAATCTCTCCTCAAATCATCCGAACTGGGTGTTTCTTCGCCAGCTGATGCTAGATTTGAAGCCTTGAACGAATTCGCAGAAAAATTTGTATCCTACAAATCGATCTCAAAACTGCAAGCATCGTTGGATGGTCCATCAGCTGAGTCGGTGTGCAACGCCTTGCTCGAGTACGCCAGTATAGTGGCAAGCTATGGTGAATTTGAGTTGGCAAGTAAATTCCTCGATTTATTGCCTGCCGACTTCACAGGATTGAAGTTAGAGAAGGACAGAATCGCTCACGCAACCGGCAAGTCGCTTGTCGCACCTAAGGCACCCGGTAACACCCCTGCTAAGCATGGTAGCGTGAGCTCTAGATATGCTCGTGCTGGCTCAGTTCCAACCGCTGCTCCAAATAACTATGCCAGATCCCCAGTCCCTCCACAAGCAAAGTCAGCTGTACCTCCATTGGCTGGGCGCGCAGCAGGTATGCCACCTCCCATCAATGGTGGATTCCCACCTGTGACACCTTCCACTTCTGCTTACGCCCCCGTGGCTCCTGTTAATGCTGCAAAGCCAGCATCTAACCCCTACGCTCCCAAGGGACCAGCAGCCACTGGCTACCAAAACCCTTACGCTCCACAGATTCCTGCGGTCCCTACGGTCCAATCTGCTGCTCAACCACCACCACCACCAACTGGAGCCGCTCGTAAGGAAGAGGGATGGAACGATTTACCAGAGACTTTCAAGCCAAAAATTGCTCCTCGTGCCAGAGCTGTCGCCTCACCTCCAATTGGATCCCCTGCTGTTCCTCAAATCCCACCAGCTGGTCCAAAGAGAACTACTTCATCTGCTACACTTCCACCACCACCAAAGGGTGTAAGTCGTACAGTCTCGAAGCTGTCAGCAGTTCCAGATTTGAACGAAACAGGTAGCAGCGAAGCGGCACCGCCTATTACCAAATATGCTCCTCCATTGGGATCTTTCGGTAACGGTAGCACTGCCAACAGTCCAAGACTCGGTAGTGCATCTTTACCACCAAAGAACCCATACGCACCACCACCGGCTCCACTTGTACAAAAGACATCATTTGTGAGCCCTACTCCTCCATTGGTGTCGACGCCCTCGTTTTCTAAGGGAACACCACCACCACCACCCAAGAATCCTTATGCACCGCAACAAGAAGTTCTGAACCCTGTATCAACTGGAATCGTTCCTCCAGTGAACAATTTTGGAGGCCAAATAAGCCAACAAAACCACTATGGTAGCGTGCCCCCACCACCACAGGGGTTCGCCGCTCCTCCACCACAGGGATTTGCTGCTCCACCACCTTCTAACGGTTTTGCTGGATCTGCAGCACCTCCTCCACCTAGAGCAGCAGCAGCAGTACCACCACCACCAAAGGCAAGTGGAGCAGTAGCACCCCCTCCCACCGCAGCCGCAACAACAGCAGTACAACCAGCTGTCGTAGAGCCACCCCAAGCTTCAGCCACAAAGTTCCCAGCTGGTGATAGATCCCACATCCCTGAAAATGCCTTACCCATCTACACTACGTTGAATACGCTTTTCGAACTGATTAAGCCTACTCTTCCTCAGCAGTACGCAAAGCACGGAGAGGCTGTTACAAAGCGCTTGAATGTATTGTATGATCACTTGAATAACCAAGATTTACTTTCTGATGAGACAATTGTGGATTTGAAGGAAGTGTGCTCTAAATTGGAAGCAAAGGACTACCAGGGCGCTCTTGCATTACATGTCGAGCTTGCCACCAAGCATAGCGATGAGACTGGAACCTGGCACCCAGGAGTGAAACACCTCATCCAAATGGCTGAGGCCTTAGAATAATTGAAAAAAGAACACCATGTTAAATTAAGGAATTACATTAGTAGACTATTACCATTGTGATTGTAGCTTGAACTCTATGAATTAAATTAAATCATCGTCTAATTATCCCCGTATAATTTAAACTCAGCAACCTTTGCGCCCTTACCCTCCGAGTCATCAAATGTTCCTTCGAAAACCAATATGACAAACCGTGCACGAAATTCATTATCGAAAACCGTCGTGTTGAACTTATCAATAGCATGAACACTTCGATACTCTGACCATGAGAATGGCTCTGAGATTTCATTTTCCGATTCAAAAACCTTTTTGAAATCTTTCAAACGTAGTGACTCAAAATCAGCATTTTTATTCTTGTTAGTGTATACTCTGTATGATTTAGCTGGACGATCACCCCAATTAATTGAACCACCTTTTAGGTTTCGAGTTTTCTTCAAATCGATAAGGATCATTGCCGTCAGATTTGCGGACTCTGCTTGCCAGTGAGTCAGATTGTCACCATCATTTATCAGAGACAGAACATCTCCGTGTACTCCAGCAGTTATATTATAAACTGATGCGTCACCACATTCACAAGAACTGAACGGAACGCTTTTTGACGGATGATATAAGGCGATGCTTATCTCTTTATCTGGCGACAAAACATATGTAGTTTCTTCCGGGCCTCTTGCAAAAGTCTCAATATTTATTTCTTGGGGTTCACAACCATCAAGCGTACCAGTATGCTTGACGGTTAATGTGTCTTTAGAAACAATAAAGTCAAGAGTTTGATTGAGATACTTGACTCCGTTTACCTGAAGGTCATTACCCAAATTCGGAAGGGCAATAGGATCTAAGAAAAGCACCCTTTCAATTCTGGTTGAAGCCCGGTATCCAAATCTAAGACCAAGTAAACCTTGCACCACTGCTTGAACGAATCCTCCATGAGCAGTAAGAAAGGGAAATGCCGGATGAGTACCACCATTTGACTCAGGATCATCGTTATTCTGTTCCAGAAATTGGGAAAAAGGTCCACGAATATATGGAATTGCTGATTTATGAAGGTAAGACTGTGATGAGCATCCGTCATTCAGCACTTTACCTGAGACAAGCAGGAAAATTGGGTAAGTCATTGCAGGACCATCACTCAGTTGCTTTTGCAGATAGTACCGCATATTTGCAAGGGCTTGATCGTCTGTTAAAACATTGTTATCCAAAGGATAGGTAATCATGACAACGTCTGCTTGCTTTATGACGGCAGATGAATTCATGCCACTAAATTCAAGAGTTATCTCGTCTACTTCGGAGGTTGGGATATGCATACCTTTACTGAGAATGGAATCGTAGAGAGGATTGTAATCGAGTTTTAAGTGTCTTGAAGCGACCCTTGCCCACTCTAAAACTCTTTCAATCCCAGCGTTGGTATATGCACCATTATCGACATGATTGGCGTATTCGTCAGGATCAGTCAAATTGTGAGTAGTAAATTGCTTTAGAACGGGATCGTATTTGACCACATTTTCACTGAGAAAGTCTGCAGCATCTTTTATCAAAGGGTACGCAACATCCTTTAAAAATTGATCATCACCTGCACCGGATAAATAGGTTTGCCATGCAGCCATAGCAACTGCTACATTTATGTGGTACTCATAGTCCAAGCATGGCCCGGTAGATGTACAATTACCAAACCTTCCAGAGGTCCATGGATAAACAGCACCAATACCATTGGGGGAGTTATTCTTTGCTTGGCTATGGGTATGCATTCGGTAATTCACAAGAGATTTGGCAAATTCAGGTGCAAAGGGTAAAATAGCACCAAACATCCAAAGGTCGGAATCCCAAAACATAAGTCCAGCATAAGAATCTGACGATAACCCACCAACAGGTAAAGCACCAGTGACACCTTGAGCATTGGCTCGGGTATTTGATAAAAGGTGGAAAATCGAAGATCTTGCAACCATTGTGAGAAGCTTATCATGCTTAAAAGTGATGTTAAATGTGTCATCGAGGGCATTCCATGAAGCTACATGGGAATTTATGGCATCTTTTGCTTTCAATGAAGTTTCTTTTGCTTCTGAAAAGTCATCTTGCAAGAGATCAGTGGAGACAATGCCCACGTTTTTGGTGTTACTGATTTTGGCCGACGGTTTCAAGGTGTAGTGGAATTGTTGCGCAATCCGGTGATCATTTACAATCATAATAGCATTTTCTGCTTCAGGTGAATTATGATTCACATATAAAGTAGCCGAAACAGTGGGTAAATTTATGGGACTAACTTTCATAAAATAAGAGCCCAGATCTTCACCGCTTTCCACATAATCACATCTTCTGCTAGTAGAGAAATCAATATCACCCAAAACTTCCACTTGTAACGGCTTCTTTGATATGTTTTCGACGTCCAATTGTACAATGCCCAAAGAATTGATAGATCTATGTGCGGCAACAGTATATTGAACTTTTAATACGTTCATCCAGAGATATTTGGTGGTAACAGTGCCATCTGAAAGTGACATAGATTGCGTATAATCTGTGATATTATCGTGAAGCAATTCGGGATCATTAACATACCAAATACCATCAAGTTGAACCTTAAGATATAATGTGGTCCACTGAGGAATTACAGACATAACACTTTCGTAACCATTGGCATATAATTCTTCAAAATTCGTCTTATTAACTCGAGGTTGTAGGTTGTAAAAACCAGCAATAAAGGCTGCACTGTATCTTTCGTTGAATAAGGGCCAACCATTCAAACTTCCTAGGGAAGTGTCGTCACCCCATTGATCTAAAGTAAAACCATGACCCACATTTGGGATTCGGGATCCTATGTAACCGTTCGCTACATATGGTTGTGTCTGAAATCGGTTGTACTTGAGAAATTTGGAGCTGACCAAATTATTAGTATCTGAATTGTATGACTCCGCCAAACGGTCAGAAATTGGGATGAATTGATCTGTTTTTGAAAAGGGTTCAAAACTTTGATTCAGATCTAATTTCAAGTCATTCATGATCATATTTACCTCCAGTTGAGCCAGAGTTAGAACATGGAAAACGAAGAAGATAAGGACGTTTGCCAGCAACATTGCGAGACAAAGTTTGTGGTGGCGATTCCAAAGCAGCAATAAGCTTTTAGCTGGGAGGCCCCGCATGTAGAGACCAACTCTTGACCTCATTATGTCGACCTTAAATGCAACTATAGCACCCGCCTTCTATACTTTCTCTCAAAACTTTCAAAACCAGCAACGTTAGTCGAGCCTTTATCACGGATGCAGGTGCAGGATCTTACGGTACAAAACTGTTATAGGGGGTGCCAGTGGTTGATGAAAAGAGTGGTAGTGATAATTTGCACCAATAAAGTCTCCTGTGAACCAATAACAATACCAATTGATCCTACAGCTTTTGGCGAAATATAGAATTTGTAATCTGGGGTATAGTGGCTTATCAAGACGCACAGAAATAAATAAATTAACACACGATGACGCATAGAAAAAGAATTTTGGCAATAAGAGAGCAACGGTTGAAGATGGTAATTATAAGCAAAATTAAATGTTTGGTTGAAAAATACAAAAGCATTCCCTTTTTAGATAGTCTCAAAGCAGACTTTCAATTTACCGAACGTTTTGTTGACTTTTTTGTGCCCATTGGGAGTCCTGAAGGCAATGAATGAATTAAAGTAATCATTTTTCATCAAACCGTTTTATACATAACTTTTATTTTTATGCAAATTCCTTCCGTCAAATACAATTATATTGAAAACTCATGCTAGTATTACTGATTCACTAAAAAGACATCAATCCTTGCTATACTGATACATTCCTATTATACATATTATACACTAGATACCCTTGGCATCAAGACGCGAAATTCCACGAAGAAGCTCGCGGGTGGTGGGCGCTCGTGATGACGTCTTCCACAAACCATCATCAAATTCGAGCCTTCTCCTTTTATTGTCCTCTTCTTTATTATCATCTTTCTTTGGTGCATTGTTTCTTGAACTCTTGTATGTCATAAAGTCATTAACCAACTGTGAGATGTTACCGTTAAGTTGCTCATTTTTAAGCGCCTCCACCAACTCCAGACCTTTACTCAATCGATACGTCAAATCTTCAAACACATCTAAGCCATCTTGAACATGCTTGTAAATCTCCAGTACGTCTTGAACTGTGTTTTCCAATCGGGTAATCACCAGATTATCCAATACTCCAGAAAACTTCTCATCTGGCGGCGTTTCCTCTAAAAGTGATGGATCTGAGCTGACCTCCACTTTGAGATCTTTGGCTCTCTTGATGCTATCTTGATATACACGCTCCCAATCACCTCTTTCAGATAAGATATTCTTCAATTTAGATTTGTAGAATTCAATATTGGCTTCATTTGAAACATTTAATGGGTTGGGAACCGTGGTAACCTCCAAATGTACTGGATTCTCTTCAGCCGGTTTATTATACCAAGATATGTCAATTTTGCCGTCAGTGAGATCTCGTAATACCTCTTCCTTTATGACCTTTGCTATGTATACTGCGCTCTTATCCTCTGACTTAGTTATGGCACGAGCCTTAGCTTCCTCTTCATCAATTTTTTTGCGCAAACACCAAATCCAGAGTTGTCTTAATCGATGGGGTTCCGGAAGAGATGTATCTAACAATTTATAGTAGTTTGGTACGGGAACATCGACATGGGGGACTGCCACAAAGCCATTTCCTACCGACAGGATCCTCTTACCTCGGTTAGATACTTGTCGTTTGGTAGGCTTCGTATCAGCGTTACCTTTGTTGCGCCTCTCACCACCATCAAGTTGTATAGTATGATGAGAGACTTGTTCTACATAGTCTTCATCGTGATCAAACGATGAGTCGGTAACATTTACCACCCGAGAGTTGGGCCGGATTGGCGAAGAAAGCTTTTTTCTTTTATTAGCTGGACGTGAGTTCATTTCTTCATCATCCGACAATTGTGCAAGCTGATCTCGAAGCTTCAGCACAGGAGTAGCTACTTTTCCATCCTGACTCCGCTTGAATACAAATCCATCATCATCGATCTCAAAGCTTCGCTCTGGTCCTCGAGGCGTGTCCTGCGAGGACAAGAGGCCCTCAAGTTTGTTTTTACGTCCCATTATAGCATTCACCGTGCTAGAAGACGTCACCGACAACCCCGCACCAAGTTTCGGCGTTTTAGTCCCCGATAGCTTACCCTTGGCGGGCTTCTTCTTGGGGGGCATTTTGTTGTTTTGGTGATTATTGATGCTTGACTGCAGGATTTACCTCGAATATGTGGGGCTCTATGTACAGGAAATCACTCACTTGATGCTTCAAAGTTCAAAGTTTGGAAGTTTCGAGGCCATCTATGCAGGTGATGCAGCCGATGATCTAAACAAGTCGGTTATTTTTCCTGGTCTATAAACTTGAAATCCATTTAAAATTCGAATCTAACGCGTTTTGATGTCTAATGTATCTGTGAGCGATAGATACGTGGCTACCGTGGGACATGATCAGGAGATTCAGATTTTTACGCATTCAGGAATTCGTGAGCGAACGTTTTACCCTCGCTCGTTGGTACGCAGCCATTTAAAGAATGTTGGATGTTCTATCAATGGTGTTAATAGTCTTAAAATTTTACAGATTTCATGGGAGAAAACAGTGCCAGGAGGAGTAGCCGAAAAATTGGCGGTTGTCATTGAAAGTTCAACCAATATAAGGTCAGATCAATTTGCTTTGGTGCTTGTTTTGGAGGTATCCAAATCTCAAACTCAACCAATAATATTTCATCAACGAGCCAATGAAGGTGTGGAAAGCATGGAATGGATTCAGCCCTTGAATGATGAAACGAAACGACAAGAATCAGCATATGACAATTCTAAACAGCTAATTATTTATACGAAATATTGTGTATTGGCTCGACTTTATTCCCTCGATTGCACTCATGTTCTCTTAGAAATTGCTAAACCTTCAAAACTTATAGAACGACCCGGGTCCGATGGTGCTAGTTTCATGCTTGTTTCAAATGAAATGAATCCAATGGCTATAAATTTCCTTAACGAAGATTCTGAAAGCTTCATCATGAACAACTTTCCGTTACTGGCTAACGGTGTTCCAAGCTGGTCTAACTCTGGAAAATGGCTTTTATCTTTTGCAAATGATTTATTTGGTTATAAGATCGAGATTTTTAACTCACTTGGGTTCCTGGCGAGCCCAAATTTCATCGGAGACCCCATTATGCGCAAAACTCTCGATTCTGGTGCTAATGAATGCTATAGTTATTACGCGGGGTGGCTATCACTGAGGAATGTCGATTTAATGATTATCTTGGAAATCCCACCAATGGGCGCCAAGATTCAGACTAAAATATTTGCCATGGACCACATGCAGATGTTGCCTCAAACTGAACTTGAAGAAAGTAATGGTTCCACTTGGGTCCGCTCTCAAAATGGCTACGTAAAGGATTCAGCTTCTTACGATAATGGGGAATTCAAAAATGCATACCTGTTCGAAGATAACTTGATTCTCATCTTCGATAGTACGGTTTATATTTATAAAACCATCGATACCGTAATTACACTAGTACATAAGGTACTAGCACAGGCCGTGAAAGTTGAATATGCGGACTCAAATATATTCATCGTGTGTGAGACCGAGGTAATATTGTTTCAAAAAAATGATATCGATATCATCTACAGTAATGGTGGTGCAGGAGTCGTCACTAATGTGTACACTATTAGCGGGAAGGTAGCCATTTTTGAAACGTCTGGAAAATGGAAGGTTGTTGTTCCTCCAAGAGCCAGTGATACGAAAGCTAATTCTCCAAACAAAGAAATAGAATGGGGTCGAAGAATTAAAAGAAATCGACTCAGTTTATTGAACGAGAGTCACGAGGAGGTGACGGATACATTTTTACAGAGGGCCAAAAGAGTCAAAGGGTAATTTCCGGGGGTGATGATAAAAAGCTGTAATACAATATAATAATAAACGTATTCTATAATTTCTTATGTACATGACTAACTCTTCTTCTTCTTTGGAGCACCTTTACTTCTCTTCTTTCTGTCTTCAACCATCTTCAACCTGTAGGCTTCTTTAGGATCTACCAATTTTAACTCTGGGAACCATTTCTTGAAGTCATTAAAGGTAGGCATGGAGTCGTTTACTCCATAATAGGCGGCAACCTCTGGTCCCTTGAGCTTGGCACGGAGAATTTTGGCACCATTTCTGGTTCTATCAGGGTTCCAGTGTGCATCGAATATATCGGCAGTGAGTTTCTTCACCTCAAGGAGCCTCTGGCGGCTAGGAAGCTTCTTGAGAAGTGAGGACATGTTGATGAAGACAAGTGAAAATTCAGTTTTCGCATACCCTGAAGTTTGATGCGTATGTGCAGGAAAAATGCTATCGGAGTGTGGAGCTGATTCTTTGGTTGGGAATGAAAATTTATAAAAGCAGAAAAAATTAGATAATGGAACCTGAAATCATAAGAGAAGGGAGTGAAATTTGAGTCGATTCGAAAGCTTCTAATTTTTTGAATGGTAGGTAAAATTTCTGGTCAAAAAGAAGAAAGATACTAGGCGGGATATAAGGCTAATGTAAGGTTTGTTGTATTAAATCAGATACTTTTAAAACAGAAGTTCACTATTCGAGAAATGTCTACTGTTATGTGAGTGCAGTATCACCGCGGTGGGAAAAAAAGGAGGGTCTAGTGAGGGCGCGCTAAACGCAAGACTTCGCTCTGGCTGCGAACAACTGCTAAGCCTCTAAAGGGTGCGGCACGATCAAGAATAATTGCGCAGTAGGTTGTGGGGCCAACGCTGCCTATTAAAAACCAGGTAGTAGTGGCTTATATTTATGTCAGAGATTGATGGATATTCTTTTATCTCGAACTACTGAGTTTGGGATTGAATTTCGGGCTGAGTTAGGTTCTAAGTCCAACACTTCTAAAATTAATTTAGTAATTGGTTGCGTGAGTATCCGCAAATATATACGCAAAGTGGTAGTGCTGCCATGCATTTCGCACGGGCTAAAAAGGAAAAAAAAAAGTTACAAGACCCTAAAATGTACATTTCATTACTGAAGGTCCATGTAAGATATAACTTTTTTTTTTTTTCGAGTAACAACTAATAATTAACTATATTATGGTCACGAGATGGTAAGAATCATAATTTGATTTTTATAGGCCTGTGATATTTCTGACACAGGTGATTCTTTTGCTGAATCAATCACGTTAATTAAATAAGAATTAGTTAAAACAACACTGTATTTGACGGTTGGTCAAAATAGTGCGAAAAAAGCGCACTCCCACTAATTAATTACCGTCTAAAATCACTGTACACTGGAGTACCCCATGCGCTCATACAATACAACTGAAGACTAAGTCATCTACGTAAACACTCATTTATCGTTCAATATTTCACCAAAAGCACTGATATCAAAATCTTGTCGGCGCAGCAACCATGATGATTTTTTGTTTATTCATATAAAATTACGAATGCAAAGGATCCACATTCTTTGTAATCGACGCACCTTGCGCTGCTGCTTCTAATAATACTTTGGTGCTACGCCTCTTCGCATCATCATTAAATTCGGCTGCGATTTTTAACATAACTTGATTGAACAAGGGAAATAAAATTCATCAACTATGGTAATTGGAAATGAAAGACAGATATGAAGATCCAACAATATAACAGAGTTAACCAAGTCCTTCACTATTCTTTTTTCCCTTTTGTTGCTGTCAAAATCCTCTCTCTATCCACATATCCAATCCTCTATATTCTCTTTAACCTTAATAAATATACTCATATTCATCGCTATCTTTAGTGCGTGTTAGCCAAAAAATACCCAAGCTGTCTATCTACTTTTTTTTTTTTGCCCTAATCCAGGCTATAGTCTAAATTTCAGGAATCCGCTGTGAAATCATAAACCACTTGATCGGTTATTTCTATGGGGAAACACTCCAAAAGACGCCTGGGAATCTTCGGAAACACGGAGCCCGTTGCTGGCAACGAGCCAAACCAGTGGCTCTTGGTAGACGATGAAGAATCTAATCCTTTCTCTACCTCCCGCAGAAATTCATCCTCTCACGATGACACCAATGTAAGAAGATTCTTTTCAACCAAGAGAGTTTCTAAGCTTTTAAACGATGAAACAGCACAAAATCCCTTCCAAGATGCCACTGAAGAACTTCCAACAAACCTGAATATAGAAGATGCAGCTAACCGCGATGACATCAAGGCCTTAAGACAAGGCCTTCAAACTGCTCTTGGAACGACAAAGATTCATGGACAATGGCTTGCTCCAGCTAAGGAGGAGCCCGAAACACAAGATAAATCCTCTAATCGTGGTCTGAAAAGAAATTCCCATGATGCTTCCTCCATGATGTCATCTTCTGGATATGCTGAAAACATTCCATTACAAGACCTTTCGCAACATAATCATCTTGCAGTGCCCAAACATTTTGGCCAAACACTATCACCTAACAAACCTAATTTGCTGGTTTTCACTACTGATTTGGAATCTGGACTAGGCGAAAATGCTCCGATGCCTTCGCCAACTCCAAAGAAATTTACTGATGCTATAACTCGGTTGTCTGAAAGAATTGCAGCCAAGTCTTCGGTGGCTCAAAATGTCACCGGTGCTTCCAATATAAGTGTAATTTCAGCTACAAAAAGCAATGAAGACTTAGGAACACAGTCCGATAATTTTTCGGTCGTAAGTGGTCACCCAGGGCCCTCCAATGAAGAAGGGTTGATATCTGGTGTACATCCTGAGATATCTGCCACAGAGAACCCGGGCCTCGGCCTTTTTCTTCAAACGCCCCTGGTTCATCATTCTAAACTATCAATCACCCTGGAATCCACCTCAAAAAATGATAGAAGCGCTAAAAATGCTTCATTTATTGACACCTCCTCTCAGCAAAAAGTCCCGTACCAGCCATACGCTCATAAAATTCTGCCAACTACATCACAACTATTGGTCAATGACATGACTGCAATCAATTCCAATACTGAGCCGCCAATTTCTACAACAGCTCAAAAGGCTCAAGCAGATCTTGATCTCTCCACAATGTTTCTTTTCGGTAATTCGCTCAAAATCTTCAGTCCAAAATCCAAAATTAGACGTTTTTGCTTTCAATTATCCCAGAAGAAAAGTATCAACATGGCTCTTTTGGTCATTTTATTTATGCAAGTCGGGCTTCTCACATCCAGGCAATGGAATCCAGGAAAAATGGGGGGATATATCACACACGGCTACGATACTCAGGATGTGATACTTATGGTAATTAACGCCATTTATACCGTTGACGTGTTGCTGAAAATAATAGCATTTGGTCTCTTTGACGACAAAATCATGTATAAAGAATGCGGATTACCTTATCCCAAAGGTGCGTTTTCTTTTGATTACAAAGAGATGGCACTTTACAAGCTTTTGGTCAAATTAGGTATTGTTAGGTTATTCACACCTCGTAAATTCCGAAAGTTCTCTGAAGGAAAAGAAAATTCAGAAAATGACTCTCGTCATAATATAAATACTAGTTTCCGTGGTGACGGTCATGTGAAAGAGGTCGATTTACACGATGATCATAATTTTCACGGCATTCCGTTGCAAACACCAGTGGATATTTCTACAAAATACGATCTTTCGCTGCACCATAAACCTATAAGATTTAACTTTGAGGATGTGGATAACGTCGAAGAAATCCGAGAAAGCACATTCAAGCCAAAAGCACTCCTCCGTAACCACACGTTTTTGAACAAGGAATCTTCTAAAAGTATTAATCAACTTCACCTTAAGCGTGCGTATCTCCGTGGAAGTTGGCAAAGAATTGATTTCATTTCGATGGTGGCATTCTGGATTTCCCTTTTGTTATCTATTGATCACTATGACGCAAAAAATCATATCACTTTGTTCCGTACATTGAGTTGTCTCCGAATTTTACGATTGTGCAATTTGACTACTGGTACGAGCACCATATTGGACGCCTGTAAGAATGCGTTACCCAAATTGATAGACGTCTCGTTATTCATTTTTTGCTTTTGGGTGTTATTTGGAATCATTGGGGTTCAATCGTTTTATTCTTCGTTCCGAAGACATTGCGTGTGGACTAATCCTGACGATGCACTGGATACTTACACTGGCGATAAAATGTGTGGATCTTGGATAAGTTCTCTGGGTCATAAAATGAGTTATCTATATGCTGACATGTCTCTGTCAGGGGTCATTAAGGGTTATCGATGTCCGGTCAATTCAAAATGTATTGAAGGTGACAATCCGTATCACGGAAGTGTTAATTTTGACAATATCTTCAACTCCATAGAACTTGTGTTTGTGGTAATGAGTGCTAATACATTTACCGACTTAATGTATGATACGATGGACTCTGATAATATGGCTGCCTGTTTGTTTTTCATATTTGGGATCTTTTTCTTAACAGTGTGGTTGATTAACGTATTTATTTCAGTCATCGTGACCTCTTTTGAAGCCAGTTCTTTGGCACTTAAAGAGTCAAGGGCTAATAATTCGAGATTTAGTGTCTTTCCCAAGGTTCTTATCAATGAAAGAATTGAAGCCCTCAAGAAAAAGAATAAGGCCATCAGGATTTACTACTACATTGAATCTTTCTCTCTCTGTGTGATCGCTGTGGACTTATTTGCGCAATGTTTTAGAAGCTCGAATATGAGTGAAAAAAGAAGCCATTTATTGTACAGAATCGAAGCTCTGTTCACAGCGTATTTTCTTCTTGAAATAATTATCCGATTCCTCGTTCATGTCCCTTCAGAAATACGGACATTCTTCAAATCAAGAAGAAATATTTTTGATTTAATTCTTGTGATCATCACTGTGGTGATTATTATAGAGCCAATAAAAAACAAATTGGGTCAAGCCTATTACTGGCTCACCGTTTTTCAAATTATGAGATTTTACAGAATCGTCATCTCCACCAAAATGACCAGTAAACTTTGGTTTAAAATTGTGAGTAACATCAAGGCAATTTATGATTTGACCTTGTTCTACTTTATTCTTTTATATTTGACAAGTATCCTATGTGCCCGGTTTTTCGAAGGAGTGATAACTGATGAAATCATGCAAGAAGACGATCTCCAGTTTGGACTACACACATTACCAAATACCTTTATTGGACTTTATGTTATAACATCGACTGAAAACTGGACCGAAATTTTATATGCGCTTCAAGAGTATTCTCCAAATAGGGGTATGCAAGTAATAGGAAGTGCCTTCCTTATTGGTTGGTTTATCATTTCCAATATGATTGTCTTGAATATCTTTATCGCCGTCATTGCCAGTACATTGCTGGTAAGTGAAGCTGGGAAAAGAAAAGCTCAACTTTTGCAGTTCATCACAAATATGACTACAAGATTACAAGGATTAAGACCCGAGAATGGTGTTTTAACTAAAATCAAGTCAAAGCTTTTTCGTCAGAGGATCGAGAAAGAAGATTTTCAAAAGGCTGTCATTAACTTACTTCTTAGTGGAACCGCAGTGAATGATTTTTTGAAAGAGGAGTTTGATGATGATTATTCCGACGACGAATCGTTACATGGAGCTCACGACGTAGATGGTGATGACACTCCCATCAAAGTCTCTTCAAAAAACAAATACAAAAGGTATTTCCAAGAAAAAATGGCTGGAATGAACAACTATTTTAAAAATCCTTTCTACAGTAGAGGGAAAATCACACACAAGTTAACGGATTTCAATCCCGGTAATTTTGCGAAACGCATTATCTCAGAGAGAAACAGTCTCATTTCAAAGCAAAACGAATTCTTAAAGCAAAATCCCAACTATAACGATGTTTTTTGGCTTATGAAACCAAATCATTTCATGAGAAGAAGTTGTCAAAGAATTGTCAAATCCAGTTATGGTGAAAGAATTGATGGTGTCGCCGAAAATAAGACTTACTATGAAATATTTGTTTCAATCATGTTCATTAGTACCATATTGTTAGTGGTATTTACTTGTTATTTAACTCCGTTGATTAGAACCAAACTTAACGACGAAGACGGAAAATGGAATTGGGGAGCTATAATTGAATTGTCGTTTACAGGCTTGTTCACCATAGAATTTTTGATTAAAGTTTTTGCTGATGGGTTAATATTCACACCCAATGCATACATGCGTTCATCTTGGAATTTAATTGATATGATCGTTTTGATTGCACTCTGGGTTGAGATTATAGCTTTTTTCAAAGATGATGGTGATCTCTCACGTGTTATTCGTGGTTTGAAGGCTTTAAGAGCTTTGAGATTATTAACCATCAGTGAGACTGCTAAAAACAATTTCCAATACACATTGATCTCAGGATTTGGAAAAATTGTTAATGCAGGTATCATTTCACTTTGTTTGCTTTTCCCATTTTCCATTTGGGGCTTGAACATTTTCAATGGAAGATTGGGTTACTGTATTGATGGGTCATCTGAAATTGGTTCTTGTTTCAATGAATACTCAAACAATGTATTCCAATGGGATATAGTAAGTCCAAACGTTTACGTGGACCCGCAATTGGAATTTAATAGGTGGACTACCTCGTTTGCGACCTTATTTGAGATCGTTTCTTTGGAAGGTTGGGTAGATTTGCTTTACAATGTGATGCAAAGCACTGGCGTAGGAACACCTCAACTGGCTTATGCATCTCCATATAATGGCTTGTTCGTTATCTTGTTCAACTTTATGAGTACCATTTTCATTTTGACATTGTTCGTCTCTGTTATTATCCTGAATTATTCAAGAACAACGGGAAGAGCATATATGACTAGAGATCAAAGATCGTGGTATGAAGTCAAGAAAATTTTAGTTCAAGTGAAGCCTTCTAAGAGACAAGATCCAGAAAAGCTTCCCAGAATCCAAAGATTTTGTTACAGAATGACCGTCGGCAAGAACGTTTACTGGAAGTCATATCTTGATATTTTGATGTTTTTCCATGTTTTGGCTTTACTTTTCGAAGGCATTCAAAAGGATTCCGTCAAAGTATTTAGAAGCTTCGCATTTAATACGACTTCTGCATCGTACCTGATAGACATAACAATGTTGGTGATCGCTTTGAAATTCAAACCCTTTATTAAAAATAAATGGAATGCTTTTAATGGGTTCGTTTCATACGGTGCCTTCATAACTACAGTTTTTGAGTACGGAATAGGCGCTACCAATGGATTTGTCAATACTAACAAGTTGTTCCTCGTGGTAATGTTGGCATTTTTGATACCAAAATCTCAAAGACTCAGTCAATTGCTTAGATTTGCATCCGCAAGTTTGCCCCATATGTTGTCTCTTGCCTTCACCTGGATTGTTGTCTTTATGGTATTCGCAATTGCAATGAATCAAATTTTCGGCTTAACGAAGATAGGCCCAAATACGACAAACAATATCAATCTTAGATCAGTACCAAAAGCTTTAATTTTGCTTTTTAGATGTTCATTTGGAGAAGGTTGGAATTATATTATGGATGACTTTACCTTAGAGTTACCATATTGTATTTCGCTGTCCGGTAATATCAATGACTGTGGAAACAAACAATATGCATACATTCTATTTATTGCTTGGAACTTAATATCCATGTACATTTTCTTGAATATGTTTGTTTCTTTGATCATCGATAGTTTCAGTTACATCATGAACAATTCTTCCTACATTAAATTGATTCAAAGAAGTGAAATCAGAAAATTCAAAAAAGCTTGGATGAAGTTTGATCCCTTGGGAACTGGATATATTGATCCCAAGGATTTACCAAAGTTTTTGCACACTTTAGAAGGATCCTTGTCTTTTCATTTTTACTCCGGTTCATTGGAAATTAAAGAGCTTTGCCGATTATGGTTTGTCAGAAATAACCCATTCAATCCTTATGACATTACGGTTAACTATGATATGATCAACAACACCTTCCAAGCTATGGATATCGAAAAAATTCGTCTGAGAAGAAAAGTCTACGAAAATTTTATGGAGGAAGCTTTACTCACAATGGAGTTGAACGAGGACCCCGGTATTTCCTTCTCACGAATAATACTTCAATTGCCATTATACATTTCATTTGACGCTGGACAATGCTTAAATTTAATGGACTTTTTGGAGAGAAGGTTGCTTTTACAAAAAGTTGAAAAGCGAGTTCACACCAAAAAAGTTTACGATACCATGGCAACGTATGCCATTCGGTGGTTGTATTTAAAGGGAAGGCTAGATCCAGATGATGAGGCCTTGGCGGAATATCAATACCTTTCTGATCCGAATAATAGCTCTTTTGAATCATCGGACGATGAAGAAGGAGATGGAGTAATTGAAGGAGAAGATAGTGGTGCAGATTTCACCGATGAAGAGCTGAAATTGTCGAGTGAAATGATCGGACATCCCAACCATATTAGCATGTATGAACCAAAGTCTCCCGTGTTCAGAGTGAGTGGTAGAAAGCAGCGTGACTCTTTCGGTTCTAGTCATAACCTCACATCCCCTCTGAAAAATCACGATCGTAGCCGCCGCGAAAAGGATGACTATTGAGCGGCTTCATATCAAATTAGCATATATAAATAATTCTTTATTAATTATATTTACAGTGTAGTTAATTTCAATGACGTAATATTATTTCTATTTAAGCATCCATGTCATTCAAACCCAAGTCCTCATTCTGTTCAAATGTTCTCTCGAATTCTTCCACAATCATGTTTGGATCATTGTCAGGGGCGTAAACGTTTTGAATATAAGACAGGGCCAATGGGTCAACCATTTCGATAGTGAAGCCAATTTTCCCATCAACAGCATCTTGCAATCTGGCAAAGAAAGTGATCCATCTAGCTCTGACATCCTCCTCCATAGAATCAGAGGTGGTTGTAAATACTCTGCTGTGCAATTCTTCGTAGACTTGTCTAAGTAAACCTTCGATAGTGGTAAATCTACCTCCCAAGGTACCAGGCGTCAAGTCCAAATTCAACTCGGCAATGTTCATTCCACAGGTTTCGGACTTCAAGATATCACGAGCCAAATCTTCAGGATCAGTCACCTTGAGTATGATCTTCTTACCCTTGTCTGGAATAGCACCACCGGTTTTAACCTCATTAGACTTGTAACCACAATGATCACAAACAGTCGACATAAGCACAACGTCTTTGAAATGAGGAATATTGACGGTTTTCATGTGTGTGTTACATCTCTCATAACAGGTAGGACAGGTTGCCAGGAAGGTTTGGACCTCATTGGCAAAGTTTTCAATCTCGGTAGCATCAGAGGTGAAACCGGTGGTGTGTGGGTTTTCAGTTTCAGCCTTTGAAGTGGAGCTAGAACCATTGTCTTTGGCGATGTTAGCACTAACGTTGTTCTGAGTGGCTTCTTTCTTTTGCTTTGACTCCAAGTTTTTTTGTTGAGCCACTTGATCTTCACTTATGAGACCTAAGAATACATTTTGTTCAGCAGTTCTTTGATACTCGTACATCGACCACTTATGAGCTGATTCACCAGGAGAATACTCGATCCAGGAGTTTCCAGCTGGATCATCGATGGACAAAGTTAATGGCAAAGTGTTTGGTTCAGCATTTATGTAAGATTGTACTTTTTCAATGAATTGAGCAATCTTGTCGTGAACTTCAGGCTGAGCTTCCTTTCTTTGTGGCTGGTCACTTTGCAAGTCTTCAATCATTTCAGATAACAAACCTTCAGCATTAGTCAAAACACCTCTCTTTGGAGGAATCTCGATGTCTAACTCTTGAAATCTACAAGTGGCACTTTCAGATTTTACGACTTGACGATTGAAGTCTTTCTTTTCTTCGATCTTAAGAATATATCTGGAACCTTTTTCAGCGATCTGGGCTGCTGGTTGAATTTCAGAGTTTTTGAACCCACAGTGAGGACATTCAAAAGACATGATGATAATTTCTCTGAAATAAGGAATACGGGTAAGAAGCATTCTTGTTGTACCGTTTTCGTGACAGTTCATACATAATGATTCAACTTCTTGGACTGGGTGTCCCTCGGCATCTTCAGCACCGGTTTGAGTTACCTCATTGGATACTGCTTGTGCTTGGTCACCTAATGTTGTGAATTCAGATTCTGACATTTCGTCTATTCTTGGTTTTTTTTCTGCTTCTCCTGCTGGTTGTTCAGACCGCTTCATATAGCTTTGAAATTTACGACAAAAATTATCAGCTTACTCATGTAAGCGAGATGAGATGAGTATTGATTGCGGGATTAAGTGGGATAGAATCCAGTAGAATCAGCTGGAACCTACTGGGCATAAGTGGGAGATGTAGCGAGCGTAAGACCGGGAAGACTGGGAAATTAAAATGGTGAAAAATAAGAATGCGTGCGATGCGAGTAATGCTAAGAGGTTTGAATTTTGGGGGAAAGAGAAGATAACAGGAGACTGAAATTGTTTAAATATTTGAACAATACGATGTCTCATTTCAAGGAATTGCTTTATCAAAGGATTTAGTCAGTTTATGGGAATTATCGTATCACGCAGAATCGTTTCCATTACACCACTTAGCAAAGGTATTGTTTGATATTTTCCTTTTGCTTTCACCTTGAAAATTCATATTTTTTTCAGCCGTTTTCTATGATGAGATAAGCCAAAAAATATTTTGAAATCTTGATAAGGTCCAGTAGATGAGTTGATTAATTGATGCATTTTGAAGAGTATACATTTTTTAAAAGCATTAATTGTTTATCCCTTTGAACTTTCGTGGTGTGACATTTGGTCATTTCAAACAAAAATATCATTTTTCAATGTCATTATTTTCGTTGTGTAGGTATAAAAATTTGGCAATGGTCATTAGTCCCTAATAGCACGTGCCCATTTGCTGCAAGTAGCATAAGAACGCTAAATGAAAAGATGATCGAAAAAAAAGAGAAATTTCAATTGCAATTTTATAGAACGTAGTCACTCTTATAATTGTGGAAACCTCAATAAATAGTATCTTGAATAAGGATTCAAAGGATGCGGTAAACTATTCTCATTAAAACTCATTTTATCGTATTCACTTCGGTAAATATATTGGTGTCGAAGAGCTTTACGCTTAATAGTGAAGTTGACTATCAAGCATGGAAGTTTTGAAAAAAATTATGGAAGTCACCAAAAATGACGCAGAAGAAATAAAGACAAAGGATTCTCGAATTATCGGGGGCGGAGATCTGAAACGCGATTTAATCTTAACGGCTAAATATAATACCGTATTATAGAGTTAAACAATAAACTACTCTGGTTATCGCACTAGCACTTGCAGTAAGATAAAGAAGTTGTGGCTTCTCGGTTGATTATTTGCTTCGTTTTAGGCTGCAGCTAGCCGATCACGAGATTTTCGCACTCCCATCTCGGGTGGAAATCGGGTAGTGTGTAGTGGGGTAAGAGAAAAACCAGCGTTCGCATTTTTTTAGTAAGGACAACTGTGGCTCTATTTCATTCGTAAGCAGCAGCAGCACTACCAACGTTAGACTGTGGATTGTGGTTTAGCAACAATAGTTGTACGTGTATTCTTAGTTATACAAGAGGGATTTTCCATTGAAAAATTCGACTTTTCGCGTCGTAAAGTCCCCTACCATCCAGGTCCGTTCCCTCAAAGGAAGGGATTAAAACTTTCAAATCAAAATGAACCTCCAAGATAGTTGTACCCCCAAACAGGATTATGGTGGCCTTGATAATGTACTCCAAAACTCGATTAACCGCCGTCTGTCCGTAAAACATTCCGAAGCAGGCAGCTTTGGCTCAGATATTAACACTGTGACCACATCTGGTGAATCTACTGCACTTTTACCCTCTAAAGTGGTGGATGAGTTCAAAACTCCACCACCTAGAGATATTTCAAATTCTGATGTATCAGTGGTTACGCCTTTCTTGGTGAAACATATCTCAGACCAAACCATGATACCTAAGGATAATTTCAGAAGATTTTGTTATCGTCATAATCCCGATGTCACTTGTAACAAACGAACTGACGAGGTTAAGATGAAAAAAGTACAAGCTCAATTAGAAAAACTTCCTTCAAGCGACCAAGAGGCAATTTCCCATGTATGGCTGATCTTTTCGGCTGCTCCAGAACAACATAGACTACTCATACTTCAGGGCATGCTCTCCCAGTGTTGTTTTCCTCAACTTTCATTTATTTCACAAGAAGTATCATCATTAATTCGTATAGACTTCATATCCACTCTTCCGATGGAAATTTCACTCAAAATCCTTTGTTATTTGGACTGTGCTTCATTGTGTAATGCGGCACAAGTCTCGAAGAAGTGGAAATCCCTTGCCGACGATGATAGAGTATGGCATCACATGTGTGAGCAGCATATTGACAGAAAGTGCCCCAACTGTGGCTGGGGTTTGCCACTAATGCACATGAAAAGAGCCAGAGAAGCTTTGCCAGATGATGATCACGCAAACAGTACAAATAAGCGTCCCAAGACATCTGAATCCAAGGAAGAGGTAACTACCGTCAGCTCCCAACAGCGTGTTGTCATGAAAAAGAGACCCTGGAAGTCGGTTTACTCAGAAAGATTCAAGTTGGAAAAAAATTGGAGAAAGGGTAGTTATTCAACCAAGACATTTAACGGACATACTGACGGTATCACATGCGTTCAATTCAACAGGAAATACCTTATCACAGGATCATACGATTCTACTATTAAAATATGGCGCTTGGACACCGGCGAGTGCATTAGAACTTTGAAAGGCCATACTCGAGGGGTCAGATCTCTTGTATTCGATGATCGAAAATTGATTACGGCTGGATTAGATCTGACCATCAAGGTTTGGAATTACCATACAGGACAGTGTATCTCCACGTACAGGGGCCATGACGATGCCGTGGTCAGTGTCGATACTTTTGACAAGACAATTGTCTCCGGCTCGGCTGACCACACCGTAAAGGTTTGGCATGTAGACTCAAGAACTTGTTATACATTGAGGGGCCACACAGACTGGGTGAACTCGGTCAAAATCCATGCATTGTCGAACACTGTATTTAGTGCATCCGACGATACCACCATCCGTATGTGGGACTTGGAAACCAACCAATGCTTGCGTATATTTGGAGGAATCGAAAACAATGGTCATATAGGACAAGTTCAGTGTGTCTTGCCATTGATTTACAAAGATCTGATCTTAATGGATGGTCAGGAAAGTGATAACGAATATCACCCACCAGGAAATGAAGAAGAAGTTACCAGTGAGTCAAATTCAAATAACTCAACTGGTAATACTAATAACGTAGAAAGTCAGGAAGTTAACGATACTCAATTGCCCAACAACAGTAATTATCCAACACATTTGTTGACTTCCTCCATGGATAATACCATCAAGCTCTGGGATGTGAAGAAAGGAAAATGTATTAGAACTCAATTTGGGCATATAGAAGGCGTTTGGTCAATCAGCGCAGACAATTTCAGAATTTTGTCCGGTGCTCACGACAGGTTAGTGAAGGTTTGGGATTTGCAAAACGGAAAGTGTTTACATACTTTCGGAAATTCATCAAGTGTCAATTGTGTGGCCTTGAGTGACTCCAGAGTATGTGTGGGATTGGAAAATGGTTGCGTGAAAATGCACTGTTTTGATTAAGGATGTATCATAAAGGTAATCAGGTTATAAAAAATGTAATAAGACTTTGTTAGTTCAATCAGGTCTAATTTAATAAATGTACTATATTCAACTCTACACAATTTATTTATGTGACAGTTTGTTTTAATTCAATTCTATAAAAGTGCCTAAAAATTGTTTTAATTCACCCATGGAAACCTAATGCAGACGAAATTGGGTTCAACCGGTCGTCACCGTATGGAGTTGTGTTTTCGTTTTCGTCAGCTGAATCTTTTGAGAAAAAGCAGTATGTGTTTAACAAGTCCTTATACGACTTCGAATCCATTGCTTTTTTAGCTTCTTTATGCAGTTTGTTACTTAACTTTTTAAATGCTACCGTGGGTGAGAATTTCTCTTCCGTATCCGGAGAGATATTCTCGTCTTCATCATTGTAAACACCATCATTTGCGTGAATGTGGCTTCTGGGATTAGATACTTCCAAATTTAAATGCAGAGGGTTATTTTTAAAATCCGATCTCATAGCCAAGACTGGTGAAATCAGATATGTGGAATTTGATTTGTCATCGTTAAGTTTCAAATTGAAATTCAAAGTGGAATTAAACAAGTTTGCTTGTGGTCTTGTGGCTGGTGATGTTGCAAAATAGCTATCGGTTTCCTCGTTTTGGGTTGAATCGAACTTTGATACGTCCTGCAGCTGTTCACCATTGGTGCTGGACTTATCGGTTTCGTCAACTTGTTCCTTGCTATCTTGTTGATTGTTGAAAACAATTTCCAGGTCAGAGAGTCTTCTCTTCAAATACGACAGCAGGTACCTTGGTTTGTTTCTGTGAACACTAATTTGCAGGGTATTCTGTTTTACTGCCTTTGATATCTTCCGGAGAATAAGTTTGTAGTTCTGACTGTAATTGTTATCCCAATATTCATGCTCGTTTGCTCCATACTTCACGCAAAGCTCAAAATGTTTCTCACTTATGTCTTGTGAGGGTTCTTGCTTCTGCAGCATTATTCCAAAGGTGTTGAACAAATTGTACAAAGGTATTTTAAATATGAACCGGTCATATTCGTTTTTCTTTAAGATTTGTGGGGTATCTGGAACGTAAACCGTGGGAATTTCAATTATAGTAAGCCATTTGTCTAAAGTGTATCTGACAAAAATCGATTTTTGAAAAGAGATATTCTTCACGGCTATGTGCCCTAATAAGTACTTTTGGTCTATGGATATAAACATTCGCTCCAAAAAAACCAAGGCCTTTTCTTGATCAACCTTTCTTTCGTAAGATAATTCAGGGAAGTTGGGCAATTCGAGATGCCAATTCACATTATCGACTGCATCCTTTTTAGTAAATTTTGTGTTTCCTCCACGACCAAGATCCCTATGAAGGTCTTCTTCGAATGCGGCATCTATATCAAAATCAGATTGATCTGCCTCATCTGTTTCTTCGTCTTCCGAGGCATTCGGTGAGTTTTGTGCGGAAATGGCTGTTGGCTTGTCTTTTTGCTTAAAATATCTAACGTCATTATCTCCGCCAAAATGAACCAGTTTATACGTGGGTGTCGAAGGTAAAGATCTCGTTCTTTTACGGTCAAAATAAGAGCCCACAATACCTTCTTTAAGCAGTGGCTTGACAATTTCCCCTGACTTTTTTCTGATAAGTACATGTTCCAATTCTGCATCAGGTTCAACTTCCGACAGAGTATTCGAGGTTGTAGGTGTTAAATCGTTATTTCGAGCAGATAAAACACTCGCAAAAGAGCCACCCTTACCAGAAGAGGGTTCAAATTCCTTTTCATTGTTAGTTTCGTATTCTGCTGAGTCTATATCCATTTTGTCATGACCTATTTGGGAATTTATTAACAGATTACGACGCGTTTGGTCCTGAGCTCTTTCAAAAAACTCATTGGAACGGCTCGGCTTGTGGATGAACTTAAGCAGGAGCGATTCTTTCGGCATCTCTCATAGATTTCTTCAACGAATTGGTTTTGTAGTTATGAAAACGGTGGTTAATGTGTTATTTTTGGGTGACTTTCCTTCAAGGACGGCAAGTTTCCGAGTTAAGCCGCAATAAAATGAAGGTAATTGCTAAACAAAAGTACTTTAAAATTACCAAATGTTGTTCCAACTTAGTACAGTATGGTATAAATTACACAATGCAGCCCAATAACAGTGCTAATGTGGTCCAACAACGAAATTTTATCAAGTTATCGGAGTAGAAACTTGTCGAAATTTTTAAGGGATATTGCTACTCTTGCTGCAAATTATATCGGGACAAACAAATGAGATTATCAATAAAAAAAAAAAGGTGCAAGCCTTTTTGGTACAAAAGCAATTCCAACTAGCATCGGTAATAGTGAAACCAGTTCTGAATAGGCACAAAAAACGTGGAAATACGAAATAAATTTAAGCTTTTGTCGTAAGAGATGATACTAAATGATGTAACTTCTCCGTACATTTGAACATATCGGGGAAATTCGACCATGGCTGCGGCGGTTGCATCTGCTGACTTGCAATATTTTTAGAGGAAGAAATAGACTATGCGATAATAACAGCAGGAAAAATAGTTCATAGGTTGGTAAGGTTAATTCTTTGAATAGTAAATGTGGGTTTTTTTCCTTTAGTTAACCTAGTAACAACTTAACAAAATTAATTAAAAACTGTTATGGATTGTATTCTCAAGTTGCGCTTCCCAACCAATTTATGACAGATTGCTGCTGGCTGTCGGTTGTCCGTCACCGATGAGCTGATGATTATGCGTGGTAATGATAATTTATTTTTTTTGTGGGTGAGCCGCCGAGATACTGACCACTTCAGATAAAATCTCGGCCTCACAACAATTCTTTGTATAAACGGACATAACTATCGAAGATTTTCTTTGAATTAATAGAACTATCAGGAGACCGACTGAAATTTGTAGTTTATGTGATATGAATACTTTTTTTATCGTGCTGCTTAATGTCTCTATCGAGACTGCATTAGCTGCGGGCTAAATGCAGTTTTGTTATTTTTTAGTTTATTTTGTTTTTGAGGGGGGAGGGGAGAAAAGGAGAGGAGAGGAACAAGACACACCGTTTTTTAAGGAGTTGAAAGCCCGAGTACTCCAGAGTTGACCGTATTCGGTGATTACTATTTAAAATAATATCGGGTCGGGGGATTTTAATGCCGTAAAGTTGACTCACTTGTAACAGTACGAATTGAATTTTTTTAATCAATTGTTCGGGTCAATATGCATCGAACAACACCCCTTCCCCCTATGCCTGGATCTCCTTGGTTTCCTGTACTAATTTATCGTGGTCCGCTTGATCCCGTTGCCCGTCATATTATGCGGGTAGAGTTCGCATCGGGAATTGATGTATTGTTACCGCGATCGCGCTTAATTGAGTGCATCTCAGTAAAATACGCTTTCCCAAATCGGATGTGTATGCAGCCAATAATAGGATTTACTCACCGGATATTAAAACCATTCAACACCTGTGAAAGAATAATACAGTGTAAATTACAAGAAAATGGCAGGAGCTTCGCTTCATGTCATTTCCCCCACAAATCCTGAACAGGTGTCAACTACGATCAATCAATCAAATAAAGTTAAATAGGACAATATATTACATGCTGCGCTCTACTGCGCTATGTCTAATCTAGTTACAAAGTTAAAGTAACTTCCGAACGAATAGCATACTCCACCACCTCCTATCATTTGTAAACCTTCATTAGTCACCATCAACTCAAAACCCACCAACATTTCATCCAATGGTAATTTCTCTAACAAAGGCTGCCCTTCAAGAGGTAATCGAAGAACGTAATTCACCACTTCATAAAGATTAGTGGATGGAACGATATACAAATGATTACCCCAAACGGCTATCTTTGATCCAATTACTGCAAACTCTGGACCCTCTGCTACCAACTTAGCCGTAACCTCGGTCCGCGAATCATTCAACTCAAATGTATACAATTTATCGCTAACTCCTGGTACAATATTACAGGTTACTCCACCGACTAGATATCCAATGGAACCATGGAACGTCATACCACAAGAATGTTTCACTGGTATATCCACACTATTACTGGAAAGCCGTAATTTCCGCAGAGTGTTATCTTTTGTTGAGTATATGATGAATTCCCCACCATGGAATATAAGTAAATCGTCTCCTGATAATGAAACAGTAGCGTGCCTGCTTATTTTTTTACCAATATCTCCAACACGACTCCAAGTGGCTGTAGAAATGTCAAATTTATCCACAGCAGAAAACTCTAAGCCTGGTCTAGATCTTCCACCAATGGCGTACGCATTTCCAGAAACATTGGTAAACGTATGACACATTTTTGGTTCAGGAATATCACCTGAAGTAATGATTTTTTGGCATTCGGATTCTGAAAGTATCTTGTAAACTTCGTTACTCCTTTGTTGACCCGACCCTCCAAAAACAAAGAATTTTTCATTAAAATGTGCAACCCCAGGAAATTTGAGCTGAAAGATTTTTGAGGAGTCCTTGGCAATATCCTTTGACGCATTAGTAGCACGAGCTTTGATGGTGGATATACTTGAGCTAATCAGTGTTTGTTCAGAAACGTCAACTTGTGAATCATCCTGATTGGTAGCGTAAATCACACAGTAGTGTTGACAAAAAATAATGAACTCCTCCCATTCATCAAAGGTTTCAATTTGAGATACTTTTTCTTTGGACTCATAATCAATAGAATTGAGCCAATGATACATTAAATCATTTGCCTGTACTTTGCTGAAAAGGGCTGCAAATCTTTCCCTTTGGTCCTTCAACGTGGGATATTTGGTAATGCATCCTAATGGAGATCTCAAATGATCGAAATGGTAAATCATTTTCTTTGCAAATGGATAATTGCTTCCAACCGGTAAGAGCTGCTCTAAGATAATAAAATGAGAGTTTGCGTATTTAGCAGCGTTAGCAATGACAGGATCCGAATAAGCTGGTTTCATGTAAGCCAAGGAAACCTCAGCAATGAAAATCGTCACTTCGGCATCGTTTACCAGTTTTAATAAGCTATTAAAGAGATCGAGCTCTCGTAAGTTGCAGCCAATTAAACTATAATTTTTGAAAGTCATGACAATATTTTTGTGATAATCTTTATCATTTTTAGAATCACCAAGTAATTCCATAATTTCCTTGCTTTCTTCCATCATGGTTTTCTTATTATTCACCAAATCTGGGTAGTCTATATCTATGAAATGTAATGACTGAGAGTCCTGACACTTATTGCGAAATTCAGAGAGTATTTGGAATGGGAAGGGGTCGAAACCACAGCCTAAATTGACAATGGAAATAGCCTTTCCTGGATTTTCTTGAATCACTTTGAGAACGAGCCTTTTAATAGACTCCATTCTGAGCCAATACCCTCGGTTTATGGCTGGGGATCTTCTTTTTGGAGTCTTCACAAAATACTTGAACCACTCGCCCATCTCAGGATTTACCTTGGTTGTGTAGAGCATTTCGACGGATCTTTTTGAGACTATTGAGGAATTGTTGGTTCCTTGGATTTGAATATCTTCATATTCCTTTCTTCTTCTATCCTTGGCCATACGTTGGGCCCTTGCAGCCTCCTCGGGAGTCATTTTGGGTGCGGTCATCTTGGTTTGAATTTTCAAACTTTTTGCGATGAGCCCAAAAATGCAAATGGTGATGTCAACGGGTTGGTTTTACTATAGAAACATTTCTTCAATTTGATTATAATTTTGGCATTACTTGTAAACTCTGTTTTATATTCTATCTAATTGTATACTCTATAATACCTATAATCCTTGAAAAATGCTCTTAAGTTCGGCATCGACTTGCGATGGTGGAATATGTTGACATCTTTGAATAAATCGACTGGCTGCAAGTGTTGCCTTTAAATCTTGTGAGGTGGCATCTACATCAGCCATTTCTACATCATCCTTCCCGCTTGCTTCCTTATTGATGACACCTTCACCACATTTTAACCAGACTTTACCGTTCACACCCACAGCTATTTCGAACTTGCATTTGGATGCAAGTTTCTCCAAGATAGGACTATTTTGATTAAACAATAATTCTCTGGCATAATTTAAATTGATATCGAAGAGATATCCTGATTCATCTAGTACTCCAAACCCACCATCTTTTCCAGTAGTAGGGTCTATGCATTCTATCTCAACGTCAATCTCCGGGATAGCTTGTGATACTCGGGCGTATACTACTTGACCGTTACGCAAATTTGGACGGTTTTTCTTGGAGGCGTTTGGAAATGCCATGAATGATAAAAGCACCGAAGAAGAGAAGTTTTGGAGTTGTACTTTATATGATTCACCTGCAACACCAGAAACAATACCTATGACGTAGTCATTGGCTTGAGGGATATATCTTTTGGAGTTAGAGTCAATGTAAAAGACCGTTTTGGATCCACTCTTCTTGGTATGATAGAGACCAGCATTTGCGGGAATCAAAGTCTCGTGTTCAACATCACGATATACACCAGGACCCAATGTCAACTGAGATGCCTCAGAGGAGTTGATGGAGTCACCAGGGATGATAACGTTAACGGGCATCTCTAGTTGAGCTTAAATATTTCGTGAGGTGTGCACACAAGTACTAAATTTAAATTTGTGAAGCCATCTTAACGGTGCGAGCACTAAGAAATTCAGACTGCTTAGATCATTAGTATGTTAATTGTGAGATAGATAAAGATTGCTGATTGCGATTTTAATACTTGACGAGGTCTTCCAAAATACAGTTTATAAGTTTCCAGTGAAATGATAAAAATAGTGATTATCGATGATTAATCCTTTTGCATCGTTGCATCATCAATGCAAATTTAAGGCCACAGTGTTGGTGATACTGAAAGCACGAAAGCGATCCTCAAGCGAACAGCTCGACAAAGATGTCCGAAATCGGCAATACATATCAAGGTATTAAAGTCGACGTATCCGCACTAGTTTTCGTTGAAAAAAAACTGCAATTAAACAGCAAGTGGTACAACACTATGTGGTGATAAGTACGGTAGTTTTTGATGTTAAACGCGCGCATCATTTACGATGGGCATCTCAAAGAAATATGTGAATCAAGATCTAAACAAGAGTCTACAATCAGCAATTTTTTTGAGTTTTTTCTGAGAAATCTCTCAATTGCAATGAACTTATGTATTAATCGAATGGACATTTCGACGGCTCCACTTATTCGATGATGGAAGAATAGTCTAAATACGGTGTAAAGAAGACTATTTTAATTTAAACTATGTCTCACTTGGCAAGGCTACTCGTGGACTAACGAAAAAGGTACGATTTAAGAATTATAGCAACAAGACGATGCAGCCAAGACTTCTTTCGATAAAAAAAAACATCGCATCCTATCAAAAGCTTCCGAAATGGCCTCGTTGCTTACATTTTTGCACGACTTGAATCTTATTGTTCCGATGCGTAGATGGAAAGAGAGAGATGATGAAGGCATTTACCGTGCGGCTTAAGGGTGCATTTCATGCACGTGTGAGCGGAGATGTTTTTTTGCTAAGCTCAATTCTATTACTCAATGGAAAGGCTAAATCTTCTGGCAAGTACACCTTGTATTCATGTAATGAGACACTTTAATCTGATTTATACAGCAATCAAATTTGTTTGAAAAATCTACATCTATATGTTAAGAAGAAAGTCAAACGAAGTCGGGTTTTTTGAAAAAAAAAAATGCAGTCCAACACCGCTCAGCGCTAAGAACATGCACCAGCTCCAGAAAAATAATATGCCAAAAATAGTGTAGAAAACTTTCCAAAACTCGCTTAAGAATTCCTGCTGAGATGATGTGTCTGACATTATTTAGGAACTTCAATTATCCCTTTATTAAGCTCTGTTCAAAGGCATTTTTTTCATAACGAAATCCGATCATGGTGAACGTTTTTAATCCTCAAATATTCTTTGTGGTGTTCAGAGAAGCTCTTGAAGCTGTCATCGTTATAACAGTGCTTCTAGCATTCTTGAAACAAGGTTTAGGAAGTGCAACTGAAGATCCTACTGTTTACAAAAAATTAGTTCGACAAGTATGGTGGGGAGCTGGTTTAGGATTGTTACTTTGTTTCATCATTGGTGGGGCCTTTATTGGGACTTTCTATACGTTAGGTAAAGATATTTGGTCAAAATCCGAAGACCTCTGGGAGGGTATTTTTTGTATGATCGCTACGGTATTAATTTCTCTTATGGGGATTGCCATGCTTAGAATCAACAAAATGAAAGAAAAATGGAGAGTTAAATTAGCCAAGGCTCTTGTGGAAGTCCCAGAAAAGAAAAGAGATCGATTCAGACTCTCTTATTTATCTAAAAAGTATTGCATGTTCGTTTTACCGTTTGTCACTACTTTGAGAGAAGGTTTAGAAGCAGTGGTCTTTGTGGGTGGTGTTGGGTTATCATCCAGTGCTACGTCATTTCCATTACCAGTGGTTTGCGGCCTTATTGCTGGAGGTGCTGTTGGTGGCCTTTTATGGTTCTTTGGCACAACTTCTTCGCTTCAAATATTTTTGATTGTGTCCACTTGTATATTGTACTTAATCGCAGCTGGTTTATTTTCCAGAGGAGTATGGTTCTTCGAAATGTATCGATTTAATCTTCAAACCGGTGGAGATGCTGCTGAAGGTGGAGATGGACCTGGTACTTATGATATTTCCAAATCTGTTTGGCACGTTAACTGTTGCAATCCATTGAGAGATAATGGTTGGGATGTGTTTAATGCTTTATTGGGTTGGCAAAATTCTGCAACTTATGGCCTGGTAATCTCATATTGTGTTTACTGGTTTGTTCTTATTGCAATTTTGATGCTTATGATGTATGAGGAACGTGCCGGACATTTGCCATTTTTGAAGGGTATGACATTGAGATCTTTGAATCCTATGTATCATATCAAGGGTAAGAAGAAAAATGAGTTGTCTAAAAAGGAACAGAAGGAACTTTTTGAAAAACTTCGTACCGACAATGTAATTGTTCAAGAGAACAAAGAGAGTGAAAGCGTCAAGGATGATGTTGTAGAGGTGAAAGAGACTCTGATTAACATATAAATAATTAATAGTTTTAATTAGTAAATTTTAAATTAGATATCTAGTCTCAATAAGACATCTATGAATCGGACAAATGAATAATATATTACGTAAAGAGGTATTCCACTAAAAACTGTCCGTTTTCTCTGTTCTGATTAATTTGAATTGTATATTAATCATGATAAATGAAGTTGATAACCTCTATTTAGTTACATATATATCCCAATAAGAACACAATCGATAACTCGAAAATTTTAAATGTTACTCTACAGATTGTAAAGTTCAGTTTCCAAACTGTTCAGTTTCTAAACTGTTTAGTTTTTAAACTGTGTAGTAATCATCTTCCATTAATGCCAACAAATGTCGCAATTTTCCAATAAGCCCGTACTTCGTTGCCCGAATAAGGTCATGTACGGTAATGTCGCGCCAGAAAAGCTCGTGTTTCCCCACATTTCAGCACCTGGCCCTTAACCTGTATAAGGGGAGGTGAAGAAAATTGAAATAGTCACAGTTTAAAACTTATTCAAGTGGAAAAGTAATTTCTGTTATATCGTTTCAATCATGCGTACTGTGACCAAGAATTCCAAAGGAGAAGTTATAAACCCCAACCAAGATTTGCCATCACAAGTCGAACCTCAGTCAGTTGCACCATCTAATGTTCCAATAGCCTCAACGGTGGCCCCATCATCTAGTCTGGCCGAGGACATTTCAAATATATCTATACTATCAGCTGAAGCACCAAGTTATACTACTGATATTGCCTATGAAGATATGGCAATATCTGACCTTGCAAGTGAATCAACATCTCGTCCATTATCTAGAAATCTGACCACTTCATGTCTTTCCACCACTGCAACTAAAGATGGTATTGAGGGTAAAAGATTACATCGTAGAGGACCCACTGCATTTGCCAACTCCATTATACAAAATATGTTTGTTGATAATAAGCAAGAATCTACTCCTTCAGATGGAGATACTTTAAATGCTGCTAACGTGGAGTTACACAACTCCATTTTCAAGAAGGAACAGTCCGATAAAAAATTAATACAACCAAGGGCACAACGAGCATTGGATATTAATCTGGTCGATAACAGTAGCTCCATTAGTTTAAGGAGTGTAAATATTGATACTCCAACCAAAAGTTAATGTTTGAAGGAATGTCAACCAATGGGCTCGTTTTTGTCTCCGATATCTTGGCTCCCCAATATTTTAGCCACGCTTTTGCTGCCACCTGAACTGCTTTCGCAAGCGCTTATGAATTCATTTACGAGAAGAAAATAATACGCTTCAATTGTTTAACGAACCAACCACGATGGATGTAGTTCAAGGAAATCTAAACCACCAACGTCAGTTTAACACCTGCAAATCTTATGGAAGTTTCCAACGCTATTGTTTCAAGACTTGTATTTCTTACTTATTCTCCTCTATTTTCTCCTCTTTCTGTGGTCTTCCTCTCTTTCTCTCTTTCTTAATTTCATTGGCATCGACGGCTGCAACCGCGTTACGAGCCCCGCGACCACCATAAATTTTCAAGATTTTGACCTTTTCAAATGCAACAATGTTGAGATCCGTGAAGCCTTCCACGGTGGCTAGATTAAGCCGTTCGATCAAATCGGTTGGTGCAAAGCCGATCGTCTCTGTGCGTTACAATTCTTCGGTTCCAAAAGAACCAAAGGAGGTCTTCACCAAGATCAATGACTCTAAAGACCCTCAAAGAAGTGCCTTCTTCCAATACACTTGGGGATCATGGTTGAAAAATGACAAGGTTGAACGCCAAAAGAGAGAAACTAAGTTTGATATTGAAGGTCTTGCTTATCTCTTTGCTGACTTGGCCAAAATTTCGCCATCGGAGAGTCTTAAGGCTCCAAAACTTCTTGACGATGGAACAACTGTCTTGGAGAATAATCTCGGTTTGCTCGGCGGAAGCTCCGGTGTCAAGTCTATTGCCTCCATCCATGAAGGTAAGCATAACAGGATCTACAAAGTTGCTTTGGAAAACAACAGACAATTTGTCTTGAGAATCCCTTACTATTTGGAACAAGCTTATACCACATCTTTGGTGGTTAAGAGTGAGGTAGCTACTCTTGATTTCTTAAACTTGAAGTTAAATGCTAAAGTTCCTAAGGTAATTGCGTACGGTTATGATAGAGAAAATTCTCTCAAGAGCCCCTTTATCTTGATGGAGTATTTCTCTGGTGATCTTTTGATGCGTGATTGGGACCCATTGGTCAACTCCGAAAATGCCGACGCTAAGCTCAAGCAAGTTATTGATCCAGTGATGGATTTTTACGCAAAGCTGCTTGAAGTTACATTCAGCAAATATGGTTCGTTGTATTTTTACAACGATGTCACTCCAGAAGAGCAAAAAGATTTGCCATATGATGGAGAAACAAACTCAGAATTAAACGATAGATGGAGAATTGGACCCACTGTTGAAAGAATTTACCATAAGGGTAAGTTCAGAATGAGTAAGAACTCGTTATTGCCACACTTAGGACCTTTCAAAGAAGTTAAGGACGTATTGAAATCTGTTGCTAATGTTCAAATCGATTTCTTAAAGCACAGAATTGGTCTTGCTGCCGCCGATGCTGGTGAATCTGTATCTAAGGAACAGCTCGAGCAGCAAATCGCCGCATTCGAAGACTACTTGAAGGTTGCTCCATCTCTTTTGAACCCATCTTCCCTGGCAATTGCAAATGTCGAAGATGCTTTCAAGCCTAGACTTTGTTTCTCCGACTTGGACCCATTGAATGTTATCGTTACCGAAGATGGTCCTGTTTTTGTTGACTTTGAAAACACCCTGATCAAGCCATACATCTTACAATCCTACCCTAGTTTTGTGGCATACAATGGAGCCAAGATTTACAATTTGGAGGAGGATATCAATGATTACGAGCTGTTGGACGAGTTGCAAAAACAACAGTTCCAATTTATGTACTACAAGACCAGAAACGAAAGATTGTGGGAGCTTGCCTTAAACTCTAAGAGACATGATTTGATCTCCATTGCATCGCCTCACATCAAGATTTTGAAGCAGCCATACACTCAATTACTCGAGCTCAAGAACGACAAAGACTACTTGTATTTGATTAATGCTTTGATCCAATTGCAACCTATGTGGGAAGCCTATGTGGCTAACAATTTGGTGGATACTACTGACAACAAGTACCCAGTTGAATTTAGTCAAGAAAGACTTGAATTGCATGAAAATGCAATGGACGAACATCAAAGAGAGATTGTATCAACTCCTTTTGCAGCTACCGGAGGATGGGTTCCTCAAGATATGTTCTTGCAATTGGAACTGCAGGGTATTATTGTGCCTGATGGTCACGGGAACTACAGGATTGAGACCGAAAAGGTTTTGGAAAGAACCGAAGAGGAACATGCCAGGGCCGCTGAGGCTGAAGCTGAAGCGCTCAATGTGGTTGACAATGCTAAGAAAGAATAGGATCAGTATATAAGCAGATTAAAGTATTATTGAAATATTTGTAATCAAACTTTAGAACGTTTCAATTTATATGTAAATATGATATTTAAATAGATAAATAGATGATTGTTGTGTGATAAATGCGTCTATGTATTTATAGTGGTTGATTAGATGATTTCATAAAAATTTTCAAAGATGACCGGATTGAGACGTCATTCAACAATTTGGTGGCATATTCTGAATAATGAATTCCATTTGCAGTGGAACTGTGCAAGGCCAAAACATCCCCTTTTACCATTATATTAGGCCCACAACCTAAATTTGTTACAAGTACTTTCTAGCCAGTAGTTTTACTTTTAAGTCGAATTCAGTTGAGCGGATTGGTTGATTTACCGAGTATAAGGGGTTCATAAGACATTTGACGTACAATTCATTGATTTCCATGAAGAATTGTCGAATTGCGTTGTCCTCGTTCTTGGACGTGGTTGAAGTATTCAGCAGTGAGCCGGGTCCTAGAGATCCTGAAGGTCCAGAAATAGGTGTATGACAAAGTAAAAATTTAATATTTCCCTGAGTAAGAAAGGCGTTCACAGATATTCCATAAAACAGGTCAATACGGCCAAGATTGAACTGATTTGTTGTCCATGTTGCGTCGTCGACCACATCAAGCGAAGCGTGAGTTATGTATGGGAGGAGTTCCTTCACGGATGGATCGAATTGTGACTTTCCTGGGGTATGAGTTGTTTGGCCTGAGAGCGAAGTAAGCTTGAACAGCGAAAACTCAAGCTCATATAAGGGATTATCACGGGTACCGATGATAGTGAAGTAGTACGACAGCATCTTGTAGCGTAGACGTTATGCAGGATTTGATTTTCTAGTCGTAGTATGGCGGGGAGGGAGAAGAAGTTCAGATCTGGGTTAAGTGCAGTCGTGTTTTTTCTTTCCTGACATAACTTAAATATAATGCGTTTTATATGTAGGAATATGATTTCTTGGAGCTAAAACGAATACTGTAAAGTCCATAATGTACACTTATTTCTAGATCTTGAACGAAATTTTTGAATAAATTTCCCACACTCAAATTGAGCAGAAACAAATTTTTCAATAAATATAAACTTTAACACATTAATTTCAATTTTTCGTGTAAATAACTACCCTTTCTCTATCACTACCTCTCTGATTACTACGTCTTTTATTTGTTTTTTTTTTATTTTATTTTATTTTGCCAATTATTTTTATTTGGTCTCGATAATCATTTGACCCACTTCAAAGTAAACATATCGAAAAGGTGTGGTTATTACACCCCCACATCACCAAATTTTGTGCCTCCAATAGCCATATATCGCACGCTCGGGGACCATGGAAGACCATCGTAAACCGAACTTCATCTGTCTGCTGGACGTGCGGCTGAAGTCGGCAAGACTTGTCAAAAGACATCGAAAGGGAAAACCTCCGACTTCGATCACGTTCACGTTAGCGGTTGAATTAAATACTCTTTTGGCTAGAAATCGTACCATTCGGGTCATGGAGATGATTAGAGATAATATGGTACTGATTCTGCATTCAAGACGCCCCAAAGATTCGGTAGGGATCGAAAGAGTACCGCTTTTCACAACCCTGTCCTTAAAACGATATGAATACTCCAAGAATGAGGTTTTCATTGTATTTTTAACACTCCAGGTACTCGAGTTCCTGTTTCATGATATGCAAGTTGATTTAGAATTTCTTAAAGATGATTCATATAGCATACTTGTTCTTTGTGACCTTATTGAAGAGGTAGAGACATATGTTACTGGTCATATACGACATGAGTTAAAGAAAACCCGCGATTCAAAGCAAGCAAAATCACCGGATATTTGCAATTCCTCGCATGAATCTACCCTTAATTCTTCGCCTGAAAGCTCACTTGGTGGTAAGAGTTCCTCCACCGAGATGGACTCATCCATGGATGACTTGAAGGGAACTCCAGATTTCGATGGACTCGACCGGTTTAAGGAAGATGATCGTAAAACACTAACTGATAGCCCATTCGGTTCTTACTACCGTTTATCTGGGTCCACCATAAGTCGCATTTTAACTCATGGAAGCTTACAGCAGCTACAAAATTCACAATTAGATCCGTTGAAAGAACATGATGATTTTATTGGAGAACTAAATAATCTCAGGCATAATGATCCTCTTGACCTGGATGCAGATGAGGAATCGGATGACCCCATTAATTTAGAGGTTCACATGTCTCCGGTCAAGGCGCAAGTGCATTATCAAAGTCTCAAGTCACCAATTAAATCCCCCAGTAAGGCCAATCACCCAAAAGTCACACCTCAGTCCCCAGAAATAGAAGCCTTTGTATCCTCACCAGAAATCAAGCCAACCTTGCAATCGCCCTTGCCACAGAAAAGTGTTCTGGAAAGATTGCTGGCTTTATCGTTGGATCGTGCTGATTCACGAGAAGAGGAATCAGAATTTGCATTTTCCCCACCTTCTTTATACCCAACATTATCAAAAAAGTCACTGACCTCGAGTATTCCTGGACACCGGGATGAAGATCCTGGGTTTGCATTTTCACCGCCGCCATTACGTAAGACTCTTTCGAAGAGGTCGCTGCTTTCGTCTATCACTCAACCCGTTAAACGTGACGACGAGCTTGCATATGCATTTTCAAGTGAAGATGCTCCAAATTATATCAAACAAGACAAGAAGTTCAAATTCATCCGAGTCGGGAAAGTCCAAAAATTGGTCAATTTGTTTGAGGAGAGTGTAAAGGATGTGGAGAGCAGGTCTCCCAGTCGCTGTTCCAGTCCAGCTAAATAATGAATAACGAACGAATCACATCGAAAGAATATGATCTTGTAGCAAATTGGGCCTTGATATGTTTCATGGGCTTTGAATTTATTGCTTTTCTCTGTTTTCCATTTGTCTCGGATTGTTTGCTAAGCTTAGACGTAAACATGAGCACTTTTTTTACTTTGACATGCAATAATTAATGAACGCTAAGCGAATTGTCAATTTGATAAAGTCTTCTCTCATTCGCTCTGTTTAAAATGATCAACTCGGTATCCTATCTGTGCTTCTCGAATTGCGCAATCTTGTCAGTCAATTCGTTAAATTTCAAGTGTATTAAGTCAAAATCTTGAACATCTTGCTCATTTTCTGGATCCACCTTTATACTGCCTAAACACCAAGTTTCCTTAAGCCCTCGACTGATCAGAAGAAGCTCTTCGCAAAGTCGTATAATGGTCAGGGCATCTGTCTCTATTGTAAGCGATTCTACCGCCAAGACTTCACGCAGCTTGCCTTCTATTACCGCAACTTCAAACATGTTATGGAAACGGTTAAGCAACTGCTCGATGGTACTGTCTATTCTCTCTGAAGTTAGTATTGGTATGGAGTTGATTTTTATTCAATTGAATTACATACGCAACAAAGATATTGAGCTAGGAAGCATTGTGCAACAGTTAAATGTATATGAGCTCCAAACGAAACGACCACAAAATATGATCAGATAAATAGCCAATGGTTAACCACAAGGTATACAATGTAAATGGAAATAGTGCTAAATGTTCCAAAAAAAAATATAGAAAGCCTTCGCCCAGTTTATCCCACCAAAAATGGCGCTCGCCGCGCCGGTGAAAGGCTTTCTCTCTCACTTAAAAAAATCGAGTCATACCAGACCATAATTTTTCAAAACTTGTTGCTGCAAAAACTTCTTTCAACATGAAAAATCTAGAGTCCAGTGCCGAAAGGCAAGATTCTGTTACCGGTATCTTTCCACGTCCACTCTCTCTGCTGCAGCTGAATGCTCATCAGAATCTGAGTAGAGCTTCCGGTCTTTGTTTGTCACTGCGGGGTCCAGTGGTGGTTCCTCAGCCTGAAATTGTGCAAAACGTGTTAATCCCCGCTTCCTCAGAACTTCAAAACAAAATATATCAATGTCGTAGTCAAGTATCTCGTGCCTTGTCTGGTAATGGAGTATCAAAGGAACCTTTTTTGGTAATTACTGGGCCATCTTACGTTCAGGATCCAGATCAGCTTAAAGGTTGTGCTCGGTGGATTGGATCTTTGACCGGATCCAAGCTGGATCTTTTAAATCATGAAGAAATTCCTGCCACCATAAAGTCTCTATTCAATGATAGATCACTGCAAAATGTGGTAGATTCCCTGCGATTACTTGTCACAATGAGAACAAATATGTCTCAAAAGAATGAGGAATTCGATACTAGTGGTAAAACATATGAAATTGAACATGGTATTCCATTTTGCCGAGCTTTGATGTGTGAAGTTGCTGAAATCTGTCCTATAGTTGGCGAAATTTCTGATACTATTACTCCTCAATATCTTTCGGATTTATACAGTTTAGGATTGATTAGTTCAACCTTGATAGAGTCTCAATTACATCGTGAAATCGCCCTGGGAATTTCATATCCCATAGGTTTCCGCACACTGGATACAGAAGCTGATTACCAGGGTGATATGTACTCCCATAAAGTAGCATCTGCCTTGGACTCGATGTATGCCTCCAGTCAACAGCATCAATTTTTGTCGGTGACCAAAATCGGAACTGTAGGTATAGTGGGGACGATAGGAAATGAAGACACTTTTCTTACATTGTTGGTGAATGAAGAATTGGATACTGCAGCTATTAATACCTACATTGATCAGGTTTATAAATACAAAGCATTATCAACTGGTGGAAAATATCCCAAGATACTTCTTGATGTTGGAGTGATTTCTCAAGCTAATATTTCTTCAAAGCTTCAGATTGTACAAACTCTTCTTTCTGAACACAAGGATAGAATCATTGGTATTATAGTGAATTCCGGAGATTCATATGTTCCTGAAACATTTAAATTCCCACTCAGTAAATATGAAGATACATCAAAATTGCTTGATATAAACGGTTGTTTTGTGCAAAAGGGCCAACAAGGCAGTATTACCAAATCAAAAGTGGGAGGCTACGACGATGTCATTTATGCTGATCAATTTATTAGAGAGATTGGAAATTTTGTATAATGTGAACATTGTCCGTTCAATGATGAATATGTAGAATGCTCTCATTTGAAACATGAACCAATCAATGCTAAGTGGTATGACGTATTGAGGTTTCGATAATCTAGAAAAAGAAGCGTATAAATCGCCAGAAGATCAAAAGAATAAGATAAAAACCCTTGTAAATGTTGACTATTATCCAAATTGTTCGTAAAAAAATCACAATAGCGTTTTCAAGTAACGTGTACATGATTTTGTTTCCCCCATCCTTAATTTGATTTGGAGATCGAGTAAAGTTGACGGATGATCCAGTCAATTTGTCAATTCTTTCGCCCAATTTACGCACTTCAAGAGCCAAAGAAATATTGATCTCTCCAATCAGCCGGTCGCTCGTGCTAAGCAAATGATCGACCCTCACGGCAAAGCTATCATTCACCTCGTGTATAAGGGAATTGATGTCTCTTAATGAATCGTTATAAACCGACTGATAAGCGGGTATCATTTCATTTTGCACTTTTATCGTTTTATTCGTAAGTTGAGCAATGTCCTCATTGATTAAGTCACTTATACGATCACCTCGCTTTCCAAGCAGAAGTGGTAAGACGCTCCAGACATAATGCTCACGAATGTTAAGCAAGCTGTGAAGATATTTCATATTGGGCACTATTACGTTTAATTCCTCTTCATCATTATTCAATTTGCTTGCAGGTTCTTTTTCTTCAGCTGCTTCTTCTCTCAACTCTGTCATTACCACCGATTCCGAACTTGGCTTTAAAGGGTGAATGGAAATATCGTTTATATCTGGAAGAAAGTCATGCACTTCATTGTCTTCTGAATTATCGTCATTTTGTAGTTTTTCCATTTCTAAATCTGTCAAACTTGAAGTCTGTGCTGAATTAGATCTTACAATCAGCCCCGTGGGACTCTCATTATCATTGAGAATCAGTTGAGTGGGGCTAATGTTGTCATCGAGACTGTTATCTGATGTATCAACCGATATTACTATATGTGGTTTATTTTCAATATTCTCGTCGAGAATTTCTTCTTCAGAATCTACCTCGTTGTCGCTATAATTTCGTTCTAGCTTCTTGAAGAGACGATCTTTGAGGACTGCTCCGTAATGTTTTTCATCTAATTCTTCAGAAGACGTGGTGTTGGCCAGATGCGACTTTTGTCTAAATCTTTCCCGAAGACGTTTGCCTCTAGGGCTTTTCGTATGTCTTACACTTGAAATGTGATATCCGCCAAGCTCGTCTTTATCAGACACTCCAACCAGAGATGGCCTTGTAGAAGGACGGGTCGATGGTCTTGATGAACTCTTCCGACGTCCTCGAGAATTTGGTTCTACCGACAGCAGACTTCGATGATGCTTCAGAATTAAGTTTATATGCGACGTGGACGGAGATTTAGAGGGCGATTTCGAAGACGATTTGGCCATGTCTTCATCAGAATTAAAGAGCAAGTCTTGTAAGCGGCCTTTTCTTTTTGGCTCCGGCGATTGTGATCTTGACTCCTGCGGAAACCACAAGCTTCCGTCTGGTTTTAAAATGTCACTCCAATGAGAATGTACCCATTGTATATCAGCTACAATTTCATGAAGCTCGACAGCCCAAGGAGTAGACCACATTTTTCGGGGATCCTTGAGTCGATAATTATGACTACTGAAAACATTAACAGCCAATGGAACTGTTCTTTGGGTAAGCGGTTTTGGCAGTTCGTGGAATTTGGCCCTGACTTTACGGTTTCTGATATTCTGAAGCGGGTTATACACGCCTTCAACACCCGGATGCACTGTGGGCTCTTCACCCGTGATTCTATCATGCAAGCGCTCAATCATCATGTATTTCAAACCCAAGGTCGATTTAACCAATTCTGCCCTGTGCTTTGTTGCAGAAGAGATTTTTATAGGCTCACTACGCAGATTATGATTGACCATATCATGCAGATCAATGACGTTGAAGTCTGTACGGATGATATTTCTGCTGTCAAGTAAGAGGTTGCTGAGATTGAATGCCTGCTTCAACCTGTCATCATGAGTCTCATCGGGTGCATTTTTGGAAGTATCCCGAGGGCCAAAGCTATCTTCATTGTCGTTCCATGTAATGCTATTGCTCAGAGAAGTATGTCGGGTAGATGATTGGGGCGGTATGTCATGCGAATGGGTTGAAGTATTACGAGATGAGGGCTCGTCAAAATCATACTCGAGTTTGAATTCTTCAAAGAGTTTATTTTTGACCTTGGGTTCTTTCCTTCGATTCTTCCTCTGACGCTGCTTCGTTGCACTGTACAGTATATCTGTCATAAGTTTTATTTAATTGAAATTTCTGATCTTTATTGATCGTATGTCGGGATTATTGTTTGGAAAACTTTGAGGGAGGATCTTTTGGTCAATTGTGCCCCAGAACCGCAGTGGGATCAGTGGATCTTTCGTTCAACTTGGTGAAGAGTTTTGTGTGAAAACGAGCTCGACTGATTGGCCCAATGAGAGACCAGCAGGTTGTATTTTAGGAGATATAAAGGTATAAGTATGCCTGTAAGTATATTGACGCTTCCACGGCGTATTGATCTACCCAAAGAGCTTGTGGTATACAGAATTCCAAGTGAAACAGATAGCTAGGCTAGGGGCGCAGCCGTTCGTTCTTTAAAATATTATGCAATTATCGCGGGGCGTTTTGTGGGAGGCCGATAATGGTCCCACCTTTATTTGAGAGGGGTCAAGTGCGCGCTAAATTTAAGGGAAGCGCTTAGGGGAGTCAGGGGGACAGAGTGGGAATTACTTACATTATTTCAAATAGCGGGAGATTGCCACCATTAATTTTTAAATTAGCGAGATTTTACTGCGAAATTATAACCAAATTATAACGAAATTATTACGAAATTATTACGAAATTATTAGTCGTTTTGGTGGAAGCGATTTCACCAAATTCCTGCACTGGACCGGAATCTTTTGACTCCACATAATTTACCATTTATCGGGAAACACTCACAAGTATTATTATAAAGATATGGGTATCAACTTCGTCAAATCAACGGCTGACTTCGACAAATATCTTCAGAGTAATCTGAATTTGCTCGTTAATTTCACAGCAGCATGGTGTGGTCCATGTCAGACCATTAAGCCCGTCCTTGATGTTTTATATGACGACCCTGGCCAGAAGTATGGGGGAGTTGAAATGGTTCGAGTTGATTTGGATCTGCATAACGAATTGGCACTGAGATATGGAGTAACAAGTGTTCCTACTTTCATTTTCTTTGATAAGGGAAAGGAAACAACTCGTGTGAAAGGAGCTGATGTCCCCAAACTCGTTGAGGCTTTGGGCGAGTCTCAAGAGAAAGCAGTACGTGATCAGGCATCTCGGAATGGTAATGGTGAAAGGGTTGATTCAGGAGTTTCGGGTCCTTTAGTCAAAGAAATTGCCCTGTTAGTTCCTAAGGGTTTTGAAGTTTTGAATCTGAATGTGTTTTTCGGTGATTTCGAAGCTTTAAATCTGCAACTGTTATATGGCGACGATTCAAGAGAACTTTTCAGGCTTGAATCAAAGAATTCTTCAATTGAGTCGTCGGTTGTATACTCCGATGCAGATTCACAAATCCTTTTCTATGTTCCATTGGCAAACATATCAAAAGTTTATTCGATTTTTGTTAAGTTGAGTAAATCACATGAGCATTCCGAAAAATCTAAATTGGATGAAGACGAGATCTCTTCTGAAACTCAATTACCCAATTTGGTGAAAGTTTGGCCAAACCATACTTCTATAATTACATTTGATGATGCAGAGAGCGATTCAAATGCTGCACATATCGAAAAATTGGATGATTCAAAGGAAGGTTGGTACGAAATTAAGCTCAAATATGTGCGGTTCCAAAAAGTGCAATCATTAACGATCTTTTTCGATGGTGAAGATGATGATTTACACACAGTTATCGACAAGATTGTACTTATAGGAGTCAACGGAGAGTCTAAGGATCAAGGAACCATCCCTAAGGGTGACGATGATGATGAATGATAGAGAAGTTATTTGGAGTAGTTGATACTATAATTAATAATTATTATATTAGATTAAATCTTAGAAAACTGGGTACATTTGTATTAGATCCAGTCCCAAAGAACAATGACAGATTTTCGCTTTGTCCATATACCTCGCTCCTCTTTCCTGCTTTCCTTCTTTTTTCCATTCCCACCTTCTTTCTCCCATTCTCTCTCTCTTTTTCCAAAGTCTTCGTCAAAGAAAATTACTTCAGTAGGCGAAAGTATCGTTATCCTCTTCCTCGCTTCTCTGTGTTCCTGGGTACCAAACTCTCAACAATCTTTTCAACAGGTATTTTGCTGAATGAATACCAAAGCGAGCCAGCTGTCTAAAGTATGTCATCACAGAGTATCTATCTTTTTCCTTAATACAGTGCATACCAATCGCGTACAGAGGCCATTGGCACATTAAAACGGGATAAAACAATGCTGTCAAAGGTGAGCTATCCATGTATTTGTTCAACTTCGTATACTCTTCAACCAAACCTTGTACAATAGTACTGTCTCCTGCAAGGCCGAAACCTCTGGTGAGGAGGGCTACCTGTGAGGCAATCATGTAAGATTGATGTGCCACATCAACCCACGAAACCCAACATTCTCGATCCTGATCACGGAAACAACTGATATACAGATGAGGTTTGCCACTCTTTAAATAATTTTGTGCTTCTTCTGGAGTGATGTAGCCACTGGTGTTTAGTGAACACCACTTGCGAAACTTGAAAAGCTCGGTAGAAATTCTTAAGCATTCCTCAGAAGGGCAGGGTTTCCCAGAACGAGCTCTGCGTGATATTTTGCATAGGTCACGTAGGAGTGGAATGCAATCATTGTGGAAGCCAAACATGAAATTGAACCCCAGCTCGTCGATAATGTAATACTTTTTCATATTTGCAATCTCTTCCGGATACCCTTCGCAGATTAAAGAGTCTAGCTCATGATCTTCTTTCAAGGTACCACCATAGTGCAGCGAGAGCTCTGCGACGACTTCAATCAGCATATACCAGTATCTACAGATGTCAAGGGTTGGAGTAGATCTACCCTTGGGTAATTTGATCAAGATCTCTCCTGCTTTAAGGAGATGAGATCGCCAATCGAGATTGGGGAAAGATGCATGCACAGTAGACAAAAGCAAAACGGTAAGCATCGAGCTTTCTACGACTGATATTTGGACTTGTTTGTCCATGTCTTTGACTTTAGTTAATGTCGGCGCTAAAAGCTTTAAACACTTCAGAAGATAGTGATGAAAGGCTTGCTCATCTTGTGGAAGGTCACTGTAGCCAAGCAGACAAAATGCACCGTGAGCCAACATCGCAGTAAGCATGTATGGCTCTTTTGCAGCTGCTGATAGTAAGATTTCTTGAAATGGATTTATCACAGTCTTTTCATCTAATTTTATGTCATATGGCTTGATCATGACTCTTTGAAATTCTTCCAAATAGATTCGTTCATGCAAATTATCTAATTGAATGGTATCCTGACTGGGAAATACAGAGGTACCTTCTTTGATAGATGGGATTTGAAAGAAGGGACTTGATTTAGAGTCGCCTTCTGCTCCTTCCAATGGGAAAGTGGGGAAATTCATTAAGTCATGTTTTGATTCACCCATTAAATTATCGACTAAGCTATTAATATCAGTTGCAAGTATGTTAAGATCGGAGTAATCGAAGTCTATAGCTGGAAAGTCTGAATAAAGAAGCGACTTTGTAGGGTTTGGAGTTCCGTTAACGGTATGATTAATCAATGAATGTTGTTTTGGTGTATTTCGAGGATTATCAGGGGATATCGGGGAGACGCTGGTGGTGCTTCCATTGGAAAGATTAGGCACTGAGTTTGGATGGGGTGGTTGTGTGGTGTTTTCGAGATGTACAAGATTTACGATGCTGCTAATATTTTGGTTTGGGGTGGATTTCGAGGTCAAATTTGTAGATTTTGGCAGCTTTGGAGATATCTGAGTAACTGGAGTAGATTTCTTAGGTGCGGTTTGTTCAAACTGTATCGAATCAAGCGTGGGAGTTGGCAGAATAGAGGTCTCTGATGAAGGGTATTGGCATGGTTTATTTAAACGAGAGCATTGCCAGCAAGCAGGTTTACCTTCATCGCATTTAATTTTGCGACGTTTGCACTCATTACATCCTTTACGACTATAGGATCGGCTTTTAGCAACTTTGAATTGAACGCTAGTCATGGCATAATTGTTTGAAGTTGTAACTTGCAAAAAAGATATTGAAATTTTGATTTGGGCTATCCAGATGCGGAAATGATAAGCGAGAAAAGAAGCAGAATTGTGTATAAATGCGTTTATTGTTAGAATGAATCATACTGAAGTCAATATGCAATTTTGATTCATTTGAGGTGTTGAAGCAGATTAAAAGGTTTTTGAAATTCAGGGTAGAAGTTACTAAAAATCCTTATTATAAAAATTTAGTCAGCCAAAGTCAACTAAATTGATAGTTAACTAAAGCGATAGTTAACTAAAGTGATAGTTTCACCGATCTTTAGTGTCTATGCTAGACCAGTGGTGTATCTGAGAATGTTGTAAGAAGGCGCGACGAGGTGGGATATTTGTGCCGCCCAGTGGTCGAAGAAACCAAAAAAAAAAAAGATGTTGTGATATGGGGTTAATTGTGGCTAATTGTAGCGCAGCCTTTTCCAAATTGTCGCTAAAATTGTGCTCGTTTGTCGCGCGCGTGTACTTCTTGCCTCTTCTTCAATCGCACTTCTAGCCGCCTCTCAATTGCCGCTATTTGCACTTAAAATCCGAATTAATTGCTATACATTTTACTCGAACAGTCCTCCTCCTTGATACCGACTAAATTGGCATCTGGCTTCTATGGTTTTGTCTAAGAATTTTGTTTCACTCCTGTGAATACTCTTCAAAGCGCTATATACTTTTAGTTCCAATTTAATCTGATTTCACTTGCCATTATTTCATCTATTTCATCTATTTCATTTATGATTACTCCTTCATCTATAAATTTATCACTGTCACCACCAAAAAAAAATAGCGCTTCTCGTGCCTGCCCCCCGCCCTCACATTTCTATTCTATCTCCGTCCGTCTTTCTTTTTCCCTCTCCCGCCTCCCCCTCCCCGGAAATCGCCACCGCTACCGTCGGTGTGCCGGACACTACCTTTCTCGGACCCGCGCTGCCTGCCTGAAATATCACCAAAGCCCATCCCATACCTTCGACGACCATGAAGCTCTACGGACACAACATGCTGCGGATATTACGGTCTCGTGCCACGGGTCTTATGTGTGCTCGTGTGGGAGTACAAACACCCGTTTTTAGACCGTACAACTGGGCCTTGGTAGCACTGTTGACTAGACATCTTGCCACTCAAACCCCAGGTCCCACGGAAGAGCAAAAGAATGGTACAACCCCGGTAATCAAGGCTGAAGATAAGGCTGTGGGTAAGCCCGTGGTTACTGAACCTGTTAAGGTTGGCTCTACTACTCCACCGGCGCCTGTAGAACCGAAAAAGCTGTTGTGGGAGAAGATAAAGCATGAAGTTAACCATTATAAAGACGGAACAAAGTTATTGGGTTACGAAATTAAAGTTTCCACCAAGTTATTATTCAAAATGGCTGCTGGTTATGCACTTTCTAGAAGAGAAACAAATCAGCTCAAGAGAACTCTTGTGGATGTCGCTCGGTTGGTCCCATTCCTGATGTTTGTGATCGTTCCTTTCGCTGAGTTGTTGCTTCCCATTGCCCTTAAGATCTTCCCCAACTTATTACCATCTACTTACGAGTCAACTCTGGATAAAAATAAGAAAAAGGCCAGGTTGTATAAAACTAGACTGAATATGTCAAGCTTGTTAAGACAAACGATGGAAAGTAAGGGGGGATTAAAACTCTCTAAAAAAATCTCTACCGAGGAAAAGGAGCAATTCGTATCATTTTTCCAAATTATCTCCAAGGGTCAAACACCAACTCACTCGCACTTGATTAAAGTTGCTCGTATGTTTAAGAATGATCAGGTCTTGGATAACTTAAGTCGTTCTCAACTTTTGGCCATGGCCAAATATATGGGGGTTAACCCATTTGGAACTGATTCCATTTTACGTTATCAAATTAGACATCGTTTGTTGACAATCATCAAAGACGACAAGGCTATTGATTATGAAGGAGTTGCTCTGTTGACAGTTCCAGAATTATACACTGCTTGTTCCCAAAGAGGTATTAAGACATCAAACGTGTCTCCAGCACGAATGCGTGAAGACTTGACCACCTGGTTGGATCTTAGATTAAGACAGAAAATCCCATCAACATTGCTTTTGTTGCTGTCGGCCTATACTTATGGAGAACATTCTGGGATTGAGCTGTATTACGATGCACTTTTGGCAGTATTATCATCTATTCCAGATGAAGTTTACAATGTGGCTAAGCTTGAGTTAGAAGAAGACTCCAAGACCAAGTTGAGTGTGTTGAAGGATCAAGACGAGTTGATTCAAGAGGAGAATTTACGTGAAAAGGGTACAGTCACCCAAATCAAGGACAACATCAATTTGGATGAATTGGAGGAGGCTACGCATGAAGGTATGAAGATTGAGGAGGACGACGTAGAGGAATCGAAGCCTGAAAAAAGTGAAGAGTTGAAAAAGCTGGCATAAAAGTACAGACAAAGACACGGGCCGTTCTTTTATCATATTTATCATCATATTGTGTAGAAATGAAGAATACATGTATATAAGGATCGATGTAAGAAATCAATTTGCCCTGAAAACTTTAGTCCAAATGATTATTTAGACACGATTGAAAAGGTTTACAATAATTTCAATTCCTGATGATTACTACTACTATTATCGATCAAATTCATCTTTCTGTATTACTATATCATTACCTAATTTTTTCCAGTGGATCCAAAGCCACCTTCACCTCTATCAGTAGCCTCTAATTGCTCGACAGTGATCTCCTCGATATCAGCAAGTACGATCTTTTCAAGCACTAATTGAGCAATTCTGTCACCGTGGGCAATCTCGAAGTCCTTTTGGGAATGGTTGAAAAGCACCACTTTGACCTCGCCTCTGTAGTCTGCGTCAATAACACCAGCACCAGTGGAGATTCCGTGCTTGACGGCCAAACCAGAACGAGGGGCAACTCTTCCATAGGTACCTTCAGGCACAATAATAGAGATATCAGTTGCAACCAAACCTTGTCCCTGAGCTGGGATCACAGCAGCTTCCAGGGAGTATAAATCGTATCCAGCACTCAAGACAGAGCCACGGGTTGGTACACGAGCTTTATCGGAACGCAATAAGACTTTCAACGAAAGTTCGGACTCGGTTTTCTGCTTCTTGACTGGGCTTGTGTTGGTCATGATGATGGTTTACTTAAAAGGACGCGACGCGATTTTTTTCAGTAAATGAAAGTGAAATATTTATGGCGCGCGCGCGCGATTGAAAAATGTGAGAAAAGGCTTAAGAAAGGGCACGAGAAATATGGTTTGAAAGATGTCGATTGACCTGGTTGAATACTTTTCTTTATCATACAGTGGTATAAGGAAAGTGATTTTTTGCTTTATTTGCAATTTATTAACTATGAATATTCTACTACCCTCACATTAAGATTTGATGCATGTTGCTTGGGATGGACAATTAAATCTCTAATGTAAGAATTATGTTATGACTTAGTGTGATTATTAAATGACGAATATTGTGGAATGGTACCATGATCTTTGTATTGCCATATTTGGCTGCCATTTCGGTTGTCATCGGTTAGAACATTCTCCAAAATCGCATCTCTTCCTTTCAACCAATTGATTGAGTTCCTTCTGGTTACCCATTTCATTTATGTTCGTATGTTATCTTCCCAATCTCGATTTATCGCTTCATCACTGGGTATACTTCACCATACATACGATAGTAGTAATTGAACTGGCCTGTTTTCAATTCCCGATCGGCCTTCCAATCAAAATTTATTGGGACCCTTTCAACGCCACCAACTTCAAAAATATATCGCATAACGGCGTCTACCTGGTAATTCAATTTCTCCTCTATATGCAATTGAATGGAGTTTTTGGCCGTTTCGTAGCTTCGTTTCTCAGATTCCGTCATTCCTCTCCATTTTTCATTAATTTCATCCCGGTTCGCCAGACTGGACTTTTGTGCAACAAAATTGAGATATGAGGTCTTATATTTGGGCTCTTTGAGTTGATCTTTAAATGCTTTATAACGGTTGTAAACAGCCTCCGTCTCACCAGCGGTCTCTCCCGCTGAGGTGAATTGCCGGAATTTATTGTACCGTAATTGCCGACCAAGGGCTTCATCAATAAGAAGATCATAAATATCGGGCGTTTCAAGATGGTTGATACCACCATGGTCTGAATTCGTGAATTTGTTAATTTCAAATTCATTCCCGGCGATAGAAGGCATTGACTTTTTCTTCTGTCTCCGGTCAACTAGTTTGTCCTTGATAATTTCCCATGGATATAAACCCAGGTATACTGGTGCATAGAATGCCATATCTGTCTCTGGTGGCTGGCCTTGTAATGCATGTGACTTGAGATAATCCATTATTTGATAGCCCTTCCATATTCTAAGTCTTTGTCGATAAATGAAATCTAGATTTTCGCTATTTTCAAAAATTAAACGATGTTCCTCGGATATCAGACGGTAATGATACGGATGAACTTTCTCTAGTCTGTATGCCATTTGGGAGCGGAAGAGATCGAAACCTCTCTCGAATTTAGGCTTAGGATAGGTAATCCAAGGAGATGTTTCTTCTGCAATACGCTGGAATCGCATACGCTCTGTTGCCAGCAACAGGTTCCACGTTTTGATATCATTATGTGTATTTGTTTGAGGATTCGATGTTTGGTGTTCTGGCATCAGATTCTCCAATATTTGACTAGTCTTACTGATCTCATTTGTATAGACCTCTTGAGGTGATGGGAACAACGATTTTTCTAATTTTGATATCACATTGGTTGGCTGGTGTGGGTATTGCAACCGGAATGGTCGTTTTAGCAACACCAACGCTCGCATAGAGCTTCAAGTAGTGAAGGATCTCCACGAGAAAACCTGAAAAAGTCGCACTTGCAACACGGTGGGGGGTTCATCGTCATCTGTGCAGTCCTGGCCCCATGGTGTAGAGGAAGAGCCAATGGTGTAATCTGGGAATCTATGGATAGAAGATGTACTGTTGTTACTTGAAGATGTACCCTGGGATGCATAAGAGGTATCCCCAGCCAAACGGATAATTTCTGGTTCTATTTCGTCGGGGGAAAGGGTACGCCCTTGCGGAGCTGCTGTCAGTTGATGATAAATGCATTGGAATAGCATCAATTGGATGAAAAGTATGGAAAAATTGAGGGCCAACATGCCACCGAGGCCTAATTGGAAAAGCTGGGTGAGAATAGGTGCCTCGGAGTCAACTTGAGGAGGTGACTCGCCTATGAAACTGACGAACCACCAAGTTCCGTACTGAAGCTCGGCGAGACGATTTTCCTTGACAAGTGGAATCATCCACAGAAGAAGAAAGAATAAGTCATAAACAATAATAACAATAGTCTTCCAGTAAATCAGACAGCATACTAAAGTAGTAACACGGATAGGGTCTGTAGAATGCTGAGAAACCATGTCATTAATGACTGGAATCACCCCCACTGCGCCTGCGCTACTTAAAAGGGAAGATCCATGGACTGAATTGATGATGGTGGCAACCAGGATAGCCTTCTGAACTGCGAGATGAAGAACCACCGGAGTCATGGCAGCCAGGTAGTAGAATCTCACGAACTGGTACCATACCAAGATATAAATCAAGACATTGAGGGAGCTGAGGAGGTTACGTTGGGCTCGTGAGGCCTGAATACGATCCTGTTTGGTGGCGAATCTGTGCAAGTTGGCATGTTCTACAATATCTGAGGCCAACAGATGATCGGCTATAACCGAGTGTGTATCGCCGGGGAATGTCCCTGGCATTCGAAACGACATTGACGCTATTTGAACAAAGATACAGCTTGACAATGTGGAGAAAGGATCGATAATGTGTAGGCAAATTAAAGTTGCAACTGCAACAGTGCAGGAGATTTTCGCGGAAGGAATGCCATGCGCGGAAACTGCGATGAGGGTACCGCTTGAAAGTCGAAATGGAATAGAATTAGAATAAAATGGTATAAGAACTGAGAAGAGAGAGAATGATAAGTTTCAGTAAATAGTTTATCTTAGTGAGAGAACCTTTCATGATGATTGCGAATTAATATGCGTTATGTTTTGTGTTTCCTAATTGTTTTAACTTACTTCATTTATGAATTCGGTTAACTTTTCTCTTAATGAAAAATTGAATTATTTAATGTATACTCAAAGGCTTTAAAATACATATATTGTAAGGTATAGAAGGTATTTTCTTTCGGCGGCGTATCTTCAACGGTGCCTCTCAATCTTATCTGGTCTTGTCTTGTCTTATCTTGTCTTGTCTTTTATTTATCTCCATGGATACATATTTTTGCATTACAAACATTTCAATAATGTTCAAGTCATTTCATTCTTTTCAAAAATATTTTCTTCTGTCTCTTCTTAATTTATTTGAAACCAACTACAAATTCAAACATATTTAGCTATGCATAGACTCTACTTAAACCCTCTCAAGGAGTAGCCCGGCTGGTTTTCAAAACCAGATAAACTCATTACTCTTGTTGCTCGATACCTCACTCCATTAGATAAATAAAATCAGATTTCCATGGAAGCGGCAGTCGGTTATTTATTCCTCCTCACAATTTGATAATCGAACCAAAGAATATTAAATATAATCCTACTTCCCTGTTTAAGCGAACAAAGTACCAATGTCAGCTGGCATTTCCTCGATTTGAGTGGAGTAGAATTGTTCGATTTCTCTCATCATTTCAACGTCATCGTCAGTAACAAAGTTGATGGCAACACCCTTTCTACCGAAACGACCACCTCTACCGATTCTGTGAATGTAGTTTTCCTTGTTGGTTGGCAAGTCGTAGTTAATAACCAAAGAAACTTGTTGGACATCGATACCTCTGGCAAGCAAGTCAGTGGAGATCAAGATTCTGGAGGAACCAGATCTGAATTCCTTCATGATAGTGTCTCTGTCAGCTTGAGGCAAGTCAGCGTGGATAGCAGAAACAGTGAAGTTCTCAGCCTTAAGCTTGGTGGTCAAGAATTCGACCTTAGATCTGGTGTTACAGAAAATAACGGCCTGGGTGACAGAGATGGAGTCGTACAAGTCACACAAACAGTCGAACTTGTAGTTTTCCTTTTCAACGTTAATGAAGAATTGCTTAATACCTTCCAAGGTCAATTCATCCTTCTTGACCAAGATTCTGACTGGGTTGTTCATGAACTTAGTGGTAACTTCCAAGACATCTTGAGGCATAGTAGCAGACAAAAGGACAACTTGGGTAGTTTCTGGCAACAAACGGAAAATGTTGTAAATTTGTTCCTTGAAACCAGAAGACAACATTTCATCGGCTTCATCCAAGATGAACATCTTGACGTTTTCGGTTCTGAAGAAACGACGTTCAATCATGTCGTAAACACGACCTGGGGTACCGACGACGACCTGGACACCGGAACGGAAGGCCTCGATATCTTCCTTCATGGAAGTACCACCAATAGAAGCGTGGACGGTGACATTCAAGTACAAACCGATGTGAGTGATAACATTTTGAATTTGCAAGGCCAATTCTCTGGTTGGGGCCAAGATCAAAGCTTGGGTAGCCTTAACGTTCTCGTCGATTCTTTGCAAAGCAGAGATGGTGAAAGTGGCAGTCTTACCAGTACCAGATTGAGCCTGAGCCAAGACATCACGACCTTCAGTAATTGGCAAAATTGCTCTCTGCTGAATGGCAGAAGGAGATTCGTAACCGTAACCGAAGATACCTCTAACAATGTTTGGCTTAAGGTTAAGGTCATCGAAGGAGTAGACGACGTTGTCGTAGTTGGTTTCAATCAAACCAGAGTCGATTTCGGTGATTCCGTCGGAAGCCATCTTGATTTCGTTAAGTTATAAATTTATTGGAACTTAAGAGATTTGGATTAAAAAATTCCTGAAAAAATTCGAATCAATGAGGTTGTGTAATGGGGGAAAAAAAAAATTAATAAAAATTTTCCCCCAAGGCGTGACCGGGTAACTGCCAGCCGTCATGGCCTGGCCTGATTAGAAAAGAAGGGACCATTAAGGATGATTAATGATGGCAAAGGTTCTATTTAATAAAAATTTCTAAAAGCATCAATATCAATGTATTAATTAGAATATTCTAGAAGATATGATATATTGTAGATAGGTTGTTGCGTTATTTTAAAATTAATTTAGGCGCTATTGTGGGTAGTCATTCTCCCCCTTGCGAGTGGCGTTTACGATTTGCAGCCAAACGAGACGCGATGTTGCAGATACAATTGGACCGAAATGAGGGAACCCAAATGAAAGAAAATTGAATATATTTAAGTTAACTCTATTCAAATTTAATGATGATTTTTATTGTAATGATTGAGAATCTTTGAGTTGATGTCTTTCATTTATGATAATTATCTCTTTATGAGAAATTGCGTTCGATATAATAAAAGCAATATGAGTTACAATAAAGGTGTGTATCAGCATACAAAATGACTACATCAATTTGAATCGAATTTTCAAACACAAGAAGTTATTGATTGTATAAGAAGTCACATATATACCTATCATTGGCAACAATTAAGAACCTGATTAGGACAATTCTTTGATGAGAGCAAATTTTTAATGAGAACAATTTAAGATCTTAAACCCCACGGTTTCCCAAGTATTTTTATCAATAATTCCAGGCTGATCTCCGTAAAGTTGATACATTTTAATGACTCAATTCAGGAATTAGTATGAATTCATTGGACTTTGAGTTTTCTGATGAGATTTATTCAAATTCAAGCAAATTAATTTGTTATTTACTTTGCTATACCGAAAAAGTGGCTCTCAAAATAACCCACGATTGAATACCGTCGACAAAAGTTGTTAACAAATTTGCTACCGCATTCTTAGCTTACTACAATCAAAATATCTTGCTCAACATCACTATTAAATATCTAAGGAATGAACATCAAAACATCCATGCATTCCTTCGTCACTCTATATTCCGAATTTTGTCAGTAACCATCGGTTGAGTTTAGAGAGTATTAATGCTATTATAATTAATTAGCCTTGATCCATCCACCTCGCCTCGTTAATCTCCATAGAAGGAAGTTAAATTGTCATTAATAGGAATTCCCCGAATAGCAATCGGCCTTTGGATCTAAAAAGTTTAATCGAAACTTCTTTCTGGTGCTTTTCGAGCCCGGAATTCCCAAGGGAAGAGTCGCTCGTATCCAATCTCAGTCTCCAGCCCCGAAGCAAGTTCCTCGTCCTCAATTTCCTCTTCTTCATCCTGTTCCTCCTCAATGGTCTCCAAATCACTATCAGACTCGTCTTCAATAGCAGCAATTATTTCTTCTGCTGTCTGTTTAGGAACCGTCTGTCCTTCATCCCAAGAATTTTCAAAGTGCCCGAAACCCGCGGGAAATTCCTGTTTGGACTCGTTGGTCTCATGTTTTGGTGGAGGCTCTCTAGTGGCATCCCATTCTCTATCAGGGTTCAGGGGTGCAGTGTCTGGAATGTCCCGATATGTTTCTGGATCACATAAAGCGTGGGGATCACTGGTATGGGTAGATTCCACCTCTTGTTGCATTTCTGTTTCAGTTACATTTTCAAGATCGTCGATTTCCTTTTCTGGCTCTGGTTGAGACAGAACTTTAAGCGTCTGGATCTTATCGTTCACGACATTCTCCCAAAATGCCACCGTCTCTACGGACAGCGTCAGACCAAAATACTCATTCCAAATGTCCCACCATTTGCGATGGATATGGCCTGATGGAATTTCTTCTCCTTCAGTATGCCATGGCTTAACGGGACCGATAAAGTGAACAAGTTTAATTTGCGAACCACCTTTAAAATAGTTCATTGCTGCGTTACGGTAGGAGTCGGTAGCGCCAAGGGTTGATTCGATTTGAGAGTCACGGTAACCATTTGGAACAACTCCGCTGAGACCGCGATTATGAGGTTGAATCAAACCATCTTGTCCATGTTTGGGGGTAGCACCCTTAGTGAAATATTTAAACGCTGGAAGATATTGGTATTGGGCCAGGGGAGTCACATTGTAAAGAAAAGGCAACTTCACCCATCGGGTTGACTGAAGGTGTGGAGCATCGCCAACTTCTGTTGTGCTGGGAGCTTCGTGATTAAGCAAATCAGTCACCCAATTTGGTTGAGGATTGAAATACTGGTTCAAAAGACCTTGGTCCGCCCCATCAAAAGAAACATCAGCATTGGTGTACAGCTGAACCACCAAATTTTGTAAGTTTTCATAGTCTTTTTTGTTTGGTTGCAATACGAAAACTCCAGAATTGAAAATGTCAGGAAAGCCAGAGTCCGGGACAGCGAGGATCTTGTTTTGAGGGAATGATAACTTCAACAAGTCTAAAATTGAATGCTCGATATCAAACTGAGGCAAAGTGTCTGCATCAAGATAGAGTATTTTGTTGTAGCGCTCAAGTCCCCAAAGAGCTACTTTAGTAAAAGTTGCGGCCAATTCGGGACGGCCTAAGTCATGTTCCAATTTATCGCGCAAAGTTGATGTTAAAGTGTCAACGGGAATCAAAGTATCGTACAATTGTAAAAGCAATTGTTTCTGATACTGCGAAAATCTACTCTCATCGATCAATACTGCCAATTCGATATCCAAAGACTGCAGTGAAATTAGTTTTAGAAGTGATACTCCCAAGACGAGTGCGCCCGGAAGATAACTGGGGTCGTATAATAAGGTGACGACAGCCTGAGTCATAATAAATGCAGAGCTTACGATTGATTAATAATTGAGGACAGGTGAGCTTGCGGATCCGTGTTATCAGAGGGTGGAACCAAACACTTAAGCTAGAATGTTATCGAGGCTTTTTATTGTAATACCTCCTGTTCCGAAGCTAAAGAGAGTGCTAAGGATGCGAGAGAGGAGGGGGCGGCGAGAAACTCAACTGTGGAAAAAAGGGCGGCCTTTCGTTGAGGATAAACGCAGTGATTGTGGAGCTATTGACAATTCTAAGGAGTTCCAAAGGTAAACAGGAATATCAAAGAGATGAAAAATCCCGAGTTTATGGCGCCAACAATCCAAACAGTCGAAAAGGTAGAGAATTATCAGAGAGATTTCTTTATTTATTTATGGGCCTCACCCCACATCGGCACAGAATATCTGCAGTAATATTTTTCTGAGGTTGCGGCAGTTGCGCCAAAAGAGTTTGAGAAGAGTAACGAGCAATTCAGGGGCACATATGGATGTATAGGGGGCATTGAAGGCGAAATTAAGCGGCCAGATTGGGCTGAATCGAATGTATAGGTGGTGTGGGACCATGCATATCAATATTTCTCGGAATCTACGGTCAGTAAACCGCCGTAATCGGAGTCTCAGCTGAGTGCATCTCGAAGATGCGCTCGGGTGTATTTTTGGCGGCCGAGTTTTGGGCTGCATTTGGCGAGAAAGCGCCGCACCGAAAAAGGTCCCGGCGAAGGCTGGCGAATCCTTATTGAAGCTGGCTTTGGCAAATTGGGGCATCTTTTAGAGGTGAGCTCTACAAAATTATTTTGAATTACTGCATCTACTGGAGAATTTGGAATTTATCCGAGGAATTGTTCCGGACTACTCTACACCGACGTTCAAACCGATCTGTTTTCTTTAAGCTTCAAACTTCGATTATGCAAGTATCTGCTAGCGGGGAGCTGGCGACTCAATTGCGAGTATGTGCAGGCTTGTCGGGGTTTTTGGGCAAGGATTAAGATTGGGGGACCACATGGTGAGGATAGTTTAGTTGATTGTTTGCAATGGATGTCGATTGATTCCCTACTTCAAAGATGTGGTCTTATTGGATTGAAAATTATGGGCGGAATTTCGAAACTCATAGTTAATGCGTGTTTTCATTTTGCTTCGATAAATGGCATCAATTAAGTGTTGTTATTCGGTGCATACTACGCATTTCATTAATGATTTTACTCTACAATTTTGCAAAAGTAGTTAATTAGTCTTTGTTTGGAATTCCACACCTTGAAAAGGGAATTCTAAACAAGAAGTTGGGGACGATAGTCGCTTTGCACTTGAATTACAATACAAATCGCCAATTTACACAAAATTGTACTCATTTACGTCTTTCGTTGAAAGTGTCGAAGATTGTGGATTACAGTGAACGAGGTGAGACAAAGTATACCCATACAGTTTAATCCTGATCGACGTAAAGAACTTCCTTCTGTTTTCTTTCCAAGTTACGCATGAAATCTACATTACACCTTTCATATGGAAGGTTCACCTACATGTCATCTTTCCTTTATAATGATTAGTTATACACGGTCATCTCTTAACGGGAGTAAGACCAGACGTTCTTCAATAAACCATCTTGTTGAGCGAGTCTGTTCAAAGAGTCGTCAGCTTCACCTCTACCTCTGATGTAACCACTGAGAGCGTAGGTGGTGTTAGAACCAGAGATAGCTCTTCCGGTTTCGTCAACGTTGGCGATGTTGATTTGGACAGAAGCGTGGTCCTTGGCCTTGATGATTCTGTTGGTGGCAGAACACTTTCTTGGGACGTACAATTCAACCTAATTGTTAGTAATTATTCTAATAGCGTATTTTCATCGTGTGTTGGATTTGTCATATGGTTACCACTGAATGTGCTTTACATTTGAAAAAGTTCACCGAATACTTCCCCTTTGATGTCCACAAATCTAAGAATGTTACACGAACCAACTTCGGTATGTGTTCTATTATTGATCTCATGATTTTGAGAGCAATGTAAAAGCATCATCAATTGGTCGGTCGGGGCTGAATCTCCACTACAGACGTTCGACATTCAAGCGATCGCTTAGGGGTCCCTGTTCGGATTTTCTTCACATGTAGCACATCGGCATGCTCCACTATGTCATATATTGTCCAGCACTCCACAAATTACATACGAGTTGACCTTTATCGTTTTCCATCTTGGTGATTTATTTGTGGTTAATAGGATTTGAAAGTCTCAAAATTTTTCATTTTGATGGAGTGCGAGTGCGAAGTCTTTGTGTAACGTTTTTCGCAGAGAGCGTGCAGGTATTAGGGCATGAGCCCTTCTATACACGTGAGAAATATTTAGGCCACGCGCGTGAGTCTAGTCACGTGTGAATGGTTTACATTATGTGCACTCCATAGAAGTGCCAGTAATCTATGTCTAAAGAGATTTCGTACTGCACAGTTATTCACAAGACAAAGGTGCAGGACACATTTCGAATAGAAGATAGAGCTAAAAGCGTAACACGGATGTAATGCTCAACAGTTGTGGGAAAGAAGTGGTAACTTGTATAATTTGGGGTGGTCAGATGAATTGTTATATATGAAATATCCACTGAAAGGGTTTGGTTAAGACATATGTAGTATTGAATGAAATAAAGAAAAAGCAGGCCACTGAAAATACAAAAGAAAAACATTGTTCTCATTTATATCTTGCTGTTATTTACTTGAGTTTTATATTCGAGAGCTATTAAAAGGCCGGCGTTGTTTCTTACTATATCAGGTATCATATTGTATTGTGGTGGTTGGTACGAATGTTGCTATTCATGGGATTTATAATATTTTAATCAGAAAGTTCTCTATGTCTTTAAAAATTGGCTTGTCATTTCTCCCATTTAAGTAATGGCTGCGATCTGTCAACTTATTTAATGATCAGTTTAAAATGATGCAGCTTCAAGCACATTAAATTATGTATATTCCATGTGTAGCAATTATATTAACTAAATGTATTGAATATTCTCTTTAAGTTTTTGTTAAGAGATTCCGAAATTTATCTATTTTGGTACACCCTCGGAATATAGAAGATCATATCTCAAAACCGGTTTATAAACCCATTTGAATTCCGACTTGATCAAACTAGTTAGGTAACATGCATACGTCACTCATAAATACATATGTCACTAGTACATGGATCTTGCGATGACCTTGCTGTAAATGGGCTAGGCCGTCATCTTAACATCGGCTTTATTCCGCCGCTCTAACGTAAACGTATAAAGTGCATATGCATATGCATCTCGAGATGAGCTCGATCAGAAAAATTACCAAAAGCGGATGATTACATTAAAAAAACCGTTACATCTTGATCTGGAACTTGATGCATTAAATGACATGTAACTAACTACTACTGTCTAACCAAAACAGCAACACTTTCGACATGATGTGTCTGAGGAAAGAAATCGAATCCTTTGATGCTTTCAACTTTGTATTTACTACCATTTTCAGTGTTTTTCAAAAACCATTCAACGTCTCTGGCTTGTGAATGAACGTTACATGAAATGTAGACGATTTTAGCAGGGTTATAATCTGATAATTGGTTCAAGAATACGTCATCACAACCCTTTCTAGGAGGATCGAGAATAACTGAAGTTCTATCACAAGGAGTGTCGATGCTTTTGAAAATCTCTTCGGCCTTACCAACAATAAATTTTGTATTTTCAACTTTATTATTGGAAGCGTTACGTTCAGCAAATTTGACAGAATCTGCACTGACTTCCACTCCTATCACTTTTGAAACACCGGTCGAGCAAGTAATTGAGAAAAGACCTGATCCACAGTATGCATCTACCAAATAATTTGGTTCATCGGCTTTAGAACCTGCAATCAGTAAATTATCCTTAACATATCCAGTGACAGCTGGTAAAATGGAGTTATTGTTTTGGAAAAACTCACCGGCTGAAAATTCAAATTTGTAGCCATTTACGTATTCGTAAACAATTTGACGAGAATTAGTGACACAGGCCTTCTCGTATTTGCGGTCATCTTGAGTGTGGATCTTGACCGAAACGTCATCATTGCTATCAGTTGAACCTACTCTTGGGCTATATTCTTGATTTTCGTCAGTGATATCTCTGGTATCTTCTCTAAGAAGAATAGTGGCACCTTTTTTATACTTTTTGTAATCTCTAGCAAATCGTTCCCGTTCGTTTTTCATACCCACATTAATTATTTCGGTTCCAATGCTACATTCTTCAATATCAAGAATACTAGCATCTCCTCCTTGAACGTTTGGTCTCCATTTGGGTCTACCTTTAGATCCAAACCCAAGAGTTGGCATATCATATTCTTTGGGGAGTTTGTATGGTAAATTGAAATGTGGAGTAAGTTTTGTTCTGTAGCTGTATTGTAATGGTGAAGGTTCTGTACTCAGAATCGAAGGAAGTATACCTTCTTGGGTCAATTGCGGTGCAAGGTATTTGTAAGCATTCATAATGGTCTCTTTTTTAAAAATTAACTGTTGCTCATACAGAACACTTTGAAATTGGCACCCTGAACATTTTCCAAAGTACTTACAATTGATAAGCAGATCATCTCGATGTTGTGAAGCTTTCGAAATGTCCAAAAGATCTGATTCCACATATGAAGGATGCGATTTGAATACTTTGATTGTACAAATATCACCGGGTAATCCAAATGGAATAACCACAATCTGTTGCTTTGATTCTGGTTCGATTGGATGAGGGATTAAAGCAAGACCATCTCCGCCAGAAGTAAGCTCCAAAACTTCAACATTTTCCACAATACGATGACATTTTTGTTCATACTCCGGGTCATTAAGAATGAGAGGCATATCATTAGAAATTTGTGCGGTTTCAAGTCCTTTATCAGACATTAACTTCTGGATCTGATGCTGTAAGATCCCTACTGGAGAAGTTGGATCAGCATCCTTTGCCTTATATTTACGGCGAATAAACTTGGCCTTTTTCATTTGCTTGGGTACCGCATCAACCATGCGTTTTCTATCTTCAACCACTGCTTCAACGGGACTCATTATGTGTGGGGAGGTGAAGCTTTATGATAAAGCGTGCTGAGATTTTGGTTTTCTCATCTCATCGCGCACGTGACGGCGGGTAAGCATCAACTCAAAGAATTTATTGGCTGCACCGAAGAACGCGACCATTTTGAAGATGCGCAGAAAGTAATCAAATCTTTCTGGGAATGCATCGAATGTAATCATCTTTTCCTGAAAATGCATCAGATTAAATGTTCTCTATCTATGAATATACTCAAATCAAATCATTGGAAAGATTTACGAATATTATTAGCAACAAGATATGTTTTTTCTTCTTAATAGGCAAGAATTGAATTTAACCATGGTTTTAAACATAATTGAGAGTTTGATCTATAAAAGAAAGACCTAATAGGTATCTTCATGTTCTTCTCGTGTATTATACATCACTGTAATTAATTAACCATTTCAAAATACAATGATACCATAAAAAAGCCCCAAATAGCCGTAGCAGCTACACCTGCGTATATAATAAGTCTACCGATGACCTCAACGTCGTATCTTGGTTTGAATACACCGCTGATCTTTATGTCGGTCGGCTCTTTTTCTCCCTTTGATGCCAGATATGCAAGCATTTCGTAACGATCGATATCGGAGTCAGGTCCGATAGCATCGGTATTTTTGTGTTCAGTGACGGCTTTGAAGAAAGTGTTAATATCGCCCACATGAGCACCGCTGTCGATGTTCGAAATTGATTGTCTTCTTATATCACTAGTACCACTCTTTGACTGAGCTGTGACCAAAAAGTTTCGACGAGGAACATATAAGCCTACCACCTTATAAATCGGTGGGAGTATAGTGAAAACGATGGGTTTAGAGAGCGCTTTCCATGAGGCCACGAGCACCAATCCTATAACCACTCTAATTAGGGTTTTAAGGAATCCTAAAGCGGAATAATCGTAAGGTATCCAGATAGGGTCTTGAAGGGAATTGTAAGCCTTCATATACCCAGTACATATGCATAGCCAATGGGAAAGATCAAGGCCGATAAGGACACCAATAAATGCGACGGAATCATCAAAACAAGGACAATCATCGACTGGTTCCAGATGGAAATGAATGAGCGCAATAAATCCTGAAATGATGTAAAATGGTCTCAAATAGATAAGCCAAGAGTTATCGTTGGCTCCAAGAATGAAATCATCCCAAACGTTACCGAGAATGAATCTAAACAAAAACACTCCCACACCAATCATGCTTCCAAAGAGCACATCCAAAAAGCCATGCATACCACAATAAATACGGCCAAATATCAACAGAATGTAATAAATAAATGACAAAGAGTACAAAATGAGTTTGGTGGAAGTGTCAATGGAGCTCTTATTGGCAATATTGAGTACCAAAACCAAGGTAACTGCAGTTGCATTGGCACTATGACTCAGTGGAAATCCGTATTCCTGAGTAGTGTAGGAGCTCATGGTGATACGATGCAATGGTGGAGATCTAGGTCTCGGAAGACACATATAGTCTTTGAAGTTCCCGGTAAAGAAAATACCCAATCCCAACACGTATACAAGGTCTCGAGTAAGAATACTCCCTCCAAACCAAAGCGGAAGCGGAAGCATCAACACATAAAATGTATGTGAAGCCATGTTTGCAGACCAAGCAAAGTAAAAGTCAAGAATTGGATGGCGCAAACGGGTCTGAATCTTCTCGAGAACTTCAGTCTCCTTTCTAATAAGGGGTAAAAGAGCACTTCGAACCTTGTATCGGAAGGGCAGAAGCTTCGATTTGTAGTGGTCATTAGATTGATTTCCTGCCTCCATAACGGTTTGATTCGTTTCTTCAACAACAGTATCATGGGCCTCTTTATGAGAAACGCGCTGAGCGGTCCCCAGAGTCCTTTCCGACGAAGTAGTACTGGACATAACGGATCTCTATATGTTGCTTCGTTATCTCAAGTTTGTATCTGAAAAATTTGGGACGTGCGTCGCGCAAAATCTGGAGAAAGGATGGGGTAGGAGCGAATGACAGTTGATAATTGAGACAGTTGAGAGATGATTTATGGCGATTAGTGGGTACGAGTGGCTGGAATGATATGCATTGAAATTATTTATGAGTTTTATTTATCGAAAAGAATAAAGTCATTGGAATTTGATTGTTATTTCTTTATCTTTCGATCTCTATTAATAGATATCTGGCTTTAGATCTATATGATTATATTCATTTTGCCTAAAAGGAGCAATGGTTTCTGAAATGTTGTTGTTAATTTGATATCGGTTCATGATTAGTATATCATGAAATAAATTCCCTTTTGTCTATCAATTTTCCCAAGTCAACTGTGAATTCACAAGTGTAGTATAATTGGAAAATGTAGGTCTCTCAATTGACTCACAAAATTGTACATTTCTTACCCTTCTTCTTACGTCGTCTGTCCTCCAGAGCAAAAGCTAAGTCATTGTCCTGATACTTGTGATTGTTAAAATTACCGTATGGGTTGCTTTCGTAAGTATCTTCACCCAAAGGCTGATCAAGCAAAAGAGCAGAGTCAAATGATGAAGACTTCATATGTCCACTTGGATTGCGTCTGTGCAGAATAGACGACTGGTTTCTTGAATGACCGCCAAAATGTTTCGAGAGCCTGTTTTTCAGTCGTTCCATTTGCTCATTTATACGTTGTTGCTTCAAAAAGTGATCAATCGCAAAATTGAAAACCGTCTTGATATTAAACATATGTTTGGCTGAACATTGAACATATCCAATGGCATTGATTTCGGTGGCCAATTGAATAGGCAAGTCTGGGTCGATAGAAGAATTCAAGTCACTTTTGGTTCCAACAAGGACTATAGGGATCCCAGGGCAAAAGTAGGATACCTCAGGAAACCACATGTCCTTGACGTTTTGCAAAGACACCATCGAGTCTAATGAAAAACAGACCAAAAGTACATCAACATTGGGGTATGAAAGAGGTCTCAATCTTTCGTACTCTTCTTGGCCAGCAGTATCCCATAATGCTAACTCCACAGTGTCCTGGTTGGGGGCTAAAACATTGGTGACGTAATTTTCGAAAACAGTAGGAACATATATCTCTGGAAATTTTTTCTGGACATAACTGACTAAAAGGCATGTTTTACCACAACCTCCGTCTCCTACAACAACAATTTTCATATTATACTTCGAACTTTTCTTGAAAGTCTCTTGCACAGGGAAGTCCGGTATGATTGGATCATCATCAATGATGACCTTGGGTGCACTAGTTTTCTGATAGTACTCCCTCTTTTGCTGCTCAAAATGTGACTGCTTTTTGGCTTCTTCATAAGGATTTGGTGATCTAGGAGCTTGAGTAGGTGGGTTCTTGGCTGACTTTTTCAGAGAGTATGGCAGACTCGATGGCTTGGGCAGTCTGTCGTAAGGATTGAGACTCAGGTTTGCTGGTTTGGGCAGTCTGTCGTAAGGGTTGAGACTCAGGTTTGCTGGTTTGGGCAGTCTGTCATAAGGATTAAGACTCAGGTTTGTTGGTTTGCTCAGAGAAGTCAGCTTTTCGTAAACATTCTGGTTAGATTTCTGTACATGTGAAGAAGATGTTTGTTTACTTGAACTTTCATTAGAGTTCAGTCCAAACTTATTACTGATGTCATAAGCATTTTGGTTCGACTTCCGTGTGTATGGGTCTGGACTGAGTTTGTCCAGATCTTCATAGGGATTCAGGCTTACATTCGACTGATGGTGGTAAGGATTCGAACTTGTTTGAGTCAGATCGTCATACAAATTTTGATTCAGTCTCAGAGGATGGCCGACACGACTTGGGCTCGGCATGTTGAGGTCATCGAATTGGCTATCAGAAGACTGGTTGCCGTGAGAATTTTGGCTCGAAGTAGACAGCTGATCGTAAGGATTATTTTTTCTAGGTGGTTGATCGTACACGTAAGGATTTAAAAGAGTATCCCTTGGTTGTTCGCTCTCGCTATATGGGTCCAGAGAAGATTTTATCTGAGATCCATAAGGATTTCGCAACAGGGATGGCGCCAGCAGACCTACGTCATTCAAAGCACTATCAACCATTGACGATCGCTCATATGGCAATTTTTTAGAACCAGTTTGTGGCAGTCTATCATATTGATTTTGACTTCCGCTAGATTTTTCGTACGGGTTAAAACTTTGTCTCAATGAGTTTCTCTCGTTAGTTTGGTCTTTGCTAATGGTATTCAGTTTTTCGTATGCGTTGTCACTCGATCCCCCAGAAGATCGCTCAAAAGTCGGTTCGTTTTTCGCAACCGCCAGCTTCTCGTAAGGATTATAACTTTGTCTCAACGAAGTCCTTTCAACAGCTGGCTCCCTTTGAGTAAATTCCAGTTTTTCATATGGATTTTGAACCTGTGTGGTCGACAGCCTTTCGGAAGTCGGCAGTTTATATGGGTTCCCCTGTTGTCTTAAGGTCTTATGATCATTGAGGTTTGGAACCGAGGATTGATTTGGCTTGGGCTCGTCAAGCTCCACAGGATCCAAAAGACTCTTTACTTTTCCATACAGGGCTACCTTTTTAAGGGTAGGTTCCTGCTGAGAGGATGATACTTGAGTCGTATTTCTCGATTCATTGGGCGATGTATCTATCGATTTATTGGTCGTCTTTTCATCAGAGGTTGGGAAAGAGAGGGCGAGACCCTTTTTTTCTTCCACCCCTTCACCGACTACTGACTGAAGATTAGTACTCAGAGACCAATTAGGGCTAGTGTGATCATTGGTGGCCTTTTCGTAAGGACTACTGTAGCGTTCATTGGTGTTCTTTTCAGGATACAGCCGTTGATATGGGCTTGAACGTTCGCTTACTTTTTCGTATGGGTTGTAGCGATCATAAGGGCTTTCGAATTGCTCTACATTTTGGCTCTGAGCCGATTTCCATGTCTTCAGGGCCACACTTGGGGTGTCATCAAGCCCTGTGTGGGTATCGTAGAAACGCAGACTGGCCATCAGGCTACGATTAGTACTAGCGGGGCTATTTGTTGAGTCAATTGTGGACAGGTTCAATCCGGAAGCTCTCTTTGGGCTGCGTACTCGATCATAAGGGTCCAGATGATAGGTCAGTCTCGTAGTGTTGCTTGGTTCGGCTTCGTACGGATTGACTATACCTTGTCTTGCCTGCGAAAGTCTCGGGCTTGTTGTGTCAGCAATTGGAGTCTGATAATTGAGCAGTTTCCGGGGGCTATAAGGATTATCCAATGAGGTTCTGGCTCCAGTGGTGGTTTGTTTGGGGGTTTTCAGATCGTCCAGTGGCAAGTTAAACAGCTTTCTGGGACTATATGAGGAAGCCATGGGGTCCTGTCTGACTTTAGGCAGACGGTTAGGATCCAACAGAGAGTACAGACCATTAGAATGTTGGTTTTCATAAGTGTTATGACTCTCATATGGCATCAGTCTGAAATCCAGAGGAGGCGAAGATGCCTGGAGCTGACGGTCATAGGGATTGCGCAGCTTACGGTAAGGATTGGAAGCCGAAGACATTGTAAATAGGTGTTGGGATGTGTTCAAGGCGTTTCGGCGACTTTCCAAATGATATACTATATAAACTTTGGCTCCAGTTGTCGAGTCGTATGCTTGGACCGCAATAGCTGAATCGATAAAATTAAGAATCAGCGCTGAAGGGCGCCCCGAATCGGGAAAAGCGCCGTAAACAAACAACAAGCCGGGGGAAGCTATTTTTAGCGAGATGTAAGAGATTAGTGGGAAATCGCAGTGATTATTAGGGTAGAATTAGTGAGAATCGATGGAAAATAGTGAGATTTGAAAAGTTGAGGTTAATGAGAAGAGACGGAAAAAAGATGTAAAAGAGATGGAAATGGAAGTGGGATAAAGGAGAGATAGAATAAAAGGGCAGGGTTAAATTTGACGTTGACTGCCAAAAGAGATGAAATTTGATGAACTTGATTTGAACTGTTATTTAACCTGGATATTAACCTAGATATTAAAGTAATTGACTAATTCATTGAACCTTGATTGTTTTCGGCTTATGCTTAGTTGGGGATGGATAGAAAAAAGCGGCAGCGGCGAGCAAAAAAAAGTTAGCGGGCCGTGCGGATTTTAGTGACAAAAAATTGGGAAATCTATTACGATTGCGATAAATGTTGCGGTCCAAAGCAACGAAAATTAAGCTAAGAGATCAATGTATCAGTAATGTTCTACAGATATATTACGTAAATAACAACCTCATGGAGGGTGAAAAATACATGAAAGTTTACTAATATGGTTCTTAAATATGTGTATCAAGTTTTCATATCAAATATGTATATCCAATAAGTTTGTAATTCTTTTTGACTCAGTCCCAAAAACATTATCGATGCTTCCTTTTCCCTTCCGATTTCAGTGGTTGCTTCTTTCAATTAGAGACTTAAAAAAAAGGCTTCTCTCCCCGCGAAAAAGTTTATTTATTTCTTCTTTTTTCCTATTTTCCTTTTTTGTTTCAAAGTTGCAACCTAAGCGAATAACTTAAAATGTAAGGACTTGTATTTTTGACTTATGTATTCTTTTCTTCGGCCCTATTCGTGATTGAAGTAGTGATTTTCATCTATATGGTCATTTAATGCTGTAGAATGTTCATTCATACTAATATTCTAATTTACCATTTCTAAGCAAAATGTATAATACCTACAATCCTTTTGTTTCACTTTCCACATCCTCACATTCTCGTATTTGATTCCATGAATTCATCTCTTTATATATATACATATAAATATATATATATATATATATGTCTTTTCTCCAATTGAACAATCACGTAAATATATCACATAAATATTTCACATAAATATTTCACACTAATCCTTGACAAATGACACAGGGATCCGGCTGGTTACTTCAGACCCATCCAAAAATGTCATGTATAACTTTAAAAAGTAAAATCGTCCAGTACATCCCATTTGAAAATCAGGTACGAGACAAAACCGATCATAAGTTGGTAACTCTACATTCATCGACATTGTTCTTCTTTCAACCGCCTTTGCCAAATTGACTCGAATAGACATCTTTTTGACATAAATATCTTCTGTAGAATTCCTTAATTTTCCCCACGAAATCAGAGAAGACTTCAATTTTGTTGTTTCTCCAACTCCAACATCTACAACGTCCATAACATTGAGCTTGGTTCTGATATTGTTAATACATCGGGCATCTTCAAGAAGATCTTTATCAATTGATGCCAGTTGATCTGATCGAAGCTTCTTTAATTGACTTCGTAATTCTACCATTTTTTCCCTTACTGGTCCAAGAATTACGTCGTTGAAATTTTTACCAGTGTCATTGTTATAAATCAAACTATGGCACAATTCCAAGGGAAAATTTCTAGTCAGCGTAGCATACGAAAACGATACCAAAGAGGCTTGAACGTCAATCATTTCGGGAAGTTTATTTCGTTCGTTCATTGGTTGGTATGTCAATTGAATGGGGATATTAATATTCCAGCTTTCGATTGCATCTGAGGAAGGAGCTTCTTTACGTAAAGCTTTTGGAGGAATGTAAATCACTTTTTTGGTTTCTGTTGGAATAAGCATCGAGAGTCGTCCTTGCATTTTCAATTGTCCAAACTGTTTCTTCTCTGTTCTCAATTCGACATCATGCACAAACTTTGAAGACAGATCTTCCAAGCCATCACTTCTTTGTGAGTATCCTACGTATGCTTGGTCGATCTCATTCGAAGTTTCGGTGATTTGATCTTGAGGTCCTGGAGATTCTCTCAGATCTTTTACCTCCTGTATACATTTATCCAATCTTGACATGAATCGATCTTTAGAATTAATTGCAAATTGTTCTTTGGCGTTTTGTTCCATCTCAGAAAGGTCATTCCTTTTAGGAATTACTCTCACTTCTTTTGAACAGCTCTTTAAAGTAATATAGTTTTTACCAACTGGATCAATGGTGATAAATTTGATTCCCACGTTGTAAGATATCCTAAAATTTAAGAACGTCAAATCTGAATTATTGGAGTCCATTGAAGGTGGTAAGTTTTGAGAGATTGGCGAATTTCCACTCCTGCTTCCAACAATATACTCCGGCAATTTGAACTGGAAGAATCTTTTATAACGCACCTTTGGTAGTAATTTATTGTCCTTCAAATAGCCTACGTAGGTGTTATCTATTGGGTCAGATTGAGGCTCTGTTGTTGACTTCACCACGCAAGAGCATGCTTCAAAATCAAGGGCTTGAAGGAACGTTTTTATTGTGGACCCAGGACCATCACCGACCCCGTAAACCACATTACCTTCAAGCATGGTGTAAAAAGAGTCGAAGGGAACTTCTTCCAGACTGATATTTTCAACGACCCAATATCCATGTATAGTGTCTCCTGGAGATAATTCCTCGGCTGAGGGATCAAAATGATTTGGCTTTTTACCAATTTTGCAAGGCTCTTCAGTGAAATGTACTGATACCTCTATATGAGTGCTAGCATCCAGCTGCTTTAAATTATGATGAATGTCTAAAATTTTGGGGCTTGCGCTTCGCAGTCTATTACCTATAAATTGCGGTGTTTCATTGTCTATTGCTGATGATGATGGTTCTTCTTTTAAGCAGCTATTCTGGGAGATAACGTCACTATCAAGAGCTTCAAGTGTTGCCTCTATAGTTGGAGACTGAAGAATTCGATCGACGGTTTCGTTAGAGTGACTTGAAGTGAGCCTGTCTATTTCCTCGTAAGCAGGGACTGGAGTAGATGCTTCTATAACTGCTGACTTGGCCACAATAGCTTCATGCATTTGGTAAGATGGGAGAATGAAGTGCTGATCGCTCGAAACTGTTCTCGGATCTAAATCAGAAGATGAACGGATGATCCTTGGAGAAGCATCCGAATGCAAAGCGTTTGATCCCAGGATCATATGAAGATAACGTTCCCGGTTAGTTGTATGGCCACCACTACTTGTCATATATGGTTCAACCCCATTCGTTTTCATGACGAGGGGCGTTAAAAGATAAGTAGTTATTTCAGGTTTTAAAAGAATCTTTCCGTGAGGCCCAGCTTTTCGGATGATATTTTTTGGCCGGTTGCAGCAATCATGCATAATGATTACGTGAGGCACCTAGAAAGGAGAAATCGCATGCTGCAGATTATAGCCGGAGATAATACCGAGTAATGGGGCTTTTTGAAGATTATTGGAGTATTTGATCAATGAAACAGAAAACTTATAAGAGATCAAAATGAGCTTCCTATAATATACTGCTCACATTTTGATAATTTCAATTTCTTTACATTTACGTGATATCGGATCATAGTTTTCTTCGATGCCAAGGATCAAGCTCTAGGCATTGAAATTTCTTTTGCGTGCCGTATTAACCAGACTTAATTACTCGTTAGTGGGAGTTTATAGGTTACAAATGATATTTAATTGAGATTTTTATTAATTGAATACTTTCAAAGTCATATAAATTCGTCATGAGTTAAGATGCGTGTCATAATGCGTTGGTTATACCATAGTTGTTGTTTTTTCCATAGGAGTGATATCTTTTGAGGTAACAGTTTAGCTATTCCTTCCGATGTGTCTAATCAAGTGTTTTTACAATAGACAATGGGATCCGCGTGGTGGTAACCGAGCCGTCCAGGACTAAAATGCAGATCAGCAAGTAGTATAATCTTCCAATGGATTCGTTTTGAAATTCAGGAACGAGTGCAAATTTTTCATAAGAGGGAACATTATCTCTAACCGCACCTCTTCTTTCCATTGAATTTGCGATATTGATCTTAATTTGCATCTCTTTAGTGTATTGCAGGGAAGTCATAGCAGGCAAGTTCAAAGACAAATTAATTTTCTTGTGATGGATATTATTATCTTTGGTCCAGGGAATGGATGAAGAGCTGCTCTTGTTAGAACCATTAATCTTGACATCATTGATATCAAGAATGTTGTTTTTCGTTCTCAATTTATTGATACACTTCACGCTGTCAAGAATTTTTTGATCTAAGACAATATTCTGACCGGGTGATAGTTTTCCTAACTCCTCCGTTAATTCATTGCTCAATTTTTTGAATGGATCTGAGATAAGTTGTGGAAACATCTCTTCGGTATCATTGTTGTAAATCATATCATGTGTCAATTGCAATGGGAAACTTTGAGAGTCAGATATATAAGAAAAAGTGACCAAAGAAGCTTCGACGTGGGTGATTTCTGGAAGCTTGTACTTTTCTGTCGTAGGTTGAAACGTTAAAGCAACTGGTACCTCAACATCCCACGAGTCTATTTGGCTTTTGGATGGTTCCAGCGATCTAAACATAGAAGGAGCGATATAATTAACAAATTTTGTTTCGGTTGGAATTGAGATCAGAAGATTACCCAAGGTTTTGCTCTGACCCAAGAATTTTCTTTGGATTGAAAACTCCGAAATATGTTCTGGAGAAGGCTCATCTAGCCTTAAACTGGAAGCTTTTGACTTATTATCTTGACCTTCAGAATATTGCTGTTTGGGGTTGCTTTCGATTTCCAAAGCTTTCCTCTCTTGTTTTGCCATCTTTATATAATCTTTCATATTATATATCAAATGGTCTTTAGCACTCCGGGCGAAATATCTCTCAGTCACGGCACTCTCCTTGCTTGGAGCATTCTTTTTTGGAATTATTCTAATTTCTTTGCTTTGCTCTTTCAATGTGACGTATTGTTGTGATTGGGTATCGGCGGTGATAAATTTGGCTCTTATAGAGTATAAGATCTTGGTTCCTATAAATGAAAGAGTATTGCTCATATTTGAATCGATGGTAGGAAGCAAATCATGCAGATGCAAATGATTACTTTCGTCGCCATTCAATTCTAACAAATTTCCTGGTATTTTGAAATGGAAGAACCTTTTGTAAGATGTGCCTGGTCTCATTGTGTTGTTGTGAAACTCCAAGTAAGTGTTGTCCTCTGGGTCGAATTTATGACTTAATTCCAATGGATCTGCAGTTGAGCTAGCACAAAGATCTATGGTTTGCAAAAATGTTTTGTTCTTTTCTTTCTTCTTCGAAAAACTAAACAACCCGATGGATTCAACGATATTACCCTCAAACATCATATAGAAGGTGCTGAATTGGGTGGGAGTGCTTGAGTTATTTTCCGCAACTACATACCCGAAAACCTCATCCCCAGGAGAGAATTCCTTGGTAGCTGGGTCAACAATAGTAGAAGAATTGCCTGAGGTTCTCGGCTTTTCGGTGAAATGTATGGATATGGATATGCTGTCGGTCAATGACAGCAATTTCAACTTATGGTGAACATCCAAGATTTTCATGGAAGATGCTGTCAGGCTTGCACTCAAATCGGTTATTACCGACATTGAGTCTTCATCCGATGTACTTTGTAAGCTTTCTGATCTGGATGAAATAAAGGTGCTAGGATGAGAGATTGAATGATTCAAGTTATGCATGTAATCGTGATGATTTGTGATGGATGATGAAATATTTAATGGATGCAAATCTTCATTTGAATTTGAAAAGCTCAAAACTCTAGTATAAGGTGGAGCTGGTGACGTATCTATGTCGTCTTCCATGGCTGCTGATTTTGCAACTAAAGCTTCGTACATTTGATATGATGGAAGAATTGAAAATTGTTCGGAACCATTTGGTTCATTTATTTCAGAGTCAGAGATATGTCGAGTGAATTCATTATCTTCAATTGTACTCGATCCTGATCCGTAAGAATCGGAGCTTGGAGATAACCTATGATCTATCATGGATGCAATGACTTCTTTTTGAGTTTTTCAAAGATGGTGCAGAGATTGACCATTTTAAACTACGATAAATGTTGCAGCCTTTTGCCACTAGCAAATATTTTTTCATGCACTTGCAGCAACATTTCCGCTTCTAGACCGCATAACTTTGACACCTAGAGATTAGACAATTGATGGGTGGCAAGGCTGATATCTTTAAAGGGAGTCAATGGGTTTAGAATGTTACCATTGAGGTCTCCTCTAGAGATATATGATTGTCATGGTGATTCTATAGGAGACTTGATGTTTGCAAAGAGTTTGTTCTTGGCTAAAAGCTAACAATTATTTTGGAGCGGAAATATCCGATCGGAGTGAAAAATTTATTGCCCCAGAAACCCCCAAAAAAAAAATAATAATAAAAATAATTAATGCACAGCCTTTGATCAACCAAAGAGGTCCAATGGGTGGCGAAACCTTTTCGTATGAGGGATAGATCGGATGTGTTGTTGTTGATAAGGTTAGATATGATACATAGGAAAATCACCAGAGTTAACACCATTAAATTGCACCCTACGGACAAATATTGGTAAAGGATCGTATTCAAAGCAATTGAGTGAGCAATTGATTTTGCTCATCGAAAAATGCAACGTTTTTGTCAAAATGAGTTATACTGACTATTTTGGCACTATGAGTTATAGTGATAATCTAAGTGAGTTTTTTGCAGTGCTCGTAACGCGCCCACGCCCCCGCATAATAAATATTCAAGAGACACGGGTATAGCCGTATCTAAAAGGGGTAGGAGTGTCAAGAAGTGAGTCATCGATGATGAAAAGTTTTGACGGGCAAAATATTTAGGTTAGAAGGAAGCTGTCACAATTTTTTTTGCATTTCAGGAAATAGATGTTTGGTGGGTTTTGTTGCAAAAGTCGGAGAAATTGAAAATAGAAAATAAAAAATAAAAAGTAGAAGAAATTTCAAAAAAATGTATTCGATCTCGTTAAACTTGTTAAGAAAAGGGAAGAGCTTTCTGTAAATGTATGGAAAATCGTGTAATTAGCAATGAAGTACTGAACACTTCTTATAAAGATAAAACGTATAAGTCTAATTGAATGCAATTGACTCGAGTTCAGTTCAATTGAGTACAATTGGAAGGCTAAGAGCTATCATTGAGAGTCATAAATGTAACTACCAATTTTTTGAAAGCTAGTTCCGCAGCGTTGGACCAGTTTATTAGTTTATCAGATTGACATCATACACCACGCAATTTGTAAAAAAAAAGCGATATTTGAGCACTGCGCACTCAAATTACGAGAATCAAGATTTAGGAAGTACAATCAATTTCATCGTGGAGTATGAGGACATTTAGACATGGCATGACATTATTAGAAATAGAAGCAGAAGTAGAAACAGAAACACATTTAAAACAGGATTGAAATCTTTACCGAAATGAGAAACATTACAGAAACATTACATTTATATGGACCTCTTACTAAAAAACTCAAGATCCAGTGAGTGAGTGATATTTTTTTTGACCTTCTCTTATTACAGTTTAAATGCCAAGTTCTAATTCTCACATTTTTCTGATTACGCTTCTACTAAAAATGAGTTCATCACGAAAGCAACTTTACTGCAAATATGATTTGAATGTTAATAAATAAAACTTAACAAATAAACATGGCCAAGCCATGGACAAAAAAATCGAGACAATAACAATGCAGAAAATGTAGACAAGAATCACGTATCCAAAAAGTCTTTTATCTCTAAAAGTATTAAGCAGTTGAAAGCAATCAAATAGCCAAGCTTGTAGCATTAGCGCGATTGTTATCAAATATAATGATTGCGCCCCTCAGTATTTTCCCTCAGTATTTTAAAAAATACCCCATCACATAAACATTCATGACAATCGAATCTAGCGGAATTATCGATTAAAGTCAACAGTAGAAAGAATAATAAACACAAATTATCGCAGCATAGAATTCAGCATGGAATAGCCAAATACAGCAATGTAACAATTTTAGAAAACTATACACTTTTTAATACGAATACTGCAATACCCTCAAAATACAATAAGAAAATAGGCCAGTGGTGCTAACAAATTTACATCAGCCTCCGACTCACAACCATCAAGTCCTCCGTATAGGATTTCACTAACATGGCTGAAAAGATTGTAAATATAATTGACTTCAAAAGCGCAAAAGCGCGCTCGAGTCGCCAAGAAGTAACTAGGAGAGACAATAATAAAAAAGCCGATTATGACGCCTTCTTTTAACGAGCACAAGACTACAAAGTTGAGGGGTTGTGAGCTAAATCGTGGCCGACTAAAAAAGCTTGGACCTTAGTTCTTTCGGGTAAAATTCTTGCGGTACTGAAGAATTCTTTTGCGAAACAACCGCTAAAGTGGAGCGTTTGACGAAGAGAAGAAAGACGATTTTTTAATTTGTTTTTTATTTGTTTTACAAGAAAAGAAACAAAATTTAACAGTTGTAGGGTGTAAAGAATAGGAATCGTGTAGGCATGGGCAAATCTGGGTCTGTAGGTTTGAGTAGTGAAGGGGCTTTACTTGCGTTCTCGGTTACTTGGAGTAACCCAGTATACTAAAGCCTTCTTTACGACGATGCAGTGGCTGGTGAATGAATATAAGCCTTGGTGGTATAAGGAGTCGGGCGATAACTATTGGATGACGGTTTCAATACAATAACGGTGGGGCGGTTGTTTATATTGAGATCAGAGGTTATTCGCATAACAGTGAATATGAAATATTAGGCTTATATGGGTTTGATGATTCGAGTGATAGAGAGAAGGCTGGTGCCAGGAGCCCGTGTGTGATAATGCAGAAAAAATAAACTGGTAAGCCAGCCGGGGAGTGTCGTACCAGACGCCACTTGCATGAGTCAATACGCGTTTTACAAGGCTTGAGTTTGATGAGAAGGAGCGATATCCGAGGGAAAATCACGTGACTACGAGGTCAATTTTACAATTTGTAAATTTTCAAGGGTAGTTAATGTATTGGTTTTTACTACCTCGGAATTTTGGAAAAAAAAATCAAATTTCCTAATTTTATAAAATCATCAATAAAATTCATTTTTTGTTACCCTCGGAATTCTCACCTACTAAATCGGGGTTGAATCATTCCTAAAACAACGCCGCGACGCGCAGCCTGCACATCAGCCCCAGAAAAGCAAAAATAACCAGCCCAGTTGGGCCAGCTGCAGCCCCTGACAAAAAAATATTCACAACAATCTTCTTCGACTGTTTTTTTAGCTGCCAAAAATTTTAAATCCCTTATAATCCACCCTCGTGCCAACTTTCGTCGCTCCTTGCTCACTTTCCTCACCCCTATACGTTCCTTATGAAGCTTTCCGTTCTTGCCGCCTTGGCCGGGTTGATCGCCCCTACCCTCGTGGCCGCTGACTGTGAACAAGTCAGTGGTAACTACTACTGTTCCGAAGTTTCCAAAATCATTTACGAAAACATTGGCTTCTCTGGCCTGTACAACAAGGTCACTGCCATGGATGAGACATCTGGATCTTGTAGTTCTACTTCCCAACTGTTCCTGGGATCTTTGTCTCCTCTCGATGAGGAATTATCGGTTCATTTCCGTGGTCCTTTGAAGCTCTTGCAATTTGGTGTTTACTACCCTGCTTCCAGTTCTGCTTCTGCTTCTGCTTCTGCCTCTGCTGAAGCTTCTGCTAACGCCAAGAGAGCTGAAGAAGAATGTGAACAACATTTCCACCATCAACACAAGCGTGCCACCGCCGTTCAAGTTGTGACCAACACTGTTTACGCCTCTGCTGGTGCCGCTGCCGCTGCCGCTGCTTCTGCCACCGGTGCTGCTTCTGCCGCTGCTTCTGCTGGTGCTCAAGCTCTGGCTGCTGTTTCTGGTACCTCTGCTGCCGCTTCCGCTGCTGCTTCCGCTTCTGCCTCTGCATCTGCCTCTTCCGGTGACTGGGTTAGATCTTCTTACTACACTCCAGGTAGCGCCGACAACCTTGTTTTCTTGAACAACTACGGTGGTTCTGGTTCTGGTGTGTGGTCTCTGGCCTTCGGTAACTCCTTGTCATACGCCAACTCCGACGCTTCTGGTGCTTCTTCTTCTTCAGTTGCCCTTGAAGAATGTACTATTTCTTCTAACGTTGAGTACGCTATCTTTGCCGGTGACAAATGTTCTAGCACTGATGACTGTGGATTCTACCGTACTGGATCCGTTGCCCACCACGGTTTCGGTGGTTCCGAAAAGATCTTCGTTTTCGAATTCGAAATGCCTCTGGACTCTGGTTCTAGTGCCTCCATTAACGCTGACATGCCAGCCATCTGGATGTTGAACGCTCAAATTCCTCGTACTCTCCAATACGGTGACTCCCTGTGCTCTTGTTGGACCTCTGGATGTGGTGAATTCGACATCTTTGAAATTCTTTCCGCCGGTTCTAACAAGTTGATCTCTCATCTTCACGACAAGCAAGGTGGATCTGGTGGTGGTTCCCTGGACTACTTCGCTAGACCAACCTCTGGTTCCATGAAGGCCGCTGTTATTTTCACCGGCTCAAACATTCACATTCAAACCGTCGATGAAGACTTTGGTGCTACTCTTAGCTCTTCTACTGTTGCCGAGTGGGTTGCAGTTTCCGGTACTTCTGCTGACATTTAGATTCATATATTGTTTTTTCAAAATATTAAATTGTAGAGGTAAATAAGCTTTAAGAAATCTGATGCCAAAGAAATTTACAGTAAAATCGAATGGAACGATTCCACATAAAGCAAACAACTTATTTCAAATGAAGGTTACTTGTTGATAATTTACATGAATCGACTTTATACTCGATCAATTAAAAAAAGCTCGATTTGGTAACCGAGGGCTATTATTTCAATACGATCCGCAACAATTTTGATTTCTTCTCGATTCTCCTTTAATCTCCCGAATTATGAGCTTCCTCGGAATTGATGTCGGTACCAGTTCTGTGAGGGCATGTATTGCTTCTACCTCCTCTAAAGATGTCTACACGCATACTTTGCCTATATCTAGACTTACCAGTACACTGGACCCTCGATTTATCACTCAATCATCATCCGAAATTTGGCAGGCAATCAAAAAATCGGTCGCACACGTGATCTCGAGCGCCGGTAATCCAGAAATAATTGCTATAGGTATTGATGCTACCTGCAGTATGGTCGTAATTAAGCAAGATAAACCTTACGCCTGCGATTTTGACCAGCGTTTATGCGACCAAAATATTATCTTATGGATGGATTCGCGCGCGCATGCAGAAGCGAGCCAGCTAAATCAGACGCTCCCAAAATCGGTAACCGCCAGCGTTGGTGGTCTGTTCATAGCAGAAATGGGGTTACCTAAGCTTAAGTGGTTACCGGAGGGTGTTGAAGTTTGGGAACTTCATGACTGGATTGCTTCTCAATTTGCTGGACTGACCGGTTTTCAAACTTCAATTAATTCCGGTCAAGGTTGCAATAATTTTGAAAATGGAATTGCCCTCGATGGTAATATAAAGGGTTGGGATCCTAATATATTGGAACTTGCCCAAATTAAAGATGTCGTTATTAAGGGACCAAAATTACCTTTAGGAGCTACGATTGGTCAAGTCGGATCAGAAATAGCTGTTGAATTTCCCAGTCTTTCGAAAGCAATAATCACACAAGGATGTATAGATTGTTATTCCGGATGGATCGCAACCAGATCAATTGTACATGAGAAGCTGCAAAAAAATCTTTTCATGGTTGCAGGTACCAGTACGTGTTTTATTTTACCGGTTGAATCAAATCAATCGGGTCAGCCAGCAATGGATGGGGTATGGGGTCCATACGTTCTGCTTTTACAAGGATCACTGATTTATCAAACCGGTCAAACCGCTACTGGAAAATTATATGAAGATCTTTTCGAAAAATTTCAAGTTAATCCAGATTTCGAATCTTTGGAACTTGAAACCAAACGTTTAGAAGCCCAATATGATACTTCAATCACCGAAATTTTAAAGCGTTATTTCTTTTACGGCGATATGTATGGAAACCGGTCCCCGCATAATTCTTCTAAATTTGGTGGGATGATGTTAGATGGACGGAATGGTTCTGATTCACGCTATGAATTACCTTCCATATTCGAAACTTCACCTCTAGTAATGGTATTACAATTTAATCTTATCATGGAATTTTTATGTTTACAGACTCGGGACCTTATCGAGCGAATGAATTATAAAATTGACACAATTATAATATCTGGATCACAGGCTAAAAACCGTCGTTTCCTACAACTTTTAGCGGATACTACAGAATGTACCGTATTAGTTCCGGTTGATATCAATTCTACATCTGTATGTTACGGCGCTGCAATAATCGCCAACAAACTTGAGCCATTCGCGAATGGACCGGACCTTAAGTACGACGCACCAATGCAGATTACCCCACAGACCCCCGGTTCCCGCATACTTAAAGTAAAGCAAGCACTTTTTAGAAGCCTTGCACAAGCACAAAAAGAATTTCATTACTCATTAGATCATGTTAACATTTAAGTTACACCACAACTCAAAACCTTTCCCCAACAAACCCCATTACTTATATAATCCCCCCACTTTTGCGGAGGATAGATTGCCGCAAAGGGTGACACCGGCCGGGTAACTTCCACATTTGATTATAGTGGAGACTGCGCGCTTACTTCCCGAGACTGCGATGCTAACACCGCGAGCGTCAAAGTGAATCAAATTTATCCGGTCTATCATACAATTAAATTGGTTTAAAGAGATAGTTAGACAAGAAATAGTTTGAAGAAAAACTTAGTTAAGGGGACCAGTTTTTAAAGAAAGTATATATCTCCCCAACTCCCCTTAAAAAACAAAGAAATATCATAATAATTAACTCGAAAATCCTGGATATTCCCAAGATCTCAGAAGATTCTCCGTCACCAGATTAAAGCATACGAAAGAAGTGATCCGATAAAAACCCACTATAATAAGGTTCCTATTGCTTTAATTTCACAGATCATGTCTAAAAGAGCTTGTGATGCGTGTGCAGTACGCAAGATCCGATGCAACTCCGCCAAACCCTGCCTTCACTGTGTTCAAAACAATCTTAAATGTACCGTTCTACGCGAGCGTAAAAAGAGTGGCCCAAAGAATTTACAACGAAAAACTTTGGATACTATTGATCATATGATGAGTAACCAACCCAACGGGATGCAACTTAAAACTTCAGATGTTGTTGATATATTAAGATTACTTGAAAATCATCAACTTGCTGAGATCATTGATCTGATTACCGTGGCTCTGGTACTTTCTGATATTGAAGAATTAATTCGGTCTGTGACTGAACCTTCAACCATTTCACTAAATGTTGGTAAAAGAGCTATTGCCTACTCTCTTTGTCTTTGTATTCTTGAAGTGGTATTTAAAATGACTGCTTTACCCGGCCAGGCGCCGTTCTTTGTGTTTCCAGTCAGCTATTATCGAGCGATACAGCCTGATCTTTTAGCCAAGACTCACAGATTTCTTTTAACATTGGAATCCGATCTTCGGATGACTACAGGAGTTCCAGATTTAAATCTTTTATATGATAATTCCTTAGCATGTGCTCATGTCTACATGTATCACAGATTAACTCCAAATTCACCAGGATCTCGAACTGCTAGATTTGTTCATTTAAGACATGCTGTCCTGTGTTTACAATTATTAGAAGCAGAGGCAACTGTTCAAACTGAATTTCCTTATGGACAAATATATGAGCTCTATGAGTTTCTTTACATTTTGGAGCGATTAAATTACTTCATGTTGGATAAAGGTGGAATATCTCCGCCAGTGTTGCGGGACAATATTAATATGGAGGCTTCAAAGCTGCTTGACCTGAAAAATCAACTATTTGCCTTGATTAAATCACTTGAGCCAAACTTGGCCATATTCCGGTATCTTAATTTTAATCAAATCTTAGCTGGAACTTTCAGCATTTCCGATTTCAAAAATCATTGTGCCCAAGCTCGTGTTACTCCAGGACTTCTCCAACAACTGCTTTTGCAGTTGGAGGCTTGTGAATCGAAATCAGATACCGTGTATCTGCTGTACATGCTCATATTCAATACTCTCACTGCGTTCAAAGTGGAATTAGCACAGTCGATTCTCACTTCTGGACTGTTAAATGCTTCTCCTAAAACGCTTCAACTTCTTGTACGGATCAATATGATTTTTCAAGGAACGGACCTTGCAATATTGGCAGTCAGAGCAGTACACGGACAATTCATTCCACAATTTTTGGTTATGCTTCAACAGTGTATAGTCTTTGCTCTGCAACCGCTGGATCGTAAGGTTTTGGAAGAGTATACCGAAAACATTTTTTCAATTTCTCAGGAAGGCTTTTTGCTTGATCCCTACATAAGGCTGCTGAAAATACTTCAAGAGTGGTTTGTGGAAAGATCTTTAAAAGAAAGAGATATTGGTTCCGGTGCGACTTCAACAGCACCAACTTCGGTGAGTCTGGGACCACCTACAGTAGTACCATCTTATATGGGTGGACAGCAGCAGTTGAAAGACGGGATCAATGACGGATTTGGTGAAGTATTTGATGAAGTAATGAAACAAAATGGAACAGAAGAGTTGAATAGACGGGATAGTATTAGTGACTTGTTTCTGTATTATCAGCCTGGACGAGCAGAGCAAGTGATTGGGGAAATATAAAAATGGAAAGAATTTTTTAAATATATATAAATATGAACTGATGGAAACTGAGTAGGAAACTGACAAATTTACGACGAGGAAACAGTATAGCTTGTTAAAATATATAGCGTAGTGTGTGGTGCGTTGCGCAGATGTATAAATTCTTGATAATAGAAAGAATTGAATAATCATTTTCAACACAGCAAAATTCAATTTTAAGTTATTTACTCTTCTCCTTAGATACAGATCAAGTCAATCTAGAATTCCACAAATATCTAAACTGTTGACCCTACCCTTTGAAGACCATCATTAAAGTATAAATCAAGCTCATCAAAATTTCAAATAATATTAAGGCTGCATTTCGCACTAGCTTAACCCTTAGCGCTGACGTCATCAATTAATCAATAACATGGGTAGAGAAAGGTTATGGGCATGGTAGTGAGCGAGTTGGTAGAAACGCGCTCCTGTATTAGCCAGTAGCAGTAAAGTACACGTACATTGTTGTTAGAGCCATTTAGAAGACCGAACAACAACAAGATCATCAGTATCTAAATACTTCTCTTTCCTCTCATTTATTCCAATCATTTATACGATATGCTACACCGATATTTTTTGCCGTCTCGGTCGCCGAATTGACAGACAAAAAAAATAATTCGCCAAAGTAAGTGAACAAATATTAACGCCATAGCTTTCGAGAATGATGTTGATGGTGGGTTTCTTTTAATTTTGAACCGGAAAAAACATTTGGCTAAATATCCCACCACTATTCACCGTGTCAATAAACCAACAAATAGATGAGCTTATTTATTTTTCTTGATCAATCACTTGTATCTTCTAATTACATTTCTTTTAATTTTTTTGTCAAGCGTTACTGTTTTAATCATACGTTCCCTCGACAATATGGTTTCATATCTTATTAAGTATATAAGAAACCCCTTGAAAATATTTAATTCTATTTTTCCTATCCTTCCTCCAACAACTGTAACTTTAATTCCAAAGAATCACATATATTTCTTAAATATTAATCCCGATTCGAATTCCACATCCAATTCCTCTCATCTGCATGTTGCAATTATTCTATTTTGTAGATTTAAATCCCACAGCTGCGGTCTCGTGTTGTTAACTTTCCCTTCGCGGATTCTTGCATCACTACAAGCCAGACCAAATTTGAACAAATTATCTCTTCAAAGTACTCAATGATCTTCAAAACTTTCAAAATAGAAAGACTACCATCACTAAATGATATACCACTCTTTCAGGAAAATTCATTGAAACCATAAACCTTTCTTTCTCTAGCCAATTCTCTTGAATATACTCTTCTAACTATTACTGCATTCCCTGCTTATCACTCCGGTATGGACACGACTGTCGTGCCCGTCTCACCACCAAGGCAAAGTTCGAAAAACCCCCAAATAGCACCAGAACGGCGGGCGACTCCTGGCATAACCCACCACATAATACAGGAATAACCACACTCTAAAGCATGGATATCGATACTGACGTGCCAATGGAGGATGTAGAAGACCGTAAGGCCGAATCCCCACTGGTCAAGGCCCCCGAGGCTCTGTCCATTTCCACTCTCGACGCTTGGATCGCCCAGTTGCTGAAATGTGAGCCTTTGGCTGAAGATGACGTCCGTCTGCTTTGTGATATGGCCATTGAGGTCTTGCAACGTGAGGAAAACGTTCAACCGGTCCAAGTTCCCGTTACCATTTGTGGTGATGTCCATGGCCAATTTCATGACCTTATGGAACTCTTTAAAATTGGTGGTCCTTGCCCAGACACAAATTATCTCTTTATGGGAGACTACGTAGACAGAGGATATTATTCAGTGGAAACAGTGCTGTACCTTGTGTGTATGAAAGTACGTTACCCACGTCGAATCACCATTTTAAGAGGTAATCACGAGCTGCGTCAAATTACTCAAGTTTATGGATTTTATGATGAATGTCTTCGGAAATATGGTAGTGCCACCGTATGGAAACTTTTCACTGATTTATTCGATTACTTCCCCATCACTGCATTGGTGGACAACAAAATTTTCTGTCTTCATGGTGGACTTTCACCAATGATTGAGACTATTGATCAAGTTCGTGAATTAAACCGTATTCAAGAAGTGCCCCATGAAGGCCCCATGTGCGACTTATTATGGTCGGATCCAGATGACAGAGGTGGATGGGGTATTTCCCCCAGAGGTGCAGGATTCACGTTTGGTCAAGATATCTCGGAACAGTTTAATCATACGAATGATCTTCTGCTTATTGCCAGAGCGCATCAATTAGTAATGGAAGGTTACCTGTGGCTGCACCATGAACTGGTGGTGACAATTTTCCTGGCTCCAAATTATTGCTACCGTTGTGGAAATCAAGCAGCTATTATGGAGGTGGATGAACAGCACAATCGTCAATTTTTACAGTACGATCCTCTGGTTCGTCCTGGGGAACCAACGGTGACCAGGAAGACGCCCGACTACTTTTTGTAAGGGAACGATACGATTATATGACTTGCAGGCTGTAATTTACGACAATATTAAGAGAATGTAGTATTATCAATGGGGAATTTAAATGATGTTCTTTATTTTTGGTAACATCTGGTCAGGTAATGAATCAAATGAATGATTTTGTAGGAATGAGATGATTTAGAATAGTGATGTTTTTGGAAAATAAATGAATGATTTTAAATTTGGAAGAAAAAGACAATTCATGAACAAAGTTGAAACGAAGTTAACCAGACTTATGAATTTTTGAATCTTGAATTAATACTGTATTAACTAGGAAAGACAAGTATTGACGTACAATTGTATTAATAATTGACTATTACACTACGAGTTGAAATCTTTTATCAAATAAATAATTTACATTATTCCATCACTCTTGAAGTTTAAACTATAATATGTTATTTTTTTGTTGATTATGGAAGAAAATTATACTTCAGAAGGAACGAATAGAATGCCAGAAAGGGTAAACAAGAGTTAGAAAGAGTTGATAAAAAACCAATGAACAATTACCTAATTAAAGAAATAATGAAATTCTAACATTACATATAAATTTAATAAAAATCCCAATGCCCCATCACCTAAATTTGGTTGACAAAATTGCTAAACTTTGCATACTTTATCTCTGTCTCTGATACAAGTTCCTGCATACACACGTACTATTCTATTCACAAATCCCTAAACCAAAATTTTTTTTGTCTCCCACCACAACAAGCAGCGAGGCCTATCCCTCTCACTTTCCTCACCTGCTGATTGGTCGTACCAAGCCCAACTTTCAGCCAACCAGAGATCGCAATTTTCCATTACCAAGTCTCAAATCTATTTACTCATAAGCGACTACCTACGATGCTCTCGAGCAAAATCCCCTCCCATAGCGCCGTTCGCGGAGTCAGGTCGTTGTATACGTCTGTACTTGACTGGTCCATTAACATTACCAAAAACGGGAAGGTAAACACCGCCTTTGGAACTGGTGGACGTTCCTCTAGAACAGGCTACACTGCTACTGTTTTTGGAGCTCTGGGCTTCATAGGTCGTTATGTTGCCTCTAAATTGGCTCGTCACGGTACTATCACAGTCGTACCATTCAGAGATGACATGAAGAAGCGTTTCTTAAAGGTCCAAGGTGACTTGGGCGTGGTCAACTTTGTCGAATTTGACGCCAGAAACCTTAAATCTATTGAGGAGTCCGTAGCTCACTCCGATATCGTCTACAACTGTATCGGTGCCGACTACAACACTAAAAACTTCACCATGGCTGATGTCAACATTACCCTTGCTCAAAGAATCGCTAAGGCTACCAAGGAAGCCGGTGTTCCTAGATTTATTCATGTTTCCTCATACAATGCCAACCCAAATTCAGACTCTATTTTCTACGCTACCAAGGGTATTGGTGAGCAAGTTGTTAGAGATGCTTATCCAGAGGCTACTATTGTTAGACCTTCTCCTACATTTGGCCGTGAGGACACTCTTTTGAATTACTTGGGACCAAAAATTAAGATGTGGACCCCTAACAGAAACGCCAAAGAAATTTACCCAGTTCACGTCACTGATGTAGCTAAGGCTTTGGAACAAATTGGTTATGATGATTCTACCGCTGGGCAAACTTATGAATTAGTTGGTCCAGAAAAGTTATCCTTCAGAGATATTCGTGAGATGATCAGCGGTATTACTCAAGATTACTCTCAAGTTGGTAACTTAGACTACCGTTACGGTGACTACAGTCTTCCTTTGCCATTGGCTAAATTCATTGCTGATGTCAAGCAGCTTGTTTACTGGAAGACTACCAATTCTGATCAGATTCAACGTCATGTTATTGATCAAGTGATTGATAAAAACGCCAAAACTTTTGCCGATTTGGGCATTGAAAAGACCGATGTATTGGCTGATGTGCTTTTCACTTATGCCAAGGAATGGAGACATCCTTTGACCTCGCAAATGTTGGTTCCACTGGCAAAGGAGTTGAAGAGATTGAGAGAAGTGAAGCATTTTATTTAGCATAGGGTGATTAGAATTGAAATACTAGACAGGAATTTTGTATAGTTAACAGTAAAAGTTTTTAAAATTTGTCAGGAAGTAGAATTTGAATTTGAAGTAGAACTAGAACAAAATTGTCATTTCAATTCCCAATATATGTTTACGTATATGCCTATATTCATCCTTTTACACAACGTACATAATTGAATGAATAAAAATCAAAAGTCTTTTATTACTACTATGAAAAAGAAAAAAAAAACCTAAGAAGCTGATCCCAAAGAGATCACAGATTTATAACGTACAGAATCCCAATTATATCTTGTATCCTCTAACAAAAATGAAGCTTCAAAGTCGCTTTGACAATATGCCACTTGAAAAAAAACAAACAAAATGATGGGTATAACAATCCAATTAAACCATAATTCTTACAAAAATTTCTCGCAATTCCCCTCTCGTCTCTCTCACCCTCTCCTGTCATGACTACCCCATACTCAAGTACATTTTTCGTTCATCTCAATTAATCTATTCTCGCGACTAATTTAGTGGGGTATTCATATTCATTAGAAAGTTACCGCGAAATCACGGGGAATTCGTAGGATTTTTTTTGTTGGAATCGTTAAAAAATGTTATCTTAATCAACAGACACTTTAGCATGTCGTTTGCTCTCCCACCGGCACTGGCCCTCCCAGAGCTTCCAAAAAACCAACAGATAGAGGTACTTGACCATTTGTTTGAACCTTGCCCAACTTTACAAAAGTATTTCCTCCCAAGGGTGTTTAGGGAGCCATTCTTTTCTTATCGGTCCTTTATTGAAGGGTGCCGGGAATTTCTAATGTCATTGCTTACAGTTACCCCCGACAGTGACCCTCGAATTGCAGCTATAATCGCAGCACATCCACGTTTGGGTGCTCCCAAGACTGGTGAGACCTTGTCGGAACATTCTTCAGCCGAGCAAAAGTCATTACAAGGTTCCAGTGAGGAGCAACAGAGATTATCAGCTTTGAATGAGGCCTACGAACGGAAATTTCCGGGGTTGAGATATGTGGTTTTCGTGAACGGAAGAAGCCGAGATGAAGTTATGAAAAATATGGAGGAGCGTATTGAGCGTGGAGACATCACAAATGAAAGAATCGAGGCCTTCAATGCCATGTGCGACATAGCTATCGATAGAGCCAAGAAATTGGGCGCCAAATTATAGGACTTAATATATATGATGATAATACGAACCCGCGACCTCGAAAAAACCTCAAAAGGTTTTAAACTCGTTTGAAATTAGCACAGCAAGGCAAAGCAAAGCAAAGCGAAAAAAACAAACTTCTATGAAACAGAAATCTAAGAGTAAGTTTAAAACTCGTAGAAAAAAAACTCTTATTAAAAAGTTAAATATTAAACTCTCATAGATCAATTTAAACACCTCAGTAGACTTTAAGGCTGTTGATTGACGGTATAATTTACTATGATTATGTCCTACATACAATCTTTTATACCAATGTCACATACATTATTAAATTTAACTACTTTGCAAAAAGGCAGACCACACAATTTAAAAAAAAATACATGATAATATGATTAGGTCTCAGAAGTTTATCCACTATTATCAATTCATTGCGTTACATCAATCATCTATCAAATCAACAAATTAATAATCAATCACAATTGAAGTAGACCATTCTTGTTTCGCCGGTATAGTGAAATCCTCCCACTTAATTTACACCCCACCCACCCACTTTTTCTTCTCCCGCTTACATCCCTATCGGCCTAACCCGTTATCTATCCTGCAGACAATCCGGTTCCCGCACGCTCACGCACGCCGTAATTTATCGTCGACTCAATTACTGATAGGGAGTTTCTTATTTGTTCAGAACAGCTTTTCAACATTGCAATGGTATGTCAATCGAGTATTCTAGGCCATACAATGGTTACTAAGGCTTTAATGGGTCCCTAATCACTGCAATTGGGGTAAAATTGTCGGATCATAACCCCCCTTGATGTCACTTTTCGTTTCGCCCCCGCCCCTACTCCCCTTCAAATCTGACCCCCTGCTCCCCATTTATTATAGCCAACCCACAAATTCAGTTCTATACCCGACATAACGGCACTCCTTGCTTCAATACTAACATCAGGCTGGTGCTCTTGAGAACGCACGCAAAGAAATTAAGCGTCTTAACATAGATGACGAGTCCCAGTATGGACAAATTTTCTCCGTCTCGGGGCCCGTCATCGTTGCTGAAAACATGATTGGTTGTGTCATGTTTGAATTGGTGAAGGTCGGTCACGATAACTTAGTCGGTGAGGTCATTCGTATCAATGGTGACAAGGCCACTATTCAAGTTTACGAAGAAACCGCCGGTGTTACCGTTGGTGATCCAGTCTTGCGTACTGGTAAACCACTTTCCGTAGAATTGGGACCAGGTCTTATGGAGACCATTTACGACGGTATCCAACGTCCATTGAAATCTATTCAAGATGTTTCTCAATCAATCTATATTCCAAGAGGTATTGATGTACCATCATTATCCAGAGAAGTCAAATACGACTTCGTTCCAGGCAAGTTGAAGGTAGGAGACCACATCTCTGGTGGTGACATTTTCGGTCAAGTCTTCGAGAATTCTTTACTTCCAGAGCATAAAATCTTATTGCCACCAAGAGCAAGAGGTACTATTACTTCCATCGCCGAGTCCGGTTCTTATACAGTGGATGAGACCGTCTTGGAAGTCGAATTTGATGGAAAGAAGCACAATTACTCGATGATGCATACCTGGCCCGTTAGAATCCCAAGACCAGTAACTCAAAAGTTGGCTGCTGACTATCCATTGCTTACAGGTCAAAGAGTTTTGGATGCTATCTTCCCATGTGTTCAAGGTGGTACTACATGTATTCCAGGTGCTTTCGGATGTGGTAAGACAGTCATTTCCCAGTCCTTGTCCAAATATTCCAACTCTGATGCTATTATCTATGTAGGATGTGGAGAACGAGGTAACGAGATGGCCGAAGTCTTGATGGAGTTCCCAGAGCTTTACACTGAAGTTAACGGTAAAAAAGAGCCAATTATGAAGAGAACTACTCTTGTTGCCAACACCTCCAATATGCCTGTTGCTGCCAGAGAAGCCTCTATTTACACAGGTATTACCCTTGCTGAGTACTTGCGTGATCAAGGTAAGGATGTTTCTATGATTGCCGATTCTTCTTCTCGTTGGGCTGAAGCTTTGAGAGAACTTTCTGGTCGTATGGGTGAAATGCCTGCCGATCAAGGTTTCCCAGCTTACTTGGGTACCAAATTGGCCTCTTTCTACGAGCGTGCTGGTAAGGCCGTTGCTTTAGGATCGCCTGACAGAGTGGGTTCTGTTTCTATCGTCGCAGCTGTCTCTCCTGCCGGTGGTGATTTCTCCGATCCTGTGACCACTTCTACACTTGCGATCACTCAAGTTTTCTGGGGTTTGGACAAGAAGTTGGCCCAAAGAAAGCATTTCCCATCTATCAATACTTCTGTTTCTTACTCTAAATATACTGGTGTATTGAACAAGTACTACGATGAGAACTTCCCTGAGTTCCCAGCCTTGAGAACTAAGGTCAAGGAAATTCTTTCGAACGCTGAAGAATTGGAACAAGTTGTGCAACTTGTGGGTAAATCTGCTCTTTCTGACGCTGACAAAATTACGCTTGACGTTGCCACACTTATTAAGGAAGATTTCCTTCAACAAAACGGTTACTCCACCTATGATGCCTTCTGTCCTATTTGGAAGACTTTCAACATGATGAAGGCATTTATTGCTTACCACGATGAGGCACAGAAGGCCATCGCCAATGGTGCTCAATGGCTGAAGCTTGCTGAGGCCACTTCTGACGTTAAGCATTCTGTTTCTTCCTCCAAGTTTGTTGAGCCATCCAACGGTGAGGAGGCTGGCTTGAAGCACTACTCCGAATTGTTGAGCTCCATTGCTGAGCGCTTTGCCGAAGAAGCCGAGTAAACCACAAAAATCGTATAATTAGACTGTGTTACAAAGAAAAAGTTCATGATTAATGTAGGAAGATTTGTTTAAAATGATTGATTTAGAATAATAAAGGGTATAGATTATAGATCTAACGAAGGGGTACCGTGATCGGAAAGATGGGAACTAATTGAAAATCGAAATTCGATAATATTGTCTTCAGCTGGAGGAGTAGCTATAAGATATGGCACTACTTGCTTTACTCATAAACTTACATGATTGTTTAAGAGATGCAAATTTAATAAAGCTAAGTAGATCACCAAGCAAAAGATTGGCCATGGAAGCAGCAGGTTAAAAAATTTCCGTTTTCAACTGTCCAATCTTCGACCTCTTGAATTTTTTCACTTCTATATGGGGGATTGTGATCATCGTTGGTTGGTGGTCTATCGAATGTTATGTCATACAAGGGTGTCCCCAATTGAGTCAGTGTGGATGGAACTTGCCCTATATTTACATTTTGGTTTGAGTTGGAGGCGGTTGATAACATAAATGACAAACCCAGGGAATGTTCAGTTGATAAATCAGGTAAACTTAACGAAAGCCACCAATCTGATAATTGCTGCATTATCGATTTAGTTTCACACCTAATTGTCTGAGGAAATTCATGCTGTAGTTGAAACGGATGGGTTCCATTTATTGCATTCAGTGCACCTTGACTAGAAGATACTGGACGCCATCGAACCATTCGATCCTCCATGAACCGTCTTATGCTATTTATTCGATAACCTTGATAGTTTCTTTGTATTTCTGATCTCAAAATTCCTGGCTTTCGACAGGGTTTTGGTAACTTCAAGGGTGGAGCATGAGGGCTGGAGATTTCAGCTTCAGAGAGTCCATCTAGAATACTCAGAGAAGCATCAGGGTCAGGAGAATTCGATTTTAGAGTATGTCTTGGTTCCGATTTAATAGGTATTTCATGCAATTTGCACCCATCAGAAGGTGCCGCCCTAGACATTCTGCATGGCGACTGAAGTTTCATTAAGATCAACAACCAGTAGAAAAGAATGCAATTTAAAGATACGTGTATGGTATGCAAGGCCAACCAGTTTGTAATGAAGAACTAGTGCTACGATACCGCTTATTAAAGGCAATAGAATTTTATAATAAGCTTTACATTTATACACAGAGATGTAATGGAAGTTGCACAAAGAGCCCTAATATTTTTCGCAGTGAATCAAATCCGAGAAGCAATTCTACAATAGTAGGAACTTACGTAGATCAGCAATCAACTACGAACCATGAACTAAATTAGACAATTTAAAGAACCAACCTATTTTTGTAGCTACAATTCATTTAATACGGACATATCAATTCATTCAATTATGTAATTTTGGCGAAGAAAAGATAGCGTTACAGAGACTAGAAGTAACCGACAGCTTTTGTTCAACAAAGTTTTTTTTTTCTTTCACGATTGGTGCTTAATCGACGACCATCCCCGTTACCTTAATCTATACTAGGTACAGACATCAATTTCAATCTTGGGGGGTCAGCACACTAGACGATGTTGTGCCGTCAGGTTGTCCGCTTATTTGGATCTAGCTCTGACCTTCCGTCTCTTTCTCTTAAGTCTTCTGACTCTCTTCTTTCTCCACTTATTTCTCATACTGATAAAGTGTGTTGAGGAAAAAGAGAAGCGGAGTGCGAAATCTTTATATGGCTCGGACGAGCAGGGGACTTCGCCTGCATAAAGGGCGGGTCGACGTTTTCTATGCCAGCACGTGCTCAGAGACTGCTAATTACATACAGGATTGCAGGGCTTTGACCGCAATTTTGCCGTGATCTGTATGCAGGTCGAATACTAATTTGGAAAGTATGATGTCACCCCACTCGAATCAATTTTGAGGGCTTCCTCCAGTAATTGAAGCTACTAGGTCTTTAGTCTGATTATAAACAAGTGTCCCTTTGAATAGATTAGTTTGCTTTTCCTACTAAAGTCTGATATGAAATTATATTTTCTTGTGATTGTACAGTCTATTATGTCTATTGTACCTTCTTCGATATCTATTCCACTGCATCTTTCATTTTAATATGTAATCGTTTGCTTTCCTGGCGTAAAGCCTTCTCCAACTCTGGCTTGATGGTGTCTAATTGTAATTCACTGCATAATTGATCAATGATTTTATTACTCAAAAGTAATCTTTCATCGTCTTGAATGCTTTCTTGCAATTCTTTACTCAGGTTATCGGTTCGGTAGATTTTTTCAATCAGAACATCACTTTGAAATGTAATATGATGCAAATCATCTATCTTACTATTGCTAGTATCTTTCCCCTTTGTCTTTTCTATGTCTATAGCCAGTTCTGCCAAGTTTTTAGCATCTTTTCCTTCCAAAAGGTAGTCCAAATGCTTTATTCCAAGCAAAGCTTTAATATGACAATATAATCGATAGGCCACGTAAAAACCTGGAACATTGGGTAAAACAGGGACAGCTGCAAATGGGAGCGTTAAGGGGAGTCCCACAGCACAGATTAATGCCTGGCGCCAATGATAATTACGGCTACCATTTCTAAACATATGCAATTGCTCTAATATAGTTGCTGGTGATTGAAATGGTGGATAAATTAATGGGATAGGTTTCAAGCTGTCCTCGGCCAACCCGTTAGCCACCAATTGCAGCGGGAGCACCGCTTTAAGATTGGTATCTGCATTTTCCACCACCAGATCTACTTTATCAGCGGCCTTATCGATTTTTGCGTCGATCTTTTCGCCAGCTCGATTAATCTTATCATTGACATTGTGGTTTACCTTTTCTTTGACCTTATCAGTAATTTCCTCTTTGACCTTATTAGCAGCAGAATTGATATTTGTCTCCAAATTTCCCACTTTCGCCTTGGCTGATTCAAGAGATTGAGAGACTTTCACACCTTCATTGTTGGTGTTCAAAACAGATTCATTCGCTTTTTTTGATGACCCCATATGCGAATCCAAGACTGCGCCTGATTTTTCGCCACCAGAAGTCTCCGAAAGAAGTTCTCGAGCCATGGCATTTTTCAGTGGGAACAGCCTAAGACTACCTTCATCGTAGGGAATAGTGTTCAAAAGTGCCTGAACCCAACCTGTAACAGTTTTATTTATTTGAAGTTCCAGCGTCAGTAATTTAGTCCATCCTTTTATAGTAAGATTGGTGATCTTCAGCTCCATTCGTACAGCCCATGGCAATTGACCCTGTTTGGCTGGAGGAAGGTAGTGTTGGCAGTAGATAAATGACTTGCGAGTTGTTATTGGGAGCGAAAGAATTCGCAATGGCCCTCGTACAGTCATAATAATTCTACTTTATTCAACAATTATCTATTGATTATCTGTAGTTTTTAAATTTGTTGCTGTCTCTTTCTTAATCGACCCCAGAAAAGCAAAAATGAATAGATGCAGTAAATTTAAAATAATAAAAATAATAATAAAAGTAGTGGTATAATATTTAATCCAAAATATAATTAAAATTAAATTGTTAAACACATATAGTAGCAATAAAGCTTTCGAGAGTGGGCAGTTTGTCACCCCTACGACTATAATATATTAAAAAGGGGGCTATTTGTGACCTTGATTTGGAACGCATTGATCCTCGTAGCATTGATATTTATTATCCATCCGACTTACAATTGATCCCATTATTATTATCTTAGTTTGTTTTCCAATCTCAGCCGCTTTTGAAATTGACCTTCACAAAAGTTAAATCCAAACAATCTTTGATAAATTGCATTTGAAAGTTATGGTTTCACTATTTAACCCTTTGTCAAGCAATAATACAGACTCCCAAAATGAGGATAGACCCAAATCTCCATCATCAGGTCCTCAACAATCCCTTGGATCTCCTCAGGGCACCCCCGGCCCGCCCGGTACCAATAATAACTCTCCATCGGTACCAATGAATGGAACTCCACGTCATCAAACCCATGGGAATCCACCCGAATTGGCAGAAAGACAAGTTTATAGACACCGTGCACAAGTTTACCCTGTTTATGTCCTCGATAGGATATCTCAGGCCCATTACAAAACGCCAAATAGTACTGGAAGCTCGGAATCGGAAATGCGATCACAAAAAGATGAGTTTGTAAGCTCTATGAACGGCAATTTGCATAACCTTCTTCGGACTATCGAAATGCCACCTCAATATACCCCTGAAGATCTTCAAATTACAAACCTGGTTAATGATGCCTGGAAATTGGATGGTCCATGGGGTGGAGAGGAACGATTACGTCTGGCCTTGGTTGGATCTTCTTCTTCGGACAATATTAGCGACAGTTATACCCAGCCATCTTGGTGGAGACGCAAGCTCATGGTAACTCCGGTAATTAAAACTGAAGAAACGTTAAAACTCCGTTCCAGAGCTGGTTACTGGATGCTGGATGAGAAAAGACAGGATTTACTTCCCACATTAAAACGAATTTCGCTTCAAAATCCAATGGTGCCCTTAATATTAAGAATCTTCATCATTTTTTGCCTGGCTATATCATTGGCACTTGCAGGTCTGATATTTGTACTTTCTAGACACAAATATGATACATCTTCAATTCAACAACAACCACTGACGATCATGGCGATCGTAGTTCAATGTGTTGCAATTGTTTATCTTATCTATATTGCTGTGGATGAATACAAAGGTAAACCATTAGGACTTAGAGATCCTGTTCAAAAGCTGAGACTTATTTTGTTTGACCTTTTTTTTATCATCTTTTCGCTGGCCAACTTGCTGTTGGCATTTAACACATTGTTTGATAACGAATGGGTTTGTGAAGAGGATGATAATCCAGCGTTGATCACGATAGGAATTTCGTATCCTACTGTGGGGCTGATTTGCCGAAGACAAAGGGCACTTCTGAGTTTTTTGTTTGTTGCTTTGGTATTGTGGGTGTTGACATTCACCATTAGTATAGTTCGTGTTGTCCATCGTGTGAGTACGGGACCAACTCAGGATTGAATTTTTGGACTAGAATTAATGATATGCAGATGGCTACTAGACAAGAGGCCTAATTTAATTTCATTTCAAGTTATGATTTAAAGAAGAAGAAGAAGAAGAAGAAGAAGAAGAAGAAGAAGAAGAAGAAGAAGAAGAAGAAGAAGAAGAAGAAGAAGAAGAAGAAGAAGAAGAAGAAGAAGAAGAAGAAGAAGAAGAAGAAGAAGAAGAAGAAGAAGAAGAAGAAGAAGAAGAAGAAGAAGAAGAAGAAATTCAATGACTAAAATAGGCATGAAAATTGTAGGATAGGTTTTAAGAATGTGGCTGATGGGAGTGTATTTGTGTGTAGAAATTGGAGACAAAAGAAGAATAGTTATTTGAAACTGAAAGCTATATTGAATTTAATTCTTTCCAGGTGTAAAAACAGGATTGATCAAGTTACAAACTTTGACAAAATGTGAGAGCAGTGTGCAACATTTTATACAAATTATACAAATTATACAAGTTATGGATATGCTAAACAATTCTACAATTCTTTGGTCGACCTTTGTTTTGAATATTTCTTTATACCCACCAATTTGCTAGCTAATTGTTTGAACAATTTAAGCACCGATTCGCCGATTCGCACCTTTTCCCACTCACTATTTTCCGTACTCTCACTCACTATTTTCACTATTTCCCATCCTCTCACCCTTTCTCACCCGTTCTCACCCTTTCTCCATTTGATCTCCCTCTTATTCTCAGCATAAAATCCATCCTCTTCAACCATCATGAACCAATTACCCGTGGCTAGCGACCTTAATGCAACATGGTCGTTCGTCCAGCCGGGCCTCGAGTTCATCATTGGCGCTCAGGGTGACCAAGGAGTGACACTGAAGATGTACATGAACTGTTACACCGCAATTTACAACTATTGTGTCAACAAGTCTCGTCACGGATCGGGGCCTGGGTCTGCCATTTCTGCTAGTGGGAATAGCAATCTGTACCTGCTTGCTGGGGCAGAGATTTATAACAAGCTTGAAGAATATCTTGTACTGTATATCTTGTCACTTAAGCAAAACGCAAATGAACTGTTTTTGGAGTTCTACGTTCGCAAATGGACTCGTTTTACCATTGGTGCTGGCTATATGAACAATGTATTTGACTACATGAATCGTTACTGGGTACAAAAGGAGCGTCTGGATGGACGTAGAGACGTGTTTGATGTCAATACTCTCTCACTTTTAAAGTGGAAACAGCACTTGTTCAACCGCAATTCCGATAGACTCATGGAAGAAGTATTGGACCAAATCACAAAATCTAGAAATAATGAAATTATTGACACCCTGTTGGTACTGACAGCAGTCAAATCGTTTGTGCTTCTCGGAATTGATGTCCAAGATTTGAAAAAGCCGAACTTGGTTGTATACATCAAACATTTTGAAGGTGTTTATTTGGAGAGAACTACAGAATACTACCGCAGGGAGAGTGCCCAATTTTTGGCTGACCGCAATGTTGTAGACTACATGAAAAAATGTGAAGCTCGCTTGTCTGAAGAAATCTCTCGCTCAAATGGGTATCTCGAGGATCACACCAAGCGTTATCTTGTTGAAACATTAAATAAGGTTTTGATTGAGGATCATGCTGAAGCAATGTATGATGCATTCCTTGAGCTTTTATCACAAGGTGAAATTGGTGACATTCAAAGAATGTATAAGTTGCTTTCTAGAGTACCTTCAACTCTTCAGCCTTTAGCAGATAAGTTAGAGAACTGTGTTGTTGAAGCAGCCTTGAAAGAAATTGAGAAGGTTGTTGAATCAGAAAGAATAGAGGCAAACAATGCAGCCAACGCTTCTGCACAGCCAGGTGCGGCAACCTCTAGAAGAAGAGTCCCCACAGGTCCTTCTCCGAAGGTTTATGTTCATACTCTTCTTTCAGTTTTCTACAAGTTCAATTACGTGGTGACACTGGCATTCTCTCGAGACGCAATTTTCATAAAAGCTTTGGATAGCGCATGCCGTCATTACATTAACAAAAACCCCATCGCTATTCCTACCCCAAGGCTGACTTGTAAAACACCTGATTTGTTGGCCCGTTATGCCGACACCTTTCTCAAGGCCACTGCAAAAGAAGCAGATACGGCAGACATGTCGGTGGATCTGCTTATGATTGTCTTCAAGTTCTTGGATGACAAGGATGCATTTGAAGAGTATTACCGTCGTCTGCTTGCCAAGAGACTCATTAACCTGAACACGAAGCTGGATGAGTTAGAAGAAGGCATTATCCAGCGATTACAAGAGGAAAATTCTTTGGAGTATACGCTGAAAATGACCAAGATGTTCCAAGATATGAAAGCAAGTGAAGATTTGAAGGGCCCCGTTAAGGCGGAGATGCATGAAGACACTGCTGTGCGTGACTTTACACCATTGGTCCTCGCAAATCTGATGTGGCCCATGAAGCACCTGGAGGAGTATAACCTTAATATTTCACCAGAACTTCAACCTGTGTTGACCAAACTAGAAGATATCTATCATCAAAAACACAACGGAAGACTTCTCCAATGGCTCTGGAACCACGGGAAGCTGGAAGTAAAGGCAAATTTGCTGCGAAAGGGTAAACCTCCATTTCTTTTCACAGTGCTGAATGTGCAATTGATGATTCTCATGGCATATAATCGTAAAAAAACATACACACTTGATGAGCTTCACCAGGTGGTGGGGACTTCCAAGTATATTTTTGAGCTGCATTTGTTGCCCTTCACCAAGTACAAACTTATTGAAGTAAACAATGGCCAATATACTATGGTAGACGAGTATAAGCTGAAAAAGCTTCGGGTCAATTTCCTGCTGCTGATCAAACTCGAAACCAAACAGGAGGATGATGAGGCATATAAGGAGATTGATGAGACCAGAAAGAATTATCTTTCTGCATGTATAGTACGGATTATGAAGGCAAGAAAGCAGATGAAGCATAACGAGTTGGTAAACGAGGTTGCGACGCAAGCACTTCTGAGATTCCGGGCTAGAATCATAGACATAAAGCGAGTCATTGACCACTTGATCGAGGGAGAATATTTGAGGAGAGTTTCAAACGACACCTACGAGTATTTGGCATAGAGAAGGAGAGTATGAAAATCAATATAATGATAGGTGAAGATTTATAGGTGGTAGAGAATACTAAGCATTATGTGGAATATTAAGAAATTCTCATTATATTAGTCTTGAAGTATTGAACATCAATTCCCATCAATAAATTGTAGAAGGTCTACCTCCCTTCATTGTAATACCATTTTTATCAAAATGCTGAAATTAATTCACTTAATCGATTTTTGATCTGTCCGCTATAAAAATTCCGCGATTTGCCGTGTCAGACCGCTCGATACCGCACGCCGCCGCTATATTTTAGAGACATAAAGAGCTTGTGCGCACTCATTGAAAAATCACACCCAGTGAGTCATTTTAGAAGAGAGACCATTATTTAAACACCTCAAACACCTACGTAAAGAGACTATAAAAATCCAATGACCACCGTAGCCTTTAAACAAGTTGACGTGTTCACTCTGAAACCTTTTTTGGGAAATCCAGTTGCCGTAGTGTTAGATGGTGGACTGCTTTCCACTTCTCAAATGCAAGCGGTAGCTAATTGGACCAACCTTTCCGAAACTACATTTGTTGTCCCTGCTGAGAGTTTCGAAGCCAGTTATAAACTTCGTATTTTCACCCCAAAGTCAGAATTACCATTTGCTGGTCATCCTACCATTGGTTCAGCCCATGCATTACTCGAGGCAGGGCTTGTGCAACCCAAGGCTGATGGAACATTAATTCAAGAATGCGGGGCAGGCCTTTTAACTTTGACCATAGGGAAACTGGATCTGGGGGACCGTCTTATTTCGGTTAAAATTCCAGAACCAAAGTTCTCCGATCTTTCTGAAGCACAGGTGGAAAAATTGGAGAAAATATTGGGTACGGAAGTCGACAGATCTATGACTCCTCTGGTAGTTGATGTGGGCCCTAAATTTATCGTTGCCAATGTGAAGAGTGGTGAAGTAGCGATAAATTTGGATGCTGATTTAGTTCAAGAAGCTGCACTCGAAAGAGAAATTGGTGCCAGTGGAATCACTTTATTTGGACCATACCATGGACTGACCATTGAACGCATTGAAACCAGAACCTTTGCTCCTTTACTTGGAGTAAGTGAGGATCCAGTCTGCGGCAGTGGGAATGGTGCGGTTGGGGCCTTTATAAGACGCCATGGTGCAGCATTACTGGGATCCAAGACAATACTGTCATGTCAAGGAAGAAGAGTAGGACGTGATGGTAAAGTTATCATCACTGTATTAGAAGATCTGATCAGCATTGGGGGTTCTGCTGTTACGGTTATCGAGGGTAGCATTAAGATCTGATCGCACCATTTCTGAGGAAGATGAGAATAAATAATTATGTACGCTAGTTTGTTCAATTTAGTACATTTAGTTAGTTGAAATATTCTGTAAGCACTTGAACGTCTTTTACAGAACTTATTACATTGTAAATTTGCATTGAAATGTCAATCAATCCCCATCTTTAATACTAAATTCAATAACAAAATCAAAGCAAAATTCAGTAAACTTCATTGAATTTCGCAACTAAAAATCAATCATTTTTACAATTAAAATAAATTTATTTATGAATCTCATCGCAGCCATTTCGCAGCCAAATAAATCCATCAATGTCATTACTTGAGCATCCTAACCTGACGCTTTATAACCCTGAGGTCGAGCTCCGAGGCCACCAGAAGTCTTCATCGGTTCTTTGTAGCAGATTCAGTCCATCGGGAGACTACATTGCATCTGCAGGCACCGATACTAGCATCATTTTATGGGACCTACCACGCGTCCAGCTGGACGAATTCGCCATACTAGGAAACCATCAAGGCCCAATCACTCTGATCCGTTGGCTTGACGAATTAACTTTAGTATCAAGCTCAGCAGATTCAACTGCAAGAGTTTGGGATATAGCCAGAGGGAAACAAATCAGGAAACTCGCAGCTCATGAATCGTGTGTCAATGAAGTAGGCGTAGATAAAGGTCGACCTCATGAAGTTTTGACAGTTCTGGATGACGGGTGGGCCTGTTTTTGGGACCATAGAACGAAGAACCCCATACACGAAATAAAGACCGATTATCCGCTAATTCTGGGGGCAGTTCAGGGTGATTACTTGTACATTGGTGGCATAGAATCGACCTTAAAGGCTTTCGATACTCGTAAGCCAGAATCACTTCTTTGGGAATGTGAGGGCCCTGCTGGCGAGGCTATCACTTCAATATCTGTGGGTGATAATATTATAGCCGCAAGAGGCTTAAATGGTACCATAATGACATATCTGAACAGAGCTTTTGTTCCAGAGGGTATTTCAAGAGCAACGTCTAATGTTTACGTCGGAGCTCCTCTGGGTGATCAAAAAGAAATGATTCGTTTAGGCTTTAGCAATTCACATTCTAAGATTATTCTGGGATCAGAAGATGCCGCTGTTACCATTTGGGATGTCAGTACCAAAAAAATTTCCAGAAAGCTACATGGACATAAAGCGACCACTATAGACGTAGATTGGCACCCCAAACAAGACGTGGTCGTTTCTTCCTCAACGGATGGATCGATCATAGTTTGGGAGACGTAATACAATAATAAATTAATGATCAATAAATTGTACATTCTATTAAAACCTTACCCTTTTCCGCTTTCCATTACCCGTGCTTTCATTAGCACTACGTTTCACGCTCGAATCCTCGATATCAGGGTCAACGAACTTCCTCAAGAACTCATTTTCCAGGAACTCTTTGCGGACTTTCTGACTCTTATTGGCATTTATTTTCGTAAGATTCATATGATTAAACGTTCTTATAGTCCAATCACGCTTTCCAAACCCAGCATACTTTGAAGAATGCAGTAGAAGCATTGCCGGATCATCTTCATTTACATCATTCACAGGAGCTTCATCGTTCGTGAATGTGGTAAAAGGAGCATATTCGACCTCTTCTTCGGAATATTCCATAAATTCATGCCTCAAAATATAAGATTGTATATCCATGTCATCAACCACATGTTTCTTCTCACGAGTGTCGTCAACTTCCTTCCCTCTCCTTTTGTAAATTTCTTCCTCCAAAGTGCCTTCAAGCATGAGAGTTTCAACATAAACATCTTTTGTTTGTCCAATTCTATGAGCCCTCTTAATGGCTTGTGCTTCAACGGATCGCAGCCACACAGGGCTCAAAAAATAAACTCGAGTGGCTGCAATTATGTTCAAGCCATGTGAAGCCAACTTTAAATCCATGATCAAAGCCGTACCATCTGGATGATTTGTGAATTCTGTCAAATTGGCAGCTCTTTGTCCGGGCTTGATAAAAGTCGCATATAGAATATAATCCACCCCCATGATGTCTAATGCTTCGGTAAGGTAATAAGCACTATCCTCGAAATCAAAGAAAACGATCAGCTTCTGACCTTGATATTGATTTTCAAGTAGAGTGGCGGTCATGTATGAAAGCTTGGCCGAACCGGTACCTAGAATTCTCGAATTCCGCATAGATGCAAATGAAGCATCATTGTCGATGGTAGGGGTAGCCACTCTTACATCCTGATATTCTTTCACATGACTTGAATTCTTGCTTGATTTCGGTGAGCTAAGAGTATGTACAATATCATCGCTGCTTATGTCACTATGCTTGAATTTTTTGGAGTTACGCTTAGTTGTTTGTTGCCAATAAGTTTTCCAAAAAGACTTGGCATGATCATCCAATTTCTCGGACATGTTGTCTTGACTAAATCTGTTTTTGTAAAAATACTCTTGTAATGATCCGATATGTGGTGCACCGAGTACTCCTCTTTCAGACCAGGTAGAATACGCGAAGGACTTACTGAAATGGCTGGGTAAGCCATCAATATAATAATTCATTTCATGAAGTAATGCAATAGATCTCCAAGTGGGATTCATTAGTGCCTTCTGTGCAGCCTTTAATGATTCATTTAACAAAGTGACATCATATTTGGGGTAGTCTTTTTTTAGACAGTTTCCAATCACACTTATCAATGACTCAACGTCTTCCTGTTTAAATCCAGTCCAGTGGAATGTACTGCGTTGTAAATTTGCAACCAATCGACGAAGCTGAGGCCTATTCGCTGGATGAAACATGTAGTCAATATCTGTCCTTTCCAGTGAAACTGCATTTACTGCAAGTACTGCAACGAAAAGATTCATGGCAATTCTGTTATGATATGAAGGCTTCAAAAATACCGGTTTGTGATGCAATGGGGGTAAATGTAAATCCATCTCGATATCGTTCAATGCGTGTCTAACAACGATATTTTTTAGAAGAAGGCTGAGGTTATTATCAGAGCCATATCCTCCACTTAATAATGGTTTGGAAACCATCTTGGTCCAAAATTTAACATTAGAGAAGTATTCAACTTTAAGGAAATTGCCTATAATAGATCCTAGTTTAGTTAAATCATCTCTTTCGTTCACCTTCGATTTTACAGAGTATTTCTTGTGCAGATTAATCTTGTCCCCCTCATCTTCGTCCATGTTAAGTCTTGTCAATCCAGCGGTTGGTGTACCTGTGACCGCCCATTTTCTTTCGTAATACATATCATTGCATAGAGTACTAAGCCTTGAAGTTTTGTTACTTGTACTGTGTCCTTCGTCAATGATCAATCTCTTCCAATAGATCTTTTTGAAGATTGAAACCTCTTCAACAAGTGATTGCGAACAAACAATAAGATCGAATGATAACAATTCTTTTGGATCCTCTGGAATTGAATTGGTGTATATTGAGTAACCCGATGAAGTTATGTCTTTAAATTGTCTCGATATAAATAATTTCTTCAAGGCATGTTGTTCGACATGTTTTTTTAACTCAAAATTCCATTGGTGAAAAAGGTTATCGGGCACTATAATGAGTGTAGTGCTACTGAGATAAAGGGTTTTGGATGTCACCCCTTCCTGTTCAATATTTTGCCCGTACATCTCCCTTCTATTGACAATATGACGGGTCTGAATTCTTTTTGAAGAGCCGGTATCTAACAAGGGAATCTTAAATTCTCCAGGATGATTTTCTAAAAGCCTTACAACTGTAGCAGGTAACTCATTTGTGTACTTTTTCCAGGGTAACGATTCTGAAGCAATTTTCTTCATGCAAATATCCAGCAATTTAAACTTAAAACTCTGACACCTTGTTTGATAGTGAAGGTATCGGTCTGGAATTTTCAGGACTTCGAATTTTGTAAAGCAAATGAGAGCAAGGCAGATTAAAGTCTTTCCTAAACCCATATTTTCAGCAAGGATACCTCCACGTGGTAGTGAGTAACGGTCAGGGTGAATCCAGAACGAGCCGTTATCATAATAAAATTCTGAGCCTGTGGTTGAAATAAGCTTAGTATAATTAGGGGCAACGAGGTTCCCAGGTGATATTTCTTTCTCGTACATTTTGGCAACAGATTTTATTTGGTATGGGTAAAGTTTTGTTTTCAAGCCCTCGACAGATTGGTCACACAATAGACTATTAATGGACGATTCTAAATCTGATTGAGGCTGACCATAATATTTCGAAACATTAGGGGAGGGAATTGAATTATATATTGACAGAAGCTCTGATATTCTTGTCACATTTGTGGTGGGTTTATCATGAGAGACTAAATTTGTTCGATGTACCACCGATCGTTGTACCCATCGTCTTATGTGAAAATTTAAATCATTTGAAATTGAATTTCCCGAATCATGAAGGAACTTCGTACTTGTTGTAATGGACTTAAGAAAGGGAATGATCACCATCGTGGAGAATGCTTTCGATGGATTTTGCCAGTTCTCTGGAGAGAAGTCCAAAAATTGCAAAAGATACATCCAATAACGTTGACATGTTTTTGTTGCCGTTCCGTAACCCACTGGAAATCTGGCTTTACGCCAACTATCTATAACGGAGGACTTTGCAATATCCGAAGGAATGGCATAGAGTCTTAAAGCATACACGATAGAGCCATGAATTCTGAGGGGAATAAATGTGGCAATTGCGTAGCGACGAACCAAAAGATACACCAATTTCTCTGTAATAGTATTTATTCGATCCTTGAAATTACATCGATACATTAAAAGTTCAATATCGACCCATTTCCAAGGCTCATTATGGGATACTTTCAACCCTCCAAGGTCGCACAGGTCTCGGGGTAAGTTGTAGAAGTAAAGCGTGCCTACTGGTATGAGCAACAGAAGATTGTTTGTAGAAGCGGCAGTCTCGCAACAAAGAGCCTCAAAATCTTGGTGCATTTCAGCTATATTTTGGCTCACATATATGCAAACGGATGGTTCCAAAAAGATTGGTATGATAAGCAAAGATATGAAATTTGATATTTACTGAGAAGATTAATTTTAATTTGACTTATTTTTGGCTTTATTTTTGGCTTTATTTTTGACTCAATTTTGACTGCAAATATAAAACGCTTATGAAGACGATAAGCTAAAGAGATAGGTCTAATGTACGAATGATTTTTGAATAAATAAAGTTTTCGAATAAAGTTTCAAACATTCGATAGCATGTTAATTTACCTTGAATAATAATTTATCATGAAGGTTATCAGATTATATTGTTTTCTCCACAATTGTGGCCAGACGTAGTGGAATCAACTGTGGTTTTTCAGCGCTAAGTCTTTCTAGAACTCATTCTAAATTTAGCTTCCATTGCGCGCTCTTCTGCGTTTAATTTCCGATTTGGTGAATGATGAGCCATATTTTTACTATTAAAAGGAACACATTTACTGGTGATTACCTTTTATGCTTAATCAAGCCGCATAAATTATTAAGACTCATCGAGGGAATCATTTGACCGGTATTGTCTCACAACCAAAATTCAACCATCAACCATCGAATCTCCAATTTAATCATGTTTGCGAAGGATGCATTTTGTTTGACACCTGCAGCAAAATTTATTTTTACACGGCTCCAAAAGTGCCTCTATAAGAGCGCAAGGTATTGGCTTAAACCTGCAGCTTTGTGCTGTTGAAGTATCGATAAGCATATCTTTGAGCCGTTTCCTGCACCCCATCGCTGCCGCATCTCAGGGAATTGCTCATAATTATTCACCAATTGAATATATCAGAAGAGTCATCGGGTATTTATTTTCAGATTAGTTTGAAACTACTTGCACCTTCAATGATATCAACCAACGCAGACCAGTCCCATACTACAGTGGACTTGTCGTCGTTTTCTATATGGTATGGATCCGAATCCTATAGTTCTGGGTCTAATTCTATGCAATTTCATTTTCCGTGGGAAAATACATGCTCATGGAAATCACTGCTACAACCATTACATTCTCCAACCGAAAATTCCCCAAATCCTTGCTTTATCTCCTTAGTAAGTTCACTGATTGAGCTAATATTTGGAGTATGGGCGATCTTCCAATTATATCAGATTGTTTTTAGGAACAAGTTTGGTACAAATCCCATAAAGTATGCATTTGGGGCACCTTTGAATTATAGAAGTGCTGGTTTACCCAATATCATAAAAATTATAGCTATGGCATTGCAATTGACGCTTTCAGTCATTTTAACTTTACTCAGCCTGGGGAAAACCGCAGGATCAGTGTCGGGAGCGATATTGTCAGCCGTTTTAGCGGTTGCCATACTACCTTTGCATTATTGTGAGATAAGTAGATCCATTATTCCCCATGCTTCGCTCTTGATGTTTTGGTTATTTGACATGCTCATATCAATTGCTTGGCTCATTCAGGATGCCTATTCACCTTACAAACTTTTCGTTACTGATCATAATCAACCAGAAGTGATCACTATCGAAATCATTTTGATAATAAATTCTTTCGTCATCTTGATACTAGAGAACAATTTCACACCAACCAAAGAACTCATTAGATACTTCGAAGTCAACGAATGGGACTACAGCACACAAATTAGTTTGTATTCAGATATCTTTATTACCTGGGCTGAACCAGTCATGACCCAAGTATTCCAAAAAAATGAATTAGATCCAGCCATCGTTCCTCATTTAGGATTGGGCTTAAAGGCCAACTATAATTACAATTACTTCCTCGAACGTTGGAGTGCTCAAATCAAAACAGATAAGCCATCATTATTCAGAGCCATCTTGAATTCTTACTGGTATGAGCTTTTTGTCGTGGTAAGTTTCAATATGGTGGAAATTGGTTTTGGACTTGTACAACCATTTTTACTTCAAAGACTTATTATGTACTTCAATAATGTTACAAATGAAAATGAGACACACCAACCATTCATAGTTGGTCTTACTATAGTGGGGGGAATTTTTTTGGCCCCATTCTTCAACAGTCTTGCCGCAAACAGATCATTTATCACCTTGTATAGGTTCATTTTCAAACTGCAATCGGCATTGTCCTGTCTTGTGTATGAGAAAGCAATCAAGCTTACCCCAGAGGCAAAGAAGCTGAAAACAAGCGGTGACATTGTTAATCATTTGGCAACAGATGTTCCCACCATTGAAAACATGTCAAACGTATTTAAAGACTTTGTCAACACTCCTATTTATCTTATCCTGTGCTTGGCTTCGCTTTTTGCAATTATTGGCTCAGCAACTTGGGGTGGTATTCTTGCAGCTTTGGTTTTGGTACCATTGAGTTCAAAGATCAGCACTGCTATCTATGAATTTTATGACAGGGCTTCAAGTAACAAAGATGAAAGAATTCAACTTACAAGTGAAATCTTAAACTCCATAAAATCCGTCAAGTTATACGCATGGGAAAAACCAATGTTACAACGTTTGGACGAAATTAGAAACGGAAAGGAATTGGTGTCTCGAAAGAACCTTGGTATCTTTAACGCATTGTCCACCTTTATGTGGTCATGTATTCCATTCTTCATTTCCTGTGCCTCTTTTGGAACATTTGTTTGGATATCCGATGTACCTCTTACTCCAGAAAAAATCTTCCCTGCCATGGCATTGTTTGAGTTGTTATCAGAACCATTGGATACTTTACCCTATGTTATCTCAGACATCATTGAAATCAATGTTTCCATGAAAAGGCTCAGTGAATATTTCTTATTACCAGAAATATCAAGTAAGGTTGTAAGAACACACCACTCGGCTGCACCTGGAGAGGTAGTGGTCAATGTAGATGATGCATCATTTGTATGGGAAGAAAACACAGAAAACTATGCTTTGAAAGATATTAATTTACAAGTCAAATCAGGCCAATTACTATGTGTTGTTGGAAAAATAGGAAGTGGTAAAACTGCCTTTTTGAGGGCTTTGCTCGGTGAAATATCTTGCAAATCGTTCCAATCCCTCTCCGTCAATGGCACAATTGGATACTGTAGTCAGACTCCATGGATTTTAAATGCAACCGTTAAAGAAAATATTACATTTGGCTCTCGTTTTAATAAGACCTTATATGATAAAACTATTGCTGCTTGTGAATTGTCAAGTGATTTCGAGTCGTTACCTGATGGCGACGAAACGTCAGTGGGTGAAAAGGGGATATCTTTATCTGGTGGACAAAAAGCCCGTTTATCCTTGGCTAGAGCCGTTTATGCTAATGCAGACTTGTATTTATTAGATGATATCTTATCTGCTGTTGATGCACACGTTGGGAAAAACATTATCAAGAATGTTTTAGGTAAACAAGGTGTCTTAGCATCTAAAACAGTCATCATCAGCACTAATTCGGTGAAGATTCTTCCTCATGCTGACAATATTGTATACTTAGCCGATGGTCGAATCACAGAAAGAGGTACCTTGAAGGAATTAATTGCCGCAAAAGGCTTACTTGAAGAGCTTATACGAGAACATGTTGGAGATGATGTTGACCTCAAAGCAGAGGACGAATTGGAGACGGATGAAGAACTGATTCTGTCTATTAAAGAAACTGATTCTATCAAGGAATTTCGCCCTGAAACCGAAGAAGCTGATTTGATTAATGAATTGACCAAGACAAGAACCAGAGCAAGCTCAACTGGTAGTATCGTTTTACCATTAAATTTGGAAGATGAACAACATCAAGAAATGCGAATGGAATCCGAAATGGACGATATTGAAAGACAAGAAGAGGCAGATGCAATTTTGATCAAAAAAACTGGCCAAACCGACGAAATCAAAAATAGTGGACAGGTCCATTTGGGAGTTTATTGGGAATATCTCAAAGCTTGTAACTATCAATACATTTCTTTCTATGTTATATTGCTGGCTGCAGCAATTGGATGCACACTTGCAGGTAACTTGATCTTAAAGACGTGGTCGGAGAGAAATCAAATTGCTAAGGAAACTGTCCATCCATATTTCTTTTTAACCTACTATGTCGCCTCGGGAATCATTGGAGGAGCTCTGACATTACTTGCTGCGTACATTGTATGGAGCTTTTGCATTCTTCAAGGTTCGAAACATTTTCATGATACAATGGCGAATGCAATTCTTCGTTCTCCGATGTCATTTTTTGAAACCACACCAATCGGTCGTATATTAAACAGATTTTCGGAAGACGTTGGACAAATGGATAGTCAATTACCTTGGGTGATGATTGACCTTCTTGAATTCGTCTTGCATGGTCTCACAGTTCTTTTGGTAATTGTTTATAATGTTCCCTTGATGTTCTTTGTGATTCTCGTGTTATTATTCATTTACAATAGAGTTAGAATGTTTTTCATCCCGACCTCCAGAGAATTGAGACGGTTAATGAGTGCCAGAAAGTCTCCTATCTTCTCAACTATTCAAGAGTCCGTAAATGGAGTGGAGTCTTTAAGAGCTTATCTGGGACAAGATAGGTTCAAAAGCATCAATGAAGGCCTTCACGATTCTAAAAATAGTGTCAATTTATTCTTGTACATGTGCAACCGTTGGTTATCAATGAAATTGTCCTTAATTTCATCTTTCTTAATTGGAGTTTCAGCATTGATGGTGATTTCTTCAGTTGGTACCAGATTTGAATTGAGCTCAGCCGTGGTTGGTCTTGTTATGTCATATGCCTTGAGTACTTCTGACATTTTAAGAGCCATTGTCCGAAGATGGGCTGAAGTTGAGTCAAAGACTGTATCGATAGAGAGAGTTATAGAATATTGTAATTTGGAACCAGAAGCTCCTCTGGTGGTGGAAGAGAATCGGCCGAGTGATTGGCCTAGACTTGGAGGAATTAGATTCCAAGATTACTCTACCAGATATCGAGCTAACCTTGACCCTGTTCTTAAAGGAATCAACCTCAGTATTAATCCTGGAGAGAAAATTGGGATTGCTGGTCGAACAGGAGCCGGAAAATCAAGTTTGACACTTGCATTATTCCGCATTATCGAAGCCACCAGTGGAAACATTGCAATCGATAATATTCCAACAAACAGTATTGGACTCCTAGATTTAAGGCTGAACCTTAGTATTATACCCCAAGATGCACACACTATTGAAGGTTCTGTACGTCTGAATTTGGATCCATTTGGAAACTTCACCGACCAGCAACTTTTGAAAGCATTAGAGTTAGCTCATTTGAAGAAGCATATTCTTTCAATGAAAACAGATGAAGATACAGGTCTCGATGCTCAGATATTTGAGAACGGTTCGAATCTTTCAGCCGGACAGAAGCAGCTTTTATGTCTTGCCCGGGCCCTTTTAAACCCATCAAAAGTATTGATTCTTGACGAAGCTACTGCCTCAGTAGATGTACAGACGGACAAGATTATTCAAGAGACCATCAGAACAGAATTCAAAGATAAAACCATTTTAACCATTGCTCATAGATTAGACACTATTATGGATAGTGATCGAATTGTCGTGTTAGATAAAGGAGAGGTCAAAGAATTCGGACCGGTCAACGAATTACTTGAAAATCCTGACGGTATTTTCCGTGGATTGTGTGAAAGAGGAGGATATCTTAACAAAACAGTCGATAAGTCAAAGTAAGGTGTTTGAACTATTGGCTTCTTGTCTACACTAGTATGATTAATAAAACATATTATAAATGTGTATCAAAAATTCCCCATTTAACGGGGTCCAAAAATTTCAATTTTCAAATTTCAAATATCTATAAAAAAATTTAAGTATTCAATTCCATTTTTGTATCAATGTTTAGCAAACACACTTCAAATCTTCAAATCTTACCAATACAACTACAATTTATCTGCAACATTAACAAGCTGCATATAATTTATGCATTGGGAATTTTTTTTTTCTGCTCATGTTGCTATTTCACTTATCGACTATATGCCAGAATACCTCGGGGTGCCTGCACCCAGCACCGGCCCTGCCATTTACCTCCTTTTGGTCCCATACAGAGCTTAAATAAGTGTCGCCACAAGCCATCGAATTATGAAAACAAGTCTTTTAGTGACCCCAAAAAAGAGCACGGAAAGTGTTTCATGGGCAAAACCGCTCAAGAACTACTTTACCGCGGTTTATGGCTCCACATCCGACTTTCAGACTTCGATTGCCCTCCTCAACGATAATCGGACCAATCTTATTGAAGCTGGTTCTGATGCCTCGGCATTAAAGCTTTATTATAATTATTATAGTCAACTTGAGCTTATTGACTTAAGAGTACCATTTGCACAACTTAATCTGCTGAAAAAAATCTCCTTCACCTGGACGGATGCTTTTGATCCCGAAAAATCTTACACTCAATTGGCCCTTCCCTTCGAAAAGGCTTGCGTTTTATTCAACATTGGTGCAATTTTGCTGGAATTAGCTAAAAAATCATACAAGAAGAATGATGATGAGTCCTTTAAACAGGCAATTGCCAATTATCAGACCGCGGCGGGTATTTACCAGTTTCTTAGTGAGAATTTTCTTCATGCCCCCCTGGGTGACTTAGCTCTGTCCACAGTTAATTTATTATCTGGGTTGCTGTTAGCTCAAGCCCAAGAATGCTTTTTACTCAAAGTAATAACTGGGGATACCGAGCAGACTAAAAATTCTCTTATTTCCAAGTTATGTCAAGGGGCCGCTAAAATGTACGAAAACATTTCCAAAACTACAACTGCCGAAGAAAAACCAGCATTCGAAGTCACTGATACCTTGGAAGAAATCGACGAGGAAGATTCAGAAGAGGAAACGGTAATAAGCGAATCCTGGATGGTGAACTTTCAATTCAAACAATTATTCTATCTGGCCCTCACCTACTATTTCCAAGCATTGGCTTTAGAACTGTCCAAAAAGCATGGTGAGGCCATTGCATACATGCAAAGGGCATCCGAGGAATTTAGCAACATACCACAAGAACTTGTTGACGACTTAATTAATACAAAGGGCTCATACGATATGCTTGATAATTTAAAGATGCAAAAGGATCTCAGCGAGATTAAAATCGCTGAGATGGAGAAGGAAAATGACTACATATATCATGAAATAATTCCACTGAAAAACCTGATTCCTGCAATTAAACCCATGATTGCAGTTAAAGAAGCACCTTTCACCGATAATCCCCAATTTGCAGAAATAAACTCGAGCAACTATAGATCTTTTTTCACCAATGTGATTCCGGTCGATATTCATGAATTATTGAGTTATTATTCCGAGGAAAAACTGCAGTTTTTACGTAATGAAATCGATCAAAGTGAGGTATCTAACGAGGAGTTACTGCTGGCTCTTGAGTACATGGGCTTGCCCGAAAAACTCAATGAAATGAAAGGAATCTTGACCGGTGCCACTCCAAAACTTTCTGAGGAAGTCAAGCAGCTTACTCAGGAAATTGCTTCATCTGCAAAGAAAGACAAAAATAACCAAGAGGAAATCCGAAATTTACGAGAACAAATTATGCCTTATTTACAGAAGCAGGGAGAAGAATTTGTAAGGCTCAAGTCGCTGTTTCTTGAAGCTAGTTCTAAGGACCGACAAGTTAATGAACTTGTGAATGATGAACTTTATAGGAAAATAATGGCT